>JALAZF010000196.1:55000-1255000 GCA_022829125.1 Lathyrus tuberosus | reverse complement strand
CCATCTATGGCAAGTTCGATCCCTACTCATTCGATTGCCCATACTTAGCCCATTCTGAGTTATGTGGGATCAAGGGGTCCACAAAGGACCCCCCCCCCCCCCCCCCCACCAGTGGGAAATGCTAACTTCCAACCTTTTATTCCCTCTGGATTTTCTATGCATTTGCCTAGTCGAGACCCATCTTATGGGATGCCAACTTCGATGATGGCGAACTTACGGAATGCTTCGCCGGTATTTACATAACCCATAGTGACCTCACCTTTACAAGGGTCAGGATCCGAGGTTAACATGGGTCGAAATAACCATTCCTTAGGAATGGGATATTCAACCCAAATTCCAGGCTTGACAAATACTACTGCGGCATATTTAAGGTAACAAATGGATGAAAGTAACCATCAAATGGTCCAAATGATGTCCCAAACTATGGGAGAAATCTTTCAGCCTCTAATCCAAAATACCACCCAGACTAATCAGCAAATGACTGCATAGATGACGCGCTTTGCAGATTTATTTGGTGTACCTAACCCTCCTCGACACCCTCAGAGGGAGTATATCGCAGGAAACCAAAGGGTAGTGTTCGAGGAAGACCCTACTATTAACCA
This sequence comes from Lathyrus tuberosus, assembly GCA_022829125.1. Lineage (NCBI taxonomy): Eukaryota > Viridiplantae > Streptophyta > Magnoliopsida > Fabales > Fabaceae > Lathyrus > Lathyrus tuberosus. Next base: position 1,254,398 of record JALAZF010000196.1, on the reverse strand, counting down.
GGGCCAACAAAACCCAATAAATCTACCTCAGGTGAATTTAGCAAACCAGGGAGTAGTCGAACCCCCTAGGAATCAACCACAAATTCCTGTAGGAGAACAACCAAGGGTGGTTTTGGTAAATAGAAATCAGGACGCTGACAACGTTATTCAACAGGTTCGACGTAACGATGTGGCAGCAGATAATAATTTGACAACCATGGTCGAAAGGATTATGGCCCAAAATGGAGTCAACTTTGGCCTGCGAAGGCCAAATTATACATCTCCATTGTCAGAATATATTCTCCAGTCGGAGTTACCCCCTAGAACGAAAGTCCCTAAATTCACTAAGTTTTATGGGGACACCACTGAGTCCACTGTCGAACACGTGGCTAGATATGTGGTAGAGGCTGGGGAAATTGCGAATATTGAGAATCTTAGGGTAAAATACTTCCCAAGTCCTCTGACGAAGAATGCCTTCACATGGTTCACAACTTTGCCACCAAATTCGGTCCATAATTGGACCCAGTTGAAACGGTTATTTCATGAGCAGTTCTATATGGGGAAAACTAAGATCAATCTAAAGAAGTTGGCTAGTATAAAATGAAAATTCACTGAGCCAATAGATGACTACTTGAACGAATTCCGACTGCTCAAGGCTAGATGTTTTACACAAGTGCCAGAACATGAGTTAGTCGAAATGGCCGCTGGAGGCCTCGATTATTCCATTAGGAAGAAATTGGATACCCAATATTTAAGGGATATGTCTCAATTGGCTAATAGGGTTCGACAATTAGAACGCCTGAAGGAAGAGAAGGCTAGGGCAAATAAGAATAAAAGGGTAGCCTACGTCGAAGTCAATGAAGAAGACAAAAAATATTATAATGACCCAGTAAGTTTCGACGAAGGCGAGATTGATCTTGCTGAATTGAAACAAGGCCCACCTTATTCTTGTAAGATGTTGGCCCCTTCGAATGGGAAAAACTCGGTCGAACCAGAAAAGAATGATAAATTTCCTAAGAAAACTTACACTTTCGACGTTACTAAGTGTGACGAAATTTTCGATTTGTTAGTTAAGGACGGTCAAATGTTAGTGCCTCCTGGTGCTAAAATGCCTCCTTTAGAACAAATAAAAAAAAGAGGTTTTTGTAAGTATCATAATTTCTTGGGCTATAAGACTTCTCAATGTTTTCTTTTCAGGGATCTTGTCCAGAATGCTATCCAAGAAGGAAGACTCAAGTTTGGTGAGAAATCTAAAAGCCAGATGAAGATTGATGCTGATCCCTTACCGGTGGTTAATGCTCACTACGTAGAGCCAACAGAAGTTAACATGATCGAGGTCGCTGAAGGTCTCAACAATAATATCAACATGGTCAAAGTCGCTAATGACTTCAACAATGGAGCAGTCATGGTCGGGATCACTGAAAGTCTCGACCAAGAATTTATAAAGAGTTTTGCTAGCGAGGTTGTCGAAAGTTTCACCAACGACACTGCTGATGGTGTCTACATAGGGGTTACTGAAGACTCCGACGAAGGAATCACTGAGGATTCCCAGTGGATGACGATAACCAAAGAAACCGCTGACGGTTTCGTTCAGATGGACAAGGCTGCTGAGGGCCTTCAGATGGAATTACGTAAGCTTGATATCACTGAGGATGTTAAAATGGAAATCAACATGGTGGAGGTTTCGCAAGAGACACCCATGGAGGTCGATAACGAACGTTGACAGGAAGAATACAACAAACTGGCCTTCCCAAAAGAGGAGGAAAATTTGATTGACTTCATACACAGGTGTCAAAAGAAGAGGTCAGAGGTTATGTTGTGTCCCAGATATATCGCTGTATTTGACAAGAAGGCAGCGTAAAATCTTGAGGGAGTTCGAAAGGCCAAACAAAGGCGCGAGGAGAAAGCCCTTCATGGCCAGCGGGGTTTCGACCCAAGGAAGTCTGCTTCGAAGCAAGAACAGCCGAAGACTAGAGTTCTAGAGGCAAGGCCCACTACCTTTAAACCATTTGCAGAACTTTCCAATGGCAAGTGAGTAAAACCAAATGAAAATAAAGAAAAGAGCCAACAAAAATGGCAGAGTTTTGATGTAGAGAGAGACTCTTCGATGGCCTAAAAGAAACCAACCTACGTCTCAGAGAACTACAAAGGGAAAAACCCGATGTCCAGGTCCCAATGGAGGAGGGAACAAAGACGAAGGAAAGCCCAGAGAGAAGCTGAGGCAAAAGCAGAATCCAGCACCAATGTGCCAGTCGACAGGAAAGAGCCAAAGCCTGTCGAAAAGGCACCTGCCGCTACACCAGAACAAGCAGGCAAGGAAGAGCATGATCGAAAGGTTGTTGAGGATGAATTGCTCACTGATAATTTTGATTTAGGATCAGAGCAGTCTCTCAACATTTTGGTCAACGTGGTATCTGTCCTACCAAGGGAATTCGACCAGGTATGTGAGGTCGAAGATACGGCGGATAACATTGATATAGAAATGGCCACACATAGGCCAGTTTGCTATTATGTGGTGAATAACGGGTGTGTCGAAGAGCAAAATACATTCTTCGAAAGGCCCAGTGAAGCCATAAAAAGCCATCTGAAGCCTCTTTTCATCACTGGGAAGATTGAAGACGTACAAATTAACAAAATTCTGGTAGATTGCGGTGCAACGGTAAACTTGATGTCGCACTTCATGTTGAGAAAGATAGGAAAGTTTGATATTGACGTCAAACCCCACAACATGGTGTTATCTAATTAAGAAGGCAAGGTTGGCTATACGTTGGGGGTAATCCAGGTTGATTTGACGGTAGGGACAGTCACAAGGTCAACCATGTTTATGGTTGTATAGACAAAGGCCAACTACAACCTATTATTGGGATGAGAGTGGATCCACAGAATAGGAGTCGTGCCATCTTCGATGCACGAGAATCACCATCTGGCGAACATATGGTATTATTGAGAACATTGAAGCCAACCAGAGCTATTTTTTTTGGCTTCGGCTAACCATGTCGATAGTCAAAACTTCGACTGGAATTTGGCTAACATCGCTCCATGTAACCCAGCCAATTTTGCGTTCACTCCAGACGATAACGCGTACTGTTCACTGTACCTACATCCAACAAATGGGTTTCAGTAGGGTCGGGAAGTTGTAGGAGAAGATGACTTCGCTTATGAAGGGACATCCGGAGTTAACCCCACAGGGTGGGGAAGTGAATTCGACGATGATGCCTGAGTTTGAGGCGCTCGAAAGGATTTCGGCTTACATAGCCAAAAACAAACTACAAGTGGCCCTTGGATGTAACGCCCCAATTTTGTTAGATTTATTTAATCGAGTCGATTTAATTATTTTTGTTTTTATATTATTTTATTCTTGACTTTTATTTGGTAATATGTTATTTTTTTATCGTTGTTATGTTTTATCGCGTTTTGGGAGCGTTTGCGAGATATTTGAGTGTAGGGGTGTTTTGGTCATTTCACTTATTTTTCTTAAGTTAGAAACTTAAATAGAAAGAAAAGAGAAAAAATAGAGAGAAAGAAAAAGAGAAGAAGGAAAAGGGAAAGAAAAGAGGAAAAGAGAGAAAAACTTGGAAAGGAAGAAATCTAATCAACCGACTTTTCAAACACGATTAAATCGGGTAAGGGTGCAAAACTCGATTATCTTATACTTGTGTATGATTATGTATGTATGTATTTGGTTGTTATTTGGTTGAAATGGAATGTAGAACAAAAACCATAATATGTTGAAATTGTTGGAAATTGATTCAATTTTGTCCGAAATCATGTTTTAATGATCATAATTGCTGGGACATGTTAGATAGGGGTTGTTGTGCACTCTATTGGTAATTTTCAGGTGATTGGATGAGATTTGGGAGTGTTTTTGGTGGAATTTCGCAGCAGAAATTTTGCAGAAATTTCTAGGTTTTTCTCTGCCCATACGCGTAACACGCAGGGCAATACGCGTATTGATTTGGGTAATACGCGTATGGCAAGGGGATTTTTGAGCATTACGCGTATGGAAATCCATTTTTCTCGACCATCTGCTGATTTGCGTAATGGTACGCGTATTTGGCAGGGCAATACGCGTAACGTGTGAGGCATTATGCGTATGGAGCTTTTAGTGGGATTTTTAGGGAGAATTTGGTCTCTGCCCATACGCGTGTCAAGTTGGGCAATACGCGTATGGAATGGGCGAGTGAGCTGGGCATTACGCTATGGCTCAGGGCAATACGCGTATGACCAGAGAGGGTGCAGAATTTTGTCATTTCGCGATTCCTTTTCTTTTTGATTCCATAACTTGTGTTCCGATTATCCGTTTTGAACATTCTTGGTATCGTTGGAAAGCTATTGGAGTGTTCTTTCTTATGATAATGATTTTGAGACTGTTGAACGATTTAATTATGTCAGGAGTTTGGAATAGTGTCATTTTGTCGACTTTTACCGTTGTAATTGTGTGTAATTGATGTGTATTATGCAATGTGCTTTTGATATGGATATCGTATGACTTGTGTGATGTTATATGATGTGAATGCATGTGATGACATGTTGTGATGATGGTTTGTGGCCTAAGGGCAAGTAAATGCAATGTGTTGTGTTTGGTTGTAAATGCATGATTATGGTTGCATATATGTGTGCATTTGAATGTCATGAGTCATTGTATGCCAAGCATCATGATATGCATTCTTGTGATGTCGTGTGCCCTTGTGGGGTGTGAGCGACGAATCGGTTCCAAAGGGAATCCGCTATAACATCGTGTACCTTATACAAAGAGGACCTAAAGCGATGATTATAGACGATCGTGTGCCTTATACAAAGAGGACCTAAAGCGATCGAATCGTGTGCCTTATACAAAGAGGACCTAAAGCGATCCATAAACGTCGTGTACCTTATACAAAGAGGACCTAAAGCGACAGGGAACATCGTTTACCCGACGAGGAGTTACACTAAGTAACAAGCAATGATTCCAATAGTTCCTGAGTGAACTAGTGATGAGATTGATGGATGGATGGTACCGCATTGCATTGCATAGAGTCGTTGTGTCGGTCTCTGTGCATTTGCATGAATCATGAATGGATTGATTTTGTGTGGAATTGATGAGTGATATATATGTATATGTTGGTGATAAATGCGTTGAGCATGATTTATATGTCTTTGTGATGGATATATGAGATATCAAATGTGTTGTTTTGTATTTGAATTATGGTGTAAGTGGTGGTGAGAATATTTTACATGTGTATTTTTGCGTTATTATATAATTGTATGCAATTATATTATAATTGTGTTTCTCACCCTTCTGCTGTTTTGAATGCTCTATGAGGCATTGCAGATTAGATGCTGGAGGTCTTTTAGTGAAGCTTAGGTCTTCATTCTTTTGTCGGTCGGCTCTGATATGTAGCATCGGGTGGTCGGGGAGATCGTTTGTGATTTTTGTGTATATGTATATATATCTTTTGGATTGTACATGTATGACTTTGCATATGACAGACAAACTTTTTATGTGATATATATATATATATATATATATATATATATATATATATATATATATATATGAGGTTTCAGTTGCAGATTTTCCGCTTTTATTCTGTACCTGAATTGTGGGTGTGAGGAACTGAGTTCCTCTGTTTGTATTACTACCTGATTGTTGCATATCTTTATGAGCAGGTTTTTGTGTTTTGTTTCAATTGATGTGACGTCTCCGTCTATGCCATGAATGTTTGAATTATACTCTGATTATTTGTTATCGCTTTAATTAATTGGGGGTATAGATTGGGGGTGTTACATTAAGTGGTATCAGAGCCAGTCCGTGTCAGTCCTTGTTGGTCGTTGTGTTTGGGTGAGCTGTTTGTTTAGCCATAGTTGATGTTATTGGATATGAACAGAATATGGCTGGTAGGAATGACACTGCTTTAGCTACTGCTATGCAAGCTATGGCTCGGGCTGTGCAGGGTGCACCTAATGCTGGTGAGAATGATGAGTTCAGGAAGAATAAACCGTCTGTCTTCAAAGGGAGACATGATCCTGATGGTGCACAGATTTGGCTTAAGGAGATTGAAAGAATCTTTCGAGTGATGGACTGTGCTGAGGGAATAAGGTGAGACTGGGTACTCACATATTGCAGGAGGAGGCTGATGATTGGTGGGTTAGTACGCGTCATGTGTTGGAAGCTGCAGATGAAGAGGTCACTTGGACTTTGTTTAGCAGGGATTTTTTGAGGAAGTATTTTCCTGAAGATGTTAGAGGAAAGAAATAGATAGAGTTCTTTGAGTTGAAATAAGGTAACATGTCTGTTATTGATTACACTGCTAAGTTTGTGGAGCTTGTTCAGTTTTATCCACATTATGCTGAAGTGACTGCAGAGTTTTCCAAGTGTGTGAAGTTTGAGAACGGATTGCGTCTTGAGATTAAGCAGGCAATCGGTTATCAAAGGATTAGAAGGTTTTCACACTTGGTGGATTGTTGTAGGATTTATGAAGAGGATAGCAAAGCTCGTTCTACTCATTATAAGAGTGTGAATGAAAGGAAAGGGAAGCAACCGTTTCGTGGTGGTCCTTATGTGACACCAGCTGACAAGGGTAAGCAAAGGGGTAATTTTGAGAAAAGGCCAAGTAGGGGAGGTATGTCTAATCCTCCGAGATGTTTTAGGTGTGGTGACTTAGGATATCGTCAGTTTGAATGTAGGAAGGATATGAGAAAGTGTTCCAATTGTGGAGGTTTAGGACATATCGCAGCTGATTGTAAGAGGAATATGGTGAAGTGTTTCAGCTGTGGTGAACCTGGTCATATCAGTACGAAGTGTCCAAAACCAAAGCAAGCTCCAGCTAGTGGGAAAGTATTTGCATTGGCAGGAACTCAGACTATTAGTGCAGACCGTCTGATCAGAGGTACTTATTTTATTAATAGTACGCCTTTAGTTGCTATTATTGATACTGGAGCGACTCATTCATTTATTTCGTCTGAGTACGCGAAGCGTTTGAATCTTTTGTTGTCTTCGATGGGTGGAGAGATGGTTATTGATACTCCAGCAATGGGGTCGGTAACTACTTCTTTGGTTTGTTTAAGTTGTCCTTTGACCATTTATGGTAAAAAATTTGAGATGGATTTGGTTTGTCTGCCGTTGGAGGGTTTAGATGTGGTTCTGGGTATGAATTGGTTGCAGTTCAATCGGGTTCATATTAATTGTTATCATAAGTTGGTGAGATTTCCTTCTCTTGAAGAAGACGAGGAAACGAGTTTCTTATCTACCAAAGAGTTGAAGAAACTTTTGGCGGATGAAGCTCAGTTGTTCAGATTGTTTGCATCGTTGACCGTGGATAGTCAAGTTGCACTTGATGTGTTTCCAGTTGTGTGTGATTTTCCAGAGGTGTTTCCAGAGGATATTTCAGATGTGCCGCTAGAGAGAGAGGTGGAGTTTTCTATAGATCTAGTTCCTGATACTAGACCTGTATCTATGGCACTTTATCGTATATCGGCATCTGAGATGGTTGAGTTGAAGAAGCAGTTGAATGAATTGTTAGAAAAGAGGTTTGTGAGGCCTAGTGTATCGCCTTGGGGTGCTCCAGTTTTATTGGTGAAGAAGAAAGATGGAAGTATGCGATTCTGTATTGATTATCGCCAGCTGAATAAGGTGACGATTAAGAATAAGTATCCTCTTCCGAGAATTGATGATCTGATGGACCAGTTGGTAGGTGCTTGTGTGTTTACTAAGATTGATTTGAGGTCAGGTTATCATTAGATTAGAGTGAAAGAGGAAGATATTCAGAAGACGACTTTTAGGACACGATTCGGTCATTACGAATATTCTGTGATGCCGTTCGGGGTTTCTAATGCGCCGGGTGTGTTTATGGAGTTTATGAATCGTATTTTCCATGAGCATTTAGATCGATTTGTTGTTGTGTTTATTGATGACATCTTGATTTATTCTAAGTCCCGGAAGGAGCATGCGGAGCATTTGCGTGTTGTGTTGCAAATTTTGAAGGAAAAGAGACTTTTTGCCAAGTTGTCCAAGTGTGAGTTCTGGTTGTCGGAAGTGAGTTTTCTTGGGAATGTAATTTCAGGCAATGGTATTGTTGTGGATCCATCTAAAGTAGATGCAGTTCTACAATGGGAGGCTCCTAGATCTGTTACTGAAATTAAAAGCTTTTTGGGTTTAGCTGGTTATTATCGTAGATTCATTGAAGGTTTTTCTAAGTTAGCACTTCCATTGACCCAGTTGACTTGTAAAGGTAAAGCGTTCATTTGGGATATTCAGTGTGAGGAAAGTTTTAGTGAGCTGAAGAGAAGATTGACTACAGCTCCGATTTTGATCTTACCGAATCCTAGTGAATCGTTTGTGGTGTACTGTGATGCGTCTTTGATTGGTTTAGGTGGAGTGTTGATGCAAGAAGGTAAGGTTGTGGCTTATGCTTCGAGGCAATTAAGGATTCATGAGAAGAATTACCCTACTCATGATTTGGAATTAGCGGCAGTGGTTTTTGTGTTGAAAATTTGGAGGCATTATCTCTATGGTGCAAGATTCGAAGTCTTTAGTGATCATAAGAGTTTGAAATACTTGTTTGATCAAAAAGAGTTGAATATGAGGCAACGGAGATGGTTGGAATTTTTTAAGGACTACGATTTTGGCTTGAATTACCATCCTGGTAAAGCTAATGTGGTAGCTGATGCGTTAAGCCGGAAATCTTTGCATATGTATGCTTTGATGGTTAAAGAGTGGGAACTTTTGGAAGCATTTAGAGATTTGAGTTTGGTGTGTGAATTGACATCTGACAGCGTGAGGCTTGGTATGTTAAAGGTTACTAATGATTTTCTGTTAACCGTTACCGAGAAACAGAAACTGGATGTGAAATTAGTGGATTTGATGATGGTTGGAGATAAAGGTGTGAATGGTGACTTTAAAGTGGATGATAAGGGTGTTTTGAGATTCCGTGGTAGAATTTGTATTCCTGATGATTCGGACTTGAAAAAGATAATTTTAGAGGAAGGACACCAGAGTAATTTGAGTATACATCCGGGAGCTAATAAGATGTATCAAGATTTGAAGAAGATCTTTTGGTGGTCTGGATTGAAGAGGGATGTGGCTCAGTTTGTTTATGCGTGTTTGACGTGTCAGAAGTCAAAAGTAGAACATCAGAAGCCTAGTGGATTGTTGCAACTGTTGGATATTCCCGAGTGGAAATGGGACAACATTTCTATTGATTTTGTGACAGGGTTGCTGAATACACAGAGGGGACATAATGCCATTTGGGTGGTTGTGGATAGGCTAACTAAATCGGCGCATTTCATTCCGATTGACATCAGTTTTTCTTTGGAGAGGTTGGCTGAGATTTATATCAGTGTGATTGTGAAATTACATGGTGTTCCGTTGAGTATTGTTTCAGATCGAGATCCGAGGTTTACTTCCAGATTTTGGGAAAGTTTGCAAAAGGCGTTAGGTTCTAAGTTAAGATTAAGTTCAGCTTATCATCCGCAGACGGATGGTCAGACCGAGAGAACTATTCAGTCATTGGAAGATTTGCTGAGAGCTTGTGTTCTTGAACAAGGTGGCGCTTGGGATGGTTATCTTGCGTTGGTGGAATTCACGTATAATAACAGTTTCCATTCTAGTATTGGAATGGCACCTTTTGAAGCGTTGTATGGAAGAAGATGTCGAACACCTTTGTGTTGGCATGAATCTGGTGAGAGTTCGGTGGTTGGACCGGAGTTAGTGTAACAGACTACGAAAAAGGTGAAACTTATTCGTGAGAAAATGAAGGCTTCTCAGAGTAGGCAAAAGAGTTATCATGATCGAAGGAGGAAAGATCTTGAGTTTCAAGAAGGCGATCATGTATTTTTGAGAGTTACACCGGTGACAGGTGTTGGTCGTGCATTGAAGTCGAAGAAGCTTACTTCTCGGTTTATTAGTCCTTACCAGATATCCGCGAGAGTGGGTGATGTGGCTTATCGGGTGGCGTTGTCGCCGAGTCTTTCGAATTTGCATGATGTGTTCCATGTTTCACAGCTTCGGAAGTATGTTTCGGATCCGTCGCATGTGATTCCGATGGATGAGTCGAGGTAAGGGAGAACCTTACGGTTGAGGCATTACTGGTGAGGATTTTGGATCGCGAGTTGAAGCGGTTAAGAGGCAAGGATATTGCGCTTGTGAAAGTAGCGTGGGGAGGCGCTGCCGAGGGCAATTTGACTTGGGAGTTGGAGAGTCGGATGCGGGAGTCGTATCCGGAGTTGTTCGTCTCAGGTAATATTTTCGAGGACGAAAATTTCTAAGCGGGGGAGAGTTGTAATGCCCCAGTTTTGTTAGATTTATTTAATCGAGTCGATTTAATTATTTTTGTTTTTATATTATTTTATTCTTGACTTTTATTTGGTAATATGTTATTTTTTTATCGTTGTTATGTTTTATCGCGTTTTGGGAGCGTTTGCGAGATATTTGAGTGTAGGGGTATTTTGGTCATTTCACTTATTTTTCTTAAGTTAGAAACTTAAATAGAAAGAAAAGAGAGAAAATAGAGAGAAAGAAAAGGAGAAGAAGGAAAAGGGAAAGAAAAGAAGAAAAGAGAGAAAAACTTGGAAAGGAAGAAATCTAATCAACCGACTTTTCAAACACGATTAAATCGGGTAAGGGTGCGAAACTCGATTATCTTATACTTGTGTATGATTATGTATGTATGTATTTGGTTGTTATTTGGTTGAAATGGAATGTAGAACCAAAACCATAATATGTTGAAATTGTTGGAAATTGATTCAATTGTGTCCGAAATCATGTTTTAATGATCATAATTGCTAAGACATGTTAGATAGGGGTTGTTGTGCACTCTATTGGTAATTTTCAAGTGATTGGATGAGATTGGGGAGTGTTTTTGGTGGAATTTCGCAGCAGAAATTCTGCAGAAAATTCTGGGTTTTTCTCTGCCCATACGCGTAACACGCAGGGCAATACGCATATTGATTTGGGCAATACGCGTATGGCAAGGGGATTTTTGAGCATTACACGTATGGAAATCCATTTTTCTCGGCCATCTGCTGATTTGCGTAATGGTACGCGTATTTGGCAGAGCAATACGCGTAACGTGTGAGGCATTACGCGTATGGATCTTTTAGTGGGATTTTTAGGGAGAATTTGGTCTCTGCCCATACGCGTATCAAGTTGGGCAATACGCGTATGAAATGGGTGAGTGAGCTGGGCATTACGCACATGGCTCAGGGCAATACGCGTATGACCAGAGAGGGTGCAGAATTTTGTCATTTCGCGATTCCTTTTCTTTTTGATTCCATAACTTGTGTTCCGATTATCCGTTTTGAACATTCTTGGTATCGTTGGAAAGCTATTGGAGTGTTCTTTCTTATGATAATGATTTTGAGACTGTTGACCGATTTAATTATGTCGGGAATTTGGAATAGTATCGCTTTGTCGACTTTTACCGTCGTAATTGTGTGTAATTGATGTGTATCATGCAATGTGCTTTTGATATGGATATCGTATGACTTGTGTGATGTTATATGATGTGAATGCATGTGATGACATGTTGTGATGATGGTTTGTGGCCTAAGGGCAAGTAAATGCAATGTGTTGTGTTTGGTTGTAAATGCATGATTATGGTTGCATATATGTGTGCATTTGAATGTCATGAGTAATTGTATGCCAAGCATCATGATATGCATTCTTGTGATGTCGTGTGCCCTTGTGGGGTGTGAGCGATGAATCGGTTCCAGAGGGAATCCGCTATAACATCGTGTGCCTTATACAAAGAGGACCTAAAGCGATGATTATAGACGATCGTGTGCCTTATACAAAGAGGACCTAAAGCGATCGGATCGTGTGCCTTATACAAAGAGGACCTAAAGCGATCCATAAACGTCGTGTGCCTTATATAAAGAGGACCTAAAGCGACGGGGAACATCGTTTACCCGACGGGGAGTTACACTAAGTAACAAGCGATGATTCCAATAGTTCCTGAGTGAACTAGTGATGAGATTGATGGACGGATGGTACCGCATTGCATTTCATAAAGTCGTTGTGTCGGTCTCTGTGCATTTGCATAAATCATGAATGGATTGATTTTGTGTGGAATTGTGAATGGAATTGATGAGTGATATATATGTATATGTTGGTGATAAATGCGTTGAGCATGATTTATATGTCTTTGTGATGGATATATGAGATATCAAATGTGTTGTTTTGTATTTGAATTATGGTGTAAGTGGTGGTGAGAATATTTTACATGTGTATTTTTGTGTTATTATATAATTGTATGCAATTATATTATAATTGTGTTTCTCACCCTTCTGCTGTTTTGAATGCTCTATGAGGCATCGCAGATTAGATGCTGGAGGTCTTTTTGTGAAGCTTAGGTCTTCATTATTTTGTCGGTCGGCTCTGATATGTAGCACCGGGTGGTCGGGGATATCGTTTGTGATTTTTGTATATATGTATATATATCTTTTGGATTGTACATGTATGACTCTGCATATGACAGATAAACTTTTTATGTGATATATATATATATGAGGTTTCAGTTGCAGATTTTCCGCTTTTATTCTGTACCTGAATTGTGGGTGTGAGGAACTGAGTTCCTCTGTTTGTATTACTACCTGATTGTTGTATATCTTTATGAGCAGGTTTTTGTGTTTTGTTTCAATTGATGTGATGTCTCCGTCTATGCCATGAATGTTTGAATTATACTCTGATTATTTGTTATCACTTTAATTAATTGGGGGTATAGATTGAGGGTGTTACACTGGAGGCCGAAGTTAAACATATGGTTGTTGAAGCCAACTCAGAAGTAAATCAAGAAGGTCTTGGTAAGGACTTCGATCCAGAACCACCTGATAAGGTTCAGGACGAAATGCAAAGCCAGAGGTTCCACGCCATTTACGATGACGAACCTTTGGGTTTCGAGAAGGATCCGTTGGAAACCAACATCAAAATGCTAGCGCAACATCCTTTGGAAGAAATCGACTTGGGAGAAGGGACAATGAAAAGACCAACATATATCAATGCAAATATCAGCCCACAACTCAAGGTCGAAGTGATCCAGTTGTTAAAGGAGTTTAAAGACTGCTTTGCATGAGATTACGATGAGATGCCTGGCTTAAGCAGAGAGTTGGTCGAATTGAAGCTGCCAATTAAATCTGGAAAGAAGCCAATCAAGCAAAATCCAAGGCGGCTTGCACCAGTAATTCTCTCGAAGATCAAGGAGGAAGTCGAAAGGCTTCTTCGTTGTAAATTTATTCGAACGGCCAGGTATGTCGAATGGCTAGCAAATATTGTGCCTATTATAAAAAAGAATGTTATTTTGAGGGTTTGCATAGACTTTAGAGATCTAAATGTTGCACCCTCAAATGACGAATACTCAATGCCTGTGGATGAAATGCTAGTCGACATGAATACCTTAGCATGCTCGACGGGTATTCTGGGTATAACCAAATATTCATTGCTGAAAGGGATGTCCCTAAAACGGCGTTTCGATGCCCTGGGGCCTTAGGCACTTACGAGTGCCCGGGTAGTTATGTCGTTTGGCCTAAAAATGCTGGGGCAACATATCAAAGAGCAATGAATACAATATTCCATGATTACATAGAGACTTTTATGCAAATTTACATTGATGATATTGTTGTAAAGTCTATTTCAGGGAAGAATCATATTGACCATATTCAACAATCATTCGAAAGGATGAGAAGCCATGGTCTCAAAATAAATCCTCTTAAATGTTCTTTCTGTGTGCAGGTGGGAGATTTCTTAGGCTTCGTGGTCCATAAGAAAGGAATTAAAATAAACCAGAATAAGACCAAGGCCATTATGGAGGCAAAAGCGCCATATACAAAGAAGGAATTACAGTCACTGCTGGGAAAGATCAATTTCTTGAGAAGATTCATCTTGAACCTCAGCGGAAAAACTCAAGCCTTTTCACCTCTGCTTCGATTAAACAAGGAAGGGTTTGAATGGGGGCAAGCTCAGTAGGAAGCTTTCGACAAAATCAAAGAGTATTTGAGTCATCCTTCAATTCTAGCACCACCTTAGAAATAGGAACATGAGACTGTACATATCTGCTTCAGACAAAACTTTAGGGAGCACGTTGGATCAAGAGGATGAAAATGGCGTTGAAATAGCCATTTACTACCTTAGTAGGGTTTTGAACGATGCAAAAACTAGGTATAGCATAGTTGAAAAATTATGTTTATGCTTGTATTTTTCTTGTACAAAGTTAAAGCATTATATAAAACCAGTTGATGTTTATGTTTCGTCTCATTTTGATATCATTAAACACATGTTGTCTAAGTCAATTTTGCATAGTCGAATTGGTAAATGGGCATTGGCTTTAAATGAGTATTCCCTAACCTATATGCCTTTGAAGGCTGTTAAGGGACAAGTGGTAGCTGACTTCATTGTCGACCACTCTGTAAATGTAAACATGTCAAACTATCTTGAGCTTGAACCTTGGAAATTGTATTTCGACGGTTCTAGTCTTAAAGATGGTACAAGTGTAGGAGTCTTGATCATTTCTCCTAATAGAATTCCAACAAAATTCAAGTATAAAGTCGAAGGCATTTGTTCGAATAACGAGGCTGAATATGAAGCCTTAATAGCCAGACTTGAGATATTGTTGGAATTGAGGGCAACACGAGTCGAAATAATGGGAGACTCAGAGTTAGTCATAAAACAAATTACAAGGGAGTACAAATGTATTAAGGAAAATCTCATTATGTACTTCGTAATAGCCAATCGATTACTGAAAAAGTTCGAAGTAGTGAATATTCAACACATAGCCCGGTTGGAGAATCAAGTGGCTAATGACTTGGCTCAGATTGCTTCTAGATATAAAACTTCGAAAGAAAAATTAGAAAATGCAATCGAAGTTAGAGGAAGAGTTGTATCAGCCATATTGTCCCCATCAGACTTGGAAACGACGAAGCTTGGATACGCTGATAAAGAAAATTTCAAAATTTTTGCAGTAGATAGCCTGACGGATGAAGACTGGAGAAAACCAATAGTTGAATATCTACAGAACCCAATGGCGTCCGCTGGTCAAAAAATCAAGTATCGAGATTTAAGTTACGTTCTTTTGGGTAATGAGTTATTTAAAAAGACTCCTGAGGGAGTTTTGCTTAAGTGCCTTAGTGAGTCAGAAGCGTACATAGCCCTGTCGACTGTCCATAGTGGGGAATGTGGTGCTCATCAGGTAGGCCACAAGATGAAATGGTTGTTATTCCGACAAGGGATGTATTGGCCAACTATGTTTAAGGATTACATTGAATTCTCTAAGGGATGCCAAGAGTGCCAAGTGCATGCAGGTATACAGCATGTCCCTACGAGTGAATTGCACTCTATAGTCAAGCCATGGCCCTTTAGAGGTTGGGCTTTGGATCTGGTTGGTGAGATTCGACCAGCGTCACCGAAAAATCAAAGGTACATTTTGGTGGGCATTGACTATTTTACGAAATGGATAGAAGTTGTGCCATTACCGAATGTTGACCAAGAAGACGTGATCGAGTTTATTAAAAAAACACATTATTTATAGGTTTGGAATCCCAGAAACCATTATAACAGATAAAGGATCAGTGTTTACTGGTCGAAAAACGCAAGAATTTGCTGAAGATATGGGTTTCAAACTCTTAACCTCTACACCTTATTACGCTCAGGCTAATGGTCAGGTCGAAGCAGCAAATAAAGTGGTGATTAGCTTAATTGAGAAACATGTGGGAAAGAAGCCTAAAAATTGGCACAAGACTTTGGACCAAGTTCTTTGGGCATGTCGAACCTCTCCCAAAGAGGCGACCAATGCCATACCTTTTTGATTGACCTTTGGCCATGATGCAGTATTACCGGTTGAGATCTACCTTCACTCGACGAGAATCCAGAGGCATCTTGAGATCCCATCTAAGTCATATTGGAATATGATGTTAGACGAATTGGTGGACTTAGATGAGGAAAGGCTTAATGCTTTAGAGTTATTGAAAAGGCAGAAGAAGATAGTGGAACAGTCTTATAATAAGAAAGTTAAAGTTAAGACTTTTTCTCCTAAAGAGTTGGTTTGGAAAGTAGTTTTGCCTATGGATCGAAAAGATAGATCTTTGGGGAAATAGTCTCCTAAGTGGGAAGGCCCTTTTCCAAATCACACAAGTTTTCTCGAATGATGCTTATGAGATTGAAGAGTTAAATCAAGATAAGAGAATCTTGAGGGTAAATGGGAAGTATTTGAAGAAATACAAGCATGCACTTCGAGAAGTAAAAATAGCTAGAGAATAATCACGCATGCAAAACAATCAAATCTAATATGGTGAAATAAAACATAGTGCCAAGATGGCTAGATTCGTTACATTCAAAAAGTAAAATAATTATTACAGAATCCAAGGAATAATGATGAAGTTCACAAAAAAATCATTTTGGAATTAGAACGACAGGTTGGCTTTCATAGTGGAGTACTTTGCCTTCAAAAGTTCTAGCCGCTTCTCACAGAGGGATTGGTTCGACCTCATGGTCTCCAGTTCTGCTTCTAGTCTCTGAGATTTGTCACCAAAATCCAGACCTACATTAAGCTCTTTCGCCATCTGAGAGTTGTCAAACTTTTTGAGCTCCGCGTTCTGCTTCTTGGCTTTCAAAAATTTTGCTTGCAGCTCTTTAATCTGTGCCTCCCAGGAGCTGATACTTTAGTTATTGGCTTTAATTTGAATCTTATTCTGTTCTTGGGTTTGTTCCAAATCAGCCAGTCGATTGGTGCATTCTGAAGCAGCATCCTATGCAGCCGCGACTGAGCTAGTTTAATTTTCAATATCTTTCGAAATTTGTTTGATTTTGGCAACGTCAGCAGCAATCCGATCGACCATCGAAGTCAGCTCCATGATGACATTGGCAAATTTTGGAGAAACAGTTAAAATGTCAACCTCCTTGAGAAGATTCTTCAAAGGAATTGGAGAAGTGGGGTCAGACTCAATGAGTCGAAACAAGTCACCCTTAAAAACCTTCTCTTTGATCTGCAGTGGATTGACCACCAGATACAGAGCGCGGACTGAGGTTTTTCTCAGATGAACTTCCCCTAGAACCAAGTAAAACTTTTAAGTACTCACAGGGGTTGTTCTTTTTCAGAGTCTCTAGTTCTTCTGCAGAAAAGGTCATGGAGGCTTTGCTCGAATCCTTCACAGTTGACAGGTTAGGGTTAGGGGTTGTTTCGACAATTATCTCCTCATGAATGTCTTTTTCCTCTTCTTCATCTTTGTCATTACCTTGTTCGACGTTTCCAACATCATCCATAAACTCCTCAATAGGCATTGATTGGTTGGGGAACATAAAGTGTTTACCTTCCTCTTCCATAACATCATCTTCTTGGATGACATCTGAGGTCTTGACTCTCGGGGAACCATCAGCTTCGTCTTCGACTTACACCTCAGAGGTTTCCACCTCCATATCAGCTCCAGCTGTTTTAGCCTAGTATTTTTATCTTGATCATCTTCATGATCAGATTCACTGGTGTGAGAAGCCTAAGTGGTAGTCTTTGGTGGCGAAGTTTCACATTGTTTCTT
Organism: Lathyrus tuberosus; assembly: GCA_022829125.1. Lineage (NCBI taxonomy): Eukaryota > Viridiplantae > Streptophyta > Magnoliopsida > Fabales > Fabaceae > Lathyrus > Lathyrus tuberosus. Next base: position 1,236,923 of record JALAZF010000196.1, on the reverse strand, counting down.
GACTACTTGGTTAATTTTGCTCATTGAGCTCTTCTCAGAGTCTTTTGCTGAAGTGGAGTGATACGTTGGTTCGCCTTCACTATTGAGAATTGTGGGATTGTTTGATTCGGCAACCGGTTGAGTCGAAACTCCTGCATCGTCCTGAACAATATAAACAAAGTCAATAGTCGAAGAAAAATACTACAGGCAATGGGATATATATATATATATATATATATATATATATATATATATATATATATATATATATATATATATATATATATATATATATATATATATATATATAATCTTTTTGGTACCTTAGGAGCTTCTGCCCCAGGTCTTGAGTTGTCACTTTCAGGATGCTCAACAACCTTTTTCGACATCTCTTCAAGAGTTGGCTCCAAGATGGTTAAGTTGGTGGGTTTTTTTATCAAGACCTTCACGTCTTTCGCTTGAGATTTGGATCTTGGGTTGCCTTTTCTTCTTCTTCAGAGGTTGTTCAGTAGTTAGGGATAAGTCCTCATCATCAGATTCGACTATCACCAATGCGTCATCCTTGGCCTTCATTTTCTGGGGAGTTGGGGGTTGTTTTCGAGCGCCCTAGAAAGGAAAACATTAGGAATACTGGAAAACATAAAGTGACAAATTAATAGAGGATGCGAAATACCTTTTTTGTTGTTACTGTCTTGCTTCCTTCTTCTTCTTTCACTTCTGCAGGCTTCCTAACTGGTGGTTTCTTTGGAGGAACCTTCACGGCTAAAATAAACAGAAAAGCAATCATTATATGTGAAAATAAATAGACAAGGAAATGTTGGGTTGAAATCCTCCCATTCCACACTTTCATATATTCCAGGTTTGATGCGAACATCTTCGATCCCAATATGAAGATGCCCTTTGAAACTGCCTAGTGTATGTTTGGTCGGAACCACCCGCTATGCTTTCGGTTTTAATTGTTGGCAAAGGATTTTGATAGAATCCCCATGGATGACCAGTCTTGAAATGGAGGGGCAAGGGCCACTCCAAAATCAGTGCTTGGCAATCGAGGGAATTTGGGAGGAAACATATTGAAAGCCATTTCGTATCGTTTCTCAGAAGGAACATACGAAGGGATCTTTAAGTTCTTCGTTTTCTTTTTAAAAAATTCCTTCAGAGTAACAGCTACGTCGCGGACGGTTCAACTAAGATCATCTGGTCGATAAACAGTTTCAAAGTATTTTTGGAAGGCTTGGATTTCTTTAATGTTCGTCAAAGTACATTTCTTCACTTTTTCCTGCACAGAGAGGAAAGCCTTGTTAATGTGGTATGCAAATGCAGCCACGTCGAAAAATTACTCGGCATAGTAAGCCTTCCACCAGTCATCGAATTGTTGAGAACAAAGGAAGCTTGGTTCGAAAGCTACTGGAAGAAACTGTGTTCGACTAGCATATCGTTCAATTTGCTTAATGGCAATTGCTTCACTATGATTGGCGTTGTAAAGAAGGAGAGCATTTTTCTTGTCATAAATCGGTCGGGGTAAGACTTGAGCCAAGCCAAATTGTCGAGCGACAAAATTTGGTTGGTAAGTAATTAGTGTGACTTGACTTTTGGAGAGGTTAAATATGAGGGTTAAAACCCTAGGAGTTAAGAATGTTTCCCAAATCGCAATGGATTCTGCTGCTTGAGCCTTCGACGGTGCTGGGAATGGCCCAGTGAACCACTCAGAACCACACTTCCTTGGCGCAAAAGGAGCTATGTTGGGTGTAAAATCATAATGTTTGGCGAACATCATGATGAAGTTGGTGAAAGCCTGTTGGACAGGTCGACCATCATCAGCAGGTGTCAGTTTTACCAAATGAGGGCCTTCTACTCTTCGATTCTTCACATCATCAGCATCTTCATTAATCTGATTCTTGTGGGGAAGGCAAACTTCGAACGAAGCATTCAACCACAGCTGAAGTCGCCAGAAGGGTCCAGAGAGGAGTAGATTTCCCTTGTCACCTAGGCTTTTGAGTTGGGTGACTCCTTCGCTCATGGACTCATAGAGGCTGGCTAAGATTAATTCGCTCAAACACAAGTCATGGCCAGAGTGTAATTGGTTCGCAAGGTCAGAAACTTTCTAGCAACTTGCAGTGACTTGGAGGAAAAAACACAGCGTGACAGCCACAGAGCTAGGAAAGCTATATGTTCGACGTCCGACACTTCCTCTCTACTCTTATCATGATAATGAGCTATGTGGGTTGAATAAGCTGCCTTAGAGGTAGTAAAACCTATGCTATCCTCAGCCATAAAGTCAGGGTCGTAAGTATTCCCAATAGGCTTGAGCCCTGTGATAGCGACTATGTCGAAAAGGGTATGTGTCATCATGCCACATGGGAGATGGAGAGTGTAGTGGGTGCTGTCCCAGAAGTATAAGGACGAAATAAGCATATTCGAGCATAATTAGGTCATAAATACCCATTTTCTTCCAAACATCAGATTTCGGTTTTTCCAATTTGTTCAACCACCCCAAGTAATCAGGGGGATCCTTAAAAGTTGGACTTGCTCTAAAAACCCTAAAATTATTCATGTATCTAAGGTCAATAGCCTCCTCAGTTGGAGGATTGTTTGGATTAACAGGGATTTCAATGCTAGCCTTAGGTTTCCTACATTGTCCTACAGGTTTATATTTATGGTAAGAGGGGAAGTATTCCTTAAGCCCAGCAGGATCTACAGTTAAATCAGACAAAGGACCAAATAAAGCCAATGGCTTGTCAGAAACGGTTAAAGGAATAAGTACCTGAGAAGCATAAATTCTCCTTTTTCTCTTCATCAAGAGGTTCAGGTAGATATTAATGGTTTCCCACCATGGTAGGTCCAGAAACGGAATCAAACGGAGCAAGTTGAGAAATCTTTTTTGGAGCTCTCATAGGTTTGCCAGCATCCTTGGTGACCTTGGTAGCATCTTTGGTGGAGCGCGTGGAGGAAGCCATTGCTAGAAGAAAGTGAAGGTGATTGAGTTTTTGAAGTGCAAGGTGTCGCTCCCGAGGATTTGTATCCATGGTACAAACGCGAAAGTGGCGCGGAAAAACAGAGTCGCCAGCAATGTGTATTTATCCCAAGAGAGGGAAAGGAAACACTGCGTAAACCTGAAGGAAGAGGAAAAGAGCATGGTCTCACGACCAAGAGAAAAGGGTAAGGGAGTCAGTTACGCGAAGGGAAGGTGTTAGCACCCAACACATCCATCGTACTCGATGGGATCCACGCTTGTTGTCTCGATCAAAGGGTGTCGTCATCTGGAGCTCCGCTGCTACTGGAACGGGAACGGAACGGGAACGGAAAAGAGCGAAGACACGAAGAAGAAAAGAAAAAAAAGAAGTGACTCGATAGGACATCGCTCGTCCTATGCCTACGTACTCCCTCGTGTAATGGGAAAGTTAGAGTCAACGTAGTTCGGACACGAACTAGGGGGGAAGGTTGCTCGCCAAGACATCGTCGTCTTGTGCCTACGTATCCTTAATCAGACGAGAAAAAGGAAATCAGAGCAGTCGTAGTTCGACCTAACGAGGTCGGTTAGTGTTTTTTATGAGCGACGTTAGATTCGCGTCCAGCAGTTAGGGTCGATGCCTGTTTGCGACGAGACGGAAGTAACGTGTCCTTTTCTGAAAATGAGTTGAAATTAACGATCCTGAAGGATGAAAAAGGTTTGAGTTTGTTTTTGTGTTTTTTAGACAGAAGTGGATTGAAGTTAGTTCGTAACTTACATTGCACTGAAGTCTACCATGCGGGAACGAGTGAGTCGCATGGTCGCCCCTAAATGGAACGTATGCTAAACACTCTAGAAGAGGAGGGGAGACCCCTCGTTCTTCATTTCCTACACTTAAGGCTCGAACGCAATATTCGTTATATTTATTAAGTGTTTTAGAAGTGTTATGAGATGAGAAGAGAAGACACAAGGAAGAAGGGTGACTCTAGGGGAATCACTATCCTAGTGTTGTCATGCAAAAGGGTGGTCCTATGGTTAGTGAGGCTTAGAAGAGAAACAACTACCTAAGACCTAATGCTAATCCTACTCCAAGCTTAATCGAAAATTAAGTTGGACTAGGTAGCTCTAAGGGGAAAAGAATCCAAGACTTAAACAAGTCTTGAGATCCAAGGGAAGAAAAGAGTGAAAGAGACAAAAGAGGAAAGGAAGCGAAGAAATAAAAACAGCAGCTACCACAACGCCCCTGCACCAAAACAGCGGTAAAAAGCAGCACACTAGCAAGGCAGCATACAACAGCATATAATTCAGTGCAACAAAGGGTGTGAAAAGCCAAACAGCCGTACATACAACAGCGCACATAGACATAGACAACAGTTGAAGAATGAGGCAGCATGCATTCAAAAATGATTCGCTCATGGAAAAGCACACATGCATCAAGCATCACATATTCCTCTATCAAACATGATCACATATCATACCAAACATCATGGTAAACATTATGAAAGAACAATCATGGGATGGTGCACAACATTAAGCATATGCACAAAGTTGAACCAAGCATTTGTCAGATGAAGTTAAATGCACGCAATCAAGTTCAAACAAACAACTCCAGCAACATCAACAACAAGTCATAATCAACATGTTTAAGAAGTGTGTGTTATGTGTTTATTGCATCAATTAATCAACAACGCAAACGTAAACATTTATCGACGAAAACCAAAACTCGCGTGTCGAAGAATCGTGTTCATGCAATAGTGTGAGGTGCAACAGCTCAGGAATAATCCACAAATCATCAACATATTAGTCCATGAAGTTTAGGCATGCATCGGATCTCAAACAACCAAGAAAATGCAAGAAATTACACATTCTGCCCAGAGTAACCGGTTAACAAACAGTTACTTAGTTTAAAATCAGACAATTCACGCAAAAATTACACATGTTAACCGGTTAACAAACGGTGAGTAACCGGTTACTCTGGGACAGCAGCCAAAAAAATCTGTTTCAAAAGCACTTTTCAGCAGAAATCACTTATGCAATTATATCCAACGATCTTGTAATCAACAAATCACGAAATTCATATCAAATATCAGTAATCAAACACCAATTTCATCAATCAAACAACAAGATCACAAATCAAATCAAGCAAATGGATCAAATCACTTCACAAACCAAAGATCTACATTGCATAAGTTGAAATTAAGCTAAATCAAACATAGATCTAAGGAAAACCAACCTACAAGGCTGAGATTTGCCTTGGTGATTGTTGAGCACGAAAATTGGTGAATCCAAGCAAGAAAACCAGAGATCTATACAATAATCTTCAAGATCCTAGCAAGAAACTTCAAGATCCAAGCAAGAACACTCCAAATAATCAAAAGCTGCTCCCAAAAGTGATTCCAAGATCCGAACCATTAGCTATATCAGAATTGAACCAAGAATGATGATGTGATGGAGGTTTAGCTCAAGAATTCACAAATTTCAATGAAGAATTTGTGAATCTATAGATATGGAGCTTTGGTGAGAGGTTGAAGATGAATGTGAAAAGTGGAAAAAGTGAGAGAGAATTGAGAGAAATTCTAAAAAATTGGAGAGTGAAAATGATGTAGGTTGTAGAGGTTTGGAATGAATTGGTTTAAATAACCTCTAGGTTAGGAGTTAAGTTTGGTTTTGGAGTGAGGTTAAGTGAGTGGAAATTGGGGTGAAAAATGGATTAGGAAATGAAATGAGGAACTAGAGTGGAAAAATGATGGAGAGAATTTGAATTTTGGGTGGAAAATGATGAAGATATCAATTCTAGATCCTTCCCCACGTGCACATGCCAAACACATGATCACAAATGATGCAAATTTAATTTTTCAAACTTGGCTCAGAGTAACCGGTTAACAAACGGTGAGTAACCAGTTACTCAGTTCAAATTTTGAATTTTGGCGCCTTTTGGAGGGAAACTTGGAAAAGTGACTTCTGATAGCTGTTTTGAACGCGTTAAACCTCTGAAACTCAAAACTTGATATTGCTACTGAGTAACACCTGAAAAGAACACAAATTCCTGCTGACACCTCAGAATATCCTGCTAAAATAATAATGCCTGATACTGAATCGCTTGATCAGAAAATGACTGTTGGAGCTCCTGATTATTAAAACGTCTAATGAGCAAAACAAATGCTCCAAAAGACACTGAAAACCATCTGCTTGCCCCTGAATACTGCTGAAAATAATGCTGGAGCTGACAATGCCATGAGCTGCTAGAAAATACCTTGATCCCATGCACAGAAGAAAAAATGAAAAATGCAGGAACGATAATGCAAATGAAAGGGAGCATACGCCAGTTAGGTTAGAAACAAAAGGGCAAATTTTGAGGTGTTACACAAGGGTTGCTGAGAAATTTGAGAGTAAGGAAGTGGAAAAGTGAAAACAGTTGTTGAAGAGGGTATTTATAAGTTGGGAAGTGGAAACGGTTTGAAAAAATTGTTGAAATGTTTAGACCGATAGTGGGACACGTGTTTTCTCCATAATTCTTGGTGAAGCAGTGGTAATAAGTGCCTACTTCCCCATGATCTCCTAGACCCTAGGAAAAGGTAAAAATGATGGAGATTTTTGCGTGATTTGAAAAGACGTGTCAGAGGTAGTAATAATGGCTATGACGTCATAGGTCTGCTGAAAGGAAATTGAACAGTTGGAACCACGAGCAAGCGTCGAAGCCATGCAAGGATTGAATGAGGTGTCGAATGACATTCTCAAAAAATGCCTTTTTCTTCAATGATGTCGAAAATGACAATTTTGGTGGGCAATTTGTTAGCTCCCAATTTCGACGCCTGATATTGGATTAAGAGTCTTATTCAAAGAAATGGGATTTCTAAAGTTTTGGGAGACTTCGACAGGAATGGCATTTTTAGAAGATTTAGTCGAAGACGTCTTCATGCAAGAGGGAAGTATTTTAGGGACTTAGAAATATTTCTAATAATTTGGAGATGTTCTTCGACAGAAGGCTGATGAGTGTCGTTTGATTCAAGGATTCAAATTTAAATAATAGAGGGAATTTTGTCCTTGTCCATTTGAGAGAAAGAGACACATGGTGAACATCTAAAGAATGAAGACATGCAGAATGCCATATGTTTCGCTCTAATTAGTAGGCCGTTAGTGAGTAGTTATTTCTTACTATTATAAATAGCAAGTCTTAGTATTAGGATTTGTGTGTGTTAAAGTTGTACAAATTTCTCAAAGTTACTTAGAGTATCTGTGTGTAGCGAGAAAAGAGTTTCTGACGAAATGTACGTTTTATATAACACCATCTTTCTTATTCAATGCAATCCAATTAATTTTCACTCAGAAGTTTACCTTCTTTCAAACATATGCCTCAAGGCTTAAGTTCCAGACTTTGAAACATATGTCTTCTTCCTGTCACGTGTCACGAGCAACCACTTGTTTAGGTACCATGACTGGTGTTTCAAATGAGTTGCTAAGGATATCTCTGAGTCAGATTCTGAGTCTTAGTATGATTCTGGTTCTGATGATTTTTGGTCTTCTGGTTCTCCAGAAACTTCATCTTCAGTTGTTGCTACTAGCGCAACATTTGCTTGTTCTTCATCAGATTCCTCTTCTTCAGAATCAAAGTTATCCCAAGTTGTCATTAGACTTTTCTTCGCTTTGGAGAAGTTCTTCTCAGGTTTTTTGTCTTTCTTGACCTTTGGACACTCGTTCATGTAATGACATGGCTCATTACACTCATAGAAGATGATTTCTTTTCCAGAGTTCTGCTTTTTCTGTCCAGATGATCACTCGGAGCGGCCTTTGATTCTTCTAGACCCTCTGAACTTGCTTTGTCTGAGTTTCCACAACTTATTTATCTTTCTTGATATGAGAGAGAGTTCATCTTCGTCTGAATATTCTTTAAATTCTTCTGAGTTCTCCTCTACTTGGTAAGCTTTTGTCTTTTCAAACTTAGACTTCAGAGCAACATACTTACCTCTTCTTTAAGGTCCATCTTCTTTAAGTTCTATCTCATGACTTCTTAAAGAACTAATCAGTTCCTCAAGACTCGTGTTGTTCAGATCCTTTACCAATTTCAAAACGGTTACCATTGGTCTCCATTCTACAGGTAAAATCTTGATAATCTTCTTGACATGATCAGCAGTAGAGTAACCTTTGTCCAGAACTCTGAGTCCTGCAACAAGCATCTGGAATCTTAAAAACATAGTTTCCACAAATTCGCTGTCTTCCATTATGAAGGCCTCATACTTCTGGATTATTGCCAGAGCCTTTGTCTCCTTGACTTGAGCGTTGCCTTCATGAGTCATTCTTAAAGAGTCAAGAATGGATTTGGCAGTTTCTTTATTTGTTATCTTCTCATACTCCGTATAAGAGATAGCATTTAGCAATATAGTTCTTGCCTTGTGATGATTCTTTCTTTTGTTCATAGCGCTTCTAGACACTTTAACACCTGTAGAATCAAATGGGTGAGTGTAGCCATTGACTGCAAAATCCCAAAGATCTACTTCATAACCAAGAAAGAACTTTCAACTTTATCTTTCCAGTAGTCAAACTTTTCACCATCAAAGACTGGTGGTTTGGCACTGTAATGATTTTTCTCTTCAGTGGTGGTATTAGCAGAAGCTGCCATGATATCTCACAAAAATACTGGATTGGTACTAAACACTGTTAAGTGCTGATAAAACATTTATCGCAATCAGAACCGGAGCTCTGATACCAATTGAAGGTGTGAGAAAAACACAAGAAAGGGGGGTTTGAATTGGGTTTTCCAAAATGAAAGCTTTTTATGAAACTTAAACAAAGATCATAAATAAACTAACAATAGAGAAAGACACACGATATATCCTGGTTCACTTGAAAATTATCAAGTTAATCCAGTCCACCCGCCAAGGTGATTTTGCCTTTCTCAAGCGAGGTCTTAATCCACTATAACCAAACTGATTACAACTGCACTAGCAACTGCTGGTGACTAACAATACATAGACTAATCGTCTCTTCTTAAAGCTTCTGACCAAACTGGTCCCTTAAGGAATTAACCTCTAAGACACACTAGTCCTAGACTTCTCAAGAATTCTGACCTAACTGGTCTCTCAAGGAATTCAAACCACTGTTTGAAAATACAATGCACAAGCCAACTGCAAGTGACTAACAACACTAAAACTCACTGTCTTAGTCTTCCTAAAGCTTCTGACCTACCCGGCCCTTTAGGGAACACAAACAACTGTTTGTTACAAAGGTTTGTTTACAATAATGATGCTTCTACACAAGCAGAGTAAACACATTTTTAGCTCAATCTATCTTAGAGCGAATCTACACAGTAAAAACAATATTCTTCTTTGTATTGTGGTGCTTTACTGTTCACTCATAAATTTCTCCATTTCTTGAGTTCGTTCTTCATATGAATAAGTGTTTTTAATATTTCTCTTTTTCACACTGAGTGTTACATTTTCTCGCGCACGCTGATTCGTTGAATGATCAAGTTTATATATAGCCAGAAAAAGATCCGTTGAAGGGCAGATCAGTAATATCAGAAGAGTAATGGCGACTTAAAATAATGTCATTATGCTGGGGTGAAAATCGTACACTGAAATTGTCCTTTGTACCACCAAATCAGGGTAGTGGAATAGTAGTGGAAAAGAACGTTTTTTATCTGTACCATGTACTATTTTCCCACACAAACGTTTCATCTTCTTCTATTCATCAGAGGCTTCTGAGTTGATATGATTGAAGCATGATCAGAAGAATGAATCATTGGGTCTTCAGAGTCTTGAGTCTCTAGAGTCTTCAGAACTTGTTCAGCAGAACCTTGTCTTCAGTATCTTCAGCACTCCTTCTTTGAGAACCCTTAGTCTTCAGAATTCTTAAGTCTTCAGAGTCTTTAGAACTTCGTTCAGCAGAACCTTGTCTTCAGAATCTTCATCACTCAATCTTCAGAATCTTCATCACTTAGTCTTCAGAAGTTGACGACTTTAGAAGCTAAACAGGCTTCAGAAGTAGAACATCAGAGTCACGCTCAGAAGTTAGAATCCAAGAGACGTTACAGCAGCAACATAATGTCTTCTTAGAATCTTTCTGATGCACAGTAGATTAAAAATAATCTTGCTTCTTCACCCAGAAGCGACCATAGAGAATATCAGAGTGACGTAGCACATGTTCTTTATCAGAGTCAGAATCTGTTTGTCAAACCATCAGAATAACAAACGTTAGAGTACCAAAATTGTTCTCACACAAATACTCCATTATTATCATCAAAACATAGAGATAAGATGCAGAACCAAATCTTGTACTTACAATCTCCCTTTTTTTGATGATGACAAAACCATGTATTTTGATAGAACAATTTATACAGGGTAATCACCATAGTTGACAAATTCAGAGTTTAAGCTCTCAGCTTCCCCTGAATCTGTTAATCTCAAAATTTCATTTATGCTTGTTTAGAGTCTCCCCCTGATCCCAAGACTCGCAAAATAAAATTTGAGTTCTTCAGAACATAACAATAGAGAAGGAATACTTCCCTACAACAACTCATCAGAGTCTGACTAGAACACTGGGTCTTCATCTCAGAACCTAGTTACTATCAGAACTTTGATGAAAAATCAAAACTTGATTTTGAGTCTGATTGGATGATGTCGCACATCTCGTATCAGAACTTCTTATCAGATCTTAATGAAGAATCACAACCTCTTAAGTATCAGAGTTTGATTAGAATTGACTTCTCTTTTGTCAATCTTTTCTTAGATTCACTAATCTTGTTAGATTCAGAGCCTGATTGATTTTATCAGAATATTATCCGTTGCAGAGCGTATCTACTGAATAGTATCTTTGAATCAGAGAATTGACTTGACTTGTTTTCAAGAAGATTTCAGCTTCTGATGCTTGAGTCTGAATTTCATACTTTTAGAAAGTTTACAACTTTTGAACACTATGATATCAAATAAGATTTCTTGACTTTCAGAAAGTTCACAACTTCTGAACAGTATTGGAACATCTGTTTGAATAAACATATATTCTCAGAGTGTACAACTTCTTAACCATGAATTATCAGAGTTGAAATTATCCATAAGATTTTCAATCTTCAGAGAGTATGATCTTTATATTCAACATGCCTAGAATACTAAGTGAACTTTTTCAGAGTTCCTTAATTGAAACATCAAACAAACGGTTAGTTGCAAAAGCATTATGTAATGTTTGAGTTCGAGATTCTGAGAATAGATACTATCAAAATTATTTTAGTATTATCAAAATCATTTTACTTTCTCCCCCTTTTTGTCATAATAAAAAAGATAATGCAATAAACAGTGAAATATTATGATAAATATGTGAGAAAGAGATTTCTAAAATAGGCCATAACACTCATAAATAAAAATAGTGTCATTAATAATGGATTGAAATACATTGACATAACTCGAACACAGAGCATCTTAGAGACGAGACAGAAGACACAAGATACGACATGCTACAGATTAACCATCAAAGACTTCACACTGTTTCTTCAACAGACCATTTTCTAGACCTTCTGACTTAACAAGTTCAACAATTCCTTCTTTAATGAAGATTTCAGATAGAACTCTTCCGAAAGGTATGCAGGTCTTAATGAAATTGCCATTTCTGGAGTCAGTAATGGATTTTTGCAGAAAATTGAATATAGCCTGAGGTAGATTTATCCGCATTTGAGCCATCAAGACAAAGATGAAGACTCGACCATCATGAAATAAGATATTTTTGTTTTCTTCCCGAGGACGAAAATTTGTCAGCAAAAGCTTAAACCAAGCTTTGGGAATGGGAAGAAGGTTTTCAGGATTGAGAGGTTCATATTTGGACGATGTGTTGTAAAGAGAGGCGAGTTCCTCATAAATAAGATACCCGGACTTAACATGTTCAACAGTAAAGCCAATGTTCTCACAGCCAATTGCTAGAGCAATGGTGAAGGGAGTGATGTTTATGGAGACATCAAAAACACGAGAAGAAAGAGTGACCTTCATCATTAATGTAGGCATGTTTCCAAAAATCTTTTACAAGATTTAAGTAGACTGGTTTATCCAGAATGATGAAGTATTTTGCCCATTCTTGATAGTGCATGATTGATGTGATATTGCTAGCAATTTCTCTGTTTCTAAGATGAAGAAGGTTGATTTGTTCTTCTGATATGACCTCCAGAAGGTTCTCATCTCCTTGGAAAGTGATTAGAGACTTGATGAGAACATTTAGACAGTAAAGGTAATTTTGAACTAGTAAGATCAATCACTACAAAACATAGTAGGAGAAATGAAATATATATATGAGAGACGTGACTGACTGAGAAAATGACATAGGTCAAGATGCGTATCATGCATAATATATTCCAAGGACACAGTGTCAGAGTAAGAGATAAAGAATATCAAGGAATAGGAAAGGAGTGTAGCAATATTTTAAAACAGAATATCCAAAAGGTCACAAATAAGGATACATTATTTAAGTTTTGACAGGAGTCAATAACTATGAATAAGTGCATACTTATAAGTGGCAATTGAAAATTGACACATAGTAAAGACAAAAGAGAGTATAGCTTATTTTCAAGAAAAACTTAACTCACATACGTCTTATTATTTATGAATGCACAGTCATAGGGGAATGTGTAAAGATTTTAGCCTATTCTTAAGAAGTTTACTAAATCCAATGAGTCAAACAGTTGTTATCATTATCGTTCACTCGTTATCATAATTTTAACTAAATCATTTTGATTTGAAAGAATTTAGATAAGTTAAAATTAGTCATTTTCTTCCTTTTTATGATAATGATTATGGAATGCAGTAAGACAAGATAAAGAGAATAAGGAAAGTACTTCATTGATATAACAACAAAACGTCAGAGCGCAGTACAGGAACAGAAGCATAAAATAGGAAAACAAACAACAACGAGGACAACTGATAGGAAAAGCAATGATAAACGGAAGAAAGATCAAGCAACACGTAACCAAAAGTTCAAGAGAAACACCCACCAACCAGCTATCAGAAATCCTCCACCTCATCAACCCTTTCACACCTCTCTTCAGCTGTAGCATCTTCTGGTTCAAGTATTCTGGCTAAGGTGATGATTTCATCCCTGTAGAATAACTCAAACAGAATTCTTCCATAAGGTATGAAGGACTTTTGTTGATTTCTGGAGATTTCAACATAGTTCTTGAGATGATTGAAGATGGTTTGCGGAAGATTCACCCGGACATTGTAAATCATGAAATAGATACAGTTTATCATCATGAGTCAGGGTGCTTTTGGCCAATCCTTTGGGGCGAAAGTTGGTGAGCAGTAATTGAAACCGCAATTTTCCATCAGGGAGGAGTCCTTCAGGATCATAGGGTTCATACCTGTCTCGAGACACATCATGAATTCCAATGAGATTAACAAAGGAATGGTTCAGATGAAAGTCTTCAACAGTCACTCCTGATTGGACACAATTGATGGCTTGGGCAATGAAGGTAGGTGTTATGATTACTGGAACACCGAAACAGAAGACCAAATAAAGTTGTTATCTTCACCAATCTGTGCGTATTTCCAGAACTCTTTTATAATGACAGGATAAATGGGTCCATGCAGGATTGCATAGTATCCTGACCACCATTGAATTTGCATGCTGGTGGATAGGTAAACACCTGAGTCTCTTAATCTTGGAAGATTTGGCCTTTTCTCATTAATGCCCTCCATAAGTTCATCATTGCCAGCAAAAGTTTTGATAGACATAGTGAATTAAGAGGAATAGGAATGAAAAGCATGTTTGGAAATGGATGAATAGTTATGAGAAAAAGTGTGGTATATAAAGAGAGCGATGCGTGATAGCCATAAATAGCAATAAAGACTGGATGACTTGAGACAAGAAATTCATCATTTCCAATACACGGGATACAAACAGGAACAAAGAATGATGAAGGAGTGTATCAGTCTCCAAAAGATTATGGAATATACGTTATTGATATTATAACATCAGTCAATAAATGCGAATAAATGTATACTAGAAAATGAGAAAGCAGATTCTGACAATGAATAAAGGAAGCCAATTATTAAGTTCCAAGAAATTTTTATCTTACATGCATCTTTATGAATGTCTACTGAGGAGGAAAGACATAAAGATTTAAACACTTATCAAGTAAACTTTTAAATCCAATGTGTTAAACATGATATTAAGGAGTAATAGGTAATAATTACTTGAAACCTAGTTGTCATACCCCAAATTTTGACCACTAAGATTTCCCATCATTATGCCAATCATCATCACAAAATGGAGATACTTTCATGTCTTATCAATCTCCTCAAGGAATTGTTGAGCAATCACTATTAACAAGAATTAGGGTTTCAAGCCCTCTTAGGGCACTTAGACAAAGGATCAATCAAGAAATGACATGATCTTCAACTTGTCTAGCCTTTCAAACACCCACAATGGATCAATAGGACTCCCACATCAAGAATCAAGCACAAGGTTGCAACATTCCAATGGATCAAGCCTCAGGATCGCCTGTTTCACCAAATTAGGGTTTGGTCGACTGAGGCCTCTAGATGAAAATTTCCATCTGGACATGAGCCAATGCCTCAATGTATGGTCCAATAAGCTCAAAAGGATCTCAAGAGCCCATCCACAATGGCAAAATCACCTTGAGGGTCCATCTATAAAAAAAATTAGGAATTAGGGTTTTGACCTAATTCAACCCTTGGGTTAACTTGTGAAGTGAGGCATGGTTTGAGGCTTCAAAATGGACTTCAAAGACCTCAAATACATCATATTGGCATGTTTACAAGATTTTATTGACTCAAAGAGCTCAAGTTATAAGCCACAAGAACTAAAAACCATCTGATCACAAATTAGGGTTTCTGATGGAAAAAGTCAACCCTATCCTTGATTGTTGGCCTACCCTTGATCTCAAACCTTGGGGAGGGGTCCAAAACATTCCTAAATACCCTTGGAGGCCATCCATGAAGTTTGATTAAGCCAAAGGATTGATTTCACAAAAGGATCACAAAGTCAAAATTTCATCTGATGGAAAAGTCAACTGTACAAAAGTCAAAGTTTGACTTTTTGAATTTTTTGGTCAACCAAGGTTCCCTAACCCTAAAACAATGTTAATATGTGATTTGAATCATCATTCATCAAGAAAAATCAAAGAAAGTGAGTTAACTTGTAAAAGGGGTAACCATAAAAAACTTAGAATTTTTCTAAGTTATGGAACAAAGTGGCTAGGGTACCAACTTTGCAAGGCCATATCTCTCAAACCCTAAGGCCTTTCTCTCCCATTCAAAGCTTAGAGAGAAGCCTTCATTACACTCTACAAAAGCTTCAACTACATCTCATTCCAATTCTTCATGGATTCTGAGTTATGATTGGATCAAAATGAAAAAAACATGGAATTTACCAATTTTCCAACACTTAGAAGAAATTCTGCTCAAGGCAGATTTCAAGTGAAACACCAAAACTTGGAGGGTTGTTTCACATAGTTTTAGGCTGAATCAATTCAAGATGTAAACATCAAATTTGTTGTACATATTGCCTACAATCCAAGGAACTTATTGGCATGAAACAACTCAGCTTGAGCCAAGAGTTATGGCTGCTGCAAGACACCATGGCAAGGCTGTCATGAAAAATCAGTTTGTGAGATTTCTTGCCATACACGATTTTGAGCCAAAAATCAATGATCAATATGCCACATGCATTCAATCTGATCACAATGCATCTGATCCAACCAACAAACTTGGATTGAAATGCCAAGAGCTTATCCTTGAGAATTGATGAGTTTTTGGCATATATGCCTTGAATTCAAAGGCATTTATGTGAAATAGGGCACTTTCAACAAATCCACTCTACTCAGTCAAGATGCTCACTTAAAAACAATTAAAACATCTAAAGAATGTGGATTTGGTTAAGACATAGCCCTGCTCTTGGGAGAGGCTAGTTTGCCTTGCATGAGAAGAAATGCCACCAAGCCAAAGCCATTGAATGTGATTTGATCCAGCAGCCATTCACTATTCCTCCAAGAAAAGAGTTGATCCACTATAAATAGAGGTCCTAACTGATCATTCAAACCACACCAAAGCAGCTTACAACATTGCTTTCTCTCATTTCCTTCTTAAACTCTAAATTTCATTGTTCTTGAGAAAGCACTATCAGGTTTTGAGTTTGAGGCCAATGCAGCTCAAACCAATGATTCACACACATCACATATAACATATAGAAGGTGTCTGAACACTCACCTCCCATCTGTAACATCAAAATCACCAAATGGCCATCCAATTGCACAAAACTCATGACTTGCTGCAGAAGGAATCAGGTTGATCAATCCAGAGGTTTTCCAATTAACCTAAGCATTCAAACACATCCATTGAGGTACAAGGAAGCTATCCAAATCGTTGGAACTCATATGTAACACCTCCAAACCAGAATTCGATTCTCACTTGCAGAGGTAAAACTTGAACTCTCAAACTCAATGAATCATGCATCATAAATATGTTTTCTTGTTACCATTGTGTTTCTGGATGTTTGTAGATTATTTACCCTCAATCAATTGTTGTTTAAAGTTCATGTATAGGATTTCATTGAGTTCATGCCAATTGTGGGGTTCTTCAGGTTTTAACATGATATGTTTTGATTCACTTAATTTCAATAAAATTGAGTATTGCCATTGTGTTTCTCACCTGAAAATGCACGATTTTCATATTTGGATCATGTGAAATGGTTGAGAGATGAATGAGATATGGGCCTTCACGTATCTGAGCTTGAGATTGAAGATGGCCATGGTGCCATGCTTCAGAAATTGAACTTGTTTTACTATATAATTTTCCCTTGCCATATATTAAATGAATTGGCATTTCGCCCCAGTGGTTGATCAACTGGTTTGTGTGTATTGAGCGAGCGAGAGGTCTGGGGTTCGAATCCCCCTCGCCCCAGACCTCTTTTTTATCACTTGTCCCATTTTAATATTTTTCATATTATTTTTGTTAATGATTTGAAAAATTAATTTCTCTTTCAATTTTAATCATTTTTTATTGGTTATTTTTTTTGAAAAATCACAAAAATATTAAAGTATTTTATTCTACAAAAAATCAGATTTATATTATTTATTTAATATAGTTGGTATTTTTGTGAATAAATTCATTTTTTTTATTGTTTTTTAACATTTTAAAAGTGAATTTTTATCTTGAAAAACAAAATCAAATAAGTTGTAAATCATCTTGTGATTAAAACCTCATTTTTCAAACCTTAACTAAAAATCACAAGTAGTTTATTTAAACTTATTTGGTATTTTTATCATTTTTATTGATTTTCTTTAAAGAATTACTTTAAAAAAAATGAAATTAGGGTTTCTTTGATTTTTGATCCTCATCAAATATTTCAAAACACTTTTGGGCCTATAATAGAGTGTAAGATCCAATCCTTTTCTTAACCAAAACTTTTTTGGGCCTCAGACATTGTATAAGTCCCAACACATTTTCAAAAATCTCGGTGCGACCGCCAGTTCAAAATCAAATCACCTGGGCCTACCCTCGTGTTATAAGTCCCATTTCTTTTCTTTAAATAATATTTGGGCCTCTAATAGAGTGTAAGTCCCATCCCTTTGTGAAATTCTGGTACCAGATGTGTGATGTTACGTGTGATGTTACAACAACACACTCTGCAATGGACAATGTAAAGCAACAATAAATCAACACAATGAATTGTTCACCCAGTTCGGTTTTAACTACCTACGTCTGGGGGCTACCAAGCCAGGGATGAAATTCACTACTTGTAGAATTAATTTACAGACTCAACAACTTCGTTAACAATCTCCTAAACTTAATTCCTACTAATGAACTTTCTACCTAAGAGACCACTTAGGTATGAGAACACTACTCAATCCCTAAATCACTTCAGTGATATAATTCAAAGATCACACACTTTGAATAACACTACTTGATTCTGCTTCACAGCTTTGATCAAGAACAACTCAAAACAACAATACCAATTCACACTCGAATGGTTTACAAACACGAAGACACAGCGACACTCAGTCTTTAGCTCTTTCTCTTCGTTACTTTTCCTTCAGGAATGATGCGCATTATATAGCTATTTGAATTGGACTTGGACCTGCTACAATATCTGACCTGATTTGTTATTTAAAACTGAATCTTCAAAACAGATTTTCTCTCTCAAAATCTTCTCAAATCTCAGTCTTTAAACCTCCTACAAATCTGCATCAAATCTATTTGTAACAGAAAATATCTATCCCAAGATATCGGCAACCAATGAGACTAACAACTCTCCCAAAATCCAGCTAAAATGCAAACCCTAACAACATCACTAAACCTGATGTTATTAATCTTCTGCAGACCTGATGTCACAACATCGCATGTAACATCAGACATCACAATTTCAACAACTTAACTTCTTAACTTAAACCAATGCTAAGACTCAATGTTAAGACATCACCCATGTGACATCAACATTGAACACCTTTGTTTTACCAAAATTCTAGCCAATCCAAGAACCAACAATCTCCCCCTTTGGCTAATTTTGGCTAAAACAATCTCTGCAACATCAGAGACTTTAGCAGCGGATAAACATGAATATTTTACCAACCTTCGCAGCAGCATTTCTTCATCACAACTTCATAATGCACACTCCAATACTCTGCACACCTAGGCTAACTCTCCCCCTTTTTAGCCACAATTGGACAATTACCAAAAACAATGTCCTGACATAAAGTCAGGGTCAAACATCATGCTTCCCAAAAACACAAGTTCCAACACATTGACTGACCAGTCGATACAAACGATGCTCCTTATTTTTCATTATAAGCACAAGCCTTTCTTCTAGCAGCACTACTCATCAACCAAGAATGAGCCAGTCAAACAGCAATGGTGCAGCAAGGAACTTCAAGCAGAAGGACAAGACTTCAGATCCACCTCAGAAGAGGAGCAAAACAAACACTACAGCTGAAACAACTTCAGGAACCACAAAGACAGGCAGAACCTCAGAAACAACCATGAAACCAAGCAAAAAGCTTCCTGTGTAACAACAAGCTGCTGATGATGATTGGGATGAAGACTGGAAAGCTTTTCTAGATGCAGGGGGTTGGGATAATCTGTAACTAATGATGTACTTCAAACCTGTATGCTTTCAGCAGTTGAATAAAATCAATTTCTAATAAATAATACAACTGCTTAATAAACTCTCTAGCACATTTAATCTTCATTTATGCAAATTCCCAATTTACTTCTCAAACTTTCAAATTGGTTTGCATCTAATGCTTTAGTGAAGATATCAGCTAACTATTTTTCTGTAGCTACATGCTCCAATGTAACAACTTTGTCCTCAACCAATTCTCTTATAAAATGATGCCTTATATCAATATGCTTAGTTCTGCTATGTTGAATAGGATTCTTAGAGATATTGATAGCACTCAAATTATCACAGTACAATGTCATGACATCTTGCTTGACATTGTATTCTGTTAACATCTGCTTCATCCACACAAGTTGAGAACAACTACTCCCTGCTGCTATGTACTCAGCTTCAACAGTAGAAAGAGACACACAGTTTTGCTTTTTACTGAACCAGGATATCAGATTATTCCCTAAGAAGAAATAACCACCTGAAGTGCTTTTCTTATCATCAGCACTCCCAGCCCAGTCAGCATCACAATATCCCCTTAAATCAGTCCCAGAACCATGACTATACAGCATCCCATAGTCACTAGTGCCATTAACATATTTCAAGATCATTTTCACTTGATTCAAGTGACTAGCCTTAGGTTCAGATTGATATCTGGCACAAACTCCAACAGCAAAAGCAATGTCAGGTCTGCTAGCTGTGAGATACAATAGACTCCCAATCATGCTTCTATATAAACTTTGATTCACACTGACACCATGTTCATCCTTGGACAATTTTAGATGAGTAGGAGCAGGAGTCCTCTTGTGATTAGCATTCTCTAGACCAAACTTCTTCACTATGTTCTTTGCATACTTGCTCTGAGAAATGAATATGGAGTCCTCCATTTGTCTAACTTGTAGACCAAGAAAATAGTTCAGCTCACCAACAAGACTCATTTCAAATTCAGACTGCATCTGTTCCATAAAATGTTTTACCATTGCATCTGACATCCCACCAAATACTATGTCATCAACATAGATTTGAGCTATCATCTGTTTTCCTCCTTCCTCTTTAACAAACAAAGTCTTGTCAAAACCTCATTTTCTGTAGCCATTCACAACCAAGAAATCAGTAAGTCTTTCATACCAAGCTCTTGGTGCTTGCTTCAAACCGTATAGAGTTTTCCTTAGTTTGTACACATGGTCAGGAAATGTTGGATCAATAAATCGTTTTGGTTGATCAACATACACCTCGTCATTTAAGTAACCATTCAAGAAGGCACTTTTAACATCCATCTGAAAAAGCTTGAATTTGAAATTACAAGCCACACGTAAGAGCAATCTGATAGATTCCAGTCTTGCCACAGGAGCAAAGGTTTCATCATAATCAATTCCTTCAACCTGAGTGTATCCCTGAGCAACTAATCTGGCCTTGTTTCGGGTGACCACTCCTTGTTCATCAGATTTATTCTTGTAGATCCACTTGGTGCCAATCACATTAACTCCATCAGGCCTAGGTACAAGCTCCCACACTTCATTTCTCTTGAATTGCTCCAGCTCTTCATGCATTGCATTTATCCAAAACTCATCAGTCAATGCTTCCTTGACATTCTTTGGCTCAATTTTGGAGACAAAACATGAACTTGCTATAACATCTCTTGACCTAGTCCTCACTCCAGAGTTTGGATCACCTATAATGAGCTCATTTGGGCGGTCCTTCTGTACTCTGATGGAGGGATCCTTAAGAGGTTGCTCAGTTTCAGGCTCAGCAACAGGAACACTAGGAGTTGGGCTTCTGTCTTCAGCTTCTGGAGCAACTTCACCAACTGATGTTCCAACATCATCTAGGACATCATCATCTTCCTGCTTGTCCTTGTCATCAATCACCACATTGATTGACTCCATCATCACCTTGGTTCTAGAGTTAAAAACCCTATATGCTCTACTGTTAGTAGAATATCCCAAAAATATTCCTTCATCACTTTTGGAATCCAATTTTCTTCTCTGTTCTCTATCAGCCATAATATAACATCTACTTCCAAAAACATGAAAGTATTTAACATTAGGTTTTCTTCCCTTCCATAGTTCATACAGAGTGGATGAAGTGTCTCTTCTCAGGGTAACCCTGTTGTGAATGTAGCAGGCAGTATTCATGGCCTCAGCCCAGAAGTGATAGGGAAGTTTCTTGGCATGGATCATTGCTCTAGCAGACTCTTGGATAGTTCTATTCTTCCTCTCAACTACTCCATTTTGCTGAGGAGTAATAGGAGATGAAAACTCATGACTTATACCTTCAGCAGAGCAAAATTCTTCAAACTTGCTATTCTCAAACTCTCTTCCATGGTCACTTCTTATCCTGATAACATTACTCTCCTTTTCTCTTTGGAGTCTTTGACAAAGATCTTTAAAAACATCAAACACCTCTGATTTATCTTTGACGAAGCTCACCCAGGTGCACCTAGAATAGTCATCCACAACTACATATGCATATTTCTTTCCACCCAGACTTTCCACCTGCATAGGTCCCATCAAGTCCATATGAAGTAGTTCCAATACCTTGGAGGTGGTGTCATGTTGAAGCTTCGGATGAGACATCTTTGTCTGCTTCCCTTTTTGACAGTCTCCACACACTTTTCCTTCCTCAATATTAAATTTGGGAATTCCTCTGACTGCTTCTGAGGAGATGATTCTCTTCATTCCCTTTAGGTGAAGATGTCCCGACTTCTGATGCCAGATTTTGACATCATCTTCTTTAGCAAAAACACAAGTGGAAGAACTTGAGTCTTGTGGCACCCAGAGATAACAGTTGTCCTTAGACCTGGTTCCTTTCATAATGACTTCTCCTTTATCATCTTTGACAATGCATTCAGATTTTGTAAAGTCTATTTTGAATCCTTGATCATAAAGTTGACTAATGCTAATCAAATTAGCTGTCAGTCCTTTAACAAGAAGAACATCCTCCAGTCTGGGAGCACCAGCACAGTTCAGTTTACCACTCCCCTTGATCTCTCCTTTGACCCCATCACCAAATGTAACATAACCTGAAGAATGAAGCTTCACATCTACCAACAGATTCTTTACTCCAGTCATGTGCCTTGAACACCCACTGCCAAAGTACCAGTCTTCTTTAGTAGAAACCCTTAACGAAGTGTGAGCTATCAAGCTGGTAACCTTAACTTTAGGGACCCATTGCTTCTTAGGCTTGGAAACCTGTCTTCCTTTATAACAGTTCTGTTTGGGAACAACCTGATGAGCCTTCTGTGGATACCCATGTAGCTTATAACAATAAGCCTTAATGTGTCCAAAACATCCACAATGGTGACACCTCCAGCGTCTGTATTTCTTCTTAGATGGAGTTCTGTCATGATGTTTTAACATCTGTTTTAACATCACTGGTTTTGGGGTGATAGAACCTGCATCACTGGTTAATCCCAAACCACACTTGTCTCCAGCCATCTTCCCAATACTAAGAATGTTGTCTAACGCATTAGTACCATTGTTCAACATTCTG
The DNA here is from genome assembly GCA_022829125.1 of Lathyrus tuberosus. Classification (NCBI taxonomy): domain Eukaryota; kingdom Viridiplantae; phylum Streptophyta; class Magnoliopsida; order Fabales; family Fabaceae; genus Lathyrus; species Lathyrus tuberosus. Next base: position 1,214,410 of record JALAZF010000196.1, on the reverse strand, counting down.
ATAGTTTTGGTCATAGAATCCAGCTTATAGTTAAGTATACTGACTTCAGCTTCAAGGTTAGTCTTTTCAGCTTTTAACTGTACTATGGTTTTCTTCAGCTCTTCTCCTTCAAGACACACTTGTTCACTTCTCATGAAAAGATCTTTATAAGTGGCAGTAAGTTCATCATAAGTAACCTCATCATTCCAAGACTCATCATCTGATTCATAAACCCCCACCATAGCTCTAACAAGTTTAGCTGAATTTTCTTCAGATTCGCTCTCACTGTCAGACCAAGAGGCTGAAAACCCTTTCTGCTTCTTTAGAAAAGTAGGACATTCCTTCTTGACATGTCCATACCCTTCACACTCAAAGCATTGTATCCCTTTGTCATTACTGGATTTTTCTTCATCTTTAGACTTCTTCCCTTGTTCTCCTGATCTATTGATGTCAGAGGTAATGTTCTTGACATTTGGATTATAACTCCTATTTATCCTCTTCATAACTTTGTTGAACTGTTTACCCAGCAAAGCAACAGCCTGAGACAGCTCCTCCTGAGAGTCATCTACTTTCTCTTTCTTGGCTTCTTCAGAACTGGAAACTAAAGTTATACTCTTGGACTTCTTCTCAGGTTCTTCTTTAATTAACCCTAGCTCAAATGTTTGAAGAGATCCAATAAGCTCATCAACCCTCATTTTGCTAATGTCTTGAGCTTCTTCAATTGCAGTCACCTTCATCTTGTACCTCTTAGGAAGGGACCTAAGGATTTTCCTTACAAGCTTTTCTTCTGACATTTTTCACCAAGAGCACTGGATGCATTGGACAGCTCAAGAATACTCATGTGGAAGTCATGGATAGTCTCATATTCCTTCATCTTCAGACTTTCAAACTTCGATGTTAGAAGCTGAAGTCTTGACATCTTACCTCTAGATGTTCCTTCATGTGTAGCCTTCAAAATATCCCAAGCTTCCTTAGCAACTTCACAGGTATTGATCAACCTGAATATGTTCTTATCCACTCCATTGAAAATTGCATTTAAAGCCTTGGAATTACCAAGGCCAAGCTCATCTTCTTCCTTGGTCCATTCTTCTTCAGGCTTCGGCTTGGAGGTGCCCTATTTATCTTTCCCAGCATCATCTTTTTCAAACACAACAGGTGCTTTCCATTCTTTAATGATAGCCTTCCAAGCCCTACTGTCCAAGGATTTCAAAAAGGTGATCATCCTTGGCTTCCAATAATCGTAATTCGAGTCATCCAAAATAGGGGGTCTGTTGACAAATCCTCCAACTTCTTTGTCCATCTTTACACCAGAAAGTAATTTCCCTAGATCTCACCCAGAGACAGATAGGATGCCTGCTCTGATACCAATTGAAATTCTGGTACCAGATGTGTGATGTTACGTGTGATGTCACAACAACACACTCTGCAATGGACAATGTAAAGCAACAATAAATCAACACAATGAATTGTTCACCCAGTTCGGTTTTAACTACCTACGTCAGGGGGCTACCAAGCCAGGGATGAAATTCACTACTTGTAGAATTAATTTACAGACTCAACAACCTCGTTGACAATCTCGTAAACTTAATTCCTACTAATGAACTTTCTACCTAAGAGACCACTTAGGTATGAGAACACTACTCAATCCCTAAATCACTTCAGTAATATAATTCAAAGATCACACACTTTGAATAACACTACTTGATTCTGCTTCACAGCTTTGATCAAGAACAACTCAAAACAACAATACCAATTCACACTTGAATGGTTTACAAACACGAAGACACAACGACACTCAGTCTTTAGCTCTTTTTCTTCGTTACTTTTCCTTCAGGAATGATGCGCATTATATAGCTATTTGAATTGGACTTAGACATGCTACAATATCTGACCTGATTTGTTATTTAAAACTGAATCTTCAAAATAGATTTTCTCTCTCAAAATCTTCTCAAATCTCAGTCTTTAAACCTCCTATAAATCTGCATCAAATCTGTTTGTAACAGAAAATATCTATCCCAAGATATCTGCAACCAATGAGACTAACAACTCTCCCAAAATCCAGCTAAAACGCAAACCCTAACAACATCACTAAACCTGATGTTATTAATCTTCTGCAGACCTGATGTCACAACATCGCATGTAACATCAGACATCACAACTTCAGCAACTTGACTTCTTAACATAAACCAATGTTAAGACTCAATGTTAAGACATCACCCATGTGACATCAACATTGAACACCTTTGTTTTACCAAAATTCTAGCCAATCCAAGAACCAACACTTTGTAAATAAATAATTTTGGGCCTCACACATTGTATAAGTCCCTCTGTATATTTTCAAAAGTTCGGCGCGATCGTCGCCTTTTTAACAAAATCAACTGGGCTTCTTCTTGAGCTATAAGACCCATATTTATTCATTTTCAAACTTTTTGGGCTTCTCATTGAGTTGTAAGACCCAACCCTTGTTGTACATAAACCTTTTTGGGTCTCAGACATTGTATAAGTCCCAATACGATATTCTAAACAACGGTGCGATCACTGTTAAAACCTTGGGCCTCTCCTTGAGTATAAGCCCCACCAATCTTTTCAAAATAATTCCCTTTTGATTTAGATTTAATATACAGTTGTTATCAAAACTTTCTTTAATTTCTTTGAACAACTAACAATACAACATGGAAGCTTGCTCGCCTGTAAGTTTTAAACAACTTTCATTTACTAACTTTAATATATATATCTGTATTGTGGGAAGCTACACACTGTGAGTCTTCTTTCATTCTTTCAAATACATGTCAAATATATATAACTGTATTGTGGGAAGCTGCGCATGGTTAGTCTTCTTTCATACCCTTTTAAATACTTGTCATATATCAACTGTATAGATACTAGTATAGTTACTTAGAGTTTTCCCCGACAACTAGGTCTAGAACTAGGTAAAGCCCGATTGGTCACTCTTAAATACAAACAAAACTAGATCCCCACAGGATTTCCAGATACAGTCTTGCCTTCTCTTGGGCTTAAACAATATGGAACAAAGAGAAAGGCAGTATTCCCTGTGAACCTTTTTTCAGACTGTCACCCCTAGAAATTGTCAAAGAAATTCTACTCCCCAGAGTTGATCTATTCTCGGTGAATAGCATCTCTTGAGTTTCTTCAAACCTCGAACTTTCACTAAATGATCTATTCTCGGTGAATAGCATTTCTTGAACTTTTCTTGGTTTGGGACCCACAAACTTCCTACAAGCATCCCCGCCTTCTCTTGGGCTTTGTACAAGGACCCTCCGACTTCTTAGAAGTTCTCATGCCTTCTCTTGGGCTTAATACAAGGACCCTGACGACCTCTTAAAGGTATAAGACAGAACTTAGTCATCCTTTGCTAGAGCAGTCTTTCCACTGTCAAATCACAGACCAATTTAGGGTTGACTCTCATCCCTTAATACTCATGCCTCCTCTTAAAGGCATCATACAAAAGATAAAACTCTACCACTCCAGTAGACTTGGACAGTCTAATCCCCTAGAGTCTCAAAGACATTCTCAAGTTCCTTACAAAATATAGAGGCAGAAACCCAGCCTCTCTCTTGAGAGTTCCCCAACCAGGGTCAGCTTATCCCAAATCAGAACCTCAAGGTCTCTGATATCTCAACTTTTCTGTAATCCTCAGCAAGAGTTGATTCCCCATTTAGACCTGCCTCAGGATCTTAATAATCCCCGGTAAAAGTTAGCTTCCTCTTAGGCATTGTATAATGATCTTTTCCTCAGCACAGTCAGCCTTCTCTTGGGCTTTGTACAAAGATTCTCCCCATCGGAGCTAACCTTTTCAGGCTCTCTTGTTGAGTCCATCACTTTTCCAGACTCTCTTGTTGAGTCAATCACCTTTTTAGACTCTCTCGTTGAGTCAATCACTTTCCAGACTCTCTTGTTGAGTCAATCACTTTAAAACACTCTCTTGTTGAGTCAACCCCTTTTTTAACCTCAATCTTGGGCTTTGTACAAGACAGATAAAAGCACTCTCTTGTTGAGTCAAACCCTTTTAGCCTCAATCTTGGACTTTGTACAAGACATAAATCTCCCTCTCTTGAGCTTGGGACATATATCTTCCCTAGCAGAGTCATTTCCTCCCATCCTTCCTCTAGGCTTCGAGGAATGGTCTTCCCCAAGAAGAGTCAAACTCATTTCCACGTTAATCTTGGGCTTTGTACAAGACACATAAAAATATCCTCACCAGAGTCAGTTGAATTTCCCGTTTTAGCCTCAATCTTGGGCTTTGTACAAGACAGATAATACTCTCCAACAAGAGTCAAACTCATTTCAGCCTCAATCTTGGGCTTCGTACAAGACACATACAAACCTCCACGGCGGAGTCAAAATCCTTTTTTAGCCTCAATCTTGGGCTTTTTACAAGACAGATAGAACATTTTCCCCCAGAAAAGTCAAACTTTTAGCCTCCTCTTAGGCTTCGTATAATGATATCCCCAAAGAGTCAGTCTCTTTTTTGCCTCAATCTTGGGCTTTGTACAAGACACCAATATATACAATCTCTTATTGAGTCGGTCTTATCCAACCTCCTCTTAGGCCGTGGGTAAGGATTTCCCCAGTGGAGTCAATCAACCTCTTAGCTTCAACCTTGGGCTTTGATCAAGGCACACAAAAATCAACAATCCCTCCTTAGAGATGACAAGTTCTCTCTTAGTCAAACCATTTAGTTTCAATCTTGGGCTTTGAACAAGACCCAAATAACCTTTTAGCTTCAATCTTGGGCTTTAAACAAGACACCAAATATCTTTTTCCTCCCTTAGAATAGGAGGAACTACGATTGCTCTGATTTCTCTGTTTCTTTTAAACGGGAATACGTAGGCATAAGATTACGAAATCTTAGTGAGCATACTAATAAAAAAACTCTAGGTCCAGTACCTTCATGTCAATCAAAACTTAGGTCCAGTACCTTACCAAAAAACATCGAAAAAATCCCGAACATTAACATCAACTCACTCTCTCTCATACTTTCCCAAGAAACTTTCCCAACCCATTAACAGATAAACACTATTAATTACAAAGCGAAACCTAAAGCTAATATCCTATGGATAACCACATATAGGATAGGTAATTGACAACTCCCCATTGTATAACCTGACCTCGACTCCTCGAATCTCTTTTAAGTGTTTGTTCAGTTAAACATTCACGTGCAAGGTTAGTTTTAGATAACTTCCCTTTCCCTTCCAGCTTCATGGGATAAATAAGAAATCAAAAAGTAGCACCCCTCCTACCATTGCAGTGAGGAAAACCCAGTGATAAGGTGGTCGCGTCACCAACAAAAATTGCTCGCTACACTAGTCTCACAAAATCACAACACTCGAGGTGTCTTTTCAACAGAAGATATGATTTGATTTTGGACATGTTTGGATATCCTCAGAGTCTGGAAGACCAAAAGGTTTCCATCTGATCAGAGACACTTCTGACAAAGCATCTTCTGATGACTAAGGTTAAAAACAAATGCTTCTTGGTTTAAATGAAAATCTGATATCTTCAGACTCTGACTAAACACATCTGATTCTGATGAAATCTTACTCTGGACAGTATTCCATTTTTAGATGCTTTAGAATAAATAGAAATCTATCTTCAGCCAAGGGTTTTTTAAAAGAAAAAACATCAGCCAATTGATGGTCTGTATCTATAAATTTTAAACATGAAATTCCCTTCTGAACATAGTCTCTAATAAGATGATGTTTAATTTCTATGTGCTTAGCCCTTGAATGTAAGATTGGATTCTTATTTAAACAGATAACAACAGTATTATCACAAAAGATGGGAATGTTACTCTCATGTATCTGATAATCTTCTAGCTGGTTCTTCATCCACAACATCTGCGTACTGCATAGAAACGCGGATATGTAATCTGCTTCTGCTGTTGAGAGAGTAATTGTTGATTGCCTATTTCTTGACCATGAGATCAGATTCTTCCCGAGAAACTGACAGTTTCCAGAGGTGCTTTTTCTTTTCAATTTGTCTCTTGTGTAATCTGCATCACAATAACCAGAAAGAGAGTACTCTGATGTTTTCTCATACATCAAGCCAAGGTTAGTAGTTCCTTTCAGATACCTTAGAATTCTTTTAACAGCAGTTAAATGAGATTCTCTAGGATCTGATTGAAATCTAGCACACAGATGAACACTGAAAAGAATATCAAGTCTAGAAGCAGTTTAGTACAGAAGAGAGCCTATCATACCACGATAGAGCTTCTGACAAACCTTTCCACTTACTTCTTCCTTTTCCAGAATACATGTTGGATGCATTGGAGTCTTAGCTGGTTTACAATCCATCATGTTGAATTTCTTCAGAAGTTCTTTTGCATACTTGCTCTGATGAATGTATGTTCCTTCTGATCTTTGATCAATTTTGAATTTCCAGAAAGAATATGAGTTCTTCCATCAGACTCATTTCGAATTCAGCCTTTCTCATCTAGCTTGTTTCTGAACACCCATTTAGTTCCACTGAGGTTAACACCTTTGGGTTTCTGAACAAGATCCCAGACGTCATTTCTGGTGAATTGATTCAGTTCTTCTTACATGGCCAGAATCCACTCATTTTCTTTTAGAGCGCTCTATCAGAGACACTAGACCCAGAAGAGTTTCTTCAAAATGTCTGAAGGATGAACAGGTTCTAACTGGATCAGCTTTATCTCCCAGAATCAAATCTTCAGAATGATAGGTCTTATTCTTATTCTGATGAGATGAGTTATTCTCAGCTTCTGGTAAGGTTGTATTTAGATATGGAGAAGTTGCATCTTTGTCTGCTTCTCTTGAATCTTCTACTTCTTAGATTTTGATGACGTGATCTTCAGATCTGCAACCTTTTCAACTGGCTTTGACTTTTCAGGGTCAAACTTATCATTGAATCTGACATTAATTGATTCCTCTACAATTCGTGTTTCTGTGTTATAGATTTTGTAGCCTTTAGAGCATTCAGAATATCCTAAAAATAAACAGGCTTGTTCCAGAGCCAATGATTTTTCCTTTTTGGTTTCCTCCGAAACCGATGAAGCCTCCAGGCTTAAGTTTCAGACTTTGAAATATATGCCTTCTTCCCGTCAAGTGTCGCGAGCAACCACTTGTTCAGGTACCGTGACTGGTGTTTCAACTGAGTTGCTAAGGATATCTCTGAGTCAGATTCTGAGTCTTAGTATGATTTTGGTTCTGATGATTTTTTGTCTTCTGGTTCTCCAGAAACTTCATCTTCAGTTATTGCTACTAGCGTAACATTTGCTAGTTCTTCATCAGATTCCTCTTCTTCAGAATCAGAGTCGTCCCAAGTTGTCATTAGACTTTTCTTCGCTTTGGAGAAGTTCTTGTTAGGCCTTTTGTCTTTCTTGACCTTTGGGCACTCGCTCATGTAATGACCTGGCTCATTACACTCATAGCAGATGACTTCTTTTCCAAAGTTCTGCTTTTTTTGTCCAGATGATGACTTAGAGCGGCCTTTGATTCTTCTAGATCCTCTAAACTTGCTCTGTATGTGTTTCCACAACTTATTTATCTTTCTTGATATGAGAGACAGTTCATCTTCGTCTGAATCTTCTTCAGATTCTTCCGAGTTCTCCTCTGCTTGGAAAGCCTTTGTCTTTTCAGAGTTAGACTTCAGAGCAACAGACTTACCTCTTCTCTGAGGTTCATCTTCTTGAAGTTCTATCTCATGACTTCTTAAAGAACTAATCAGTTCCTCAAGACTCGTGTTGTTCAGATCCTTTGCCAATTTCAAAACGGTTACCATTGGTCTCCATTCTACAGGCAGACTCCTGATAATCTTCTTGACATGATCAGCAGTAGAGTAACCTTTGTCCAGAACTCTGAGTCCTGCAACAAGCATCTGGAATCTTGAAAACATAGTTTCCACTGATTCGCTGTCTTCCATTCTGAAGGCCTCATACTTCTGGATTAGTGCCAGAGCCTTTGTCTCCTTGACTTGAGCGTTGCCTTCATGAGTCATTCTTAAAGAGTCAAGAATGGATTTGGCAGTTTCTCTATTTGTTATCTTCTCATACTCAGTATAAGAGATAGCATTTAGCAATATGGTTCTTGCCTTGTGATGATTCTTTCTTTTGTTCATAGCGCTTCTAGACACTTTAACACCTGTAGCATCAACTGGGTGAGTGTAGCCATTGACTGCAAAATCCCAAAGATCTACTTCATAACCAAGAAAGAAACTTTCAACTCTATCTTTCCAGTAGTCAAACTTTTCACCATCAAAGACTAGTGGTTTGGCACTGTAATGATTTTTCTCTTCAGTGGTGGTATTAGCAGAAGCTGCCATGATATCTCACACAAATACTGGATTGGTACTGAACACTGTTAAGTGCTGATAAAACGTTTATCAAAATCAGAACCGGAGCTCTGATACCAATTGAAGGTGTGAGAAAAACACAAGAAAGGGGGGGGGGGGTTGAATTGGGTTTTCAAAAATGAAAGCTTTTTATGAAACTCAAACAAAGATCATAAATAAACTAAAAATAGAGAAAGACACACGATATATCCTGGTTCACTTGAAAATTATCAAGTTAATCCAGTCCACCCGCCAAGGTGATTTTGCCTCTCTCAAGCGAGGTCTTAATCCACTATAACCAAACTGATTACAACTGCACTAGCAACTGCTGGTGACTAACAATACAAAGACTAATCGTCTCTTCTTAAGGATTCTGACCAAACTGGTCCCTTAAGGAATTAACCTCTAAGACACACTAGTCCTAGACTTCTCAAGAATTCTGACCTAACAGGTCTCTCAAGGAATTCAAACCACTGTTTGAAAATACAATGCACAAGCCAACTGCAAGTGACTAACAACACTAAAACTCACTGTCTTAGTCTTCCTAAAGCTTCTAACCTACCCGGTCCTTTAGGGAACACAAACAACTGTTTGCTACAAAGGTTTGTTTACAATAATGATGCTTCTACACAAGCAGAGTAAACACATTTTTTGCTTAATCTATCTTAGAGTGAATCTACACAGTAAAAACAATCTTCTTCTTTGTATTGTGGTACTTTACTGTTCACTCATAAATTTCTCCATTTCTTGAGTTTGTTCTTCATATGAATCAGTGTTTTTAATATTTCTCTTTTTCACACTGAGTGTTACATTTTCTCACGCACGCTGATTCGTTGAATGATCAAGTCTATATATAGCCAGAAAAAGATTCGTTGAAGGGCAGATAAGTAATATCAGAAGAGTACTGGCGACTTAAAATAATGTCGTTATGCTGGGGTGAAAATTGTACACTGAAATTGTCCTTTGTACCACCAAATCAGGGTAGTGGAATGGTAATGGAAACGAACGTTTTTGATCTGTACCATGTACTATTTTCCCACATAATCGTTTCATCTTCTTCTATTCATCAGAGGCTTTTGAGTTGATATGATTGAAGCATGATCAGAAGAATGAATCATTGGGTCTTCAGAGTCTTGAGTCTTCAGAGTCTTCAGAACTTGTTCAGCAGAACCTTGTCTTCAGAATCTTTAGCACTCCTTCTTCAGAACCCTTAGTCTTCAGAATCCTTAAGTCTTCAGAGTCTTTAGAACTTCATTCAGCAGAACCTTGCCTTCGGAATCTTCAGCACTTAGTCTTCAAAAGTTGACGACTTCAGAAGCTAAACAGGCTTCAGAAGTAGAACATCAGAGTCACGCTCAGAAGTTAGAATCCAAGAGACATTACAACAGCAACATAATGTCTTCTTAGAATCTTTCTGACGCACAGTAGATTAAAAACAATCTTGCTTCTTCACACAGAAGCGACCATAGAGAATATCAGAGTGACGTATCATATGTTCTTTATCAGAGTCAGAACCTGTTTGTCAAACCATCAGAATAACAAACGTTAGAGTACCAAATTTGTTCTCACACAAATACTCCATTGTTATCATCAAAACATAGAGATAAGATGCAGAACCAAATCTTGTTCTTACATTAGATTCGTTCATAACATTATTATTTATACCGATATATAAATCAACAACATAACTCTAAACCTTTAAACTCATACCAGAATTCAATTAGAGAATGAAGGCAGAAGCGTACCTGAATTTTCCATTGAAATCATTGAAGGTTACGGGTATGTGATCTTCCGATTTGTAGAGTTCCTTAAATCTCCTCTGATGGGGATGAAGAAAGAAAACCTGATAAACTGTACCATTTTATCGTTCTCTACAAATGCGGACCATAACCCATTTAAATAACCCTATGGTTATTTATTAGTTTTCAATATTCTAATTTGGCCCCTCATCAAATTAGATATTGACTTATGATATCTACACAATAACCTGACATTTCATGACATTTATGCTTTTAGCCACAAACTTAATATTATATTAATTAGACACCTTTAAGTATTCACTAATTAAAATAATGGCACTAACATCTTAAATGTTACATTTGTGACCCAAAATTCTAACAATCTCCCACTGGTCACATATGTAACTTTACATGCCTGGTAGACTTTATGAGCCCAAAATTTACCATTACATACTTCATGCATATCCAAATTATCTTGCCCATTAATTATGCCAATATACATAATCAAGAAGATTTTCATTATATCAATCATAACTATACCCATTAATGACCACCAATAATGACACAATTAAATGACATAGATCCATCATGAAATGTGTAGCATGAAAATCACATGAAGTTGGTCTTTATATGTCTATTTTTAACTGGCCATACTTTACTTTAGTGAGATCATTCAATAACTTTATTATACAAAATGTAAATTACTGAATGTCAAATTTTATTAATTGGAAAATATCCAAAATCATGGTATGCATACATAAGACCAAACACAGAACATAAAATTCATAATCGACTAACTCCCATTAAACCAAAGACTCCTCTAATGATAAAACACACATGCAAGCATTGTGCTAATGAAAGACCTTGGGTGAGAGACCTTTTGTAAAAGGATCTGCTATCATGGAGTTTGTCCCCGAGTGTTTTATGGAAATCCGTCCACTTTGTACCCTTTTCTTAACAATTAGGAACTTGATGTCAATATGTTTTTACTTGGTCAAACTCCTATTATTATTGGAATACAGGACGCCTGATTTGTTTTCATAGTATTACTTAAGTGGCCTTTCAATTCCTTCCACAATTCGCAGCTCAGTGACAAGATTTCTCAACTAAATCCCATGGTTAGATGTCTCATAAATGCTATAAACTATGCTGCCATGTTGGATGAAGCCGTAAGAGTTTTCTTAGCATTGCGCCAAGAAACTTCACCACCAGCCAACATGTAGATATAGCCTGAAGTAGATCTTTTACTGTCTTGGCATCTGTAACACACTAAAACCCCGAGACAATTAATAATAAAATATCAGAGTAAAATAAAACATACAATCAGTTATGATGCTACATTCAACAAACATCTGCTCATTCACACCATAGGTAACACAGAGATAACATTAATAGCACTATGCAAAATCAATCTTTTCATATGGCAGCGGAAAATCAACTGAAACATAACATCTTTAGTACCACATAATCATCATCAAGTAAATAAAGCGACGTCAAATACTAAAATAAAAAACGACAATCGTTCCAAAAACCCAGTGTTACAATCAGAGCAGACGCCGACTCAACAAAATAAAACAGAAGACTCTGTCTTCACAAACTTAAACTTCACACTAATCTTGCTTATCTGCATGTTACCCACGTAGAGGTAACATTCAAACAAAAGGGGTGAGATTCTCAAATCAACAAAGGAAATAGATGATATAAATATAAATGCATAAAATCATCATACGATTCACCCTTCATTACACACAGACAATCACACAATCCATAATGCCACACAATCATTATACAATGCAATGAGACCTACAACTCGACTCAATGCATGTGGTACCAATACAATCCCTTTTTCATGATCACAATTCCCGTCGGAATTTCCATTTAAGTCGCTCACACCCCACATGGGCACACGACAGCCCTGGTCGCTCACACCCTACATGGGCAAATGATCACCTCAACAACAGCAATAACACGATTCCATTACAAGGAATCCAGATAGGCGCTCACACCCCACTCGGGCACACATCTTATCCCACAACTCATGCAACATGATATGTGTAACACCCCTTTCTATAGCCCCAAATAACATATTAAATCATTTAGGCACGTATTAAAAAAAAAATTTATCAGAGTATAATTGCAAACACGGCATAAAAAGGTATGTCACATTATGCTTGAAATTAAAACACATACAACACCTGCTCAAAATGATATGCAACAGTGGGGTAACTTTTAAACAACAAAGGATCTCAGTCCTTATACCCACATCTCAATATTTAGAATAAAAGCGGAAACATCTAAAATATTGAATAACAACCACATATATACATCAACATATATATACATCATCCAGTATGAATCACAAACAACATCATGTTTATATACACAAATTCATCAGCAAGATACATATGCAAATGTATCACAAAAAGATCATAACGTCCTAGCTACCCGGTGCTACATATCAGAGCCAACCGACCAACAAGGAAAATGAAGACACGCTTCACAAAAGACCACCAGATACCTAATCTGCAATGCCTCATAGAGCATCATAAAACAGCAGAAGGGTGAGAAATATTATCATGATAACGTTGCATATAATTATATATCTCAACATATAATACACGTATACCACATTCTCACCACAACTCGTCACTATGCATATATATATACATATAACACCAAGCATATACCATAAATCAAATACACGGCATAACAATCCGTAATTAACGCATCCTTCACATAGGCATATTCATTCATGCTCAAATACATGTATCCCCAATACATCTCAATTCATCACCATTCATTCAACACAACACACATACATGTTTATTCATCAATGTATCATTACAAAGATACAACTCTTATCGTCATTCATCACATCTTACTCAATATACATCGCAAGACATATATATATATATATATATATATATATACAAAACCAAGCATATACATTACAATGCTTATCATTCAACATAAATACATATATTCAGGTTCCTTCATCAATGCACATATACAAAGATGACCAATGCAAATCATAGAGACTGACTCACGACTCTATGCAAATGCAATGCGGTACCGACTCAACCTCGTAATTCTTTAGTCCCCCAGGAACTCTTAGAATCATCGCTTGTTACATAGAGTAACTCCCCGTCGGACCTACGATGTTCCCCGTCGCTATAAACCATTATTTCAGGGCGAACGACGTTTATGGATTGCTTTCGACCACTATTTCAAGGCGCACAATCCGATTGCCATAGCCCACTATTTCAGGGCGCACAATCATTTGTGATTAATCGCTTCTACCATTATTTCAGGGCGTAAGACGATAAAACTGATTGTGATTAATCGCTTCTACCATTATTTCAGGGCGTAAGACGATAAAACTGATTGTGATTAATCGCTTCTACCATTATTTCAGGGCGTAAGACGATAAAACTGATTCATCTATGAATCTTCCAATGCAAGAATGCATATCATGATACTTGACACATTAATGACTCATGCCAACATCAAATGCTCATGCATTAACAATAATCATGTATTTCAAGTACATATAAAGTAATGCACACAATTGCCCAAAATGGCCACAAACACCAATATACCATTCCACAACATCAAATTCCCATCAAAGAATCATCACACAAGCCATCTCATAACATATCATAATATGTCTTACAATATTGAAAAATAACTCAAAATTCCATTATTCGGTTTTCCGAAAAAGTCGGCTAAAAGTCGGCCAAAAATAATATTTTCTATCATCATCAAAAAGTACTCATCGACAGCTTCGATTCGGTATAAAGAACTCTTAAATACGATAAACGGTTAACAAGATATGAATATTTCAAAATAATGCGAAAACGTAAACCGGACGCCCGACACTACGAAACGGTTCGTAAAAACTGTACCGATTGGACCAAGTTCAGACCCCAAAACTATTTTTCCTAGAAAGGACATCTCGTTAGCTTTCCAACGCTTCAAACGGGGATCAAAACCGACTTACGGTTCAAGAGATATGAATTTCCGAAGTTTCCCCGACAAACCAGAATTTCTGCTTCAGCACAGTAGGTATCGATACATAGGCTTTATGTATCGATACATAAAGACCTCATGTATCGATCCCTAACTCGCATGTATCGATCCCTGCTGTAGTAAAAATTCCATTTTTCCCAATTTTCACAGTAGGGATCAATCCCTGGGATTATGTATCGATCCCTAACCCTGTTTTTCACAAAAAACCAGATTTTTCAAATTACAACTTTGCTGTCCTTTTCCCGAATCCCCGAAAACTCGACTAAATCGAACATTTTCACCGAAACAAACATATACGCGCAACCACCAAATACATAAGAACAATTTAGAACACATAAACGAAATTTCTACGACGTTCGATTTTTCGATTAAATTTCAACCTTTCAAAAACCAGAATTTCTAAACTTCACCAAATCGAATAAAAAGCACGACATACGACGACCTAACCTTCCTCGATACAACTACGTAATTTATTTCGAATTCTAACCGTGAAAACATCGTTTTCTATCAATTTCCTATAATTCGACCTAAACGGAAACAACAACGGAACCATACCGAAAACTAACCGAAACATAACCAAACTTAATGAAACTTCAAACAGCAGCTCACATACATATAACCAACCAACACATGTATTTATACGACTTTTCGACCGTAAAAACATTGGTTTCTATCGATTGCGTCAAATACGGTATAAACGGAAACATATGGAAAACCAACCAAAACATCCACACAAAACACATACATAATCATACACAAAGTTAGGATAACAATATTTCACACCCTTACCCGATTAAACCGATTCCTAGAAGTTGTTTTCTTTGATTCCTAGCTTTCCTCTTTTTCTTCTTCTCTTTCTCTCTATTTTTCTGTTTTTCTTTCTTTTCTATCTTTCTCATTCTCTACTATCTTTTCTCTCTCAAATATCTATTTCTTATATAAAGAAAAATATCTTAACACACGAAAAAGACCAAAATACCCCTACACTCAAAATCTCGCAAACGCTCTCACAACGCGATGAAACATAATCACGATGAAAAATAACATTTTTCTAAATAAAAGTCGAAAATATAATAATATAATAATAAAATAATCAAAATGACTCGATTATTTAAATAAGACAAAACCGGGGCGTTACAACTCTCCCCCACTTAGAAATTTTCGTCCTCGAAAATATACCGAGACGAACAACTCCGGACACGACTCTCGCATCCGACTAACAAACCAACATGCCAACAAAAGGCACACCACAAATAACACAACAACAACGACAAGATGCAAAGCCCATACAATGCACTTGACGACCAACTCACAACTCAAGGAAAACCACGATACCAACACACAGGTTCACTCTAGAACCGAAACACAACAAGATCGTTACCATCACCACAGGTAACACTCCCCTAATTCCCCATCATAGGAATTAGCTACACACACTCGAACCATCACCATGGAAACGAGGCAACAACACAAACAAGAACACAAGTTCCACGACACAACACCGATTCCACAACCTCTACAAAACCAGAATACCAACATCCTTGTCACACAACCTTATTACAACAATGCTACGATTCTCAATCGAACATACAATCAAAACATCCATTTACATAGTAGCCCATGAATAATATTTAAACCTTTCACCTAACACTTCCATTCTCAAACGTCCAATGGTCTCATCATTCCTACATGTTTCCAATGTTCAACCTATGAACTCTTACAAGTCACACATGTAAATACAAAATGTGTCACCTCACGCTTCCGCTGCGCACTCTGATTACTCGCAACCATCAAAACTATCAATTTCACGTCCAAAGTCTAACTCTTTCTCATATTCGCCAAAAATCACTGTTCACTTTAATATTACCAACCTCACACTCTCCTGTGTTATCTCATACACCATACACAAGTCTCGGAATTTCTCAAATAATTCTGTCTCCCTGATCATCAAAACAGACATGCATAGAAACTTCCGACTTAACTTTTCAGGCACAACAACAGCTTTTCCCCGAAGGATAATCCAAGCCAAATTCATAACTCATCAAGAACTCTAACCATCCTTGTTGTCTCATACTTTATTCCTTTAGACCCAACAAGTACTCAATGTCCTTGCGATTACCAAACACTTCGAACCTAGAACCATAAAGATAATACCTCCAAACATTCCAACACAATACCACTGCAACAAATTCCAAATCCATAATAATACAGATCCTTTTATAAATCCTCAATTGTCGTAACGCATAAGCCCCGACTTTACCCTCTTGCATTACCACGTTGACTAAACTCATCAAAGACACATTACAATACCCCACAACCGGTTTATTAGGATCACACAAAATCAAAGCTGAAACCGTAGACACTTCTACTCCAGCTTACCAAAACTTACTCACAACGAACATCCAAACAAACGACTCACCCTTTGTAAGTCAACTGAGATACCAGAAGTACGAACTTAACAAAGTCTTCCATAACTTGTAATAACAACCAACTGAGTCCAAAAGTTTCTAATCTCCTAAACTAACTTCGGAGCCTCTCAATGTAGAACTACATCTACTTCCGATGGATCCATTAAGCATACTCTCATCTGAAATAACATTTCCAAGAAACTAGCCCTTTTCAGCCAAAATTCTCACTCGAATAACTTAGCATAAAACTTCGTCTCTTTTCAACCCTTGTAATTCAAATCTCAAACACTTTACTCATTCTTCCTCTTAGTTTATAACAAATCCAAATATCCTCAATCGAAACCACTACGAACTTATCCAATTAAATATGGAAGATACGATTCCTTTACTCCACAAACATTACAGATTCCTTACTAACACCAAATACCATCACTGTACGTTGCAATTCCCAACCAAAATCCAAAAGATATAAATCCTTAAAGCTTTTGCAAAATTTTTCACTGGGTAACTGGTTACTCACAAACAAGCTTAACCGAGTAAATAACAACCTATTCCGAGGATAACAAACCTAACCAGTCACATTAAATCGATCAAAGCCTAAGCTCACACAATTCACCACTCTTATCAAACATTCCAAACAATTGTAACTCACTCAAACTCAACCAAACCATTCTAGTCATCTGTTCCTGAAAGTGGACACTCATTCTCAATCGTTACCTTATTCAATCGTCAGTAATCCATACACAATTTCTTCTCTTAACAGTCCAAATTCCGTAAATCCCCACATGTAGCAACAACCGACCAAAAAGAACTCTCAAATATTACATCCACACCTAAGGGTTTCCTCAAGATTTCCATTAATGCCCTAAAACTCCCAAGACTTCAAACTTCACCAGAACTCTAAGTTTGCTGTCCATAGTCTCAATACCATTATACTTGTTATTCCATTCCATCATCCTTCCTTTTGTTACCAACAATACTGGAGCTCTCTAAGACAACACCTTAATGTTCCATCCAAAAACACAACTGAAAACCATGCCCAACTGACGGCCCATCACTGCGACTTCCTGCCAATTCCCAGAACACTACCATCACAGACAAAACAAACGTCTTATTCCCATCTACTAAGAGTTTCCTACTTACTTAGCAGATATAAACCTCAACTATTCACCTTCGTCCAATTAAGTTTAATCTCTACTCTCTGTGAAACAGTCCTTAAATAAAACCCAATCATTCTCTCTCAATGACTTCCCAACTGGACTAACATAACAAAACCTCTAATCCATTTCACCTTCCGATATTAGCATCTTCATCGACTCATCAAAACAATCTGTAATCATCTCTTTAAATTCCAAACAACTCACTTCACACACTATCAAAGCCGGAAAGACCCGCCAATTCCATCAAACATAATTTCCGTCTGCTATCAACAAGAGATTAAGGGTGATCAGTTCCTCAATTTGTCAATAGACAGTCGAAAATCATGATGGGGCATAAACCGTCTTTACCAAACTATAATAGCCTTTCTTGCATCCCATACACAAAACTACCTAAGGCACAAATCCTTAGTTGACATAAACCTTACCTCCGCATTTCTTACGGAATCGGGAACAACACTGTCCAAACAACACTTACAATCTTGCAATTCACAACACACTGAGCCAGCGCTCCACACCTGAAGCAACATGGAGAAGTATCAGCTTCTCCCCCACTTATCTCACTCTAACTCCTGAAAACAAAGGATTAGAAAACCAAAAAGCACTGACAGTGTTTCACACACATATCACGTACTAAGGGACAAACAACAACGACAGTATTCAACTGTCGCACCAACAGACTCAACACTGGCTCTGATACCACTTAGTGTAACACCCCTTTCTATACCCCCAAATAACATATTAAATCATTTAGGCACGTATTAAAAAAAAATTTATCAGAGTATAATTGCAAACACGGCATAAAAAGGTATGTCACATTATGCTTGAAATTAAAACACATACAACACCTGCTCAAAATGATATGCAACAGTGGGGTAACTTTCAAACAACAAAGGATCTCAGTCCTTATACCCACATCTCAATATTTAGAATAAAAGCGGAAACATCTAAAATATTGAATAACAACCACATATATACATCAACATATATATACATCATCCAGTATGAATCACAAACAACATCATGTTTATATACACAAATTCATCAGCAAGATACATATGCAAATGTATCACAAAAAGATCATAACGTCCTAGCTACCCGGTGCTACATATCAGAGCCAACCGACCAACAAGGAAAATGAAGACACGCTTCACAAAAGACCACCAGATACCTAATCTGCAATGCCTCATAGAGCATCATAAAACAGCAGAAGGGTGAGAAATATTATCATGATAACGTTGCATATAATTATATATCTCAACATATAATACACGTATACCACATTCTCACCACAACTCGTCACTATGCATATATATATACATATAACACCAAGCATATACCATAAATCAAATACACGGCATAACAATCTGTAATTAACGCATCCTTCACATAGGCATATTCATTCATGCTCAAATACATGTATCCCCAATACATCTCAATTCATCACCATTCATTCAACACAACACACATACATGTTTATTCATCAATGTATCATTACAAAGATACAACTCTTATCGCCATTCATCACATCTTACTCAATATACATCGCAAGACATATATATATATATATATATATATATACAAAACCAAGCATATACATTACAATGCTTATCATTCAACATAAATACATATATTCAGGTTCCTTCATCAATGCACATATACAAAGATGACCAATGCAAATCATAGAGACTGACTCACGACTCTATGCAAATGCAATGCGGTACCGACTCAACCTCGTAATTCTTTAGTCCCCCAGGAACTCTTAGAATCATCGCTTGTTACATAGAGTAACTCCCCGTCGGGCCTACGATGTTCCCCGTCGCTATAAACCATTATTTCAGGGCGAACGACGTTTATGGATTGCTTTCGACCACTATTTCAAGGCGCACAATCCGATTGCCATAGCCCACTATTTCAGGGCGCACAATCATTTGTGATTAATCGCTTCTACCATTATTTCAGGGCGTAAGACGATAAAACTGATTGTGATTAATCGCTTCTACCATTATTTCAGGGCGTAAGACGATAAAACTGATTGTGATTAATCGCTTCTACCATTATTTCAGGGCGTAAGACGATAAAACTGATTCATCTATGAATCTTCCAATGCAAGAATGCATATCATGATACTTGACACATTAATGACTCATGCCAACATCAAATGCTCATGCATTAACAATAATCATGTATTTCAAGTACATATAAAGTAATGCACACAATTGCCCAAAATGGCCACAAACACCAATATACCATTCCACAACATCAAATTCCCATCAAAGAATCATCACACAAGCCATCTCATAACATATCATAATATGTCTTACAATATTGAAAAATAACTCAAAATTCCATTATTCGGTTTTCCGAAAAAGTCGGCTAAAAGTCGGCCAAAAATAATATTTTCTATCATCATCAAAAAGTACTCATCGACAGCTTCGATTCGGTATAAAGAACTCTTAAATACGATAAACGGTTAACAAGATATGAATATTTCAAAATAATGCGAAAACGTAAACCGGACGCCCGACACTACGAAACGGTTCGTAAAAACTGTACCGATTGGACCAAGTTCAGACCCCAAAACTATTTTTCCTAGAAAGGACATCTCGTTAGCTTTCCAACGCTTCAAACGGGGATCAAAACCGACTTACGGTTCAAGAGATATGAATTTCCGAAGTTTCCCCGACAAACCAGAATTTCTGCTTCAGCACAGTAGGTATCGATACATAGGCTTTATGTATCGATACATAAAGACCTCATGTATCGATCCCTAACTCGCATGTATCGATCCCTGCTGTAGTAAAAATTCCATTTTTCCCAATTTTCACAGTAGGGATCGATCCCTGGGATTATGTATCGATCCCTAACCCTGTTTTTCACAAAAAACCAGATTTTTCAAATTACAACTTTGCTGTCCTTTTCCCGAATCCCCGAAAACTCGACTAAATCGAACATTTTCACCGAAACAAACATATACGCGCAACCACCAAATACATAAGAACAATTTAGAACACATAAACGAAATTTCTACGACGTTCGATTTTTCGATTAAATTTCAACCTTTCAAAAACCAGAATTTCTAAACTTCACCAAATCGAATAAAAAGCACGACATACGACGACCTAACCTTCCTCGATACAACTACGTAATTTATTTCGAATTCTAACCGTGAAAACATCGTTTTCTATCAATTTCCTATAATTCGACCTAAACGGAAACAACAACGGAACCATACCGAAAACTAACCGAAACATAACCAAACTTAATGAAACTTCAAACAGCAGCTCACATACATATAACCAACCAACACATGTATTTATACGACTTTTCGACCGTAAAAACATTGGTTTCTATCGATTGCGTCAAATACGGTATAAACGGAAACATATGGAAAACCAACCAAAACATCCACACAAAACACATACATAATCATACACAAAGTTAGGATAACAATATTTCACACCCTTACCCGATTAAACCGATTCCTAGAAGTTGTTTTCTTTGATTCCTAGCTTTCCTCTTTTTCTTCTTCTCTTTCTCTCTATTTTTCTGTTTTTCTTTCTTTTCTATCTTTCTCATTCTCTACTATCTTTTCTCTCTCAAATATCTATTTCTTATATAAAGAAAAATATCTTAACACACGAAAAAGACCAAAATACCCCTACACTCAAAATCTCGCAAACGCTCTCACAACGCGATGAAACATAATCACGATGAAAAATAACATTTTTCTAAATAAAAGTCGAAAATATAATAATATAATAATAAAATAATCAAAATGACTCGATTATTTAAATAAGACAAAACCGGGGCGTTACAATATGCACGCGACAATAACATACAACAATGACGTAATGCACATAACTAGCATACAACCAATACATTACACCACAACTGTCCAACATGCAGTATATACCTACCAATACATGCAAACATTGCAATCCACAACAACAACACGCATTCATACGACCGAGTTACACATTTCACAGTTCTACACGTCGAAACATCCACGGAAACATATACAGTGCATCAAATAGTTAGAATTCTGTCATTGAAAATAATTTTTAACAAAAGTACATAAAATCAGCTTTCCAACGATTCGAACGGCGACCGAAAGGGACTTACGAGTCAAAAGATATGAATTTTTGAAAATTTAGAAAATCTGTTCCGCCCAGTGGTAATCGGTTACTGCAAACAGGGTAACCGGTTACTTCGGCCTCTCACGCTCCTGTTATGCAAATTTTGTACAGGGTAACCGGTTACTTCAGAACCGGTAATTGGTGACTCTGCTGAAATAGAGTTAAAATCCCCCAATTTTACACTAGGTAACCGGTTACTCCAAGTCACGTAACCGGTTACTCTACCTGCAGAAGTGATTCTCTGCTGCTCTGTCACGAAAATTCTCTTTTAAAACCCATCCCAGCAACCAAAAACATCGGTTATCCCAGAAATTAAATTTCTACATTAGTATACAACCATACACATTCATTAGAACTTCTTATAACATCAAAAATCATAATTCAACCAATCAATTTTTACATTATAAGCATTATTGTTATTACCGACACGCGACTTCAACTTCTCATCGGAACATCAAACTAACGATTTATCTACCCATATATATATATATATATATATATATATATATATATATATATATATATATATATATATATATATATCATTCATCCCTTAAGTGATTAAAGAACCCCACCCTTACCTTAGGGTTCTTGCAAGATTTCCTTCTTCTCTCTTGAGCCCTAGACTTTCCTCTTGCTTCTTCCTCTTGTTTTCAGGTAGAATGACTTCTCCCTTCTCTAATTATCTTTTCTCTTATTATATTATTATTATTTTCACTTAATCTAACTAATGATATAATAATAATAATAATAATAATAATTTCCATCAAATATTAATTAAATTAATATTTACCTACTATTATAATTAATTTTACTCCCCACACCATCAATTCTACGTTTTTGGTCACACACCCCTTACTACTTTAAAGTCTTATTCTTAAGGCCACTACCCACCACTAAGGGTATTCCAAACACCACGAAACATGCATATTCACACCATTATACATGTCGACGCACAATTATAATTACGAATAATGATTAAAAATAAAATAAGGCGTTACAACTCTCCCCCACTTAGAATATTTTCGTCCTAAAAAATTTAACTGATGCGAACAACTTCGGATACGACTCTCGCATCCTGCTCTCTAACTCCCAAGTCATGTTCCCACCGACAACACTTCCCCATGCTACCTACACGAGAGTGATCTCTTTACCTCTCAACTGCTTTACCTCGCGATCTTCAATACGCTCTGGTAAGGCCTCAACTGTAAGATTATCTCTCATCTCCACCTCATCCATCTGAATCACATGCGACGGATCCGGAACATACTTCTGAAGGTTTGAAACATGGAATACATCATGCAAGTTCGACAAATGGGGTGGCAACGCCACTCTGTAGGCAATAGGTCCAACTCTTGCAGAAATCTGATACGGACCAATGAACCGAGGAGTGAGCTTCCTCGACTTCAATGCACGTCCAACACCGGTCATCGGAGTGACTCTCAAATACACATGGTCTCCTTCTTGGAACTCAAGGTCTTTCCTCCTCTTATCATGGTAACTCTTCTTCCTACTCTGCGAAGCTTTCATCTTCTCCCGAATCAGCTTCACCTTTTCGGTAGTCTGCTGAACAATTTCAGGTCTAAATACTACCCTCTCACCAGATTCATGCCAACACAAAGGCGTCCGACACCTCCGACCATACAATGCTTCAAAAGGCGCCATCCCAATACTGAAATGGTAACTGTTATTATAAGTGAACTCAATCAATGGCAAATGGCTATCCCAAGCACCTCATTGTTCAAGCACACAAGCCCTCACCAAATCCTCCAAAGATTGTATAGTCCTATCTGTCTGCCCATCTGTCTGGGGATGATAAGCCAAACTCAATCTCAGTTTCGATCCCAAAGCTTCTTGCAAACTCTCCCAAAACCTAGAAGTTAACCTTGGATCGCTGTCCGACAGAATACTCAATGGAACTCCATGCAACTTCACAATCACCTGAATATAGATCTCTGCCAGCTTCTGCAAAGGAAAACTGATATTAATTGGAATAAGATGTGTTGACTTCGTTAGTCTATCTACCACTACCCAAATGGAATCATGTCCTCTCGGCGTATTAGGCAACCTGGTCACAAAATCCATAAAAATGTTGTCCCACTTCTACTCTGGGATATCTAACGGTTGCATCAAGCCAGCAGGTTTCTGATGTTCCACCTTCGACTTCTGACATGTCAAACAACCATACACAAACTTAGCCACATCACGTTTCAATCCAGGCCACCAAAATATCTTCTTCAAGTCTTGATACATCTTCGTAGCTCCTGGATGGATACTCAAACTACTCCTGTGACTCTCTTCTAGAATCATCCTTTTCAACTCAAGATCGTCAGAAATGTAAATCCTATCACGGAATCTCAACACGCCTTGTTCATCTACTCTGAGTTCATCACCTTCCGCCTGGTCATTTCCAATCGTCAAATCCACCAGTTTCACATCTAACCAATGTTTTTAAAATCGGACCGGAGATCGAACCGGTAAAACTTACGGTTTAAGGTTCAATTGGTTAAACCGGTTAAACCTACGGTCGAACCGTTTATTAAATAAACTAATAATATGAAACTAAATTTCATAGATATGTCACACATTATTATATGTTCTCAACTTAATAAAATAAATATTTCAAAAATCCATTACAAATTTAATACAACAATATCAATAATATATAACATTAACATAATTCTACACTTCATTTCAACCATCATTTAAGAATATTTTGACCAAACTAAAGAATTACAACAAAATAAATTAAATTAATTCAAAGCAAGATTAAAATAATAGAATATAATAACTAAAATAAAGTTCAAATAATTAAGAATACCTAAATTAAATAAGATAGAATATCAAAATATAAATAATACAATATACTTCATTAAACAACAAAAAATCGAATTTGAGTTGAACTACGACAAACAAGTCTTAATAGACAACAACAAATAATATTGACTTGAACGACAATCAATAGAGTTGGACATCGTGACTATGTTTGAAAGAGACAACATAATAATGATGGAGTGTTATATAATGGAGTGACAAAACTTAAAAGTTTGTATGGTTGTAAAAAACACACGAAATTCGTTTTTGTGATTGGGGAATGTATGTTAAGTTTTGATATTAACATACTAAAATTAAAAAAAAAAATTTTAAATGGTCAATTTGATGAATTTTTTTTAACCGAGCGGTTTTACAAAACCGGCTCCGGTTCTTTGGTTCGAATGGTTTTGGACGGTTCAATCCGGTTTTTCCAGTTTAACCACGGTTTTGACCCACTAGCGGTTTTGAAAAGTTGACCCAACCGGATTCATCTCCGGGTCCCGGTCTAACCGGTTGAACCGGCCGGTTCGGTCTGGTTTTTAAAACATCGCATCTAACCTATGACCTTCTCTGATGCTATTAAGAAGTTCATTGTTGATCTTCAGCATACCCAACATCACACTACGCGGTGTCTGCTCGTAAACCAAACTCATATCTCTGAACTATTCAATCAATTCTAACTCTTTAACCATCATAGCAGTCATATGCAATGTCTTCTGACTCAAAGCGTCATCCACGACATTAGCTTTAGCGGGATGATAGTTCAAGCTAAAATCATAATCCTTTGAGAACTCCAACCACCTTCTTTGTCTTATATTCAACTCCTTCTGGTCAAACAAATACCTCAAGCTCCTATGATCACTATACACTTCAAATCTGGAACCATAAAGATAGTGTCTCCAAATTTTCAATATGAATACCACTGCAGCTAATTCCAAGTCATGAGTTGGATAATTCCTCTCATGGACCCTTAACTGTCGCGAAACATAAGCCACAACCTTACCATCCTGCATCAACACACCTCCCAAACCCATCCAGAAAGCGTCGCAATACACTAGAAATGGCTCATTTGGTTCGGGTAGAGTCAAAATTGGAGCTGTAGTCAATCTCTTCTTTAGCTCGATGAAACTCTTCTCACAATGAACATCCCACACAAACGCTTTACCCTTGCACATCAACTGAGTCAAAGGAAGTGCCGACTTCAAAAAGCCTTCAATAAACCTTCAGTAATAACCAGCCAAGCCCAAAAAGCTTCTAATCTCAGTTACTGACTTCGGAGCCTCCCATTGTAGAACTGCATTTACTTTGGACGAATCCACATCAATACCATCACCTGAAATAACATGCCCAAGAAAACTTACCTCTCTCAACCAAAATTCGCACTTAGACAACTTAGCATAGAGCTTATTCTCTTTCAACACTTGCAGCACGATCCACAAATGTTCAGCGTGTTTCTCTTCTGACTTAGAATAAATTAGAATATCATCAATAAAGACACCACAAATTGATTCAATAAGCATGAAAAATACGATTCATATATTCCATGAATACACCAGGTGCATTAGTAACTCTGAACAACATCACCACATACTCATAATGTCCATATCGGGTTCTGAAGGTCGTCTTCTGAACATCTCCGTCCTTTACCCGTATCTGATGATAACCCGACCTTAAGTCAATCTTGCTAAACACGCGGGCACCGACTAATTGATCCATCAAGTCATCTATTCTCGGAAGGGGATACTTGTTCTTAACCGTCACTTTATTCAGTTGTCTCTAATCGATACACAACCTCATACTGCCATCTTTTTTCTTCACCAACAACACTGGAGCTCCCTAAGGCGATACACTTGGTCTCACAAATTTCTTTTCTAACAACTCTTCCAGTTACTTCTTCAGCTCTGTCAATTCTGATGCTGACATCCTATATGGTGCCATAGAAATAGGTCTGGTACCAGGGACAAGATCAATAGTAAACTCCACTTCTCTCTCTAGCGGTACATCAACAATATCATCTGGAAACACTTCAGAAAATTCACGCACTACTCGCAATTCATTAATCACCGACTCACTCTCCACTGACAAAGATGCAAACAATGCAAGCACCTGAGCTTCTTCTTCTAAGAGCTCTCTCAACTCTCTAGCAGATAGAAAACCATCTTCTTCCTCTTCCTCATGAGCAAGAAATCGCACTGACTTGTTAAAACAATTAATATGAACATGATTGAACTCCAACCAGTTCATACCCAAGATCACATCGAGACCTCCCAACGGTAAGCAAATCAGATCCACACCAAAGTCCTTATCAAAGATCGATAGGGGAAAATTTAAACAGACTAAAGAAGTGGTCACCGATCCCTTTGCAGGATTTTCGACAACCATCTCTCCCTTCATAGGAGAAACAACAAGGCCTGGCCTTCTCACACAATCAGTAGCAATAAAGGAGTGAGTAGCACCAGTATCAATAATAGCAATCAAAGGCGCATTATTAATATAACATGTACCTTTGATCAATCTGTCATCACTGGAAGTCTGAGTCCCTATCAAAGCGAACACCTTTCCTCCAGTCTAAGCTTGTTTTGGTTTCTGGCAATGAGTACTAATATGGCCATGTTCTCCACAGTTGTAACAAGTCACCACATTAACCTTGTAGTTATCAATCAGATGTACTGACTGTCCGTATTTGAAACATTTCTTCACATCACTCGTGCATTCACTGACACGATGACCTAATTCACCACACTTGTAACACTTCAGAGGAGTAGGGACACCTCTCCCACTCGGCTTCTTGCCATCAACATACCTCTGTTTACCCTTCTCAGTTGGAGCTGCATAGGGTTTCCCATGATGCATCTGTTGTTTTCCCCTCCTCTCGGCCAACCCCTTAAAGTGTGCCGATCGAGCCTTGCTATCCTCTTCAAAGATCCTACAGCAGTCAACCAAATCTGGGAACCTCCTGATTCGTTGATAACCAATCGCCTGTTCGATCGCAGGCCTCAATCCATTCTCAAACTTAACACACTTTGAGAACTCAGCAGTTGCCGCACTGTAGTGAGGATAAAACTTAGCCAGGTTCGAGAATTTGGCAGCATACTCAGTAATCGACATGTTGCCCTGCTTCAATTCCAAAAATTTGATCTCTTTCTTTCCTCGGACATCCTCAGGAAAATACTTCCTCAAGAATTCCCTACTGGACACAACTTAAGTAATTACCTCTCCTGTTGCTCCCAACAGTTGACGAGTGTTAACCCACAAATCATCAGCCTCCTCAGCCAACATGTGAGTACCTAACCGTATCTTCTGTGCTTCAGGACATTCCATAACCCGGAAGATTCTCTCTATCTCCTTGAGCCAAGCCTGCACTCCATCCGGATCATATCTTCCCTTGAAGGTAGGCGATATGTTCTTCCGAAACTCGTCATTCTCACTAGCATGAGGCAGGTTCTATACCGCCTGAGCAATAACCTGCAAAGCAACAAAAATGTAAGCATCGTTCCTTCCATCCATTCTAAATCTGTTACATGTCAACAACAGAACACAATGGTTAAGGAAACGACATCGACAGTAATCAACTGTCACATGACAATGACTCGACAACTTGGCCGAACGGACGGACCTGCTCTGATACCACTATGTAACACCCTAAACCCCTGAGACAATTAATAATAAAATATCAGAGTAAAATAAAGCATACAATCAGTTAGGATGCTACATTCAACAAACATCTGCTCATTCATACCATAGGTAACACAGAGATAACATTAATAACACTATGCAAAATCAATCTTTTCATATGGCAGCGGAAAATCAACCGAAACATAACATCTTTAGTACCATATAATCATCATCAAGTAAATAAAGCGACGTCAAATACTAAAATAAACAACGACAATCGTTCCAAAAACCCAGTGTTACAATCAAAGCAGACACCGACTCAACAAAATAAAAGAGAAGACTCCGTCTTCACTAACTTCAACTCCGCACTAATCCTGCTTATCTGCACGTTACCCACGTAGAGGTAACATTCAAATAGAAGGGGTGAGATTCTCAAATCAACAAAGGAAATAGATGATATAAATATAAAGGCATAAAATCATCATACAATTCACCCTTCATTAGACACAAACAATCACACAATCCATAATGCCACACAAACATTATACAATGCAATGAGACCTTCAACTCAACTCAATGCATGTGGTACCAATACAATCTCTTTTTCATGATCACAATTCCCGTCGGAATTTCCATTTAAGTCGCTCACACCCCACATGGGCACACGACAGTCGTGGTCGCTCATACCCCACATGGGCACACGATCACCTCAACAATAGCAACAACACGATTCCATTACAAGGAATCCAGATAGGCACTCACACCCCACACAGGCATACGTCTTATCCCACAACTCATGCAACATGATATGCACGCGACAACAACATACAACAATGGCGTAATGCACATAACTAGCATACAACCAATACATTACACCACAATTGTCCAACATGCAGTATATATCTGCTAACACATGCAAACATTGCAATCCACAACAACAACACGCATTCGTACGACCGAGTTACACATTTCACGGTTCTACACGTCGAAACATCCACGGAAACACATACAACGCGTCAAATAGTTGGAATTTTGTCATTGAAAATAATTTTTAACAAAAGTACATAAAATCGGTTTTTCAACGATTCGAACGACGACCAAAAGGGACTTACGAGTCAAAAGATATGAATTTTTGAAAATTTAGAAAATCTGTTCCGCCCAGTGGTAACCGGTTACTGCAAACAGGGTAACCGGTTACTTCGGCCTCTCACGCTCCTGTTATGCAGATTTTGTACAGGGTAACTAGTTACTTCAAAACCGGTAACCGGTGACTCTGCTGAAACAGAGTTAAAATCCCCTAATTTTACACTAGGTAACCGGTTACTCCAAGTCACATAACCGGTTACTCTACCTGCAGAAGTGATTCTCTACTGTTCTGTCACGAAAATTCTCTTCTAAAACCCATCCAAGCAACCATAAACATCGGTTATCCCAGAAATTAAATTTCTACATCAGTATACAACTATACACATTCATTAGAACTTCTTATAACACCAAAAATCACAATTCAACCAATCAATTTTTACATTATAAGCATTATTTATATTACCGACACGTGACTTCAACTTCTCATTGGAACATCAAACTATTACAGAATCCATGAGTATGAACTTAACGATTTATCTACCCACACCCCCCCCCCCCCCCCACACACACACACACACATATATATATATATATATATATATATATATATATATATATATCATTCATCCCTTAAGTGATTAAAGAACTTCACCCTTACCTTAGAGTTCTTACAAGATTTCCTTCTTCTCTCTTGAGCCCTATACTTCCCTCTTGCTTCTTCCTCTTATTTTCACGTAGAATGACTTCTCCCTTCTCTAATTCTTGTTTCTCTTATTATATTATTATTATTTTCACTTAATCTAACTAATGAAATAATAATAATAATAATTTCCGTCAAATATTAATTAAATTAATATTTACCTACTATTATAATTAATTTTACTCCGCACACCACCAATTCTACGTTTTTGGTCACACACCCCTTACTACTTTAAAGTCTTATTCTTAAGGCCACTACCCGCCACTAAGGGTATTCCAAACACCATGAAACATGCATATTCACACAATTATACATATCGACGTGCAATTATGATTACGAATAATGATTAAAAATAAAATGGGGCGTTACAGCATCCAGCAAAATCTAAGTCAGGGTATCCAGTGATCTCTAACTGGTTTGGCCTCCTATATGTGAGTATATAGTTTTTTGTTCTCTTTAAATACCTCATAACCTTTTTGGCTGTTTTCCAATGATCCATTCCTAGATTGCTCAAATATCTGCCTAACATCCCAACTATGAACGCAATATCCGGACGCATACGCACTTAGGCATACATCAAACTCCTTACTGCTGACGCATAAGGAATCTTTTAGATTTCTTAAATTTCTAAATTTCCTTTTAGGCACTGACTGAGACTCAATTTGTCTCCCTTAGCAATTGGAGTATCTCCAGATTTACATTCTTGCATGTCAAACCTCTTAAGTACCTTTTCGATATAACTCTTTTGTGATAATTCTAAAATACCTCGAGATCGGTCCCGATGTATTTGAATTCCTAATACGAAGGAGGCGTCACCAAGATCTTTCATCTCGAATGTTCTTGATAGAAATTTCCTAGTTTCCTACATCATGCTTATATAATTGGCGACAAGCAATATGTCATCAACATATAGGACCAGGAAAATGTATTTTCTCCCACTGAATTTGTGATACACACAATCTTCAACAACATTCACCTTAAAACCAAATGAGAGAATTACTTCATGAAACTTGTGGTACCACTGACGAGATGTCTGTTTAAGTCCATAAATGGATTTTGTTAATTTGTAAACCACATTCTTTGAGTCTACCAACACAAAGTTTTTTTATTGCACCATAAAGATCGTTTCATCAACGTTGCCATTGAGGAAAACCGTCTTGACATCCATTTGATGGAGTTCTAAATCATAATGTGAAATAAGATTTATGATTGTCCTAAAAGAGTATTTCGATGTAACCGGAGAGAAATGCTCTTTAAAGTCAATTTCATCCTTTTGAGTATAGCCCTTAGCCACAAGACGAGTCTTATACCTCTCCACATTAACGTTAGAATATCATTTGGTCTTAAAAATCCATTTGCAATCAATGGGTTTCACACCTTATGATAACGAGATAAGTTTCCAAACTTTATTGTCTTACATGGACTTATATGCTTTTTTCATTGGTTCAATCCACTTTTTCGAATTGAAATTTTGCATGGTTTAAAAGAAGTTGATTGGATCATCTTTCATCATACCATTATTTTCCTCATGTTCTTAGAGAAAAACTATATAATCATCTGAAATAATCAAACTTTAACATTGTATTAACATTGTATATTTTACAAATACACTCATGCATTCATGCATTTAGAGAAGTAATGATACCAAAAGTAAACATGAATATTGCAACAATATAATCACAAACGCAAAGATTATCACCTACTTAAATAATACATCTTGGAAGTTCATATAGCAACACCAACTAACATCACTAACTAATCTAATATAGTTTACATTCAAGGTTGGTCCAATGGGACTGCAAGCAAAGCAGCCGCCATAAGCCTCGAAATAATTACTTTTATTTAATTAACAAAATATATTTTATACAATCAAATCCATTTTCCATCATTGTAAAATATCTTATGAAATTTGCTCAATTTTATGAAATTTGGTCCACCATAGTCCAAATATAAAATGAATCACCCTAAAATCTACCATGTAAGACTATACACCATTGCTATATGTTGTACCTTATCTTGCCTAAATAATTTTTTAATTATGGTCAAATTGATACAACTTCCCACTTGATGACCTTTCCTTCACCCGTTCCTTTTTAAATTTGTTAAAAGGTTTATAAATATATATATCATGTGTCAACCAAGTCATTTAAAAATGAAAGATAATATATCGAAAATCTTTTTGAAAAAGTTAGTGTGTTGTGTACACGTGTATATGGAATATTAACTTGTTAATGTTATTTTATTTCCATCAAATTAACATAACGGTTTTCTATTTATTAAAATATGGATGTATAATCTATAGTTTAGCAGGGACGCAGTCAGAAATTTTGAGTAGTGGGGTTCAATTTAAATATAATATCTCATTTTCAAAAATATAAATATAAATTATAATTGTTCTCTATGATTTTTCATGTTCTGAAAATGTTGAATGATTTTTTCATTTTCTACATCAACAAAAATATCTCTCTCAATGTAAGTAACTAAACAATCATTTAACCAATCATCACCCATGCAATTTCGCATTCGATTCTTGATAATATTCATAGCAGAGAAAGCCCTTTCAACTGTTGCAGTTGCCACTGGTAATATCAGAGATAACTTTAAAAGCAAATATACCAACGGGTACACAACATGTTTTTTGGTCTCTATGAGCTTGATAGAAAGATCACCAATCCCCTCTAATTCTGAAAATTCAGTGTCAGAGCATACATCTTAGAAATAGTTTTCAAGCTGACAATCTAGTGCCAATAATTCAACTTGAGAAAACTCCGAAGGATAAAATTGAGCTAAACGGATTAATCTTTCCTTATCAAATGCAGAAAATGAATCTCTTGGACTTAAACAAGCTACACAAAGGAGCAACTCAGTATTCACTTTTGTAAAACGGTTATTCAACTCTTGAAGTTGTCGATCAATCACTTCATAAAACATTTCAACTTGAAAATGATGTAAATTAGATACTTTCTCCATTTTTCTCTTTGACTTTTTTTGTGCCGGTTGAAAAGTGTCATCCATATCTGGAATATCAATATCATTATGCTCACAAAATAATGAAACATCATTCAACAAAGAATCCCAACCATTATCTCTTATAGATTGTAGCCTTATTTTGGACACTTTTACTAACTTCATAGCATTTACAATATTTTGATCATTTCTTTGTAATGCTTGAGATAAATCATGTGTAATTCCTAAAACTATTTTCATCAAGTGCAAGATGAAAATAAATTCAAAAGATTGCATATAATTCCTCAGCATTAGTGCTTCACCTTTTTTATCTAAATCTGTTCCATCTTCCTCAACCATTTCTAGCACATCAATCATAGAAGAGAATAGAGAAACTATACTAAGTAATGTACCATAATGTGAGCTCCATCTTGTTTCCCCCGCCTTCTTAATTGTCATTTTTTTATTCAAGCCACGCCCACTAGAGATTTCTCCATGTTCCAATGCTTCTTTCACCTTTGTAGCTTGACTTTCACGAAGAATATCTCGGCGCTTACATGATGCTCCAACAATATTATACAAATTAGCAACCAAATTAAAAAATAAAGCAATTTTAGAATGTTTTTTTGCTAATGTCACAAGAGCTAATTGGAGTTGATGGGCAAAACAATGAATAAAAAACGCAGAATAATTCTCTTTTAAAATCAAGCTTTTTAGACCATTGTATTCACCTTGCATATTACTTGCTCCATCATAGCCTTGTCCACGTATCCTTGACAAACTTAATCCATATTTTGCAAATAATGACTCCAAAGCCGATTTCAATGTTAGAGCACTAGTATTTGAAACATGAACAACACCAAGAAAACGCTCAATAACTTTTCCTTCATTATTTACATAACGTATAACCACAACCATTTGCTCTTTCACTGAGATATCACGAGATTCATCAATTAAAATAGCAAATAAATCATCTCCAAGATCATCCAGTATAACTTGAGTAGTGACTGTTGCAGCAGCTTTAACAATATCCTTTTGAATATCACGAGATGTTAACTTAAGATTTCCACGACAATTTTTCCAAACTTTATAAATATCTGCATTGTGGTTAACAAAAAAATTCATAAGTTCAAGAAAATTCCCCTTATTTCTAGATGAAATTGACTCATCATTACCACGAAAAGTTAAACCTTGTGCTAATAAATATTGAATGCAATCAATTATACCTGTCAAATGAATTCGATAGTCCTCTTTAACTTGATTGGATTGTTTACACAAGACACCTTCAATGTGTTGTTTTTGTTTCATTAGAGCTTGACAATTTGTCCATGCTTGATTGTGAGAGCTATTTATATCTCCAAGATGAACTCGAAACCTTTCACTTTTTTTTCCAATTTGTAAAGCCTTCTGTTATAAATGCATCACCGCAACCTTTATGTTCTTCAACGTGTGACCTCATAAGATAACAACATAAACAATATGCAACATCCTCACTTTGACTATATTCCAACCAATTACCATATTTTAAATACCAATCCGAATTAAACTTACGAAAGGTATCTCCAAATTTTCTTTGTGGAAAAATAATTTCATTTGGTTGACAAGGACCCTTTTGCAAATAGTATCTTCTAATTTCATCTCTATCACTTGGATGATAATCTGACATTTTTGGCCTTAAACCGGGATCATTAGGAAGTTTTTCCAATTCAAACTCCAAAAACCTTTTTTTCATGGGAGGACTCAGTCTGAGGCTTCGACCTTCATTAGGTGTTTGAGGATTAGGAGTTAATGATTACTCTGTTGATTTTCTTTTGAAATATTTTTCCATTCCTTATTACTAAAAACAAAACAAAAAAATCACAATTGAAATCCTATTCAGAAAACTCATAATAATACTATAAAATTGATACAAATTAAACATAACAATTTCAAACAAATACTACAAAACTCTAAAAATACATTTTCTGCAATTAACATAATCTCTAGCTCAATAATGTAATGATATATTTTTACTCTTATTACAATAATACAAATAAATTATAAATTCATTAAGATTAAAATTAAAAATTTTACCTTTTAAAAGATCAATAATGGAGAAGAAGCCAATAACAGAGAGAGACTATTTGTGATAAGAGAAAGAGGAATACTAAAAGTGATTTGTTTATATTTGAAAAGAGTCAAAGAGAATTAGAAATAATAGGAATAAAAATAGGAAAAGTTAGGTTAATTTTATTTAAAGTATTTATTTTATTTATTATATAGAACTAATTATTATTTTTTTAAAATAAAACAATTAGTTGAATATTTAAATGAGTGTGATATTCTTCATATCATTTTTTAAGTGGGGGCATTTATTTGTTTTTCTTCATAATTTTTAATATATTAAATATAATATATTATATATAATATTAAATTTTGGATCAATGGAAAATGTGGTGGGGGCATGGGCCCACCCTTTCCACCAAATAGCTCGGTCAATGTAGTTTAGTAATATATTTTTTTTGTAAATACAAATATGACTATATTAATATCAAAATAAATAAATATGTATTGGCATCTCCATTTGTTATAGTCCCTTTCTTTTATTTTCTTTTCCTTTTATATAGCGGTATTTTTCTTATTGCTTTAACAAACATAAAAGCCGTACATTATTTGTTCAGGCTTTCTTTACAACCCTTCTGTGTGTTGCCCTTTCCAATTTAAATATATAGTCGATGTCTTTTATCCCAATCAACATCATATAGCCAACCAACCCTTAAACTCTTATCCACCTTAATTTTTTAATAAAAATTCGGAAAGTTTTGAGAAGAAGGACTCTTACTTTATGCTTCTCGTGTTTTTTAATTAAAAAAAAAAACTTATATATATATATATATATATATATATATATATAGAGGGTTAATATCCCTTTTCTCCCCTGCCATATTAGTAAAATCCCAAAAACAACCCTGTAAAAAAAAAACACAGATTCCATCCCTGTAATTTAAAGATTCTGTTATTTTGGTCCTTCCTTGGATTTATCCAATAAAAAAGTGAAGTGACACTGACAGGTTCTGAAACGTGACATTATTATGGTTTGTTATTTCATTTAATTAAATAATCTTATTTATTTAATTCATTTATTTATTTATTTCATTTATTTATTTTATTTTATTAAAATTTCAGACCATCCTTTCATCTTCTTCCCACCCTAAGTTTAACAGTAACCAAAAACTCCTTCAAGACAACAACACAAAACCTAACAAACCTCCATCTCCGATCAACAACAATCTTGCAAAAGCCACATGTTACCCTTCCATATGACCATAACAGAACCACCTACAACATAATCCTCATTCTCTTTTATTGAAAACAACACAACAATTTAAACACCGTCAAATCTCTCTCAGTCATAAACACCCCAACCTCTTCAATCACTCGCGCCTTCTCCAAAACTCAGCCACGACCGCAGATATGAGGTCTTCGAACCTCGAACCACCAACGACCTCCACCTTTCATTGATTCAACAACAACGAACAACCTGCAACGATTCATAAACCTTTTCCCTCAAAAGGATTTCTTCAAATTTCCTTTTAAACCCAACGTTTACCCTTCTTCTACAAACCCATACACATCGATCCAAGATAGAATGAGATGAGGTAAGAGAGAACAACCCGGAACCGATTGAGAAGAGTGAGATGAAGGCAAGAGACGAAATCAGTAGCGCAAACTTGGGGTAGATCGCAAATTTGGACGAAGGTGAGCGAGAGAAGAAGAGATGGACTCTGATGTTGTTGTTATTATTGATCCGTTTTGTGCTGCAAGTGGAGGGTGGTTAGGATGGTACATGGCGTGATGGTTTGGTAAAGTATGTAAGTTCTTTTTTATTGTAGGTTCTTGACTGAAGGTGACATGGAGATGGGGGGCACTTGCTGAGGTTCTTGACTAGAAGAAGAAGCTGAACATAAATCCATTTATGTTTCATCTAATTGAATAAAATAAATAAATGAAATAAATAAATAAATGAATTAAATAAATAAGATTATATAATTAAATGAAATAATACATTAATAATGACACGTAAAAAAATTTCCAACGTGTCAGTGCCACATCACCTTTTTTATGCAACAAATCCAAGGAAGGACCAAAATGACAGAATCTTTAAATTACAGGGATGAAATCTGTGTTTTTTTTTACAGGGTTGTTTTTGGAATTTCACTAATATGGCAGGGGGAAAAGGGGTATTAACCTATATATATATATATACTAATGCACATCCATGTAGGTGTGCATTAGCAACATACATCTTAGTGTATTTTTGTGGGGAGTCCACCCATTTTGGGTGAGACCCACATTAGAAATATGAAGAAAAAAAATAGAAAGAAAATAGATGTAGTGTATTTTTGTGTGGGGTCCATCAATTTTGGGTGTCTGTTAGCATTTCCATATATATATATATATATATATATATATATATATATATATATATATATATATATAGGGTTCATATCTTATGAGAATGCAATTTTTATATGAGAACATAAGAATGAATCTGAATCATTAGATTTTAAAATGAATGGTGGAGATTATGTGTGGTTTTTGTTTTTCTCTCTCCTTCATTAATAAAATAAATGATGGAGGAGAGAGAAAAAAAATTGACACATAATCTCCACCATTTATTTTAAAATCTAATGGTTCAGATTCATTCTCACGTTCTTACATAAAAATGTCATTCTCATATGATACGTTCCCTATATATATATATATATAAAACACAGTTTTGCATATGCAACCAATTAAAACTCTTATATTTGTCATGTATTTCAGTATTTTAAAAATAAAATTAGAATTTATTCTGATGCATGTCTCTCATTGGTTGGCAGTGTAAAAAATTTTACACTGTCAGTGCATTTCATTTCTCTCTCTCTCTCTCTATATATATATATATATATATATATCCCAGATTTTATTAGAACTTGGATATGACTGGTGTGTATCCCAGAGATTGTATGAGGTCGGAGAAATTATTATGAACCCGAAGAACGAGTCTCATACTCATTCGGACTCAATTGACCGGGGTCTGAGAGAACAAGTCAAGTCGTAACCATTGTAACGTTTATGGAATAATCAAGGGTTAGAAACCGTAACAGATTGATTGATAATCGATTACATATCACTAATGGCTATAAACGATTACTGATCACTAATGGCTACTAAACCAATTAAAACCACACCCCTTCAATATCCAAGGGGGAGGGCAAGGCCTGCATAATAAAAGACCCTGAGACCAAACAGGAAAAAGGGGGCATCACATGATGAATAACATAGAAAGAAGAAAAGATACAGAAACCTTAGTCCACCAAAAATTGTGGCCATGAATCCTCCCCTATACCAATCACAGACACATTAACCAGTCATTTGTGACCTTCCCTGACCAGCATCAAAGAGGTTAACCTTTTAATGTTGTTAGCAAGATATATATATATATATATATATCGAGTTGGCTAAACGGCCTAACAAGAACAGTATAATACGAGAGATTCAATTTAATACATTCTCATTTAAGACCAACGAATAAGTGAACTCCTGCGAGAAGAACATACATCAGAGTCAAACCACTCGCTTATATTAAGTCTTCGAGTTCAATCCAACAGTCTCCCGCAGTTCACGCCAAGAGCGATTTTAACCATCCACGATATATAAACTCAGTTATGTGTCAACGGGTACAATATTTATTCAACCATACATGTTACTGAAGAATTATGGAGTTTTCTTGGATTAAAAATTTTCTTGGATTAAAAATAATGTTTTGAAAAATATTTTCTATGGAAAGTGGAACCAAATCTGGATCGACACTCGTTTATCCGAACCGTTATGGAAAGAATCGGACATGCGTATAAACTGTAGTAAACGTATGTTAAAGATGAGAAAATAGACCAATAAGTTTTATAGAATATGTTTCAATTGAATCATACAATGGTAAACAATTTCTGATGAGATGAAAAAATAACCTTGACTAAGGAAATTAATCGAAAACTTAGTGTGCAGTTAATTTATCAAACACTTGGTGTGCAATACACGAAGATAAATTCTCTTTGTGTTGAAAGTATGACAAATCAATTGCAATTGTTTAGATTGCAATGGGTTTACAAAAATAATTTAAGATACTTCAACACAACCAGAATTTTTAGCCAAACAAATTACTCACTAAATGTGTTATCAAATTGTAAAAAGAGTGAGAGTGAGAGAGATAGAGAGATAGAGCTAGAGAGTGAGAGAGAAAGAGGGAGAGAGAGAGAGAGAGAGAGAGAAAGAGAGAGAGAGAGAGAGAGAGAGAGAGAGAGGGTGAGAGAGAAAACACCAAGATTTGTTTAGGCAGTTACCCAATTGTCCTCACTATGCGTAAGTCTGCGCCCAATTCCAAATAGAATTGAGATATTATAATTAACCTTAGCAAGAGTAGTTTACAAGAGAAATAGTAGAAATTCAAATCCCCAAACCATATGTTTGATTTTGATCCTAGCTTTTTGTCTTCCCTTGATCTTAGCTATATCAAGTCACACAAGACTTACAATTGATCCTCCGGTTACCGCTACTCCTTTAACCGAATCTATGTTCTTTAAATCTTTGACTTAGCTCAATCTAAATTGCAAAATCTTGACTCAAGTCTTTAAATTGATCCTTCAGTTACCCCTACTCCTTTGACAAACCACACATTTTTCAAAGCTTTCACTCGGCCGAATCCAAGTTGCAAAGACTTGTGCAAAAACCTCTAAATCAACCCATGATCTTGGAGGAAAAACCCTAAAGGTTTTATCAATGAAGCCCCCAAAGAAATACTCAACCCAATTTGATTACAATAACCTAAATTGGACCTTATCAATCTAATCTTGATGACACTCGACGAAAATGATTATGTGTAGTTATTAAATGAATGCAAAGAAAGGCTGAAGATGAATAGAAAGTTCTAAGTGTGTTCTTGGTTTCATTGTTTAGAAATGATGCATGAATGTATATTTATATGTATGTATGTGTGTAGAAAAATAACAACCAAAACATATTTTTAGCCAAAAATACAAGTTTTGAAAATTAGAAGACAATGTATTGACTTCAAATTGGAATTAGTAAATACATAAGCCTGGGAATCGATACATAAGCTGAAGGAGTCGACACGTTGAAGGCAGGAAAGTTCACTTGAAAAAAATCTTCAGTAGGAGTCGACTCCAAACGCGGGAGATTCGACTCAAACTTGCTATGTATCAACCCACAACTCTAATGTATTGATACATTGAGGGTATGACCATTTTGTTTGAAAACGCCTTTCAGATGGAGTCGACTCCAAATATGAACGAGTCGAATCCTTTGCAT
Source organism: Lathyrus tuberosus (assembly GCA_022829125.1). NCBI lineage: Eukaryota > Viridiplantae > Streptophyta > Magnoliopsida > Fabales > Fabaceae > Lathyrus > Lathyrus tuberosus. Next base: position 1,174,141 of record JALAZF010000196.1, on the reverse strand, counting down.
TGTGTATCCACCCATTCATGATTTTTATCGATACATTCACATCAGAATCATTTTCTTTTAAAACTAATTCAGTATTCATTGATACATAACCATTTGTATCGACTCATTTTTCATGAAAAATAATAATTTTGACATATAATGAGTTATTTCATCTGATTTTAAATGTTCTATAATGATGATGCACATCTAGACATAGACAGTAAGATCAAATATCCACAAAGAACTAAGTGACCTAGTTTTGACATCATTCAAAACATATCTAAGAGACTAGTGCACTCACATATGGGTGTTCAAATCAAAACCTCAAACCGATATAAAAAACCGAATATTATTTTATGTGTTTGGATGTAACTTCGGAAAAACCGATCGGTTCAGATAAGATTTCAGATTGATTTTTCAAAACGGATCCAATATTATTTTATATATTTATATACTTATTTATGTTTTACTTATTTTTTATTAATATGATATGGTTTGTTAATTTATTATTCGATGATATTTATTTTTAAATACTACTTATCAATTAAATTTAATCTATTTATTTTTATTATTTCATTTGTTTCAATCCTCATCGATCATTTTTATTTTGTAATATTTGTTGGAATTAACCCAAGACTTTGAGTAATTCTGAACCAATCTTGATGAACAAGATTCAATCAACCGATCAAAATTCCTTGTTCTTCACTCTTCATTTGAGTGAATCAATCACACCTTAATTGCAAGAATGATTCTCCAGCAGCAATTGTTAATGGAAAAAGAAAGAAAAATAGAATAAAAGAAGATTAGGGTTTGACAAAAAATTGGGGAAGAAGAAGATGATTTATGCAGAGTTTTTCTCTGCCCACAACCTGTGGAAAACTTGTTAATTTTGCAACTACAAGTGATTACAAGATTATGAAGGTTGAGAAAGACAAGAAAGGGGGGTTTGATTTGGGTTTCACTTTTCGTCCCCATTTGCGGAATTTAAACTAAAGGCGTTAACATGTAAATAAAAATAAATGAACACAATTATTTTTATCCTGGTTCACTGTTAACGAAGTTACTCCAGTCCACCCCTAAAGGTGATTTCGCCTTATCACAAGGACTTTATCCACTAATCATCAAAATGATTACAACCACAATGGATACCTTCCATTGCCTTCTTGAGAACCCTGGCTTCACTCGCCTCTCAAGGAATCAACCTCCAAGCCGTTCAACAATGACCTGGCCTTCTCAAGCATTCTGGTCTTCACTCGACCGCTCAAGGAATCCACCTACAAGTCGTTCAACAACAACCTGACCCTCTCAAGAATTTTGGTCTTTATTCGACCGCTCAAGGAACATTACCTTTTGCAAGGATTTTCTTGTGCACTATATATGCTTCTTACAAGCTGATTACACAAATGAAGTACAATAACACCTAGGTGTTTCTAGCAAGATATGAGCAACAACTCCTTGCTTTCTAATACAGAAAATATCTAAAAAAGAATATCTAAGATATTATAAAGCACACTAGTTCTGTATTGCTTAAAAGCTTTCTTATGAGCACAATGACTTCTTATCATGAGCTTTAAGCTTCTTTCTGATGAACTCCTTTTTGAGTAGGTAATGCTTCTTCCAGCTTAACCATCAAGATCAACTAAGTTACTATGCTCCACTTATTGATGTTTCACATGGCTTTAGCATGTTGCATCATTGTGCATTCTACATTCCTTTGCTTCAGTTTCTTCTCTATTGAGCATTCTTCGTTTAAGCTTTAGCTTGTATCATCTTGTACTCCTTCTTGAGCATATAATGCTTTTTCCAATTCAACTATCAAGTTCAACTAAGATACTATGCTTCACTTATGATGTCTCACTTGAGTAGTTTCATATGATGTTAGCATGATCATCGTTTGTGCACACTTTGTAGTAGCAACTTCATCTTTGCTTGCTACATGTTGATTATTTGTTGTGTTGAATAATAATCCTTTGTATGAACAACATTCAACAAAATTTTTATCTATCTCCCTTAGGATCAGCGGCTGCTTCAAGAAACAAGCCATGAGCAACATTTCTTCAAGCTTCCAAGTCTTCCATTTATAGAGTAGGAGAGAATAGACCTGTTGAGGGGTATTCCTGGAAACATATTCCAACAACAATATACCAACATTCACATGAAGAAATGGTCAACATCACTGTACAAAAAGTTGCTCCTGCACCACTTTTTCGAGGTAGAGGTTACATAGTTTTAGTACTATTATATTCAGCTCAAAACCATTCTGATCTTCAGTCTTCTAGCATCTTCAGAGGCTTCAGATATTAACTTGATGAAGCGTGTTGTAGAAGAGTCATTCTTTGTGTAGTCTTTAGAAACCTAGTCTTCAGAATTCCAAGATCTTTGTTCAGCAGAATCTATCTTGAGAATTTTCAGCACTCGTTCTTTTAGAAGAATTATCTTCAGAGTCTTCAGAACCTGTTCCTTCAGAACCTTGTCTTCAGAGTCTTCAGTATTTCATTAAGCACATTCTTTGTCTTCAGAGTCTTCAGCACTTTGTTCAATCAAAACCTTGTCTTCAGAAACTCTTCAGAACTTGATCTTCATAAATTGTATCTTCAGAATCTTTAGAACTTATAACATTAGAAGCGCATCACATTAGAAAGCATTATAGGTCTTTCTCATAAAGTCTCAATTAGAATGTTCAGAACTAATGTTCATTAGAACCTTTGTATTAGAAACATTCATGATCTTGACTTTATCTAGTACACACATATGTTTTCTTCTAGAGTGTTGATAACAGAGTCTGATGATGTCACACCCCTTCTTATCAGAGTCAGAATCATATTGACAACAACCACACACTAGACAGAAACCATATCATACAGAATTGTTCTCTTAGATAACAAGTGCAGTTATCATCAAAACTCAAAGGCCATATGTAGAACCAAATCTTATTCTTACGATCTCTCCCTTTTTGATGATGACAAACAATGCATTTTGATAAAGCAATTCGTATAGGGTAATCACCATAAATCCACAGAGTCAGAGATAAGCTTAACGGGCCCCCTGATTCTGTTACTCTTAAAATTCATTTATGCTTGTTCAGAGTCTCCCCCTGATCCTAAAACTCACAAAAATGATTTTGAAGTAGAATCATGTCAATAGAGAAGGATTACTTCTCAGTGACGTCTCATCAGAATCTAACTAGAACTGGCTGGTCTTCATCTCAGAACCAAGTTTTCTATCAGAATACTGTAGATGTATCAGAACCTGATTTGTCTTATCAGACTTGATGTCTTGCATTATATATTAGAAACTGGTAGATACTTTGTTAGATGCCATGCATCATGTATCAAAACCAAATCTTCAATATCTTAGCACAGATCACCAACAAATGCACATATCCTCATGTCATTTGATGGTTCAAAACCGAATATTTTCTTTCATGACCATGACTTGATTTGATCTCCAAAGAATTCACATTCTTTTAATGCTGGAGTCTTGCTAAAATTTGAGGTTTGGATACCATTGAATTTTAGATACCAATTGAATCATCCTTTCAGAAAGTTACTAACTTCCGACAAGTTTTGGGTATCAGCGCAAAATTCATGGACATCTCTTGTTTTTGATAACTTAGTGGTCAACATCATATATTAATATATTATCAAATCAAGCTTCTTTGGTATTCTTCTTTCTTGTACATGTATTTTGATGATTATATCTCCCGATCTCTTGTACAATTGCTTCTGATGTACATCACTTGCTTCTTGAACATATCTTCTGATATCTTATCAAATACAAATTATTTATTCTAATATATCATGGCTTCTGATATGTCTTGTCTTCCGTCTTCTGATAACCTATTCCAACATACAGTGGACTTTTGCGAAGTTCCTGATCAATTCTCAAACATATGGTCAGAAGTAAAACATATTTAATTATATTTGAGATGAGATTCTTTAGATTGAATATCAAAATCATATATCACTTTCTCCCTCTTTGTCAAAAATAAAAAGGGTATAGAAAAAAAATTGACAAAGAAATATGAAAAGGAATTTCATTAATATTCATTAAGAAATTACAATGGGAGACGACATACACAAAACATACTTATGTGTAATGACAAGACTAAGAACTTAGAGGTTCTAAGATTCAACAACTTTTCAGGGCCCAAGGTTTGTAAGCTCTCCCTGTGTCAGACGATTTTCGAAAGGAGGCTTGTAAGATCTTCTTAATCCTATCTATAAAGTCTAAGAAGTGAGGTTTGTAAGCTTCATTCTATTCAGAATAAAGAAACTAATCCTTTAAGGAGAAACATCAATCGTATTCAGAAATCAATGATATTCTATTGATTATTGATGGTTTCTGAATAGTTCATAGGTGAGCACCAATCAAGAGTAAGTTTTTCAGTCATTCCACTTTGCTTAATGTTAGCAACAATTCCTTGTAGGTCAAGAATATGAGAAATAACTCTACTAAAAGGGATCTGAAATGATAACTCCTCTCTGGATGAAAGAATTTCTTCTTTCAGATAGTTGAACATGGATTGAGGCAGATTGATCTTAATCTTGGAGACTAATAAGAAAATGAAAAGCTTACCATTGTAGAGAGCTATCCTGTTCCCTTTTCTCCAGGCCTAAGGTTTGTTCCCATGATCTGGTGCCAGACCTTTGCCACAGAGGTTAGAGTAAAGGGACTGTCAGCATGTCTTTCTTTACCATAGATGATGTGAACGTGTTTAGCAAAAATGTTGTCTCCTATGTATTCTTCAATTGTTTTTCCATCTTCCTTACACTCAATAGCCTGAGAGATGATTTTGGAGTTGATCATGACGGGAAAACCAGAGACAACAGATAAGATAACGCAATCATTAGACTCAGGATGAAAAACACTAGCATTTGCCCATAATTCTTTTACAAGAACCGGATAGATTGGTCCAAAAAGCATTTCAAAATATTTATCCCATTCCTGGAAGTAAATATCTGAAAAGATTTTAAAAATATTATTTTCCAGTAAGGCTTTGAAATCAAGAGAACATTCTTTCACATGTTCTAAGTCATAAATCTCTCCTTTAATGGTTTTTGAAGACATGATAAAGAAAATTGGAGAAAAAAAAGAGAGATGAAAACTATGAGGGTATCACAATTTAGAGAATAGGAGGGAGTGGCTAGAGCTGATGAGGAAGGATTATAAATGGAGGAAGGGAAGATTAATAGTTAAGGGAATAATGAAGGTCAAAGGAGATGGAAATACTCGAGATATGCAAAACAATTAATGATTTGGCTGAAAAGTGACTGTTCAAAGCATGTGTGATAATTTGAAATGAAGGAGTAACACACCTAATAAAGGATGAAAATAGGAGACCTATGCAGACACTAGGTTTAAGAAGAAACAGAGAAGGCAGAAGAAAAAAAACACAGAAATTCTGACAGGAGATAAAGTGAATGTTTTCATTTCCTGTATCTAAGATATTCTCATTACTCGAGGATTCCCATCAAAAACTAGGCGTGATACAAGTTAGACAAAAGACTTGTTAGCGTATCAACCCTTCATATTATAATGACTAATAAATTCATCATGCTCTTTAGTTTCCAAAGGTTAAAAGTATTTACCAACATGCATACGTTTTAACTTGGTTATTTATGAAATATGTTGACTTCACTAGTCAAAAGTTTCATATTTAGATAGTAGAACAGGTATTACAAAACAATAAAAACTCATTTTTCAATTTCAGGCAGATGCATTTTAAGATAGCTCTCTTCATTATTGATGTTGAACTGAATTCACACATAAGAAATGAAAACAAGTCTACATTCAGTAAGGAAAAATTTGAAGTAGATATCAACCCTAAAATATGGTTATATCTCATATATTTTTAGTAAATAAATTCCTTCTGAAAGTAGTCTCTTAAAATGTATTTCTCTAGAATATAGATTTCTAAACCATTTAAATTAAATAGAAGAGTTAGAAATACGTTACTCAATACTTCTCTAGATTCCCAGCTTCTGATGTAGAGGCTTCTTCAAAATTTCTGATTACGCTTCTGATCCAACAAAACTTTTCATTTTGCTAGGTCATAATCAATTATGGTCGCAACCGAATCGATTATGGAGTGGATACAACTATTCCAAAGTTTCTTTTTTGGTATAAGTCTTTAACTATAAAATGATGTTTGAAATTATGGTTTAAGCAGATCACTAAGATGTCAGACAGGATGTCGTGACACTTGATCTCTGCTTCTCACAAGGATTAAGGAAGAACAGAAATAAACAGCAGAAAGAAAAACAACACACATAAATTGTTAACCCAGTTCGGTGATCAACAACACCTACGTTTAGGAGCTACCAAGCCAGAAATGAAATCAACTAAGTAGAATTGGTTCTAAGCTAAACTCCAACGTTTACAACTTAGTACCTAGAAACTACCCTTCCTAGATTTCTACCTAAGACACTTCTAGGTATGAGACCCTTCTCAATTCCCTTCCAATCACAGCAGTGACTGAAAATATTACAACTCAATAAACTGTCCTTCTCTGGTATTCATACAATACATGAGAGGCTCATAAAAGTATAAACCCTAGTACTCTATAACAGCTGCAATATTCAACAAACAATACTAGGTTAAATCCATCATATTTATATTGCAAAATAGAACTGGATTTGGGCTTCAAAAATGCAGCAATTCTGCTCCACAGAATCTGCGACCTATTCTTTTCTTCAATCCCAAGTTTCCAAAAATGTCTTCTTGCATGGAAACCGTATATTCCAGTTAGAATCAGAATCTCTGATTCCTCAATCTTAGATGCCACCTGGGATCTAGTCATATTCCAATCACACCTATAACCTAAATACAGTTATTCCAAAACTGTAACAGACAAAGATGTCGAATCCACCTGATATGACATCTTGTCTAACATCTTTAACCTGCAGTTAAATCATCATGTCAAGACATCTTGTTCAACATCTTTCTGCTAAGTTAGTTTTACCAAAATTGATGCCAACCTCAAGGGCTTGGACTCATCAATCTCCTCATTTGGCAGATTTTGGCTAAAACTAACTTTCATTGACCTGCAGAAGCATATCAGGGATACCACCATCAGAACAGCAGCGAAAACATAACTTTGTCTCCCCCTCAATCAGTACGTCCTGCAAGCAGTACAAATCTACTCCCCCTCAGTGGTTAGTAGAATATCAGTGGTTAGTGATGTTAGTATTTCTCCCCCTTTTTAGCCACAATATGACAAAGGCAGAAGGACTAACTCAAAAACCAATTAAACAGTTCATAGTAGTTAAATTACACACCCAACAGAAATAAAATTTATCCTGGGCATTCAACTCTTACACAACCAAAAACAAAACATAAATATAAAGAAACATGAACATGAGAGAATTCTGAATAACCCTCTCATCTTGATGGGAATACATATTCAGAGAATTAAATATCATTCCCACATCCAGTGGAAGGTTATGCCTCGTCAGATAGGCAAACTCTAAGCTTGCCTCTCAAAGCCTCAAATTGATTTGAATCCAAAGCTTTAGTAAAGATGTCAGCTAGTTGATTTTCTGTGTTCACATGCTCCAGAGTTATGATTTTGTCCTCCACCAGGTCTCGAATAAAGTGATGCCTGATGTCAATGTGTTTAGTTCGGTTGTGCTGAATAGGATTCTTTGAAATATTTATTGCACTCAAGTTGTCACAGAAGAGTGTCATAACATCTTGCGGAACATTATATTCAGTCAGCATTTGCTTCATCCACATCTTTTGAGAACAACTACTTCCTGCTGCAGTGTATTCAGCTTCAGCAGTAAATAAGGAGACACAATTTTGCTTTTTGCCGAACTAGGAGATTAAATTATTCTCGAGAAAAAAACATCCACCAGAGGTGCTTTTTCTATCATCTGTATTTCCAGCCCAGTCTGCATCATAGTATTCTATTAATACAGAGTCAGATCTGTGTATGTAGAGTAGTCCATAGTTCCATGTACCATTCACATACTTCAGAATTCTCTTGACCTGATTAATATAGCTAACTTTGGGTTCAGCCTGATACCTTGCACAGACTCCTACAGAAAATGTTATATCAGGTCTGCTAGCTGTAAGATATAAGAGACTTCCAATCATGCTTCGATAGAGACTATGATCAACACTTACACCATTCTCATCTCTTGACAATTTCAAGTGAGTAGGAGCAGGAGTCCTATTTTGTTTTGCGTTTTCCAAGCCAAACTTCTTAACAATATTCTTGGCATATTTTCCTTGACAGAGAAAAATAGAATCTTTCATTTGTTTGACTTGGAGACCAAGGAAGTAGGTTAATTCGCCAACTAAACTCATCTCAAACTCAGATTGCATTTGCTTAACAAACTGTTGGACCATGTCTTCTGACATTCCTCCAAAAACGATGTCATCAACATAAATTTATACTATCATGAGGTTACCTTCTCTTTAAAGTTTCTGACACAATCCTTTGAAAACTTCAAATACCTCTGATTTATTTTTGATAAAGTGCACCCAAATGTACCTAAAGAAATCATCTACAACTACGTAAGCATACCTTTTTCCTCCAAGACTTTCAACCTGCATAGGTCCCATTAAATCCATATGAAGAAGCTCTAAGTTTTTTGAGGTGGTGATATGTTGAAGCCTTTTATGTGATATTCTAGTTTGTTTACCAATCTGGCATTCTCTACATATCTTGCCTTCATCTATCTTTAGATTTGGAATCCCTCTGACAATTTCCTTGGATATGACTTCTTTCATTCCTTTTTAGTGAAAATGACCCAGTTTCTGATGCCATAACTTCACTTCATCCTCCCTTGACACCAGGAAGGTGGAGGGACACTGAGTTTCATGAGGAGCCCATAAGTAACTGTTATCCTTGGATTTGGTACCTTTCATAATGAGTTCTTCTTTATCGTTTGTTACCAGGCACTCAGATTCAGAGAAGTTCACCTTAAGACCTTGGTCACACAGTTGGCTGATGCTTATTAGATTTGCAGTCAATCCTTTGACATACAAAACCCTATTAAGGCTGGGCTGTCCAATACACTTTAACTTACCAACACCTTTTATCTCTCCTTTTGAACCATCTCCAAAGGTGACATGTCCAGTAGGATGAGGTTTGATGTCAGCCAAGAACTTATTCACACCAGTCTTGTGTTTGGAGCAACCACTGTCAAAGTACCAGTCTTCTTTGGCAGAGGCTCTCAGGGAGGTATAAGCTATGAAAGCTACAGTTTGATCCTTAGGGATTCACTTTTTCTTCCCTTTGGGAGCCTTCTTTCTTCTTCTGGATCGTGTTGAATATTTAGGATATCCATTCAACTTATAGTAGTGAACCTTTATATGGCCAACCTTCCCGCAGTAATAACACTGTTTGTCCCGTTTTTGTTTTCCTGGAGAGATATTCTGAGGCATTTGATGACGTTGGGACATCTTTCCTGACATCACGTGGACTGAGTTCCCTCAATTCCTATGTCCTTTGGTCTCATCATGATCATTATAGCCAAGACCCTTTCTACTTCCGGTATTTCTCCCTGACATAAGGATTTCTTATAGCGCATCTGAGCTATTGTTCATCATTCTTATGTACTTGGTCATGTTATTAAGTTTGGTTTTTAACAACACCACTTCATACTCCAGATCATAGATCGTTTCCAAATGATTCAGTCTCTCATCACAAAGTTGGGAAATAAGATTCTGTTGATCTTGTCCTAATTAACACAGTTCAGCAAAGTCATTAGGTTTTAGCGATCCGATATCTGACTCCTTGTCAGAATCATACACTCCAGTCATAGCAGACGTCTTCTTAGTAGTCTTTCCATCGCTCGAGGAGTCATCCTCAGACCACGAGGTGGATAGACCTTTTTTCTCCTTCTTGTGGAATGTGGGACACTCACCTCTTGTGTGTCCAAAACCTCCACACTCAAAGCACTGAATTCCCTTCCCTCGGTTTGGTTTCTTATCATAGATAGGTCTTCTTCCAAAGTTTCTTGATCTATAGATGTCAGAAGTCTGAGCCTTGACATTGGTCTTAGACTTCTCATCCAGTTGCTTTGCCAGTTGATGAAATTATTTTTCAAGGAACCCTACAGCTTTGGACAAATCCTCATTGGTGTCACCCTCTTCTTGGTTGGTCACCAGGGCAAGACTTTTCTTCTTTTCATCCTTTTCGCTGATAGCTATTTCAATGGTTTGGAGTGATCCCATAAGCTCATCTACTTTCATAGTATTTATGTCCTGAGCTTCTTCAATAGCTGTCACTTTCATATCAAACCTCTTGGGAAGAGACCTTAGAATTTTCCGAACCAACTTGGCTTCAGGAATTTTCTCTCCAAGGTCACTAGATGTGTTGGCAATATCAACGATGTTCATATGAAAGTCATGTATACTTTCGTCTTCTCACATCCTCAGGTTCTCAAACTTAGTGGTGAGAAGCTGAAGTCTTGACGATTTAACCCGTGAGGTGCCCTCATGGGCAGTCTTCAGAATTTCCCAAGCACTCTTTGCAACAATGCAGTTCTTGATGAGTCTGAATATATTCTTGTCCACAACATTGAACAAGGCATTCAAGGCTTTGGAATTTCCTTGAGCAAGCTTATCATCTTCATCATCCCAGTCTTCTTCAGGTTTTAGCTCATCAGTGAGCTTCCCGTCTTTGTCTTTGATCTTTGGTGGATCCCTCCCTTTAACCACAGACTTCCAAGCTTTACCATCCATGGACTTGATAAACGCCACAATGCATACTTTCCAATATTCTTAATTGGAACCATCAAGTATATATGGTCTATTCAGAATTCCTCCTTCTTTATCCATTGAACCAGAAAGTAATGTCCCTGAATCTCACCCAGATACAGAGCATGATGCATGCTCTGATACCAATTGTAATTCTGGTTTAAGCAGATCACTAAGATGTCAGACAGCATGTCGTGACACTTGATCTTTGCTTCTCACAAGGATTAAGGAATAACATAAACAAACAACAGAAAGAAAAATAACACACAGAAATTGTTAACCCAATTCGATGATCAACAACACCTACATCTGGGGGCTACCAAGACAGGAATGAAATCAACTGAGTAGAATTGGTTCTAAGCTAAACTCCAACGTTTACAACTTAGTACCTAGAAACTACCCTTCCTAGATTTCTACCTAAGACATTCCTAGGTATGAGACCCTTCTCAATTCCTTTCCAATCACAGCAGTGACTGAAAATATTATAACTCAATAAACTGTCATTCTCTGGTAATCACACAATACACGAGAGGCTCACAAAAGTACAAACCCTAGTACTCTATAACGGTAGCAATATTCAACAAACAATACTAGGTTAAACCCATCCTATTTATATTACAAAACAGAACTAGATTTGGGCTTCAAAAACGCAACAATTCTGCTCCACAGAATCTGCGACCTATTCTTTTCTTCAATCCCAAGTTTCCAAAAATGTCTCCTTGCATGGAAACCGCATATTCCAGTTAGAATCAGAATCTCTGATTCCTCAATCTCAGATGCCACCTGGGATCTAGTCATATTCCAATCACACCTGGAACCTAAATACAGTTATTCCAAAACTGTAACAGACAAAGATGTCGAATCCACCTGATAGGACATCTTGTCTAACATCTTTAACCTGCAGTTAAATCATCATGTCAGGACATCTTGTCCAACATCTTTCTGCAAAGTTAGTTTTACCAAAATTGATGCCAACCTCAAGGGCTTGGACTCATCAATGTTTCGTGGTCATTTGAAAAAAACACAATTTCTAAGAATTATTTTTATTCTTTACTCTCACCTTGCTCTAAAATTTCATACTCACTTAAAATATAATTTTAGTGTTGAAAGAGTAACCACCTTATAGAGATTTCTTGTGTAGTTGTTTCTTTACTGTTATGATATGTAATTGTAAATCAAGGGAATTATGTTCTCTTGAAACTACGGTAAGTTATAAAAGTTGCAAGTTGAACCTAAGGCAAACATTTTGTCTAAGAAGGTTAAAGGTTGATCATGTGTTAAAAGTTATGTGGCAGTGGAAATCTCAAGGAGAAATACTTTGTGACTTAAGTTGGCCTCATGGTTTTGCAGCGAACCAGTATAATTCTGGAGTGTTCCTTTATTTTCCCTTATATGAAAAAAGTTGGCCTAAGCCTCCCTTTTTCTCTTATAATTCTGGAGTGTTATTTCTCAAATCAATCTAAAAATCACATTAATCTGTTTAGGTTTTCCAAAGATTTTTGTATCACAATTCACCCCTCTTATTTTCAAAGTCACTTGGATAATAATATGAAAACAAAGTTGACACAAGTGGTCACTATGGATCTATGTGTTTGTATGTACATCTATATGCAACCTTCAAATACCTTGGTGGTTTTGATGATGACAACACCCAATGTCAAATGTCGTTTGGTGAAGTCTCTGTTGGTTTTTGCTCCATAAAACTCTCATGTTGGTATTTATCTAAGAATTTATATCAAGCCTCATTAGTAGAAGGGTTAAGTTCCATATGAAGTTCCGAATAAATTATGAATCATGTTGAAGAACTTAAAGTTGAAAGGTTGTGAAATAGAGGAAGTTTAAAAGCCTGCCTAGTCTTGTGTCAGAGTGATTAGTGTGTTGTAAGGGTATAAGTGTAACTCCTAAGATACTAAGGAAAATCTCACACACCCACTCAAATTTTTTTGAACTCACATTTTATAAAATCACCTGAAAATGTTTTTATGGATGTAACGAAGTGATTAATAGCTTGTTCAGACCATTGGGTGGTGATTTCTTACATTAGATAATCGATTAACACATTAGGATTTATCAATTAAATCTTTTGTAACATCTCCTAATCATTTAAGTAAGTTTATAATCGATTAATGACAAAATATTTGAAAACCTTCGATATTTGAATTCATTTTGAATCTCTTTTTTTCACTTTCTACTTTTTTTCTATTCTTTCATTAAATTTGCCTTGGTGCCTTGTGAGTGAAAAAATACTTGTGATATTTTAGTTGTACTGGTGTTTATACTTCAGTTGTTCTTCATCAATTGTGTGATTCTATTTACTGATACTTTGTTTGGTTGTTGAGATTGTCTTGTTAAAATATTTGTTTAGTTATTGTGATTAGTCAATTAAAATCTCTATTTAGTTCGTGAGCACAGTCTGATAAAAGCTATGTTTGGTTTGAAGGATTTACCTATGTAAAATCTCTTATTTTTTGTAAGAAGGTCCATGGGCATATCCTTAAAAGCTCAAGACATTTTACTAGTGGAACTCTTAAGAATAAATTCTTAGGGACATGGGTAGGCAAAGTGGTCGGTCAAACCTATATAAATCCTGATGCAATTTACCTAACTCTATCTCTTTACTTTTTTTCATTTAATTTTACTTACCCTTCTAAATCTTTCCTATTTTTCTGTTGCATTGTAAACTAAAATAAACTGTTTTAAGAAGTAATTTTTTAAAAATAATCTCGATTTCTAAATAACATAATTCACCCCCTCTTATGTTTGGAGTCACTTGTTCATCAAGTGGAATATGAGTCTAACTCTTGTTTTAAGACTAATCCCCTATGGAGGAAGGAATGACTTTAAATGATTCGCTAAAAAACCTTTATCCTTTAATGGAAAATGATATGCTTTGTGAAAGAGAGTATGAGAATATTTATAGAGGGGGTGGATTTTTATATTTGGAAATCCATAAATAATGGCTCTTTTGTTCCCACACGTCAAGTTATTAGTTTGTTGTAAGCAAAGAGGAAGATTATTGAACCAAATAAGAAAGATAAAAAGTTTAACGTTGTTTGAAAGCTAAGACTATCATCACTACCACTCTTAGTATTGATGAGTTTTTGTGTGTTTATCACTGCGAGACTGCAATATAATTATGGGACAACCTTCAAGTTACTCATGAAGAAACAACTGGAGTCAAAAGGGCAAGGATGAAACATTAACTCATGAATATGAACTTTTCAGAATGAAACCTGAAGAAAACATTTATGATATGCAAAAATGATTCATACACATTGTAAATAACCTGAGAACTCTTGGAAAAGTTTTTCAAAACTAGGACTTGGTTGTAAAAGTCCTTAGATGTTTAAACTGCATTTGACAACTCTAAGTATTGTGAATTCTAAATCTACAGATTTTTCATACATGAATTGGCTACTCTTTTTGGTAAATCGCAAGAACATGAGATGAAGTTAAAAATAATTTGAGATGATGAAGACATGGAGGTGACATGTTTTTCAACCCAAATTCAAATGTTTAAGAAGTAAAGTCTTGCTCTAAAAGTTAAAAATGTTAAAAACATGGAGTCATAAGATGAAAACTACCAATGTAAAAGTGATATGTTTGGAAAATTTAAGGAATTTTTTAGGCACAAAAAACAAACTTTAGAATTTCAAAAGTAACATGATCAACACAAGAAAAAAAAGGAAACCCTCATTCATTTCTACATGCTTTTAATGCGGAAAGAAAGGACACATAATACCAAACTGCCCTTAGAACCAAAGAAGAAACCATAATCAAAGAAAGTTCAAGAAACCTTAAAAAGAAGTAAAAAAAGGCATGCATCGCTTGAGATGACAATTACATGGAATTCTCAGATGATTAAGAAGCTAAAATTTTTCTTATGTAAGATCATGAAGAAGATTAGGTATATTCACATTTCTATTATCATGATTTATTTTGCATTTGAAAGATTTTGTCTCCACCTCTAAAAACACTATTTCCCCTCGATTTTGAAATAAAAACCTCTTAGAAGAAATATAAAGTCTTAAAGAAAGGCAAAATGTTTTAACTCAAATATCTCCTCATTTTCACAAAATATTAAATGAATCTATCAAGTGCAATCAATGTGATATTTTGAAAAGTGAAAATGAGGATTTACAAAATACACTTGATAAATTCACTAAGGAAATAAATAACTTAAATTTTATTCTTAGAAATCAAACAGCAATGTATAATAAGAATGGTTTAAGATATGAACCTCAAACCAATTCTAAAATTTTTAACAACATATGCCATGATAAAATGAAAACCAATCACTTTGTTTATAAACACAATCATTGTTGTAAGCTTGACCATCTTGAGCCTTATTATTTGAGAAGAATAAAAATTTTAAAATGGTCAATAGATTTAAATAGAATGTTTTGAGCACCTTAAATCTACTAACATTAAAGGACTAAAAAATAATTAGGTACCAAAGGTCAAAAAGACATATTGTGATGCAAATATACCCGACAACTCAAAATCAAAATGTCATAGTGATAATGCCGGTTCAAACCATATGACTAAATAAATATATATGTTCTCATATTTCAATCCTAAAATTTTTGGTTCAGGAACTATCAACAAGAGTCTTAAATCTACTGTTGAACTATTTTGAGAATTGAAAGTATTTTTCTAAAATAAAATTTATTTTCTCTCTATTAAATTTTATTTAAAAAGGACTCTGACTATAAAAGAATTCATACATGTTATTTTTGCTGATCTAACTCCTTTTGTAGTAGAGGTAGAACTTTGTGTTTGTGCAGGTAATCTAAAGAACATTCTTCTAGAAGATCAAGATAAATATAAGGGTAAAAATTAAAGTAAATAAAGGTCAATAACAAAACCAAGATAAAATAGAAGACCATCAAAACAAAAAATCAAGTGTAGATCATTAGGACCTTCCCAAAGAATATGAGATTATTGAAAACCATCCTATTCAAAATGTTATAGGAAATATTTTTAAGGGAGTTTCAACTTGATACTCCCTTAGAAAGGTATATAACTTTATGGATTTTGTTTCCTAAATTGAATCAAAGGAAGTTGGTGAAGCTCTCATCGACGAACATTGATCTCTTGTTATGCAGGATGAGTTAAATCAACTTGAGAGAAACAATGTTTATGAAATTGTTCCCAAATCGTCTTATAGTTTAGTGATTAAAACCAAATGGGTTTTTTTTGAAAAAAGCTTGACTAAAATGATGCTTTTTAACTTTATCATGCATTTTGAATTTCAAAAATCTTCCAAATGAATGTAAATAGCGCATTCTAAGAAATTACATCCATCCGAAATTATATGTTGATAAACCTCCCAGTTTTACAAATCATTTTTTCCCTAATCATGTTTTCAAATTGAAAAAGACTCTTTATAGTTAGAAACGAGCTTCTAGAGTTTGATATGATTTTATAAGAAATTTTCTCTTGAAACAAGTTTCAAATATGTAAGGTTGGTATAAATCCATTTAAGAAAACTAATCATGTTTTTTTTTTTACTTGTGTTTATTCTTGTCAATTCGGTATTACTAATGAATCCTTGTGCAAGGACTTTTTTAATATTATGTAGAATAAGTTCAAAAGGTCTATGATGGGGAGCTTCATTACTCTCATGGGTTACAAAATAATCAATTAGAGTAAGACTTACTTAAACAAATTCACTTAATGAATGTGCAAAGATATATGAAGCTATACGTCAAAAAAGATGAAGAATGAACACTTGGCGACATCAAAAGCAAATTGTCATAAAAAGTTGTCCAAAGATTTATTTTGGCCAAATAATTTCATGTTTAAAGAAAAATTTCTTGGAAAGAATCTTAGCAAGAAAGAAATAGATTCCATAATTACATTTTGAATTAGAGAAATTAAAAGAAAATTAAGCTTGGTTCAATAAAGAGTCAAGGGAAAGAAATCCTATAAATCTTACTTACTATTTGGTAAGACGTAAGTCACTTGGTAGAGAATCAACTCGAAAAACGTTGGTTATTCCTTTAACAAATGCTAAATTATCGCATCTTCATTATATTTATTTTTCTACTAACCGTATGTTAAAAATAAAGTTCTTTTTGAGAAAAGGGAAGGTCAAAAAAAAGTTTTCCGCTAAAAGAACATATCTCAAAGCTGGATGCTGCTATTTGTGAGAAGAAGTATAGTTTTTATGTCCTACTTAATTATGCCTATCTCCATGCCTATTTTTCCACCTCTTTATCAAGTAACTCATTACTTTTAAATGTGGTATATGTGATTGTTTTAGTTATCTACTTTCCCCCTCATTTTCGATAATATCAAAAGGGGGGGGGGGGGGGGGGGGGGGAGGGGTGTACTCTCAAGGGGAGTAAAGCATACTATATATATGTGTGTGTGTGTGAGGGAGTTTTATCACTCTAATATTTTACCCATGTTTTTATATTTCTTCAACATTCCTGAGATATGCGTTGTCGACATCAAAAATAGGGAGAATTTGGATCCATGTGCTTGTAGGTACACCTATCTGCAACCTTTTGATAACGCGGTAGTTTTGATAATAATAACACCTAATGTCAAATGTTCGGTGAAGTCCATGTTTGTCTTTTCCCCATCAACCTCTGATGATAGTATCTATCAAAAAATTTATATCAAGCCTCGTCGGTAGAAGAGTTAAGTTCCATATGAAGTGTCAAATCAATGATGAATCAAGTAGAGGAACTTGAAGCTTCAAGGTTGTGAAAGAGAGGGAGTGTGAAAGTCATATTGGTTTTGTATTTAAGTGATCAATGTATTTTTAAGAGATAAGAATAACTCCTAGATTCTAAGACAAATCTCACACATGCACTCAAATGTTTTTGAAGTCTATCCATTTTATAAAATCACCTACAAATATTTGTATAAATGTACCTAAGTGATTACTGCCTTGTTTAAACCATTGGAAATGATTTTTTACACAAGATAATCGATTAAAACATTAGGGTTAATCTATTAACTCTTTTGTAACACCTCTTAATTGTTAAAGTAGACTTATAATTGATTAGTTACAACAGATATGAAAACCTTCCATATTTGGCCTATCTAATCAATTATGTTTCCAATTAGTATTACCCAAAACCTATTTTCTAATCCTTAGAACAATTAAAAGAGAAGAATACGCTTAGATATGGCTCTATGCCAAAGCCCCGACATACATATTTGAAGGTCGAAAGAAATACCTAGTTGTTAAGATGAAATAAAGAGGGAGTTACATTGACCTCCCTAAGAACCTCACACTCAAACTCAATGAAAGAAATCCTAACAGGATCATAGTTTAATTGTTGAATATCTGTATGAAGACTCTTTTTGTCATAGCTTAATCATTAAAAAATGTGAGACCCTGTATTGTTGACCGTCTTGCACATCCTTAAAGACGAGTAATTGAATTTCATGCACATCGATCAACTAAATTATCTTAACAGAATATTCATAGTTAACATAATTTTAGAGTCGTCTCAAATTTTTTAGAGACTCTATTGTATAAAAAGTTGAAGTTATCTTTAATTGAATTGTGAAATCTTTTAAGAAGTATATTTAACAGTAAATTAATCATTTAATATGTATATGAATATCCTTTTTGTTCTAACTTAATATCGTAGACTGTCTTGCACGTTCTTAAAGTCAGATGCATAATTTACATAAATAATTTATTAAATAAAATTGGAATTCTATTTTATTTATTTATTTTATTTTAGGCCTATATCAGATCCTTCTGGTGGTGGTGTATTACAACTATTCTGAATTGGTCCTTGGGTTGTTGATTGTCCTCTGCATAATTGTCTTATATCAGGTCCTGTATTGGCCTGGTGGCTGTGTATTTTCTGGTTAGGGGTTTTTTTTAAGTCAAGTCCTGTGTAGATTTTATCAAATTTATTGTCTAGACTGGCTTTTAGCTGTTGCGGTGCTGGTTTGTTTAGTTGTTTCATTGGTCTGTATTGTATGGTTTTGCTGCTATCTATTTTAAGCAGCTAGACTTGTTGTATTTCCTTGGCATCTCTTATGCCATTTAATATATTTTTGCTTCTCCGAAAAAAAATAAATTCACTCCATTTAATTCACAAACGTGACATGTATGAAATGATGAAAGGAAGAAGAATAAAGACGGAATATGGATAATGATTAATTGGGGTAAAATAAAATAGAAGTTGAAATGTGAAAGAATAAGAATTAAATTAGGCATGAATGAGCTGGTAGTGAGTAAATGACAGCTAAAGGTGAAAAGGAAAAAAAGGAGATAAGATAACGCGTTTGGATTTATATTGTTTAAACTTTCAATGCTCAAAGGAGATAAATAGTATATTTATTGAAGAAAAAGTTGAAAGCTCTTGAAACGAGAAATATTTAGGGTCGCAGGGCATGCGAGGCTGACTCAGCTCCACGTGTATATGCAGATAACTTTCTTTTTTGGCTCGAGGTTGATAAGTTTCTGTGGATTTTGAGGCTAATTCAGAAATAAAAAGCAAACTCAGATTTAAATCATCAAAGATATACTCATTGCAAACGCAGTTCAGCAAACCCGCGTATAACGCAAAATCAAATTGTAAGTAAAAATTTGTGAATTGATGAGCATGAAATTCAGATCTTTTGGAGTATAGATTAATAGTGAGATTTAATTTTTTTTATCAAATAATAATTTATTAATTTTTAAAACACTAAATAAAAATAATTATTTTTATTCATATTTTTGTATAAATAATTCAATATATATATTTGAAATTTTAATATTTGATGTTTGTTTGGAGTTTTAATAGTTAATTAGAAAATTATAATTATTTTAAATTTTAATAAATTTTGTTCTTTTTTTTGAAAATTATATGAAACAAAAATAAATTTACTCTTAATTCAAATATTTGTATAAATAATAATAAAATAAAAGTAATATTTATATACAGAAAAATATTTTATTAATTCAAATATTTTTATATATCGAAAAAATTATTAACACTGATGTATTATCTCTTTTAAAAATAATAAAAAAAAATTGATTGAACAATTATGTTTATCTTTCATTTCAATTTTATTTAATTTTAAAAATAAATCCACTTACCATAGAAGTATTCTTGCAAGGTATCCGTGTATCCCTAAATCTGCACTGCTATTGAAAAAACCATACAAGTAACCGTGCATGGTAGCATAAACAATTTATCCGAAACATATTATTTATTTTATTTTATAATATTTTTGTATTCTATTACGTAGTATATAATTAATATTTATAAATATAATAATAATAATAATAATAATAATAATATTTTAATGCTTACAAATCCTACATTTTTAATTCATATATTAATATATTTTGTACTACGGGCCTTTTTTTGGCTTTTATGATTTATACCTATTTTTTCTTTTAAATTAATACAATTCCCGATTTTTAATGATAATTTAAATGGAGGATTGCATATTAATATGACCCCTATTTTTTCTTAAAAATTAATACAATCCTTCACGTGAAATTAATTATTTATGATGGAATAGATAACTAATTATTTTAATGCAAATGCTACATATATATATATAATGTGTTTCCATAATAATATTTACATTATACACAATACACTTTAATAATATTTCTTTTATACATTATTATTTTTTATTTAATCGTCATTTTTAATTAAATTAATGAATAATGACTTTATCTTAAATTATAAACGAATTATGATTGATCTGTAAATAATTATTTTTTAAAATATGAATTACAATAATTTATTATCTCTAATTTTGTTCCCTATTATTTCTACAATTATACCTCCTTAATATTGTTTAATAACTTTTTAAAGTTTTATTCTAAAAGAATTGCATAATTTTTTAGAATTCATTTAAAATTATAAGTGATTTATGTCCCCAAGGGTGACTAATTACGTACTTTTTAAGAATGAGATTATCATAAATAAAGAAAAGATGGAGTACAAAAAAGAGGGGGACTATACCAAAACCCTCAAAGGTTAAATAAATCTAAAGAAAGGCAAACCAAGCTTATTCTTTACAAAATCAGCCCGAATACACAGAGGAATAGACGAAAAGAAAGTAGTATCCGTCAATGTGAGACCTAAGTTAGCAAGGGCATCTGCACAACTATTCCCTTCTCTAAATATATGCGAAACAACAAAATTCCAATTAGAAACTAAATTTATACAATTTAGCCACCTATTCCTAATCACCCAAGGCACACAAAAAGGAGGACTGAAAGCTCTAACAACCGCTATCGAGTCCGATTCCAACCAAATATTACTCCAATTTCTCTCATTAGCGAACTCAATTGCTAACATAGCACGCGAGAGTTTGGCAATGAGAGAATTCACAACACCTAGATGGGACGCAAAAGCACCTAAAAAAGAGCCATCATTATCTCTAGCAATGCCACCACAAGCAGAAATACCCGACGAAGATAAGGACGCACCGTCACAATTCAACTTAACAAAATTCCATAAGGGGGGTTTCCACAAAACCTCCAAAATGTTCGGAGCACGGCCGAATTGTAACTTTAAATCTTTTAAGAATCTCAAAATCATTCATAGAAAGATGAGGACCAACAGCAGAGGCATTGGCCACAATAGAAACGACAACCGTAATAACAGAGAAAACAGATGAGAGAGAAGTAGAGGTATCATTAAATCTCACCAAGTTACGGGCCCTTCAAATCGAGTTAAAGGTGAAGATGATGGCAACCGAGCACACCATCCTACTGTGTTTATTGCTCGCAGATCCGATTATACGCCAAACATCCGACCAACCAACAACTCCGAAAGAGATGTTAAGCATCCGAGAAAGCCAAACCCAAATCTTGGAGGTAAAAGAATAATAAAAAAAGACGAGGTTCAGATTCCTCATCCGAGCAGCATAAATCACATCTGGGCGGAAACGAGAAAGAGCGCTTTTTCAATTGTGCGTCCGTAGGTAAACGGTTATGAATAAGCCGCCACACAATGAATGACTTAGACAGAGGAATAGATTTACTCCAAATCCACTTCCAATAATCTTTAGAAATCTCTCTACTTCTCTTGAACTCGTAAGTCAGCTTGAGGGAGAAATCTCCATTAGAAGAATGAATCCAATATATCTCGTATCCGGAAGACTTTCGAAAGGGAGATGGCAATTAGAAATGCGTCTCTGGATAGACGCCGGAATGTTGACGGAAGCCCGAGAACAGTCCCACGAACCATTGACAATGATTTCATCAACCTTTTGATTATCCACCAAAAGCGGAGCATCATCGTCCAAGCACAGCGGAGTACCGCACCAAGAATCATACCATAAGCTAATAGATTTGCCATTGCCGGTACACCAAGAAGAATTCTCCAAAACAATAACCAATTCATGTTTTGCACTGGACCAAATAGAAGAAAAAACATGATGTTTAATGAAACCGTTCTTACGCATGACACGGCTGCGAAGAAGACTAGCCCAACTGTTCTTTGAATGAAGCAAGTCCCAAGCAAGATTCAAATTAAAAGCTTCGTTCAGCCTACAAAGAGAGCGAATCCCAAGCCCACATTCTGAACACGATTGGCATACTGAAGACCAAGCCACTGCAACGAGCTTGTTATTCACAATGTCGCCATACCAAATAAATCTATGAATCGCCTTTTCCAGATCCCGAAGCAGCGACAAAGGCCAATTATAAACAAACATACTATGATGAATCATCCCAAGAATGGTGGATTTGACCAGCTTCACCCTACCGGTATAAGAAAGAAGCGAACCTTTCCACGTCGTCAATTTGTTAACGATTCTGTCCGCAATAGGCTGTAAGTGAACTCTTTTTGGTCTTCCAATGAAGAGTGGAACACCAAGATACACAAAAGGCAATGAGCCTTTTTGAAAACCTGTAAGAGCAACAAGGATATTCAACCTGGAAATTGACATTGAACCGCCATAAATGAAAGATTTCCTGCAATTAACCTCCTGCCCCGACACTGCCGCATAATCATGGAAAGTATTAATAAGAATATTAATGTTGGAAATTTTGCCTTTGCAGAAAATGAACACGTCATCTGCGTACAGAATATGCGAAGGTATCTTTATGTGATTCGGGCCAGAAATCAGATCTAGATTATTGGAAGAAACTAACTGCAGCAGTTTCCTACTGAGAACATCTTCAGCGAGGCAGAAGAGAAGCGGCGAAAGCGGATCACCCTGACGAACTCCGCGAGAACAAGAGAACTACCCATGCAGAACCCCGTAGACATTGACATACATGAAGGCAGAATGAAGAATCGAGTTAATCCACAAACAGAATTTATCATTAAAACCAAAGTTTCGAAGAACTTTCATCAAGAAATTCCAATTAATAGTGTCAAAGGCTTTTTTAATGTCGACCTTGAGAGCAACATTACCATACCAAGCTTTAGAATCTAAAAGATTAATCGCCTCCGAAGCAAGCCCAATACAGTCATGGATATGTCTACCTTGAATGAGACCACGTTGTTCCTGAGAAACTAGAAAAGGCATTAAAGGCGCCAACCGGTCAGCAATGATTTTAGTTATCAGCTTGAACTTAAAATTCGATAAGGCGATGAGACGAAACAAGTCCAAAGCATCAACACCCTTAACCTTCGGAATTAAAACAATAGAGTTGGAATTAAAACTAGGTAGGATCCAACCGTTGATAAAAAAATCAGTAACAACATTAGAGACGTCCACTTTAACGATATCCCAATAAGACTGAAAAAAATTAGCTCCAAAACCATCGGGGCCCGGAGCACTATCTTTGCGTGAGAACAACATCCATCTTGTCGTCAACAAGCCGGGGAATCGTGTCATCAACCATACTCATATCCTGCAAAACAGAAGTGTTAGTAGAAAACAGATTTTTGAAATAAGTTACAGTGCAATTAGCAATGGCTTTAGAATCTGTCAACACTGCATCATCATGCTTAAGCATGGAAATAGGCTTCAGCTTGGATTTAATCTTCAGCAAATCTGCATACCAACGTGAAATCAAATTGAAAACATAAAAATAAAAAATTTGTGAATTGATAAGCATGAAATTCAGATATTTGATAATACAAATGAACCTGGCCGCCAACATGAAAACATGTGGCGGCGGATCTTACTCAAAATATTAAAGGGGTGCGGCAAATAATTTTTAAAATTCATAACAACTGAATTTCTTTAATGTTTTTTCTTTAAAAATAATAATTTTTTGTGTTCAATTATTTGATTTTTAAAATAATTCAAAAACCAATAACTATTAAATAAATATTACTCCCTCCACCTAAATAAATATTACATTTGTAAAAACTATTTATTTAAAAATAATTTTTTATCTTCCAATTTAATTGTCAACAATACTCAATAAAAATTAATTTGATAAAATTATTATTTTCTCTTCTTCATTTATTACATTTTCTTAATTCATATAAAATATTAAATATGAAACTTATTTTAGAACGTAGAGAATAACTTTTATGTAAGAATGATGTATATATCCAAATTAACTATCATCTTTTCTATTTTAAAATAGGTACAACTTATCGGCTTGTGACTAATTGTTTTTTGGTAATATAATCCTCTTTATTTCAAAAAAAAAAATAGGTACAACTTTATAAAAAAAATTATAATTAAAGGATCAAAACACAAAATTAAATTAGTCTAGCACTAGTACAAATAACTATCTAAAATAATGGCTAATACCAAAACACTAAAATCAAATTAATCAATTTAGTCTAACACCACCACCAACAACAAAATTACAAAAAATTTAAGAAGTATTAGAACTTGCATAATTATTTAATTTTCATAATCAATTTAAAATAAAAACATAAAAATATCAATTAATAAGAAAATGAGAGATATAACCATTTGCAATCTAACCCTTTTTTATTTAAGTATAACCCTTTTTTTATTTAAGTATAGTTGATTTAGAATTTTCTTATTCAAATTTATTTAAGGAATTTATAGTTAATAAACATTTTATAAATTAATTTATAAAAAAAATTATTTAATATAGTTAAAAAACATTGCAAATAAAGTTATTATTGAACTTTTAGAGGTAAAACAACATAAATCAATGTTAATAATATACTAAAACATAATAGCACAAATAATGTTTAGGAGGTTTCTTAAGGCAATTATATATACTAACTATATATCGACTTTTGAGGGGTGCAGTGGCGCCCGAAGCTCCTATGTTCCTCCGCCACCGAAAACATGTCCACACACCAATAACCCGCTGCATCCAAACACGACAACAACGAATAACAACAACCATTTCTAACTATTTGAATGTAGATATACATTAAGTCTTTGTTAACTATTGTGTTAGACAAAGTTAGTTAAATAGTTGGTTAAAAGTTTGTTATATAAGTAGTTAGATTAGTTACAAAGTTTGTTATATTAGCTACAAAGTTTGTTACAAAGATGTGAATTTGTAACTGAAATATAACTAAGTTCAAACCTCATATATAATAGCATATGTGATAAATGAAAATGATTTGGAAAATGTTGATTGATGAGTTTTTTTTTAATACTCAACTCAAACAAGCTCCATTAATAGGTCCAAAACAGACCAACCACCAATAATTACAATCAGTTTGTCTTCAATTTAAAGCATAGACTACTACAGAAAAACAACAGAAATTACTAGTAATACTCCAACAACATGTTCTGTCAAGAACAACAAAAGCCACAAACTATAAACTATGTACAACAGCCACCAAGATAATCAAGCAAAATCTAAAGGAGATTTATACCACTCGTACCAACTGCCAACCGACGCATGCTTTGATCTCCTTCTCTTCCAATTCCAAGAGTAGACCTGTATATCTTGCAGAATTTTGTTTGCGATAGCCACCTCTCCTTGGAAAATCACCTTATTTCGTATAAGCCATATACACCAACACGATGTCAGCCACAAGAACGCCAATGTAGAACTAAATTCCTTGTGCCTAGCCCATCTTACAAACATGTCTATGTAGTTGTCTTCTCTTAGTAAATGGATACCAACCCAATCCTCCAGCCCTTTCCACACCAGTTTGGATATATTGCAGCCCACAATGAGGTGATTGATATCCTCAAAAACTCTGAAATAGAAAACGCATGATTGTTGATGAGGATAAAAAATAATTCTCCTTCTAATAAGTTTAGTTCGAGTTGGAAGTCTGTCAATAAGAGATCTCCAGCCGAATATCAAAACTTTAAGTGGAATCTTTATCTTCCAAAGTAAAACTAATGCTTCTTTGAGACTGTCATCCGATATTGCACCCTCCTCACATCTGTTCCAAAAATTATAACAGTCTCTAACACTAAAAGATTTTTCAGTCTTTGTTGGCTAAATGATCACATCCTCTACATTGTTGTTTAGTCTTACCTCCTGCAGTAATTGCTGAAGTTCTCTAGCAGCTTCAGAATCTTCTCCAGTTAAAACAATATTCCTGCAAGTAATTTCCCACCTCCAATTGTTTTCTATCCAACTGCCACAGTCCTTTATGAGTATATTCTGTTTTGGAGAAGATAAAAATAAAGAAGGAAATAAGGTAGCTAAGGAATCACACCCAAGCCATTTAGACTGCCAGAATAATGTTCTGTCCCCCATTCCAACCTTCCAACTCAACTGTCTAAACAGACCTTGATCTTTGTTGTCATTGGCTAGGTATAATAGGTCCTTCCACCAGCTTGACATAAATCTAGAAGCCACGCTACCTTGGTTAAGGAATAAGCATGAAAAATCACCCTTGTATCTTGCCTTGATAAGGTTAGACCAAATTGCATCATTTTCATTGGAAATCCTCCACAGCCACTTTGCTACAAGAGCTTTGTTGAATTTACCAATGTCCATAATCCCTAAGCCACCTTGTTCTTTTGATTTGCAAACTACAGACCATTTTACCCAAGATATACTTTCCTTCTCACCAACTCCAGCCCATAAAAACCTTCTTTGAATTCTTTTGATTTCTTTGATAACAGTAGCAGGTGCTAAATAAAAAGACAAATAATGGATTGGTAGATTATTCAGCACTGAATTGATCAGTGTAGCCCTCCTTCCAATAGAGATCAACCTCCCTCTCCAAGTCACTAATCGATTCTTTATAAATTGAATGACAGGTTTCCAAAAGCCTACTGACCTGTGATTACCACCAACACATAGCCCTAAAAATTTAAAAGGGAAACAACTAACTTTGCAATTCAGGAAAGCTGCTGCAGCCATACATCTATCATTCTCAACTCCAATTCCCATCAGCCTGCTCTTACCATAGTTTACTTTCAGTCCAGACAATGCCTCAAACCCCTTCAGAATAGATTTTATGCACCAGATATTCTCCCAATTTTCCTCACAGATTATCAATGTGTCATCTGCAAATTGCAGCAGCACATTTGTTGGGCCTCCTTCTATCCTGATATCCTTCAATAAGCCTTCATCCACAACTTTCTTGAACAATAGTGCCATACTCTCAACCAGCAAAACAAAAAAGAATGGAGAGATGGGATCACCCTGTTTCAATCCCCTTTAATCCACTCAATCCACTTGGTACTAAAATTCATAGCTTTAAGTACTTTACACATGAAACACCAATTTATACTGTCATAAGCCTGTGCAAAATCCACTTTGAACATAAATCTTGTCTTCTTTCTTCTCTTTGCATAATCAAGAATTTCATTTGTAACTAGGACTCCATCTAGAAGCTGTCTCCCAGGTACAAAAGCTGTTTGGCTAACAGACACCAGTTTATGAATCACTCTTCTTAGTCTAGCCACAAGAATCTTGGAAATTATCTTGTTGACACAACCTATCAAGGCTATAGGTCTGAACTCCAACAAGTTTTGTGGATTATTCACCTTAGGGATCAGCACAAAGAAAGCTGAGCATAAAGCCTTAGGAAGAGTAGCTTTTTCATGAAATTCTGTGATACATCTGTAGAAATCATTTCTAACAATCCCCCAAGCCTTCTTTAAGAATTTAAAGTTAAAACCATCTGGCCCAGGGCTTCTATCTCCTTCACAACTGTTTATGGTATCAATAACCTCATCATAAGAAAAGTTTTCTACAAGTCTACAGCTGTCTTCCCATGAGAGTTTGTTCAAATCAGAGAGATCCATCTCAGCATTTTCATTAACATTAGCTTTGTATTTGT
Source organism: Lathyrus tuberosus (assembly GCA_022829125.1). Lineage (NCBI taxonomy): Eukaryota > Viridiplantae > Streptophyta > Magnoliopsida > Fabales > Fabaceae > Lathyrus > Lathyrus tuberosus. Next base: position 1,146,359 of record JALAZF010000196.1, on the reverse strand, counting down.
TCTCAAAGAAATCTTTAACCACCTGTTTTACTTTCTCTACACCAACATCTACATCCAGTCCTAACCCAGCTGCTGAGATTGAATTAAGAGTCCTCCTCCTATTTATGACATTGTGAAAGTATTTTGTGTTATAGTCACCCTCCTCCAACCACCTCTGCCTGGATTTCTGGTGGAGAATACTTTCTTTAGTGTGAAGGTTATTCCACAATTCCTCAATTGCCTGCCCTCTAGCCTTTAAAGTAACCTCAGACCATTGATCATCAGCTTCTGACAGTAAATCCTCCATCTCATTAATACTCTTTATATTCTCCTGAATTTTCAGATCTTGAATACCAAAAACATTCAAATTCTTAAGGTGTCCCATCTTTTGGATTAATGTATTGCTTGCATTTCCTGTATACTCCACCTCTACCCAACATTCCTTTACAAACTCCAAAAAACTAGGATGTTCTAGCCAAGCATTAATAGATTTAAAAGGCTTAGGGCCCCAATTCAAATTGTTAACCACTAAGGAGATTGGCCGATGGTCAGAAACATCTCTTAATCCAACCTTTTGGTTTGTCACCTTCCAAACATTGCATAATTCTCCACTGATAAGGAATCTGTCTAGCCTGCTTTTACACGAGCCATTTTCCTTAAACCAAGTGAACCTATTACCCACAGTAGGTAGATCTAACAGTTCCACATCTTCAATAAACATGTCAAATTCCTCCATCTTATTTCTATTATAACTCCCACAACCCTGCCTCTCTTCCTTGCATTTAATAGAGTTAAAATCTCCTCCTATTATCCAATCTCCCCTAGGCATACTAGCTTTGAATTATAATAATTTCTCCCATAATACTCTTTTTTCAGATAAGCCATATGGAGAATAAATACTAATAACATACATGTATCTATCTTTCCAACACCCAAACACACCTAAAAATCCTCTACCTAAAAAGCTGAATATGGATTTGAATTTTTTTTTATTCAGATTGAAAGCATACCTCCAGATAGACCAACTGCCTCAGAAGCCGACCAGTCGCACTCCTCCCTGCCCCAAATCTCCTTTACAATCTTGTCATCTACTACTTTAAGTTTGGTTTCTTGAATTAGAATGAATTCTACTGCTTCTTTCTCAATCAACAGTTTAAGCCTTCTTTTCTTTATAAGAGAATTGCACCCCCGAATATTATAAGTTGTCAAATTCATAACTCAACATTAGCTGCCACCCTCAACCTCTGATATTTTTCAAAGACCCCCCATCCATCTTCCTTATGATACCATCCAAAACCTCCTCATCTTCGTCACCTTCAATCCCCAACTCCTTCAAGATAGACCAAATTTTTCTTGAGACAGTTCCTGGATTTCTTTTAACTCTCTCATTGCCCGGTACTACATCTGCATCAGATAAAGAATTGCAGCAGAGAATGGAACCCCCAGAGTATTTAGAATCATCAAATCCAAATTGAGAAGACTGCTGAGGAGATTTTCCTGCTTCACCAGAGATCTCTAAGGAGCCTTTAATCCCAGTGGAAGCATGTAATAGAGCAGCATAATATGAAGGCTCGTATGGAATCTTCACCTTCTCATAAATCTCACTCAATGCCTTCTTTTTTCTCCTTAGAATTTGTGTTGGCCAACAGATAACCTCTGGTCTGAGTTCACAGTTCCTTTGGGCCTAGATGCCAGGCCCAAAGCCCCACTATCTGTTTGGAACCAGTTTAAAGCCTTTGGAGATGTAACAATCCTCTTACCAGCCGTACACTCCAAGTCTATGTCTGTATCTACTTCTTTTCTCTTTTCACATAAATCGTCAACAATCCACATCTCTTGTCTTATCAGCTTGCCTTGGACTTCCTCCTCATTAAATGCCGCCTTTCCTATAATAGCCACGTGGCTCTGACCACTATTCTCTTTACCTCTAAAAATCACCTTTTCTGCATTTTGACTACCCAAGTTCTGGTTGTCTCGTACATCAAGAATGTCTTTCTGATTATCACCTATACCTTGATTCTTGCTCCTAATTATAGGGTCCCTCATCCCCTGATTTTCTCTTCCACCATCTCTATCCTCAACTTTAGAGGATTCAATTACATCCTCATCTGATGCCCTGCCATTGTTCGAGGATAATCTAGCTTCATAGTCTTCATTATTATCCTCCTGTGAATCATCATCCTCTGTTTCATTTACCACAGACTCGTCCGGCTCCAGATGACTTCTCTCCTTCAAACCCTCCAAATTAATCCGTTTAGGACCATGGTTGTCCTCCACCAGTTTAATGATAAACAACACACTATTAATTTCAACTTTAATGATCTCATTTAGGTTGCTAACATATCTAGTCTTGATTAATATTCTAGCAACATCCAGAGTGGATTGAGACATTGTTTCCTCATCACTCCTGATATAATCTCCCACACGACTGGAAATCTACTTAAAGAAATCCTCTCTCCATGCATGGCACGGGATACCAAAGCACTTCACCCATGTGAGCCTTTCTTTATCCACTTCTGAGGGGCATCAACCTCTGATATCCGAAAACAAACTCTGCAGCCAATCAGCATTTTCTTCCACTAGCGATTTGACTGCATTCTCAACCAAATCTTCCATAAGGCATAAATTAGCACCCATTGGAGTGATTTTAACTTGAAAAATTCCTTCTTTATAGAACAACTCTTTAATGTTATACGCATTACCTAAATCTTTCAGCTCACCAAACATACGCACTCTCAAACCGTTTGATTTCATTCTCATCAATATTGAAAGATAAGCCTCTCCATTCAGGATATGGTCGGCTTTTCTTCCCCTAATCACCTTTCACTTGTCTGTTTTCCCCTCTTACCATATCAACATATGATTTCTTCTGTCTCCCACCAAACTGCTTTTTCTCATGTTCATCAATCTTGTGACCAGCCTTACTCACCGGTCTGGTAGTAGGGGCTTTATTCAGATGAACCACTCTTCTTTGAAATCTGGGAACGTTCACAAATATTTTCCTTCTATTGATTTGTATATTATCTAACTCCATATCTAGAATACTGACATCGTCTACCTTTCTGAATCTAACAAAACCATAACGCTTACGTCTTTTATCCAATCTAGCTGGGATATATACTTCCTGAACTTGACTAAACTCTTTGAATATGTTAAACATCTCCTTAGCGTTGTAGTCATCTGGCATTTCCGTGAAAAAGAAAGAAGAAACATCTTCCTCACTTAAGAGTTTTCCAGACCTATCCTTCCAAACTGAAAACTTTGGGTTCGTCGTCCTGTTCTTTCTTTTTACCACTTGCCACGCCATGCTCCGAAACAAACCACCTTGAATAGACGCTTACGGGAGAAACCACACACAGATAGTGCCAATGCTCAAGCTCAATGTTGGTTGCAACAAAACAAATATTGATCCTTAGAGCCTACAACAATGAAGAAGAAACAGATTCCAAGGTCCCTATACCTAAGTATAGGAATTTAAACCAAAAACATCGAAATCTTACATTGTCAAGGAGACTAGAGATCAAAGATTTGTTAAAGAAATCGTAGAACAATTGCAATATATCTTAAGCTACCCAAGAGAGAAGTTGGAGCTTCTCTCTCTAGTTTTAAATTAATATCTACAAGGAATGTTCCTAGTAGTAAATTAAAACTTTGATTGATGAGTTAAGCTAAACTTCCAATATGACATCAATCATCTAGCTTTAAAAAAGCTTCAATCTTGCATGCATCACCATTCTCAGAACCTAACAGACTACAACAATTATCCATAAAAAATCTTCAGAGAAGATTAAATCATGGTAGAAGTATCAGATTCACATCAAGAATCACAAATAAAAAATCACATATCGCAAACATAAGTTTCGTTGTTCCCAAATTCGTCAAATCAAAACCTAATTGGACCAAAACTCTCAATAAAACTCTAGGAGAATAATTTTCTACTATGGAATCAACGAATTAAAGGGGTAATGTTTTCTCACAAGCTTCATAAATTTGTCGTAAACCCCTAATTTCCCTCAATGTTCAAATGTGAAGAAAATCATTAAGCGAATATCAAATCGGAGGAATACGAAACTTGGATAGTCCAAGATCAAGCTCTCTTCATATGATTCCTTTCAACAATTTCACAATCAGTTCTTCCTTGTGTTATTTCGTGCAAGCACGCACATGAAGTATGGGATCAAATACATAAGCATTTCTGTGCGATGATGAAGGCCATGGTTAACCAACTCAAATCACAATTGAAGATCACTAAGAAGGAATATCCATCTATTTCAGAACATGTCTTAAGAATCCGAGCAATAGTTGATTCCCTCTTTGCTATTGAGGATCCAATCGTTGAAAGAGACTAAATTAATGGTATACTTCATGGATTACCATAAGAATACAGTCCCTTTGTGATAATGATAGATGGTAAAATCGAACCCTCAACCTTGCATGTAATTTAAACTCTATTGTATATGCAAGAAGCGCAACTAGACAAGTATCGTCAAGAGCTTTCAGTCATAAATGTAACAACAAACATGACACACACTGAAGCAAACCATAACTTAAGTAACTCTCAAGGTGGCCACCAGTCAACGCGAGGCAGAGGATACAATAACAAGGGTCGAAGTCGCGACAGAGCCAAAATAAACTCTGGCGCTGGTAATCTTCCAACATGTCAGTTGTATGGAAAGTATGGTCACTCAGTCATTAATTATTGGTATCAATATAATAAATCTTTTGAACTACCTCAACAAAGAACACAAACAAACACTCAAGAAACCAAATCATGAGATGACCAAAAGAGTCAAGCCATAAGCTTAACACAAGTAACAACTCTCTTGGCACATCAAATTGATCTTCAAATACCACCAAACACAGAGGCACAATCTTGGTTCGCGGATTCAGGTGCATCCCGTTTCCCATTATATTAATTTCCATAGTTCTTGCTTACGACATGAAAAATCTTATGATGGATCACATGAGGTTCTTGTAGGTAATGGCCAGGGTTTTGAGATTAAATCCATAGGTTCAGCCAAAATAAAATCTAACACCATACCTAACTTTGTCCTAACCTTGATCAATATTCTACACATGTCTAGCATAACTCGTAACCTTGTTTATGTATCTAAATTTTCCAAATACAATAATGTGTTTTTTGAACTTCATTCTAACACATATTTTGTCAAATATCAAAGATCTAAGTTTGTTCTTCTTGAAGGATTCCTGGATGCTAGTGGATTATACTAATTTCATAATTCTCCCATGGAATCGACACTCCAACCAACTGTCAATTTAGTTAGGGTTTCTCCAAGTATAAATAATACTAGCAATCCAAATTAAGGTTTCAATAAATTTTCCATTTGGCATACTAGACTAGACCATGCTACTCTATAGTTGTTAAGACTATTCTAAATTTGTGTAATATACATATGAGTAATAAAGTTTGTGTTGAATTTTATTATTCTTGTTGTCTAGGAAAATCTCATAGACTCTATGATCCTCTATCTAAAACTGTTTATACCACTCCATATGAGCTTATTGACACAAATTTATGGGGTCCCTCCTCAAAATCATTCAGTGAAGGTTACTTTTACTACATAGCCTTTGTAGATATATATACCAAGTACACATAGATTTAATTTTAAAAACAAAAGTCAGAAGCTCTTGTAGATTTCAAATTGTTCCTAACCTATGTTTAAACTCAGTTCCATACCAACATTAAAATAATTCAATCTAATTTTGGGGGAGAGTTCAGACTCTTTACCAAATATCTCAATGACTTATGGATAATTCATAGGTTGACATGTCCACATACCTCCCACAAAAATGGTAATATGGAAAGAAAGCATAAGAACATGTAGAAATGGCATTGACTCTTCTTGCTCATGTTAGTCTCCCTATTCAATATTAGGATCATAAGTTCACTGCAATTGTTCATCTCATAAATAGACTCCCTACCTTTGCTTTCCAAAAAATTCTTCTTTTTACCATGCCTTGTATAAATGCAGACCAGACTATAAGTGACTTGGGACTTTTGGTTGTGCTTGTTTCCCTCAATTGAGACCTTATAATAAGAATAAATTATAGGGTTATCTTCTTGGCATTGAAGTAAAATATCAAGCCAATGAATCTCTTTTACTAGCTTAAATTAAGTATATCAGAGACATGCTTTCCAAAATCAACGTGGAAGAAGCAAATGAAGTACATTATCCTATATTTAATCACTACAAACTTAGAAACTTTGGGTATGAACTTATGCATGATACTTTCATCTACAGATCTATAGTAGGTGCTCTACAATATATTACACTAACAAAGTCAGACATAACATATTGTGTGAGTAAAGCCTGACAGTTTATGGCCAACCCTCTGGACAGTAATTGAAGCGTGGTCAAGAGAATACTGAGATACTTGGGGGGTACACTGTAATGCCCCCATTTATTTTATTTAATTTTCCGTAGTTAAATTATGTGATGTTGTGTAATTATATGTGTGATTGATGTTTTTGGTGTGTTGGAGATACCCTTGGTGTGGGGTAGTGGACTTAAAAGGTAGAATTAAGGTGTTGCGGGTGTGTGACAAACAGTGTAGAACTTGGTGGTGTGATGGGTAAGACTAATTAAATTATATTAGTTAATATTTAGTTAATTATATAATATTAGGTGAATATTAATTTAATTAAATAATTGGTGATAATACTATTATTGTTATTTTAATAAGTGGGAATTAGTAATAATAATAATTTAATAAAATAGAATAAGAGAGAGGGAATTGGGAGGAAGTTATCAGAACATGAAAAACCAGAGAAAAGTGAAAAGAAGAGGGTAGGGCTCAAGGGGGAATAAGATATCACCATTGTTGAGGAACTTGCAAGAACTCTAAGGTAATGGTGAGGTTCTAATTATCTAAGGGTTTGTATAATGATTTGTGGGTAGGTATTGATTGCTTTGTTAGAAATTATTCCTCTCATATGCTTTAAACATTGCGATTGTATGATTTTGTTTTGTTGATGAGCTTTGTTTGAAATTGGATGATGGGGAATTGAATGAACATGATGTATGTTGGTTTTGGATTAATTTGTGTGGATCATGTAATTATATGTTATTTTGATGATTTGGATGTGTTAGGATGTTGTATGATGATGTTGTGATTGATGATTGAATGGTGACTTATGCAATGTTGCTTTTGGAATTTTGTCTTTGATGGAATTATTGATGGTAGATGTTGTGTGTTGATTGGGGTTGCGAGTCAGAGTCGGAACTTAAGTATTGAGTGTTTTTGGTGGGAAAAATTGGGGTTTTGCAGTTTTGAAAACTGATTTTTGGGTAGAATGAGGTGTTAAAGGTGTTGTATGAGAAGTGGGGCTTTGGGGGTATCAAAAAGTGATTTTCGTTTGGAAAAGTTGCAGAAAAGTGCTTCTGCGCACAGTGTAATCGGTTACAAAAAATGGTGCAACCGGTTACATTGCTTTAAAAAGGCGTTTTCTGTGCATTATGTGAAGGTGTAATTAGTTACCTGGAATATGGTAACCGGTTACACTGTGTGTGTTTTGTATAGTAGTGGCTGGTTACAGGAGTGTAACCAGTTACCTCAAATGGTGTAACCGGTTACACCTGGAACAATTTTTGAAAAACTTCTAAAATTCATAACTTCAGTTTCTGGTGCCCGATTCGGGTTCCGTAAGAAGTTTTAGGAAGCTGACGCGACGAACTTTATTCTAAAATTGGTTTTAGTACTTGAAAATGAATAATTTGTTGTTTAATGGTGTTAAATGCATTATAGTGTTTATGTTGTGGTGTGACATAATCTTAAATGCATTGTTGTAGCTTTTTATACTGTATGTTGATGTTCCTGAACTGTTATAGTGTGTGTTTGGTGCATGATGGTTAGTATTGGCGAAGTACATTGACTCTGGTGGTGACAGTCATTGTGTACGGTGTTGTTGTTGCATGTTGTATATTGCATGCATTCATGGTGTTGGACGGTGGTCCATTTTTTGTGAGCCTTAGTCCTAGTTAGGGATTGAGTATGAATAGCTGATTTCGGAGGTGATGGAGTCAGTGAAGCATTATCGGTGGTGATGGTAACGAATTGGTGGGCTTTGATCCTAGGTGGGGATCAGAGCGGTGAACCTGAGAGTTCACTTATTGGTACCACAAGCATTAAGTCAAGTTGTGAGTCTCATTGCATTGCATATTGGTTGAGTTGTTATTATGTTTGGATGGTTGTTATGTCGATTGTATAGAAGTGTGTTGTGGAATGGGTGTAGTGCATGTAATAATCTGATGCTTGCTTATTATTATGCATTCCTTTATATAATCATGATATCTCACCCCTTCTGTTTGAATGTTGCCTTTACATGGGCATCGTGCAGATAATCCGCAGTAGAAGAGTGGATGTATGTGGAAGATGATGTCTTCCTTTATTTTTGAAGTCGGTGTCTGCTCTGATGTGTAACATTGGGGGTTGGCGTTTGTGTGTCTAATTCCGTTGGTGGTGACTTATGTTATCTCCTATGTTGATTTTTAATTATAATTATATTATTTCATAATTATATTTTGAACAATTATTTGATGTTGATGTTTTCGCTGCTTAAATAAAATTGAAGTTCAGACTTGGTGAATGTTTTACTATTATTATTGCTATTAGTAATTTTTAAAGGTGACATGTGTTACATATCATGAAGTATGAGCAAGTTTTATTGAACTGTAACATCCTAAATGTTTTTGTGTTGAATTTTACACTGATATTTTATTTTAACTACGTGGGGGATTTTTAGGGTGTTACATAGTGGTATCAGAGCAGGTAGTTTTGCCTGGACAAGTTGTTGAGTCAGTGTGGTGTGACAGTATGTCGGTGTTGTCTTCTAACCATTGTTGTTGTTATTGGTGTGAAGCAGAAAATGGATAGATGTAATGATGTTGCTATTGATGCTGCTTTGCAGGCTGTTGCTCGGGCTGTTCAGAATCAGCCTAATGCTGGTGGGAATGATGAGTTCCGCCATTTGGGGAAGTTTCAGAGAAACAATCTGCCTACACTCAAGGGTAAGTATGATCCTAATGGAGCACAGGCTTGGCTCAAAGTGATTGAGAGGATCTTTTGGGTGATGGATTGCTCCGAGGCGCACACGGTTTGGTACTCATATGCTGGCTGAGGAGGCTGATGACTGGTGGATCAACACTCGTCAGGTGTTGAAGACTTCAAGTGAAGTTGTTACTTGGGTTTTGTTTCGCATGGAGTTTTTTAGGAAGTATTTCCCTGAAGATGTTCGCGGGAAGAAGGAGGTTGAATTTCTGGAGCTGAAGCAGGGTAATTTGTCTGTTACTGAGTATGTTGCCAGATTTGTGGAACTTGCTAAGTTTTATCCTCATTACAATGAGGCGACTGCTGAGTTCTAAAAGTGTATCAAGTTTGAGAATGGTTTGCATCCTGAGATTAAGCAGGCTATTGGTTACTAACAAATTCAGAGGTTTTCAGAGTTGGTGAACAAGTATAGAATTTTTGAAGAGGATAGTAAAGCTCGGTAAGCTCATTATAAGAGTCTGAGTGAGAAGAGGGGAAAGAAGAATGTGAACCATAGGAAGCCATATAGTGCTTCGGCTAAGAAGGGTAAGCAGAGGGTTGCTGATGGTAAGAGTCCAAGTAAGGGAGGTGCTCCCGTTCCTCTTAAGTGTTATAGGTGTGGTGAGTTGGGTCATCGTGTCAGTGAATGTAACAATGACGTGAATAAGTGTTACCGTGGGAAGACATGACATCTAGTTGGTGATTTCAAGGACAATGTGGTGACTTACTACAACTATGGTGAACCAGGACATATCAATACTCATTGCCAGAAGCCAAAGCAAGCTTCGACCAAAGGAAAGGTGTTTGCTTTGTCGGGGACTCAATCTTCCAGTGATGACAGGTTAATTAGAGGTATATGTTACATTAATAATACGTCTTTGATTGTTATTATTGATATTGGTGCCACTCATTCTTTTATTGCTATCGATTGTGTGAAATGGATGGCCCTTGTTGTGTCTGATATGAAAGGAGAAATGGTTATCGAAACACCCGCTAAGGGATCGTTGACTACGTCTCTGGTTTGTTTAAATTATCCTCTGTCAATATTTGATAGAGATTTTGGTGTTGATATTATTTGCTTGCCGCTGTGGAATCTTGATATGATCTTGGGAGTGAACTGGTTGGAATTCAATCATGTTAATATCTATAGTTATAATAAATTGGTGCAGTTTCTTGCTCCTGATGATGAGGAAAAAGCCAGTTTCTTGTTTGCTAGAGAGTTAAGAGAGTTGTTGGAATAAGAAACTCAAGTGCTTGCATTATTTACGTCCTTGTCTGTGATGAGTCGAGCTGTGATTGATGAATTGTAGGTGGTGCGTGAATTTCCAAATGTGTTTCCAGAAATATTTCAGATGTACCGCCAGAGAGAGAGGTGCAGTTTTCTATTGATCTTGTCCCTGGTACCAAACCTGTTTCTATGGCATCATACAGGATGTCAGCGTCGGAGTTAGCAGAGTTGAAGAAGCAATTAAAAGATTTATTAAAGAAGAAATTTGTGAGACCAAGCGTGTCGCCTTAGGGAGCTCCAATGTTGTTGGTAAAGAAGAAAGAAGGTATTATGAGGTTGTGTGGGGATTATCGACAGTTGAATAAAGTGACGATTAAGGACAAGTATCCACTTCCTAGAATAGATGACTTGATGGACCAGTTGGTGGGTGCACGTGTGTTTAGCAAAATTGACTTGCGGTCGGGTTACCATCAGATTTGAGTGAAGGATAAAGATATTCAGAAGGCGGCTTTCAGGACTCGATATGGACATTATGAATATTTGGTGATGTCGTTCAACGTTTCTAATGCACCGAGAATGTTTATGGAGTATATGAATCGTATCTTTCACACTTATCTGGACCAATTTATAGTGGTTTTATTGATGACATTTTGATCCATTCTAAGTCAGAAGAAGAGCTTGTTGAGCATTTGCAAATTGTGTTGCAAGTGTTGAAAGAGAAGAAGCTTTATGTCAAGTTGTCAAAGTGTGAATTTTGGTTGAAAGAGGTGAATTTTCTTGGTCATGTTATTTCAGGTGATGGTATTGTTGTGGATCCGTCCAATGTAGATACAGTGCTACAATGGGAGGCTCCGAAGTCGGTTACAGAGATTAGAAGCTTTTTGGGCTTGGATGGGTATTACCGCAGATTTATTGAAGGATTTTTCCAAGTTAGCACTTCCGTTAACTTAGTTTACTTGTAAAGGTAAAACGTTTGTGTGAGATATTCATTTTGAGAAGAGTTTCATTGAGCTGAAGAAGAGATTGACTATAACTCCAATTTTAATTTTACCTGAACCGAATGAACCGTTTGTGGTGTACTCTGATGCGTCTTTGATGGGTTTAGGTGGTGTGTTGATGCAAGATGGCAAGGTCGTGGCTTATGCTTCACGCAACTGAGAGTTCATGAGAGAAACTATCCTACTCATGATTTAGATTTGGCTGCAATGGTGTCTTTGTTGAAGATTTGGAGGCATTACCTTTATGGTTCCAAATTCGAAGTGTTCAGTGATCACAAGAGTTTGAAGTATCTATTTGATCATAAAGAATTGAATATGAGGCAGAGAAGATGGTTAGAATTTCTGAAGGATTATGACTTTGGCTTAAATTATCATCCCGGTAAAGCTAATGTCATGGCTGATGCTTTAAATCAGAAGTCTTTGCATATGTTTAATATGATGGTTAAAGAGTTGGAATTGATTGAGCAATTCAGAGACTTGAGTTTGGTTTGTGAGCTGACACCGCAAAGTGTGATTTTGGGTATGTTGAAGTTCAACAATGATTTTCTTAATAATATTAAAGAGGGTCAGAAGTTGGATGTGAAGTTGGTGGACTTGATGGTTGGAAGTAATCAGATTGAGGATAATGATTTTAAAGTGGATGAGCAAGGTGTGTTGAGATTCCGTGACAAAATTTGTATTCCTGATAATTTTGAGTTGAAAAAGATGATTCTGGAAGAAAGTTATAAGAGTAGCTTGAGTATCCATCCAGGAGCAACAAAGATGTATCAGGATTTGAAGAAAATATCTTAGTGGCCTGAATTGAAACGTGATGTGGCACAGTTTGTGTATGCTTGTTTGACTTGTCAGAACTCGAAAGTTGAGCATCAGAAACCTGCAGGGTTGATGCAACCGTTGGATATTCCAGATTGGAAATGAGATAGTATTTCTATGGATTTTGTAACTGGGATACCAAATACTTCGTAAGGGCATGATGCCATTTGGGTGATTGTTGATAGACTGATGAAGTCATCACATTTTATTCCCATTAACACCAGTTTTTCTTTGCAGAAGTTGGCAGAGATATATATCCATGTGATTGTGAAGCTACATGGAGTTCCGTTGAGTATTGTGTCAGATAGAAATCTGAGGTTCACTTCCAGATTTTGGGAGAGTTTGCAGGAGGCTTTGGGTTCAAATTTGAGGTTAAGCTCTGCGTATCATCCACAGACAGATGGTCATACAGAAAGGACTATTCAGTCATTGGAGGATTTGTTAAGAGTTTGTGTTCTTAAGCATGGAGGTGCTTGGGATACTCATTTACCGTTGATTGAGTTCACCTATAATAACAGTTTTCATTCTAGTATTGGAATGGTGCCTTTTGAAGCTTTGTATGGTCAGAGGTGTAGGACACCTTTGTGCTGGCATGAATCTGGTGAAAGTGTGGTGCTTTGACCTAAGATTGTCCAACAGACTGTTGAGAAGGTGAAGCTGATTCAGGAGAAGATGAAAGCTTTACAAAGTAGACAGAAGAGTTACCATGATAAGAGGAGGAATGATCTTGAATTTCAAGAGGGAGACCATGTAATCTTGAGAGTCACTCTGGTGACCGATGTTGGGCGTGCCTTAAAGTCGAGGAAGCTTACTCCTCGGTTTATTGGTCCGTATCAGATATCAGAGAGGGTTGGAGTTGTTGGTTATAGAGTGGAGTTGCCACCAAATTTGTCAAATTTGCATGATGTATTCCATGTTTCACAGCATCAGAAGTATGTTCCGGATCCATCGTATGTGAATCATATGGATGATGTGCAGGTGAGAGATAACCTTACAGTTGACGCCTTACCTGTACAGATTGATGATCATGAATTGAAGCAGTTGAAAGGCAAAAAGATTGCTCTCGTGAAGGCAGTGTGGGGAGGCGCTGCCGGAGGGAATATGACTTGAGAGTTGGAGAGTAGGATGCGAGAGTCGTATCCAGAGTTGTTTGCATCAGGTAAATTTTTTAGGACGAAAATGTTCTAAGTGGGGGAGAAATGTAACGTCCTAGTTTATTTTATTTAATTTTCCGTAATTAAATTATGTGATGCGGTGTAATTATATGTGTGATTGGTGTTTTTGGTGTGTTGGGGACACCCTTGGTGTGGGGTAGTGACCTTAAAGAGTAGAATTAAGGTGTTAGGGGGTGAGTGAGCAAATATGTAGAACTTGGTGGTGTGGCAGGTAAAACTAATTAAATTATATTAGTTAATATTTAGTTAATGGCTTAAATAAGTTGGCGAGTTTTTGGTTTTGGTCTCTGAATATTTTTTTTTGGGTCCAAGTCCTTAACATTTGATTTCTTTTTGTGATTAGTCCCTGACGTCAAACTTCCGTTACAAAAATGATGATGTGGCTAACGGTGATAACGTGAAAAGTTTTTTTAATCATTTTTCATTTATTTTAACCTCCAATAATTCCACATCATCATTTTGATTTTGGTCCCTGTAGTTAAAGAAGGCAAAAATTTAAATTTTGGTCCCAAGAGGACTTGAACCCATGACCTTTGCTTCCACAACATGGTTCTCAGCCACTAAACCAATCAACTCAATGGTTTTACTTGCAACAAATTTATATATTACATAAATCCTATATTTACTATTTAATACTTATATTTGAAAAACTGCACTTATTTAATACAATTAGTATAAATTATTTTATACTGATAATATAAATTATTTTATAGAGTTTAATACTTAATACTTATTAATATAAATAAAAATTATTTAATATAAATATTTATATATACTGTTAGTATAAATTATTTATTATAATTAGTATAATTATTTTATTAATTAGTAAAATAATTAGTCTTTAAACAAGTAAAATAATTGAAATAGTAAAATTATTAAACCAAATATTTAATAAACCAAATAATTATTAATTAATAAAATAATTAGTCTTTAAACTAGTAAAACAGTTGCAATATTTAGTATATCAAATAATTATTTTATTAAATATTAATAAATAATACTGTAATTATTTAATAAAAATGATTAATATTAAAATTAAAATTATTTAATAGTAATATAATTGAAATTATTTAATAAAATTGTAATTAACAATACTGTAATTATTTCAGTAATTAATAATGTTGTAGTTTAAATTGTTTAATAATACTGTAATTAAAATTATTTAACAAACTAATTAAATAATTTTTCACAAAAATTAATAAACTAATTATTTAATAGTATAATATTTAATAAACTAATTAATATATTTGATTAATTACTGGAATAAAAACTGGTTATAGTTGTTTGCTTTGCTACCACAATAATTAATACCTTTACAAAGTATGCTATTTTATTCATAAATAATAATTAATAAATGGTAATTAATGATTAAATAATTAATTTTTAATCAATTTATTAAATATTAAACAATTATTTTATATTATTTCAACTATTTTCATAATATTATGAAATAATACTATATACTGCAACTATTATATTTTAATTATATTTTTATTGATTTTATGAAATAATATTAATATTATTAAATAGTTTATTAAATATTTCAACTATTTAGTTAATTAACATTAGTAAATACTTTTATACAGTTTTTTAAAATACTTTTTTTAATAGTTTATTAAATAGATTTTTAAAATACTTGATAAATAGTTTTTTAAATATTAGATATGTTATTAAGTAATTTATATTTCAACTATTAAAATATTAAATAGGTTATTAAATATTAAATAGTTTATTAATTAATTTATATTTTAAATAGATAAAATAGTTTATAATAAATAGATAAAACAGTTTATTTAAAATAATTTATTAACTAATTTATATTTTAATTTTTATTAAATAGATAAAATAGTTTATTTAATATTTATATTTTAACTATTTTATTAAATATTAATAAAATATTAATATCATTAAATAATTATTTACATAACTATTTCAACTATTATTTCAAATAGTTTAAACTAACTTAGTTAATTTATTCAATATTTTAACTATTTAAATAAGTGGCAGAAATATTATTAAATATTTAATAAAATAATTAATAAACTAATTATTAGTTATATTATTTAATAGCTGAAATATTTATTAAACTTATTATTAGTTGAAATATGTAGGTTGGTTTAGTAATATATTAGTTATATCATTTAATTAATATATAAATTTGTTGCAGTTAATTAACCAAATATGTAAGTTGGTGTAGTGGTTATGTATTATCATGTGAACCCAATGGGCTTGGGTTCAACTCCTTTTGGGACCATTTTTAAACTTTGCATTAGCCTTTAAATCAACGCAAAAAATAATAAATAAAAAAATAATGTTGACGAGGACTTAAAAAAAACGAAAAAACACCTTGCCACGTCAGCGGTAGGAACCACATCAGCCCTACCACATCATCATTTTTGTAACGGAAGTTTGACGTCAGAGACTAATCACAAAAAGAAATCAAATGTTAAGGACTTGGACCGAAAAAAAAAAGATTCAGGGACCAAAACAAAAAACTTGCCAACTTACAGGGACGAAAACATTATTTAAGCCTTAGTTAATTATATAAAATTAGGTGAATATTAATTTAATTAAATAATTGGTGATAATCATTATTATTATTATTTTAATAAGTGGAAATTAGTAATAATAATAATAATAATTTAATAAAATAGAATAAGAGAGAGGGAACTAGGAGGAAGTTGTAAGATCGTGAAAAACGATAGAAAAATGAAAAGAAGAGGCTAGGGATCAAGGGGGAATAGGAGATCACCATAATTGAGGAACTTGCGAGAACTTTAACGTAAGGATGGGGGTTTTATTATCTAAGGGTTTGTATAATGATTTGTGGGCAGGGATTGATTACTTTGTTAGAAAATTTTCCTCTCATATGACTTAAACATTGCAATTGTATGATTCTGTTTTGTTGATGAGCTTTGGATGAAATTGGATGAACATGATGTATGTTGGTGTTGGATTAATTTGTGTGGATCATGCAATTATATGTTATTTTGATGATTTGGATGTGTTAGGATATTGTATGATGATGTTATGATTGATGATTGAATGGTGACTTGTGTAATATTGCTTTTGGAATTTTACATTTGATGGAATTATTAATGGTAGATATTGTGTGTTGATTGGGGTTGCGAGTCAGATTCGGAACTTAAGTTATGAGTGTTTTTGGTGGAAAGAATTGGGGTTTTGCTATTTTGAAAACTGATTTTTGGGTAGAATGAGGTGTTAAATGAGTTGTATGAGAAGTGGGGCTTTTAGGGGTATTAAAAAGTGATTTTCGTTTGAAAAAGTTGCACAAAAGTGCTTCTGCGCATAGTGTAATCGGTTACCAGAAATGGTGTAACCGGTTACATTGCTTTAAAAAGTCATTTTCTGGGTATTTTGTGAAGGTGTAATCGGTTACTTGGAATGTGATAACCGGTTACACTGTGTGTGTTTTGCGTAGGAGTGGCTGGTTACAAGGGTGTAACCAGTTACCTCAAATGGTGTAACCGGTTACACTGGGAACAATTTTTGAAAAACTTCTAATAAAATTCGTAACTTCAGTTCCAGGTGTCTGGTTCGGGTGCCGTTTGAAGCGTTAGGAAGCTGACGCGACGAACTTTATTATAAAATTGGTTTTAGTTTCTGAAAATGAATAATTTTTTGTGTGATGGTGTTAAATGCATTATAGTGTTTATGTTGTGGTGTGACATAATCTTAAATGCATTGTTGTAGCATGTTATACTGTATGTTGATGTTGCTGAACTGTCATAGTATGTGTTTGGTGCATGGTGGCCAGTATTGTCGGAGTACATTAACTATGGTGGTGACGGTCATTATGCATGGTGTTGTTTTTGCATGTTGTATGTTGCATGCATTCATGGTGTTGGACGACAATAGTCCGTTTTTGGTGAGCCTCATTCCTATTTGGGGATTGGGTTCTAGTAGCTGATTTCGGAGGTGATGGAATCAGTGAAGCGTTATCAGTGGTGATGGTAATGAATTGGTGACCTTTGATCCTAGGTGAGGATCAGAGCGGTGAACCTGAGAGTTCACATATTGGTACCACATGCATTGAGTCAAGTTGTGAGTCTCATTTCATTGCATATTGGTTGCGTTGTTATTATGTTTGGATAGTTTTTGTGTCGATTGTGTGGAAGTGTGTTGTGGAATGTGTGTTGTGCATGTAATAATCTGATGCTTGCTTAATTATTATGCATTCCTTTATATAATTATGATATCTCACCCCTTTTGTTTGAATGTTGCCTTTACATGGGCATCGTGCAGATAATCTGCAGTAGAAGAGTGGATGTATGTGGAAGATGGTGTCTTCCTTTATTATTAGAGTTGACGTCTGCTCTGATGTGTAACACTGAGGGTTGGCGTTTGTGTGTCTATTTCCGTTGGTGGAGAATTATGTTATCTCCTATGTGTCTTACCCCAAATTTTGACCACTAAGATTTCCCATCATTGTGCAAATCATCATCACAATATGGATGAACCATCATACCTCATCAATCTCCTCAGAGATGTTTGAGCATTCACCACAATCAAGGATTAAGGTTTCAAGCCCTCTCAGAGCCTTAAACAAAAGATCAATCAAGGAATGACATGATCTTCAACTAGTCTAAACCTCTCAAACATCCACAATGGATTAATAGGACTCCACATCAAGAATCAGGCACAAGGTTGCAGCATTCCAAGTGGATTAGGCCTCAAGATCGCCAGTGTCACCAAATTAGGGTTTTGGTCGACCAGGGCCTCCAGATGGAAATTTTCCTCTGGGCATGAGCCAATGCTTCAAAGCATAACCCAAGATACTCCAAGGGACATCATAAACCCAATCATCAAGTCAATTTTGCCTCAGGGGATGCATTCATAAAAAATCGGGAATTAGGGTTTCTTGACCTAATTCATCCCTAAGTTGACTTTTGGGACAAAACATGAGCCAAGACCCCAAGACATGATTTGAGGGTCTCTAATAAACCACATTGATCAATTTACAACAATGGATTGATCCAAGAAGCTTGATCAACAAGTTTCAAATTCATCAGAACCATAATTAGGGTTTCGCGGGAAAAGTCAATTGCATCTTTGACTTTTGACCCAGGAATGCTCCCAAACCTTGAGACATGATTCAATACACCCTATAACACCTATGAAATCAATCCATCAAGTTTGATTTAGGTCAAGGACTTGATTTCATAGAGGATCACACAGTTTAGAATTCATCTGACAAAAAGTCAACTGTGGACAAAAGTAAACTTTGACTTTTTGAGATTTTTCACAATTATGGTTCTTTAACCCTAAAATGATGTTAATGTGTGATTGGAATTATCATTCATCAAGAAAAATCAAGAAAAGTGGGATAACTTGTAAAAGGGGTAACCATAAAAAACTTAGAAATTTTCTAAGTTATGGAACAAAGTGGCTAGGGTACCAACTTTGGAGGATCATAACTCCTAAACCACAAGGTCATTTTCCCCTATTCAAAGCTAGGTTTGTAGCTCTCATGGCCCTCTACAAAAGCTTCAACTACACCTCATTCTAATTCATTCCAATTCATCATGGATGTTGAGTTGTGGAATGATCAAAATGGCTGAAAACATGAAATGTCACTTTTTCCAACACTTAGTGAAATTTTCACTAAGTCAGAATCTGTCTTGCTTTTTTTTCCAAAAGTAGGGGGATTTTTCACTTGGATCCAAAAAGTATCAAGACCAACTATGATCACACACATGTTGTATCATATGAGGGCTTTCCAAAACGGCCAAGAACTCCATGAAACTCCACTTAAGCCATGAGATATGACCATGCCAATATGCCTTGCTGCAAACTGTCATGGCAAGGCAGATTTGGGGATTTTGCTCGATTTGCTCAAATTTTGAAAAGGGCGAGCAAATCTATCCATCTGAACACCTCAAGGGGGGACCAAGGAGGGACAAACACTGATCCATCAGCCTCCCAAGTCCTTGGAACCAAAAGTAGCATGCCAAACCTAGAAATGCCTAAAGAGGGGAAAAGACTCCAATTTTGGTTTGGAGCATTTAATGGATGCACCAAGGTGGCATGGACTGAGCCCTTTCCAACTGAATTCAGTCAAGACTTATCCAAGAACTAGGGAACCAGCTACCTGTGCTCTAACATTGGCCAAACCTCTGCAGTAGTTGTCATTCACTATTGCAGCCAAAACAAACTTGCTTTACTATAAATAGAGCTCATTTGTGCTCAGTTTGAGTACACCAAAGCACTACAACACTTGCTTTCCTCAAAATCTCTTTCTCTAGGCAAAAATGCCTTCTTTAGCAAGGTAACTCTGAGTTTTTGAGTTAGAGAGCAATTTCATCATAGCTCATGATCCAAACACATCCAATATGTCATATCTAAGCTGTCCAAACTCTCACAAGTAACCTGTAACACCAAAATCTCAAAGTCCCCTCTCAAAACCTCAAAATTGGACTTTTGTGCAATTTTCAGGCCATGTCTTGATTCAATCACTTTCCAAACCAGATAAAACCTCAAACACACTCCAAATATCATCCTTGAACTGTCCCAAATGGTTCCACACATCTGGAACATCATTTGAGAGAGTTGCTATTTTGGCCATTTTTGCCCCTTTTGCAAGAAAGGGCCAATTTCCATTTCTGAGGTTTCCAGCTGATTCCAACCACTCTAAAAGCTTCTAAGGGATCATTTGAGGGTGTCCAAGGCATTAAAACATTTCTGGAACAAAGCACTTGGTAGATAGCCCAAAAGCTCCAAAAAGAGGTAAGCATCACAACTTGAACTCTCTGAAATATGCCTTGCTTTGAAGTCCACTGATCATGCATCTCTTATACATGTTATATGTGTTGTGTTTGCACCAATTTATCATGTAATTCATACCTGTACCGAGAGGTAGCACAGAAAATGCAAACCATGGCCTATTTCAAAACCAATATCGGGTTTTGAGGAGGATTTATTTTTTGGAAAAACCACCACCACCATTGGATTCCTTAGGAAATTCTAGGCCAGATACATATAAATTTTACCTCCATCCATGGAGAAATGAGAAAGTTATGGCTTTCACGTTTCTAGCCAAAATCTTGCCTTGCCTTGCCTTGGGCCAGGCCAAAAACAAGGCAAGCCTTGTATATTTGTGGTTGTGTTTCAATACACTGATGTATCACCACCCCAGTGGTAAGGCGCGCATGCTATACACAAGAGGTCTGGGGTTCAAATCCCCCTCGCCTCAGACCCTCTTTTTGCTATTTTTTCCACTTTTTACTATTTTTCATATTATTTCTTAATAACTTCCTCAATTTTAATTATTTTTTATTGGTTCTTTTTGTAAAAAATCACAAAAATATTGAAATATTTTATTCGACAAAAAAAATCAAATTTATATTATTTATTTAATATAGTTGGTATTTTTGTGAATAAATTCATTTTTAATTGTTTTAAACATTTAAAAGTGAATGTTTATTTTGAAAATCAAAACCAAATGAGTTCTAAACCATCTTGTGATTAAAACCTCATTTTTCAAACCTTAAACAAAAATCACAAGTGGTTTATTCCAATCTATTTGGTATTTTTATCATTTTATTGATTTTCTTTAAATATTTACTTTTAAAGAAAAACAAAATTAGGGTTTCTTTGATTTTCACCCTCACAAATCTTTTTTCAAACTTAGTGGGCCTCTAATAGAGTGTAAGACCCAATCCCGCTTTGAAACCAAAATAGTTTGGGCCTCAGTCCTTGTATAAGTCCCAACACATTTTCAAAAATCTTGGCGAGATCGCCATTTTTCAAACAACTTAATGGGCCTCTCCTTGAGCTGTAAGCCCCACCACTTGTGCAAAAACCACTTAGTGGGCCTCTAAAAGAGTGTAAGACCCAATCCTTTTTTAAACTAAACCAATTTTGGGCCTTAGTTATTGTATAAGACCTACTGCGATTTCAAAAATCTCGGCGCGACCGCCATTTAAAAACCTTGGGCCTCTCCTCGAGCTGTAAGCCCCAACAACTTTTCAAAGCACTTTCTCCTTTGATTTTGAATATATGTTGTTACCAAAACTTTCTTTGTTGAACAACTAACCAAACAACATGGAAGCTCTACAACGGGTAAGTGTTTATCCGCTTTCATTTACCGCTTTCATATATAACTGTATTGTGGGGCTATTTCATTGTAAGTCTTCTTTCACAAACTTTTATATACTTGTCCAATATCCACTGTGTAATACTAGTATAGTTACTTAGAGTTTTCCCCGGCAACTACGTCTAGCACTAGGTAAAGCCCTGTTGGTAACTCTTAAATACAAACAAAACTAGATCCCCATAGGATTTCCAGATACAGTCTTCCCTCCTCTTGGGGTTAAACAATATGGAGACGTGAAAGGCAGCATTCTCGGTGAACCCTTTCTCAGACTGTCACCCTTAGACATTGTCAAAGAAACTCTAACTCCCCAGAGATGATCTTTTCTCCGTGAATGGCATCTCTTGAGTTTCTTCCAAATTCTCGAACTTTCCTGGCTTGATCTATTCTCGGTGAATAGCATGTCTTGAACTTCTCGGGGTTTGGGGACCCACAGGCTTCCTAAAAGCATCCCCGCCTCCTCTTGGGCATTGTACAAGGACTCGTCGGCTTCGTATAAGTTCTCATGCCTTCTCTTGGGCTTAATACAAGGACCCTGACGACCTCTTAAAGGTATAAGACAGAACTTAGTCATCCTTTGTTAGAGCAGTCTTTCCAGCGTCAAAACTCTGGCCATTTTAGGGTTGATACTCATCCCTTAATGCCCGTGCCTCCTCTTGGGCATTGTACAAAAGATAAAACTCTAGACTTGGACAGTCTAAGACCCTTGAGTCTCAAAGACATTCTCAAGTTCCTTTCAAACATAGGAAGAAACCCAGGTCTCTCTCATGAGAGTTCCCAACACTTGGACCCGCTTCAGGATCTCCAAAATCCACAGCGGTAAGACAGCCTCCTCTTGGGCTTTGTACAAATGATTCTCCCCAGCGGAGCTAACCTTTTCAGACTCTCCAGAATCTTGATGCAACACATTATTTTACCAAAATTACTGCCAATACAGAACAAACAATCACTTCCTACAATAACTTGGGGTTTAGTGATGAAGAACTGCCGGAAGAAGGGCAAAGTCACAACATGGCGCTCAATATCACAGTCAACTGCCAGGATAATGCTTTAGCCAGTGTACTAGTAGACACCGGATCGACTCTCAACGTCATGCCAAAGTCCACTCTAATGCGACTATTATTCAAAGGACCTCCGATGAGAGGCATTGAGGTCGTCGTCAAAGCAGTTGACGGATCCAGGAAAGCAGTTATTGGCGATGTCGACCTTCCCATAACTATTGGTCCTCACACTTTCCTAGTCACTTTCCAGGTCATGGACATCCGAGCAACATACAGTTGCTTATTAGGAAGACCTTGAATACACCAGCCTGGGGCAGTAACTTCGACACTTCACCAGAAGCTGAAGTTTGTCAAGAACGACCAACTAGTCACAGTCTACGGAGAGCAAGCCCTGATCGTGAGTAACCTTTCATTATCCACTTGTGTAGAACCAAAGGAGGTCGTTGGAACTCAGTTCCAAGCACTTTCGGTGGGCAATGAGAATCAATCAGAAAAAGGAACATCGATTTCCTCATACAAAGATGCTCTCAAAGTGATTAAAAGTAACAACGCAAAGGGATGGGGACAACTTGTCATTCCTACTGATAATAAAACGAAGAAGGGTCTTGGTTTTTCTGCAACCTGTACCCAGACAGCTACTAACGATGAAAGTCTCCATCCCGTTCATAACTTCTTCCATAGTGGAGGTTTCCTTCACCCAGTGTCTCAAGAAGTACATACTATCAACGAGGGAGATTCCTCTGACACAGAGGAGGAATGGAAGTCCTATCTTAACGAGGACGATTATATGTCTCAGGAAGAGGTGCCTACGCCATTTTGCTATCCCGCACAGAGTCCGAGATTTATACCGAGGTCAGACGTCGAAATGATATACGGATATTGTGATCCGGAAGGATGTCGTGCTCCACCCAATTCATTTGAGGAAGACACTCTGATGAAAGACAACTTTGACCACGACTATTATGGCCCGATGGATGGTCTACCTATCTGGCAGCCGTACCCAGGAGACTTGGGGCAAGAAAATCATCCGAACAATGAAAATCAGCTGAGCATCATTGAACAGGATACCTGCGTCCCACCATGTCATGGGATCATTACTCAGGACATTCAGAAAATATCCAGCACGATGATGTATTTGCAAAATTTGCAGGACTAGAGTTCATCAACTATGCCTTTCCCGAGGTCAACGTCATCGAGAGAGATAACTCCTCTAGTTCCAAAGAAGTGTGGGACACCTTAGGACAACCGAGTGGAAAGTATGACTTCTTGGTCAAATACACCGCTCCTGAAAGCTCTTGTATCAGGCTCGAAGACATCCAACCAACTGGATGGGGAGATCCACCTGAGAGCACAAATGCTATGCAAAATACAACTGAGGAATCCTCCTACGACAACTCTGCTTGGGAGACAGATTCCAACGATCCTGCTCTGCCAGAAATCAGCGTTATTTCTGAAGACAAATCAAGGAAGGTACCAGACTTTGTGATTCACCGAGGAGTTTGCCGCCAATGGGTTGCAGTCGATGTTCCGAAGATTGTTCATAAGTCAAAGTAATTGTCGTCTTTATTTTAACCTTTCACCCTGCCCAGGTGAAACAGATGTTTTGATAGGGCTCACTTTTTGTAAATGTCCCTCTTCGCTTTGCCCAAAGCGACAAAGTTTTGTTTTATAGGGTTGTAGTTTCAAGAATCGACAAAATCATAAATAAATAAACATCGTTCTGTAATTTCCGCATTAATTACTGTTTTCTCTTTTTGCTTTTTCAGAAAATGGTAATCCTAAAAAACAACAAATAATAAAAACAAGCAGTTTTCAGAAAAACACTGCAAACACTCTTGCATTTCTCTCTATCTCTTCTAAACACAAATCATCACGTCATGCAGATTGCTTGTTTTAAACCCCGTTGAAACATACGATCCAATGCCTTCTTCCAACTTTGAATTCTCGGTATTTGGGGATGAAGAAGGAGATGACGATGAAATTCCAGAAGAGATCTCCCAATTACTCAGACAAGAGGAAATGTCCATTAAATCTCACAAAGAACATTCTCGGTGAATAGCATGTCTTGAACTTCTCGGGGTTTGGGGACCCACAGGCTTCTTAAAAGCATCCCCGCCTCCTCTTGGGCGTTATACAAGGACCCGTCAGCTTCTTAGAAGTTCTCATGCCTTCTCTTGGGCTTAATACAAGGACCCTGACGACCTCTTAAAGGTATAAGACAAAACTTAGTCATCCTTTGCTAGAGTAGTCTTTCCAGCGACAAAACTCCGACCATTTTAGGGTTGATACTCATCCCTTAATGCCCGTGCCTCCTCTTGGGCATTGTACAAAAGATAAAACTCTAGACTTGGACAGTCTAAGACCCTTGAGTCTCAAAGACATTCTCAAGTTCCTTTCAAACATATGAAGAAGCCCCGGTCTCTCTCATGAGAGTTCCCCACACTTGGACCCGCTTCAGGATCTCCAGAATCCACAGCGGTAAGACAACCTCGTCTTGGGCTTTGTACAAATGATTCTCCCCAGCGGAGCTAACCTTTTCAGACTCTCTTGTTGAGTTAAACACCTTTTAGCCTCCATCTTGGGCTTTGTACAAGACATATAAAAACACTCTCTTGTTGAGTATAAAAGACTCTCTTGTTGAGTCAATCACCTTTTTCAGACTCTCTTGTTGAGTCAATCACTCTCTTGTTGAGTATAAAAAACTCTCTTGTTGAGTCAATCACCTTTTAGCCTCCGTCTTGGGCTTTGTACAAGACATATAAAATCACTATCTCGTTGAGTATAAAAGACTCTCTTGTTGAGTCAACTTCCTTTTAGCCTCAATCTTGGGCTTTGTACAAGACAGAAAGAACATTTTCCCTGGAAAAGTCAAACTTTTAGCCTCCTCTTAGGCTTTGTATAAGGAAAACCCCGGTTGAGCCAATAAGCCTTTTAGCATCAAATTTGTGCCTTGCTCACAACATACAAACATCAACAACTCCTCTTTAGAGATGACAAACTCTCTCTAACCCTTTAGCTTCACATCTTGGGTTTTGAACAAGATACAAACCACCTTTAGCTTCACGTCTTGTACTTTGAACAAGACACCAAAACAACTTTTTCTTTTTTCCTCCCATAGAATAGGAGGAACTACGATTGCTCTGATTTCCCTGTTTCGTTAAACGGGAATACGTAGGCATAAGATTGCAAAAAATCTTAGCGAGCATACTAATCAAAGACCCAAATCCAGTACCCCCATATATCAACCTAAAAGCACCAAGTCCTAACATCTTATCGAAAACCTCGCAAATGATCCAGACATTCTGATTTAAAAAAAAATAAACCGAAGAGGGACCCACA
Source organism: Lathyrus tuberosus (assembly GCA_022829125.1). NCBI lineage: Eukaryota > Viridiplantae > Streptophyta > Magnoliopsida > Fabales > Fabaceae > Lathyrus > Lathyrus tuberosus. The sequence continues at coordinate 1,120,665 of JALAZF010000196.1, read as the reverse complement.
TCTTAATCACATCTATAACCTAACAGACCGCTGTTCAAACTCAGTATGCAAGCATGGTTAACTGGAGACATCTATTTCCCTTCCTTAATCAGCTCAATAGGATAAAAAATGAATCGAACTGTAGTACCCAAGCGATCGTGACTCAGGACCACAAAAATCGCGCTACACTATGTTGAATATTTGTTATAATTATATTATTTCATAATTATATTTTGAACAATTATTTGATGTTGTTGTTTCCACTGCTTAAATAAAATTGAAGTTCAGACTTGGTGAATGTTTTACTATTATTATTACTGTTAGTGATTTTTAAAGGTGACATGTGTTACATATCATGAAGTATGAGTAGGTTTTGTTGAAGTGTAGCATCCTAAATGTTTTTGTGTTGAATTTTACTCTGATATTTTATTTTAATTACGCGGAGGATATTTAGGGTGTTACATACATCAACACATGGCTTGATCCTATCTCTTACAAATCCTAGTTAAGAGCAGTCATTAAGAGCTTACAATGATTCAGACTAGGCAAATGATCAAGATGTTATAAGATCTACTTATGATACTTTCGTTTTTATAGGTTCAAATTTAATTTCACGAAGCTCCAAAAAGAAGTCATTGGTCTCTATATCAAGTGTCGAGGCATAATGCAGAGCCTTGGTATATACTGCATCTAAGTTGCTATGGTTGGAATTGTTGGACTTTTGATGCTTGTAGAGGAATTTCAAGAATCTCATTTTTTACATCTAACCCCAAGATTATCATGCATGCGTTTGATGCTTGTCGAGGCATACCTTTGATGCATGAATCCATGAAGGTGCTAACTTTCAATGTAGATCTTCGAGAATGTCAAGCGTTATTTCTCTAGTGTTGGTCCACGAGCAACAACCGAATCACCAGGTATACTAGTACGAAAGAAGGGAACAAGTTTCTCTCGTTACATTTGTGGCTATGGATAACTGAAAGATAGAATGGTGAATATTACCATATAACCTATACCTTATATAGGGTTAAATGGGTGAGGATTGATTAAGTCCACAATGTCATACATTATGTGACTTAGTCACCCCTTTTAAGATCATTTATTTTCCAATTAATAACCTCCATAACCTTACAATTTCTCTTCCAATCCATAACCTCCCAATTTTATCCTTATGTTACTATTTGTGTGACCTTATAGGACCCAATAATATTAATATTTGGTCAAATATATTTGTCTAATAAAACATAATTGGATTATAGCAAAGTATTATGATCACCCAAAATTATCTAATATTTTATCTCCATAAATTCTCCAATTTATATTTAGGTTAATACACTTGATCTAAAGAAAAAATCCTACAATCTCCCACTTGTCTAATATGAAAACATAAATGATTTGGACAAAATTTTGGTAAAACTCAGTGCTGAAGAAGATGTTCCAACATGAAGACCAAAGTTGTGGAATTCTGCCAAAGAACAAAGATGTTGAAGAAGATGTCTCAACTTGAAGACTCGACATCCTGGACTGCTATAACAGATTGTTTTAAATCTGTTTCAAATCTATTCCAAGATCCTAGGCGCGCTCAGCAGTGGATCAAGGAAAGATTTAAAGCCCAACAGAAGACTATAAAAGAAAACTTAGGCCTAGGGTTTATATATGTACCTTGAATGTAACTATTGTAACCTAGTTCTCTTGTGTAAAAATAAGGGTTTAGGGTTTTGAGAGTCATTGGCTCTAGGTTTGTAAGTCTCCCTCTGTATCGGTTTGATACATTGTGGAAGACGTAAGTACTATACAGATTCAGAAGCCTTTAGGTAATGAATCTTGTATTGTTCTTGGATGATGCTTTGAAGCAAGTCCAATATAATTTGTTGGTCATGTATGCTTGACATAATTTTGTATTGACAGGGAGTGTTTAGATATCACAGTTTGTGATTAGGGGAAGTGAGTAGTGATTCTCATATCAAAGAAGGTGTCTTTGATAAATATTTCATTGGGTAGTGATTAGGAGGTAAAGTTGTAAACAGGGGAGTTTAGCTTTATGGTAATACTATAGATAGTGGAGTCTTCTTCCTGGATTGATAACCCCCAGAGTAGGTGAGTTGCACCGAATCGGGTTAACATATTCTGTGTTCTTTTATCATTTTGCAGATTTACTTATTCTGTTAATGTTCTTGATAAACATGTTGAAACAGATGTCAAAACATCTGTGTTTATGCAGTTACTGAATTTCTGGAAATCAGTCTGTTGTTCTGTTCTTGTTTAAATAATTATGCAGAACAATGTCTTGACATGTGTTAGGACATCTGCTGTCTGCTATGCTAGAATTTCAATTGGTATCAGAGCAGACATCCTGTTAGTTTCTGGATGAGATCTTGGGAGATACTTTCTGGCGTTTAAACAAGAAGGAGTTTTGAAGATCAGATCAATCAACTAAGACATACTCAAGGGTATTAATAGATTGGAAGGATGTTCTGGATCGAAGGTAACAATCGGGTGGTTGTTTATGTTGCTGAGGAGGTTCTACAACAACTGCAGGAGAAGTGGCTAGTTCTCTTGTTGGGGTGTCTTATAAGATGTTCTGACATCTTATTAGGGCAAGCTGAATTTTTTCCTTGGTGGTTCCGCTGCATATGTTTCTGATGGAAGAGCTCTGGAATTTATGGGGTTCTGGAGTTGTTACTGAAGACAGATGGTGGAAGATCTCAATCGTCGGCCTCTATATGTGAAGATATCTGCATCCTTTTATTCCAAAGTCCTGAGCAATAAAATGGAGAGAGTTGTTGGTAGATGTCTGTTATAGTGACTTGGTACTTGGAAGCTTGGTTCTATGGTGCAGTTTGAAGTCAGTTGAAGAGGAGGGGAGTTGAGTTTAGTTTTATCAAGTCCATGCTCTAGGAGTTTGATAAATTATTGATCGGCTACGTTGTCAAAGATACTTGAGAATTATCTCAAGTCTACTCATAAAGGCATATCAGTCGTACATCTGAAGTCTTCTAGTTATTTTTCTGACTAGAGGATGTTTCTGTGAAACATAAACCTAAAGAAAGTGGAGGTGATTTATTTTCACCATCCAAAACAGCAAGGAAAGATTCATCTCTCTTAATCCTAAGGGTGGATCCAATCTGAATGGAGATTTCAGAACTCTTGAGGTAAATAGGATTCGTTCAGAGAGAATCTTAGTTACTTGAGTCAAGGGTGGCAGCCTTGGTATCTCAACACTTTATTTGTCAAAGAAGATACTTGCAAAGATTGAATACTTGATAAGTATTCATGGGGTGATCTGTTGGAGTATGACTTCAACAGTGAAGCAGGGTTATTGAACAAGGATTTAAGATCAATTTCTATTCGTGATATTCACAAGTATTTAATTGATTATCCTTGTATGAGAAGTTCAAGATTGGTGATGTTCAACACGCTGTTGGAACATCTCTTCATCTGGTTTGTGCAGAATCATGGGAGGGGTACTGCATAAGCTTTTGGATCTATTTCTCTTGGGTGTTGACCTAAGAATCTGCTTCAGTGTGGTGTGGCAGAAGCATCTAATATCTGGAGAGTTTCCTGGCAAGAAACTGGTCTAGACAATGGTGATGTGGAGATGAAGAAGACATCATAATCTTGATGAGTAGTTCTTGGATCAGTTTAATTCTGATCTAGGAGCATTGGAGTGTATCAGGTGTGTTCAAGTGTTACTAGAAGCATATGATGTTTATCTGGAAAGTGTCGTGGCAAGAGACTTGTCCAGAATATGGTGCTGGTGATAGCACAGCTTGGGTCGGTTTATTTCTGATCTAGGTACTTAGGAGCATGTGATCTTGCTCATCTTGGAGGTCAAGGTTAAATGGCAGTTATCTCTAACTTTCTAAAATATGCTTTACTTAAGGAAAGTGGCTTCTTTTGGTATAGTTGTGGTGTAGTCTAAGACTAATTATCTTCTGAAGAATCAAACTTAGCACGTTGAGTTCTTTGGAGTTGTGAGGTAGATATTCATCAAGGTGTGAGCTTGAATGGAATACCTGTGTTAAGATTAAGCAGGATGGAGGTTGTCTACTCAAACTTGTTTGTTGAATCAAGTCTATAAGTGCATGGAACTCTTGTTCTGTTAAAGGGAGGAGGTTCTTCTAAGTGGCAGAAGGAGAAGCTGAATTCACCAGCTGGATGTCATATAAGAATGTTATGACATCAGGCTTAACATCAGGATCTCAGCTGGTGATGTGGCACACAACTTAAGAAAAGTTGATCTACAGGAGAATAGAAGTTATGGATGCTTCAAAAAGGTTTATCTCATGCAGTTTGCGGGAGCTGTGGATGGAGAAGATGTTACATTTCTAAGGCTTGGTGGATCCAAGATGGCTTGCTATGGAGCAAGTAGTTCATGTAACTTGAAGATCAGATTTCATTGGTGGATCAGTGTATCTTGTGGGAGTTCTGAAGAAGGGTGAGATCAATCAAAAGGGTGGCATTTGGTTGGTTTCATATTTGAATTCAAGAAGGATGAGGCAATCAGAAGTGGCATTTGGCAGTTCTCATATATGGATTCGAGAAATCAAGATAATCAAACATTGGCATTTGATTACTCTTGAGGAGTGTCTTGGAACAAATTACTCTTGGGCAGAAGGGTGGTTGGTTGAAGACTTGAGGAGGTATTGATTCTTTTCTATCTTGGAGCTTGTGGCAGAAGTTCTCGGTTTATGGAAGATTACCTTCTTTTGGTGGATGAGAGTTTATTTCTCACTTTGGTTATCTAGAGTTCTTGTTGATCAAGCTGGTGGTACAGTGTTGTTTGAAGATCTTCAGTTGGATTACTATGCAGATAGTAAGTCCAATGGTGGAGCATATCAAGAACTATGTTGATTGGTGTATATGATATGTGAAGGATGTCTTAACTAATGTTAGAACATCTTCTGGGTTAGTTATCCTTGCAGTAGGATTCTGAGTTCACATCTTAGAGGTATGATGGGTAAAGGATTGTCTTGGAAGTCTGATGTGAAGGATTTTGGCAAGACTGAAGTGGATCACGAGTTGATTGCATGAAGGTCTGGATTCTGATGCGTTCAGAATATGGAAGTGGATATTCACCAGGAGAATCAGAAGTATTCCAGGTTATCATACGGGAGAATGATGAAGGAGTGACTATCTTGGATTATGAGGTGTCTATCTAATTGGTTGGTCTTGCTAAGGTCAATAAGAAAGCTTGTGGAGGGGATACCGCCCCTGCTATAAGTCATGCTAGAGAGAAGAGGATCAGTTTGGCAAGCTGAGAAGTTCTAGAGCATGTATACGATATCTGACATCGTTAAGAAGATAACAAACTAAGAGGTATGGTATCTCTTTGAGGAATGTGGAGTGTTATACCCCAAATTTTACCCCTTAGATGTCATAACATCTTGCACTTGCATTTAGGTTTCAGTCATCTATGCATTGTTAACTAACCAATATCTTGCTAGGTTGTTCTTTTATGTGAAAGCTAAGTTTTGCACAAGAAAGATGACAAGGTCATTTATCCAAGTTCTCACATACTTCAAAGTCTCCTAAGACACTCCTGGGCTCCATACAACAATCACAAGTGTTCACTATTTGATTGATGTTGGTATCTATTCAAGAAAGCCAATTGAGGCTCCAAAGTTCAACCACTTGTCTTTGAATACTAATCATGAGTTTCTCAAGTCATACTCCATGATCCCTTATGTTTGGATCAAGAGAAATCAAGAAGAGACCACCCGGATCAAAATCTGTGGAATTAGGGTTTTAACCTGAAGAATCACTGAAGAGTTTTGTCATGATCAGTCAAGGTTTGATTGGTTTATCAACCAATTGAACTTACCTACATCCAAGAGATCCTATTCAACAAGAAATCAAGAGTGTTTGACTCCCACCACAAGTGCATGTCGCATCTGCGAAAATCAACCGGCGGAAAGGAACAGAAGAGTCGCCACCAAACGTTATTTATCCCGACGCAGGGAAAAGAAACGATTGAAGAAAACCTCAACGAAGGGAAAGGGATGGCCATCGCAACCATCGTCTGGCTTCGGGAGTCGTTTATGCGAGAGGAAGGTATTAGTACCCCTTCGCGTCCATCGTACTCGATGGGATCCACGCTTGTTGTTATCGATCACAGGGTGTAGGTTATCTGAAGCTCAACTGCTAACCGGGAAGAAAAAGAATGGGAAACAGAGGAACGAGGGGAGAAAAGAAAAAGGTGACTCGATAGGACATCGTTGTCCTAGGCCTACGTATTCCCTCGGGAGCGGGAAAGTCAGAGTCAGCTTAGTTCAGAGCACTACGGGATTGTGGGGGGGGGGGGGGAGGTTGCTCGCCAAGACATCGCGTCTCAAGCCTACGTATCCTCAATCTGACGCGAAGGAAGAAGTCAGAGCAGTCGTAGTTCGACCTAACAAGGTCGGTTTTATTTTGTTTTTTTAGCGGAAAACGTCAACGTTCTCATTCCAGCAGTTTAGGAGTTGCCGCTCGTTGTATGGAGTCTTACTCGTTTACCTGTTTGCGGTTGAACGGAAATGACGCATCCTTTATGAGTGGATTGAGGGAGATGAGGAGAAAAGATGATTGTTTGTTATTGTCTTTTAGAAGAAGTGTTTTGGTTGCTTTGTTTGCGATATGAAAAGTGTTAAAGTCTATGACATAGTGAACACTTTACGTAACGAGTCACACGCCTCACGCGACAAAGCACACTATGTACTTAAGGCTCATGGCACACAAAGCACATCTTTATTCATTAAGTTATTTAGCTTTTCTTTGAGAGAGAGAAGAGATGACTCAAGGTCTGAACAGAAAATCTAATGGGGGACTCAATCCTAGTGTTAGCATGCATCATTGATCCTATGATTGAATTATGAGGAAAAAAGGGAAGATCTCTACCTAAGTTAGCATACAAAGGAACTACAAGTAAATGAAAGAGGAAGTAGTGTCAATCAAGAATAACATCAAATAATCAAAGTAAGAAAAAAAGGGAGCTTTAGCCAAGGGGTCATATCAACCGAGGCAAACAAGCTAACTGGGGGAAAGACACAAGAGTCTCAACCAACGATATTGAAAATCACGGTGAGCGGAGCATAAAGGGGACATGAATGGGATCACATAAGCGCCAGCATCGGCCTGATGCGAGCTAGAGACTAATCTTGGGGGTTTGAGCTAAACCGACTCGATAGGAGTAAACTGTGTTCAAAGCATCAACACGTAGTGTGAGCTAGTGAACGACTCGACAGAAAGTGCGGCGACTGATTGCTAGTCCCTCCTTCGCTTGCCTTCTTTTGAGGACTTATCATGGGGATAGGGAAAGGGATGCCTCATAAAGGTCTTTAGCACCAATATAAACACACACATACAGAGCCTCCTTTGAGGACTTTCCAGAAAAATGCCCGCCAAAAAGAAACGGTCGGGACTGCAATCCTACTTCTCATGTTATTTGAAAAGGAGAAAGTGAGTAGGAGGGATGAAGAGTACTACCGGATAGCAACATAAGCAAAGAAACGTAAGCAAAGCAACGTAAGCACTTGAAAGCCTCGAGCCTATTAACACCAATGAACAAAAACGTTAGAAGTGGACTTAATTCACAAATGAAAGTGGAATGAACCAATCACACCGCAATTGAAAGCCTCCTTGAGATGCCTTGCACAAGTCAACAAACGCATTAGTAATAACAAGGCAAAAAGCATGATGAAACATACAGGAGAACAAAGGTTATGTTAGTATGTTCTCTTAGTCTCTATCTATGTTAAAGAACCAAGAGAAGTTGCACAATTACAAACTATGCACTAAGGCGCCACACAACTACATGTTGTTCACAAACTAGGTGAGATAAGTGTTTAGGAGTCATGTAAATGGATTAGGACATGAATATTCATTGAAGTCAGAAGCTAACATCATGTTAAATGTGGTTAAGTATATGTAAATGGAATCATGGCATTCATGTCTAAGCACTCTCAAAAGATCAAGACAATCTTTGTTAATAACATGTCATTTGAAGTGAAACTACCACATGAAAAGGTATGGCACACAAGTGAAGATGAAATGGGCATACAATGGAACCAAGTCAGTATGTAAGCCATATTACACATTTAAACATGTCCTATAATCATCACATGAATTCTTAAGTCATTACATGTTTAGGGGCTAAGACAAAGTAATCACAAAGCGCAATCAACTAGTTCTCGAATGTTAGTAGCTTGAAGTGCAAGTAAAAGTGAAACATCAATGATTCATGCACATGTTAAACAAGTTAAGATCAGCACCTAATGACTTCTAATAAGTCACATCTAAGTCCTATAAAAGTTGGGAAAAGATGAGACCTAAAAAGTTAGACAAGTTGATCAAACAAAGTGCAATTGAAAGATGCAAGTCAAGGTTATGTTTCATTGATCATGGGATGCAATCATGGGTCATTATGCTTCATGTAATTTGATGTTCACATTAGAGGTCATGAAAAATGTGGTTAGAAGTAGGTTAGATGCATTAGGTCAAAGAGTATTAAACATTCATGCAAATGAACCAAAATCCTAACATTTATGCACACATAGGAGTCATACAACTTCAAACAAGTAAGATAAGATTATAGGTCAAGTAAACATGATTAGAGGTGTCCTAAGTCAGTATCTACAACATGTTTAATTTGGTTTTCAAGCTTCAAGATATTTAGTAAGAGAATGGTCTTAAAAGACCCACGAAGAAGGAGCAAACACATGATGCATTTCATTTCCAACTTCAACATATTGCAAGTCAATCAAACTCACCAAGACATGACCTATAATGGACTATGAAAAGCCTAAAAATGTACCATAACATGTAATTACAAATGCTTTAAGAAATCCTCAAAAGTGGCGTTGATACATCATCAAAATCCCCTAAGGAAATGCTCTAACAATCACATACACAAATGAAGCATGGAGCACATATGGAATGAGATTAGGGATCCTAAAAATTCAAGTAATCAAGTCATGTTATCATGGAATTAGTGGTCAATCAGACTAAGAGGGTAAGCTCAAAATGGATCTCCTAACATGCTCAAATTATGGCAAACACTTCACATAGGATCAATTGTCATGCATCCAAAAGAACACACCAAAATCACCTATACAATTAGTCTAAAAAATATAGAAAAAATGTACAAGGTCCTCCAATATATTCCTAACTCAAGTCTTAAATTGGGTGCAAAGTTTCAACTCACAAATACTTGAAGAAAATCAATTGTGAAGCACGTAGCACAAAATATGAGCATAAGAACCACCTTTAAAGAAAATTCAAGGAAAAATACGAAAACAAATTAAAAATGAAAATAAAATTTGTCAAAATTTAGTTAACATATCCCGAAACTCACATGAATTAATTTTGAATTTTTTGGCATCATTTGTTATTTTTACAAATCAAATTTGGAACATGTGTAACAAGAAAGTATTAATAACAAGGAAAATAAGAGATGGGTGCAGAGATAGCAATTATCCAGTTTTAATTCCATCGGGCTCAAAAGAGGGGGAGAACAGCCTAGCGCCCTGGGTCCACACGAAAATATGGCTCCCAATATTTACATGAAACACCAGCATGCTTTATCATTACAAAAAAAGGATTCCAACATGAAATCCCACTTGACTCTCTCTCCCTCATTAATGCAGTGGGATTTTTCTATTGGCTAACATGGAAACAAGTAAATCAACCAATCCCCCCGTGCCAGATCATCTCCATCAACCTCATTCCAACATGAAAACCAGTAAAATATGATTTATCATTCTAAGAACTTATTTTTTGCACAATCTTTATTCTAGCATAACTTCCTCAATTCTTGATGAAATTCAATGAAATTTAAACCAAAGTTGTAGTACTACACGAGGCGAACACAACCATAGCAAATAGAATTCAAAATAACGCCTAAATCATAAAGATAATTAGCCATGAAGTCACGGATCCAATCACACATTCAGCAAGATTTCACATTTTTACCTAGTTTTCTAACCAACACGCAATGCCTACACTCCATAGGACTTCAATATGCACTCCTCCATGATCCTAACCACATGATACTACAATGAATGCTTTGAGATTTAGAAAATGGTACCTTACTGAAATTCGGATCTTGAGCCTTGAGGAACCCTAGGAGCTTCGTGCAGAATCAATAAGAGCGAAATAAACGCTTGTTGAAGTCTTTAACCGTGTTGAACAGATTTTGATGAAGAAAGTGAAGAATTTGAAATCCTTCAATGGTGGATTTAAGCTTCAAATGATGCAAACAGAGAGAAGATTATGTTGTGGTGATGAAGAAGTTGAAGAAAAATCGTGAAAACTTTCAGGAATGGGAGAGAAATCCAGAACTGAAGATTGAGGGTGAGAGAGAGAGAGTTTTGATTTGTGTGGTGAAAAATGGGTCTAACTGAATTTGTTGGAGTGAAAATGGCTTTTATATCTGTGGTTAATGCAAGGTTTAAGACTAACCAGAGTTTAGAATTAGTTACAAGGTGAGTTAAGTGGAAATGAAGGAAAATGAGAATGAAAGTTAAGTGTGGTGATGGTTGTCATCTTGTAAGGTGTGTCCATGGTAGTTGTGGTGTGGCTTATGACAAGCATTGATGGTGGTGATGCCTGACGCATAGTACATCAACAAAACTTGTTTTGCAAGTGTATTTATCTCTCTCATGGCCATGTATAGTAACTTCCATATGGCATGCATGTGAAGTAATAGTTTTACTTGGCTCAAAATGACAATGAGTGTATGTGCGTTTTTTAGAAGCAACAAAATATCCAGGCAGCAAGAATTCCTTCCAATTTGTATGGCATAACAACTTTTATGGTATCTTCAAAAAGGTTGAGATAGCCACTTTGAATGAACATATCTTGATGCACAATCCATGAAATTGAGTGGTTTTGAGGTTGTCGGAAAGAAGACATTTCATAGAACAAATCTCATGTTGATTGTGAATTGATTAAAGACCTAAAACACCACGACATTTAACTTTGAAATCATGACCATAAAACTGCACTTGATATTAGAATTTTTCTAAGAGTTTTTCCATTGAAACAACTTTGAGGAACTAACTTTGACCAACCATAACTTTTGATCCAAGGATCCAAATGACAAGTTTTTTATATGGTTGGTAAGGTGGAAGAAAGCTCTCCAACATTTATCTCTGGCAAAATTTCAAAAAAAGGCTTGGATCATGGTGAAATCTGGCTTGAAATTTAGCAACTCAATACTTTGAAACTTACCAGAAATGGAAACTGCCATATAAAGACTTTCCCAAAATGGAAAGTTTTCCATAAAAGGCGATTTCTCACACAAACTTGATTTTTGATGAATCCTTTGGAATTTCTTGATCAATTTTCACCCATTGGACATATTTGACATGATGACCATGATTTTGGCCCTAAAAGTCAGGAGTTGACTTTTTTGAGTGCTTAGTTGACTTTATTCCCAATCTGCCTGATTCTCAATCAATCCTCCAATTGAAATTCATATGAATGTAATTGATGGCTCATATTCTAACCCTAGACACTTGGGAACATGTAGGATGCCATAGAATCAAGTCTTGCCCAAAAATCAGAAATAAACGGACTTTTATGCAAAACCCTAATTTGGTCCCCACAAGTTAGGAGAAAGTGATTGATCTTCAAAACTCAAATTCCTCTGACTATGATGTAGATTGCCTCAAACTAAGATGATTCAAGTGATGAGATGATGTCAAAGGCCCAAGATCCTTGCTTATGGGGGTGTCTCAAGCTCAGAATGGTCAAAACCCTAGTTGAGGATCAATAGTCAGGAGAGTGTAATCCTCTTTTATCCCTTTGCCACTTTCAAACTCTTGGTGACATGGTGGATCATGTGAGAGGTCATTGAGATATGATGGACCCTTGTGACTTGACCATTTGACATATTTCAAACTCCTTGCCATATACAATCAATGAGGTTGACACCCTTGATACCATGCCTTGAGAAGCTCAATGATGCATATGTAATGTTCATGACCTAAATGCAAATGAAGTGTGAAGCATAAGCCACTTATTGGGTATAAATAGGAGGGTAAATTTTGAGGTGTTACAGCTGCCCCTATTCAATCAACTGTGGACCTGAAGGGATGAGAGCAGCGCTTTTAGACATTCGAGGTAAATAGGGATGGAATACCAACAAAAACCGAAAATTTGCACTCTGAGGGTATAAACTAGGGTAGAAGATCTAATGAGTATGTAAGACTCTAATGGGGATAACAAGGAATATGTGATATTGGAAACTATGATATGGGGAAGACACGACACATACCGGTGTTTAAAATCACGAGGTAGGGTAAGCATCGGAAGATGACGCTCACCAGTATCAAAAAGGGAAGATGATATAGACACAAACACATGTACTGGCTCAACGACACTTACCGGCATCGAAAGATGATGCTATCCAGCATCAAAGGAGGAATGAAATGATGACACTTTCCGGCATCGAAAGATGATGCTATCCGGCATCAAAGGAGGAATGAAATGACGACACTTTCCGGCATCGAAATATGATACTATCCGGTATCAAAGAAGGAATGAAATGACGACACTTTCTGGCATCGAAAGATGATACTATCCAGTATCAAAGGAGGAATGAAATGATGACACTTTTCGGCATCGAAAATATGATGCTATCCAGCATCAAAGGAGGAATGAAATGACGACACTTACCGACATCGAAATATGATGCTATCCGGCATCAAAGGAGGAATGAAATGACGACACTTTTCGGCATCAAAAGATGATGCTATCTGACATCAAAGGAGGAATGAAATGACGATACTTTCCGGCATCGAAAGATGATACTATCCGGTATCAAAAGTGGATAGGAATAATGACACTTTCCGACATCGAAAGAAACCGAGTATATACTGGAATCCTAGTCAGACAACTCTGCTAGGGGACAAAAACCAATAAGGGATGAGGGACCGATCTACTACCCTAGGGATTGATTAAGGTGCCTGCGGGAGAGCTACAGTTACGTCGTTTCTGCTTGGGATAAGAGAAGTCTGAACAGAAAACTGTGCAGGGGAATATAAGGAGAATGAACAAGTTCATTGGCAACTTTACCGGGGATAAAATATGACTAGTCCTTCTGGATTAAACCACTTTCTGTTGGGGAACCGTCTGGCAGCAAGAATATCCAAACCTGGCTTATGCTTCGAATGTATATGTTTGAATTTTTCTATGGCGTAATGCTTCATGCGAAATGGAAATGCTACACGTTTTGAGGATGCAATGATTACTACATGCAAGATGCAAAGGGAATCCTCTGCAAAATAAATGCTGAGGATATGAAGGCAACTCCACTGGGGATGACAAACTGAATTGTCCTCAGGGTCACAAACCGTGCTAAAGAGGACAAATTGAACGGCCTTCCCGATCCAAACCTCTTCTGAAGATGAAACCTGAAGAGAGCTTCCGCTCCGTTGGGGATTAAGAATGACAACTGATGATGATGGAACCCAAAGGTTTGATATGGAAAAGGCACCAATAACCATTCGACTTGGAATTTGCCGGGGATGATAATTAGCAACTCTGCTGAGGAAGTGATTACTGATCCAATCTTCTGATTTTCTGTGGGGAAACAGATCAACAAATCGGCTGGGAGGAATGTTCATACATTTGGACTATGAATCACGGAGAACGATGACTTTGCTTGGAAGACATCACCTGAACCAGTCCTGCTTGAGGAGAGCCTGTAACCATAGGACTCCGCTGGGGAAATGGCAAGCTTATAACGTGGCTCCTGAGGAAATAAGATCAAACAAGCCTCTATTGAGGAATAAACTACTTCCTGACTCGATGAGAAAATTATATCAGTACTCTGTAGGGGAGAGAAACGAGTCTCTTGCTGTGGATGCCAACCTGCTTGGGGAGTCGACCAACCATCCTTATCCTGTCTAGGGTTTGCCCTCTTACTGGAGAAAAGATAAATCCATCTCTGGTTGAGGAAACCAAACCTCTGGACTCTTGCTGGGGAGCATAATAAGATTACATAGCCTTTGCTTTGGCTACTTCTGTTGAGGAAACATTCATTCTCACACCCCACTGAGAAAGATACCTTGCCGGGGAATAGAAACCCTATGTTGGGAACCACTTTGGCGTTTCACGCTTTTGCTGATCAACCGCATGCCGATTATCATAAGCAAACTCTCCACTTGTCTCATACCACTTGGTCTACCGGGAGAAATCGTCTCAAGAGGATTTTACAAAAAACCCGACATTCAAAATGCCATAGGGTCTTCAAATTCTTGGAGAGATTTATTGGATCTCGGCGTAACTGCCCCAGGTTGGATAACCTACGAAGGAATTTGCCTCAAGAGGATTCGTAATGACTTGAAATATTTTGCCCCAGTATACTGAATCGTGAAGAGGTGCTTTTGATTAATGCTCTCGGGGTGGCCTGCTCCAGTAAGAGTCTTGCAGCAATTCTATCCCTTATCTTCAAGGGATTTGCTGAATCTCGACATGATTGCCCTAGATTGGTTGAACTTGAAGAGATTCCTCGACGTGACTGCCCTAGATTGCCTGAACTTTGAGCACAACTTGCTGAGAAAAGCGATATCTGACGGAGTCTTTTGGCTACATGCTCATCAATATGGTTGTCCAGGAATTTCCTTTTGGAAAAGTTAGACCTCTTGACTGACCCTCATTATGCAAGCTTCACTGGTGTCAAGTACAATGTATGCAAGCAGAAAATGCTTATTCTGAGAATGATTATTCTAATACAACATACATGTTAATCTTGAAGTTTTCATTGAAGAGATGTCACCAAACCTTGTGAACGAATCACTAGAAAAAATGCGACCCTAATTTGAATAAAAGACATTATGCACATGCAATACCAACAAAAACATTTTAGCCCTACTCATGGGAGTCAGGAACGCTGTCTTATAAGAAGTACACCTTCAGAATAACCTTTACCTCAATTAGGACTTTTGAGGATTGTAACGTGGCCTGGTTCACGGTTTGAGAAAGAAGGATTTATGGCTCAAAATTTTGTTTGTACCCACCCATTCTCCTTGATGTCCTTCAGTTCTACGTTCAGTTTATTTGACACAAGTGTTCACCTTCCAACAGGTTATTGCATGTCATCAATGATGGTTAAGGAGCCCACAATGCTTTCGGAGTGGCAGTCGCTCCTTTCGTCTTTGGTGCCTGTTAGTCACACAACTCATTCTTGCTCGAGGATTTTTCTTTTGTAATCCTTTTTGCTTTTTCTATTGCTCCTTTTTCATTTACTTCCCTGATTTTGCCTGGACTTATTCTTTTTTAATCTTTCGATTTTGATGTCCAGCGGGATGCCCTAACTTTTGCCTAAGTCATTTGTTTTCAAACTTTCGACTTAGCGGGCTTTCTTCTTCTTTTTTTTTTGAACAAATCGTGTGACGCTGGCTTGTCTCGACTTCATTGAAAGGATTGTGACTGCTTCACTCCTTGCGGTGAGGGATAACCATTGTGGTTTCATGCTCCTTGGCCTCCTGATGAGAAAAAAAGGTAATGAATCCTTAGATGCGCAATCCTTTTGAAATTTGAACGCTTGGTCAAATCAACTGACAACTACCCTGCCCTGGGGTTAAGTGTTAGGGTTTTTTTATTTCAAAAGAAACTCTTACTTCTAGGATCAACGGGGTTAACAAGGGTCTATCTCCCTTATATCTCCGGTGTTTGGGGAGTTGAAATAATGCCTGTACATGATCAGCACGGTTTTGTTCCCAAAAGCATACGACCAGAAAGTTTGCGTTTTCAATTTGTCATCCCCCCTCTAAGAGTTTAGGCACGTAAATTGGTATTGCAATGCATAGAAACAATTAAATGAATGAACACAAATGAATTACTTCAAGAAAAACATATTCATTGCATTAAGGTCATCATTCAAAAACAAACAAGTTTTACATGTATACAAAGTATTAACGAACAATGAAAAATACAAATGAAAGTACAGTAAAGAAGCTAAAGATTGCCATTATTGAGGAGGCTTGGCTCCGTCTGGACTTATTGCTCTTAACGACATGCTCGCAATCTGAGTGCTCACTCGGGAGGCTTTAGTTGATGTGCAAACCATCAACAGTGAATGTAATGACCCCAGCGTCGATCAGATCTTGCAACTTATGCTGAAAGGCCTTGCACTTTTCAATACTATGCCCTGGTGCTCAAGAATGAAAATCACAATAGATACTTGCATTGTAGCCTGGTGGGGGAATGCCAGTAAGCGAAGCCAGCGTCCGAAGTTCAACCAATTGAAGTTGGAGAAGATGCCTCAACAGCTGAGCATAAGGCATAGGAAGTGGATCAAAGATCCTCGCAGGCTTCTTCGGCCTCGGTGGGTACTTCTTAACCATTGCGTTGTCTTGGGAAATAGGAGATAGTTGTTGCCAAGGAAGTTCTGGACCCTTAGGGTATGAAGACGATCCCTGAGGTAAGTCACATTTTGGGATAGATCCCACATGCAATGGTGGAATGAGAATTTCTACTACAACCTCAGGCATGGGATTATCATCCTTTCTCAACACGTTTCTCAGGACTTCCATAATCAATCCCATCTGAGCCTTCATTTGATTGACCTCTTCCTTCAGCATTTTCTGGTCTTGAATCAAGGCTTGCATGTCCCCCATAAACTGCCCCATCTGGATCTTCATTTCAGTTACTTCTACCCAAAGTTGTTCCATGGCTATCCTCTGCTTATCACAAGTTGAGTTGTGGTGAGAAGTCTGGATGGCAATTCTGATGATAATACTAAGTCAGAAGTAAGAAATCCGCTCCTGAGCACCTGTTATGCATATGAGTATCAGAATTCAAATGTCATGTGATGCAAATGCAAAGACACGGGATCAAGGTAGCCATAAATTATGAATGAGTGTTGTGCTGATAACTGAATAAGTTCATAGGTCAACTCTGAAGAGAATACCGAAATACCAGAATATCCGATAATCAGAATACCAGAATACCAAAATGTCAGTATAATTGGAATATCGGAATAAACAAGATATCGGAATGCCAGAACGCCAGAATATCGGCATAATCAAAAAACCAGAATGCCAGAAAACTAGAATGCCACAATACCAGGCTGATAAGTCCACACTGATAAGAAAACCAGAATACCGGGTGGGATGAAGATTACGGTTACCTGCATACCTGTAAACACCCGCCCATTCTCACATGTGGGTACTAAAACGCGGGATCCTCAGTTTCGGATTCTCGATTTGAGAAGCAATAGTACATTCATCCTGATGGGTACAATACTATTGCTAAATAAATAGGTCATCCACTGATTCCCCCAAAAATAAGGTCATCCTATAGCAAGTTCCCAGTTTCGGGTCCTCTGCAGGATACATAATGGGTTTGCTATTTCTGGTCTACCATTATTGCTCCTGAAGGAGTGCCTATGCTGAGTCCTCAGGAAATGGTCACCAGGTATTGACAATCCTCTTCAGACCACCTAGCCACCACATACGCATGTAATAACCAAGCATCCTTGGAAAGATCTCATCTGGTTTGTGAGCTTAGGCCAGCAACACGTGTCACACGCCATGCGTACCAACAAAAGCCCACACTAAAAAACTAGGTACACTCGAGCCTGGGTACTGGGCTCACCACTCAAAACACCCTGCCCACCAAACAGAAAAGTCCAGCACAGAACAATCCAGTATATGGCAATGCTAAAGTGCAATAAAGCAAATAAACATACGATAAAGCTGATAATCATGCAATAAAACAGTAAATAAAGCATGTAAAGCATAAAGATAAACACCCAATAACCGAAAGCACACAAGCGCTAGGATTGACTCGCTTAGGGATGGGAAAGTCCCCAGCAGAGTCGCCAGCTGTCGTATCTGCGAAAATCAACCGACGGAAAAGAACAGAAGAGTCGCCACCGAACGTTATTTATCCCGATGCAGGGAAAGGAAGCGATCGAAAAAAACCTCAACGAAGGGAAATGGATGGTCATCGCAACCATCGTCTGGGTTCAGGAGTCGGTTACATGAGAGGAAGGTATTAGCACTCCCTCGCGTCCATCGTACTCGATGGGATCCACGCTCGTTGTTATCGATCACAGGGTGTAGGTTATCTGAAGCTCAACTGCTAACCAGGAAGAAAAAGAACGGGAAACGGAGGAACGAGGGGAGAAAAGAAAAAGGTGACTCGATAGGACATCGCCGTCCTAGGCCTACGTATTCCCTCGAGAGCGGGAAAGTCAGAGTCAGCGTAGTTCGGAGCACTACAGGATTATGGGGGGAAGGTTGCTCGCCAAGACATCGCGTCTCATGCCTACGTATCCTCAATCTGACGCGAAGGAGGAAGTCAGAGCAGTCGTAGTTCGACCTAATAGGGTCGGTTTTATTTTGTTTTTTTAGCGGAAAACATCAACGTTCGCGTTCCAGCAGTTTAGGTGTTGTCGCTCGTTGTATGGAGTCTTACTCGTTTACCTGTTTGCGGTAGAACGGAAATGACGCATCCTTTATGAGTGGATTGAGGGAGATGAAGAGAGAAGATGATTGTTTGTTATTGTCTTTTAGAAGAAGTGTTTTGGTTGTTTTGTTTGCAATATGCAAAGTGTTAAAGTCTATGACATAGTGAACGGTTTGCGTAACGAGTCACACGCCTCACGCGACAAAGCACACTATGTACTTAAGACTCATGGCACACAAAGCACATCTTTATTCATTAAGTGTTTTATCTTTTCTTTGAGAGAGAGAAGAGATGACTCAAGTTTTGAACATAAAATCTAATGGGGGACTCAATCCTAGTGTTAACATGCATCATTGATCCTATGATTGAATTATGAGGAAGAAAGGGAAGATCTCTACTTAAGGTAGCATACAAAGGAACTACAAGTAAATGAAAGAGTAAGTAGTGTCAATCAAGAATAACATCAAACAATCAAAGTAAGAAAAAACAAGGGAGCTTTAGCTAAGGGGTCATATCAACCGAGGCAAACAAGCTAACTGGGGGAAAGACACAAGAGTCTCAACCAATGATATTGAAAATCATGGTGAGCGAAGCATAAAGGGGACGTGAATGGGATCATATAAGCGTCAGCATCGGCCTGATGCAAGCTAGAGACTAATCATGGGGGTTTGATTGATAAACCCTCCTTCCACTTAACCGACTCGATAGGAGCAAACTGTGTTCAAAGCATCAACACGTAGTGTGAGCTAGTGAATGACTCAACAGAAAGTGCGGGGACTGATTGCTAGTCCCTCCTTCGCTTGCCTTCTTTTAAGGACTTATCATGGGGATAGGGAAAGGGATGCCTCATAAAGGTCTTTAGCACCAATATAAACACACACATACAGAGCCTCCTTTGAGGAATTTCCAGAAAAATGCCCGCCAAAAAGAAGCGGTCGGGACTCCAATCCTATTTCTCATGTTATTTGAAAAAGAGAAAGTGAGTAGGAGGGATGAAGGGTATTATTGGATAGCAACGTAAGCACTTGAAAGCCTCAAGCCTATTAACACCAATGAACAAAAATGTTAGAAGTGGACTTAAGTGACAAATGAAAGTGGAATGAACCAATCACACCATAATTGAAAGCCTCCTTGAGATGCCTTGCACAAGTCAACAAACGCATTAGTAATAACAAGGCAAAAAGCACGATGAATCATACATGAGAACAAAGGCTATGTTAGTATGTACTCTTAGTCTCTATCTATGTTAAAGAACCAAGAGAAGTTGCACAATTACAAACTATGCACTAAGGCGCCACACAACTACATGTTGTTCACAAACTAGGTGAGATAAGTGTTTAGGAGTCATGTAAATGGATTAGGACATGAATATTCATTGAAGTCAGAAGTTAACATCATTTTTAATGTGGTTAAGGATGTGTAAATGGAATCATGGCATTCATGTCTAAGCACTCTCAAAAGATCAAGACAATCTTTCTTAATAACATGTCATTTGAAGTGAAACTACCACATGAAAAGGTATGGCACATAAGTGAAGATGAAATGGGCATACAATGGAACCAAGTCAGTATGTAAGCCATATTACAATGTATAAACATGTCCTATAATCATCACATGAATTCTCAAGTCATTACATGTTTAGGGGCTAAGACAAAGTAAGCACAAAGCACAATCAACTAGTTCTCGAATGTTAGTAGCTTGAAGTGCAAGTAAAAGTGAAACATCAATGATTCATACACATGTTAAACAAGTTAAGGTCATAAAAAGTTAGACAATTTGATCAAACAAAGTGCAATTGAAAGATGCAAGTCAAGGTTATGTTTCATTGATCATGGGATGCAATCATGGGTCATTATGCTTCATGTAAGTTGATGTTCACATTAGAGGTCATGCAAAATATGGTTAGAAGTAGGTTAGATGCATTAGGTCAAAGAGTATTAAACATTCATGCAAATGAACCCAAATCCTAACATTTATGCACACATAGGAGTCATACAACTTCAAACAAGTAAGATAAGATTATAGGTCAAGTAAACATGATTAGAGGTGTCCTAAGTCAGTATCTACAACATGTTTAATTTGGTTTTCAAGCTTCAAGAGATTTAGTAAGAGAATGGTTTTAAAAGACCCACGAAGAAAGAGCAAACACAAGATGCATTTCATGTCCAACTTCAACATATTGCAAGTCAATCAAACTCACCAAGATATGACCTACAATGGACTATGAAAAGCCTACAAATGTGCCATAACATGTAATTACAAATGCATTAAGAAGTCCTCAAAAGTGGCGTTGATACATCATCAAAATCCCCTAAGGAAAGGCTCTAA
Source organism: Lathyrus tuberosus (assembly GCA_022829125.1). Taxonomy (NCBI): domain Eukaryota; kingdom Viridiplantae; phylum Streptophyta; class Magnoliopsida; order Fabales; family Fabaceae; genus Lathyrus; species Lathyrus tuberosus. Next base: position 1,099,959 of record JALAZF010000196.1, on the reverse strand, counting down.
CAATCATATACACAAATGAAGCATGAAGCACATATGGAATGAGATTAGGGATCCTAAAAATTAAAGGAATCAAGTCATGTTATCATGGAATTAGTGGTCAATCACACTAAGAGGGTAAGCTCAAAATGGATCTCCTAACATGCTCAAATTATGGCAAACACTTCACATAGGATCAATTGTCATGCATCCAAAAGAACACACCAAAATCACCTATACAATTAGTCTAAAAAATCTCGAAAAAATGCACAAGATCCTCCAATATATGCCTAACTCAGGTCTTAAATTAGGTGCAAAGTTTCAACTCACATTTACTGGAATAAAATCAATTGTGAAGCACGTAGCACAAAATATGAGCATAAGAACCACCTTTAAAGAAAATTCAAGGAAAAATTTCAAAAAAAATTAAAAATGAAAATAAAATTTAGCAAAAATTAGTTAACATATCTCCAAACTCACGTGAATTAATATGGAATTTTTTGGCATTATTTGTTATTTTTACAAATCAAATTTGGAACATGTGTAACAAGAAAATATTAAAAACAAGGAAAATATGAGAGAGGTGCAGAGATAGCAATTATCCTGTTTTAATTCCACCGGGCTCAAAAGAGGGGGGCGAACAGCCTAGCGGCTCGGGCCCACACGAAAATATGGCTCCCAATATTTACATGAAACACCGGCATGCTTTATCATTACAAAAAAAAAGATTCCAACAGGAAATCCCACTTGACTCTCTCTCTCCCTCATTAATGCAGTGAAATTTTTCTATTGGCTAACATGGAAACAAGTAAATCAACCAATCCCTCCGCGCCACATCATCGTCATCAACCTCATGCCAACATGAAAACTATTAAAATATGATTTATCATTCTAAGAACTTATTTTTTTGCACAATCTTTATTCTAGCATAACTTCCTCAATTCTTGATGAAATTCAATGAAATTTAAACCAAAGTTGTAGTACTACACGAGGCGAACACAACCATAGCAAATAGAATTCAAAATATCGCCTAAATCATAAAGATAATTAGCTATGAAGTCACGGATCCAATCACACATTCAACAAGATTTCACATTTTTACCTAGTTTTCTAACCAGCACGCAATGCCTACACTCCATAAGACTTCAATATACACTCCTCCATGATCCTAACCACATGATACTACAATGAATGCTTTGAGATTCAAAAAATGGTACCTTACTAAAATTTGGATCTTGAGCCTTGAGGAACCCTAGGAGCTTCGTGCAGAATCAATAAGAGCAAAATAAACGCTTGTTGAAGCCTTTAACCGTGCTGAACAGATTTTGATGAAGAAAGTGAAGAATTTAAAATCCTTCAATGGTGGATTTAAGCTTCAAATGATGCAAACAGAGAGAAGATTACCTTGTGGTGATGAAGAAGCTGAAGAAAAATCGTGAAAACTTTCAGGAATGGGAGAGAAATCCAGAACTGAAGATTGAGGGTGAGAGAGAGAGTTTTGATTTGTGTGGTGAAAAATGGATCTAACTGAATTTGTTGGAGTGAAAATGACTTTTATATATGTGGTTAATGCAAGGTTTAAGACTAACCAGAGTTTAGAATTAGTTACAAGGTGAGTTAAGTGGAAATGAAGGAAAATGAGAATGAAAGTTAAGTGTGTTGATGGTTGTCGTCTTGTAAGGTGTGTCCTGGTAGTTATGGCGTGGCTTATAATAAGCATTGATGGTGGTGATGCCTGACGCATAGTACAACAATAAAACTTGTTTTGTAAGTGTGTTTATCTCTCATGACCATGTATAGTAACTTCCATATGGCATGCATGTGAAGTAATACTTTTGCTTGGCTCAAAGTGACAATGAGGGTATGTACGTTTTTTAGAAGCAACAAAATATCCAGGCAGCAAGAATTCCTTCCAATTTAAATGGCCTAACAACTTTTATGGTATCTGCAAAAAGGTTGAGATAGCCACTTTGAATGAACATATCTTGATGCACAATCCATGAAATTGAGTAGTTTTGAGGTTATCGGAAAGAAGACATTTCATAGAACAAATCTCATGTTGATTGTGAATTGATTAAAGACCTAAAACACCATGGCATTTCACTTCGAAATCATGACCATAAAAATGCACTTGATATTAGAATTTTTCTAAGAGTTTTTCCATTGAAACAACTTTGAGGAACTAACTTTGACCAACCATAACTTTTGATCCAAGGATCCAAATGATAAGTTTTTTATATGGTTGGAAAGGTGGAAGAAAGCTCTACAACATTTATCTCTGACAAAATTTCAAAAAAAGGCTTGCATCATGGTGAAATATGGCTTGAAAGTTAGCAACTCAATACTTTGAAACTTACCAGAAATGGAAACTGCCATATAAAGACTTTCCCAAAATGGAAAGTTTTCAATAAAAGGTGATTTCTCACACAAACTTGATTTTTGATGAATCCTTTGGAATTTCTTGATCAATTTTCACCCATTGGATATATTTGACATGATGACCATGATTTTGGCCCTAAAAGTCAGGAGTTGACTTTTTTGAGTGCTTAGTTGACTTTATTCCCAATCTGCCTGATTCTCAATCAATCCTCCAATTGAAATTCTTATGAATGTAATTGATGGCTCATATTCCAATCCTAGACACTTGGGAACATGTAGGATGCCATAGAATCAAGTCTTGCCCGAAAATCAGAAATAAACTGACTTTTATAAAAAACCTAATTTGGTCCCCACAAGTTAGGAGAAAGTGATTGATCTTCAAAACTCAAATTCCTCTGACTATGATGTAGATTGCCTCAAACTAAGATGATTCAAGTGATGAGATGATGTCAAAGGCCCAAGCTCTTTGCTTATGGGGGTGTCTCAAGCTCAGAATGGTCAAAACCCTAGTTGAGGATCAATAGTCAGGAGAATGTAATCCTCTTTTATGCCTTTGCCACTTTCAAACTCTTGGTGACATGGTGGATCATGTAAGAGGTCTTTGAGATATGATGAACCCTTGTGACTTGATCATTTGACATATTTCAAACTCCTTGCCTTATACAATCAATGAGGTTGACACCCTTGATACCATGCCTTGAGAAGCTCAATGATGCATATGTAATGTTCATGACCTAAATGCAAATGAAGTGTGAAGCATAAGTCACTTATTGGGTATAAATAGGAGGGAAAATTTTGAGGTGTTACAGTGCAATGAACCTCAAAGTTCATCTGGCCCCAGATTAGGGTTTTCTTCAGGAGAAAGTCGTCTGTGCCCTAATTCATGGTCAAAGCATGATCACAAGCCAGGGGACATGATCCATTATGTTCATAAACATCCTTGGAATTCATCTAAATTATAGGAGAATTTCAAAGTTTCAAATCCACTGAAGATCACATAGTTGATTCATCTAAACTGATTTTCACCTGACAAAGCCAAGCCTTTGATTTTTGGTGTCTTGACCCAAGATGAAGCATTCAAGCTATATTCCATAAAGACATGCTTAATTCTTGAGTTCGAGCATGAGAGATCACCATTTGAAAGGTTTCTTGCAAAAAGGGCAAGGTTTGATTCTTAAATTTTTCTAAGTATGGAAGAATTCACTCCTTGTGCAAAATTGGGAAGGTCATAACTTTCAAACCACACATCCAAATTTTGTGACTCAAAGCTCAAATTGAAGCTCCCAACATGAACTTCATAACATATAAGAGGGTCCTTATCCAAACGAGGCTTGGTTTTTAAGTTACAAGGCTTGGAAGTTCAAGGCACTTAAAGACTTAGTGAAATTTCACTACATTTTGCCTTGAAACCCAGCTAACTTCATCTCCGGTTTTCACCAAGATCCCTTTTGATCCAGAACTTGGAGTGAACATGAAAGTTACAGAGGACACTTGGGGCTTTCCAAAAAGTACTAGAACTCCCCAATTCATGGAGGGAGCTGGGAGATTCAAAGCTTTGAAGGTAGGGGTTCATTTCTTGAGTTACAAGTTTCCAACATAAGCAAAATGATGCAAAACCTCTTCTAATCACCAAATTCCTCACAAATCTGAAGATTAAAGGCAAGAATAGTGTGATTAGAACCTCTGCCACGATTTTGCAAGTTGCAACATTAAAGAATGAAGGTTTTATGCAAGTGGATACAAGCATGATATCATGAAAGAGAAACTTTTCAAAGCATGGGCACTCCAAGCTTCTTTGCAAACCTTGAGCCTTGTCCTAATCCAATCACTATAGCTAAGCAACTCCAAGCCTAGTCTTACCATCAATTGTTGCCTTTTGAAAGCAAAAGACTTAGTCACTTCTCACTTGGCACGATGGAAAAGAAAAAGGGAGATTTTGGCAAGATACATTTTCTGCCCATACCTCAGCTCTTCGATTTCTCTTATAAGTGGAGGATGAAACTTCATTGCAAGACACACAAGAACCACCCCAAACATAGGCTAAATATTCTCCCCATTTTCTCCCTCACTTACTCTTGCAAATTTGCAAGAACATTGTTGCAAGAGTTTTGGCTCGAGCTTTCCACCATCCAACACCACCAACCTTCAATAAACACTTCATGGAGGTCATCTAAACCCTCAAACAGATTCTGTAACATCAACACAACACATCAGAACAGCAACACACATCAGACCACATCACAAAGGCATCATAAACTTGCGATCTATTTTTCCTTGCAACCAAGAGAAGAGGAGGAGCATTTCACCTGCAGGCCACCAGCTCAGAAGAAAAGGATTTGAGTTTGCAAAAAGTATTAATATTTCCAAGTGAATGGGCAGCGGACTTACTCCACTTGGTAAGTCCATCTTTTTCTTCCTTAACACTCACTGATTTCATGCCATATACATAACTATGATTTATCTCCATAATGTTATCATGTTTATGCTTTGCATTTATGTCAGTTTTTATGATAATGTAAATGATAATGTGTGAGTTTGTATGATGCATGATGATTAGGGCTGGCAATGAACCAAACCAACTCGAAAATAGTTCAAAATTCGATTCGAAAATTAAATCATTGAACTAGGTTCATGAACCAAATGAGCTGAATATGAGCTAAAAACTAAGTTCGTTAACTAAATGATCTGAACTTGAACTATACATAGTTCGACTCGTTAGGTTCATGGGTCAATTCGATTATATATGAGATAGATTATATTGCCTTTAAGAGTAGGTTTAAAGATTTGTTCTAAATCTTAGTCTCATATTTTCTTTTAATCTAACGGTTTTAATTGATAATTTATATTCTCAAGTGAGTAAAATATTTCTACGAATAATTATACAAATAAAATTAACATCGTATAAATTTCAATCTTATAACTTTTATTTTATTTCTATATTTTTTATTTAAAAAATATTAATTTAAAATGTCAAATATATATATATATATATATATATATATATATATATATATATATATATATATATATATATATATATATATATATATATAAAATAGACTTTAAAAAATTACTTTTAAGTTTATGAAATAAGCGAGTTGAACCTAACAAGATAAACCTAACGAGTTGAACCGAGATATTCGTGAACTTCTAACAAGTCGAGTTTAACCTGAAAAAAAAGTCTGTGATGAACTCGAACTCGAACTCGAACTTGGCCAATTCTTAACGAGTCGAGTTTGAGCTGAAAAAAAAGTTCGTGATGAACTCGAACTCAAACTCGGCTAATTCTTAACGAGTCGAACTGAGCTAAGGTGAGTTCAACTCGACTCATTTCCAGCCCTAATGATGATCCTGTTTAGTTCGTGACAGTTTGGAACACTTGGTTTTTGTATCCATTTTCTCCAAACTCCAGTTATCATTTGGAACATCTTAGGGTTTAGGATTATTCTATCATGTGAGCCCTACAGGTGACTCTGTTGTTTTGTTAAGTTTGGTTGAAAACTGAGGTAGATAATGTTTAAGCAAGGCAGATGTTGCCATGTTTGTTTGCTTGGGTTCGCACGTTAGGGTTTGTGGTTTCATGTGCATGACGAAGTTAGATGCATGGCGAGTAGGGATTGGTTGATTTAGTTTTGTCATTTTGCACTTTAAAATTTTAACGACCAATTGATAACCATATTACATAACCTTTGTACACGACTGTTACATTAATAATGGGCTAATTGTATTTTTCATGTTGAAGCTAGCATTTTTAGTTCGCTCAAGGTAAATCTATTACTGGGGTGGGCATATACATTGGATGTATAGCCACCCCAGTGGCATGAACATAGCGCGTGATACCAAGGGGTCTGGGGTTCGAATCCCCCTCGCCCCAGACACCCTTTTGCTATTTTTCTTTTTATGTTATCCTGTTTCTACCTTTTTTATTGGACCTGGGCCCAGCGCATTTACTCTTGCCACCCCAGCAAATAGGCCCATGCGCATGACAATATAATTTCAGCACATTTCATTTTTGCTATTGCACCCCCACTGTCTTTAGTTTTCAATATTATTTTATTTTTCCCTTTTCATTTTAATTGTTTAAAAACATTTCTTTTCACCCAAAAATTCCACAAAAATTCATAAACACATTTTAATGTTTAATTTAATTTTCTATAATTTTTATTTTTATTTTTATTCTATTTTCATATTTATTTCTAAATTTATAAAAACCATGAATAAACTTTGTGTTTAGTTCTGGAACTTCTTTTGAAAATTAACCTTTATTCTCCACTTGTTAAGAGATTTCCTTAGAGTGTTTTAGGACTTGTGTAAGGGTTGTTGGGAGGGTTATGCTTGACCTTGGATAAGGTCTTTTGTTAGGTTTTGTTTGTATCATTTGACCTTTGTTTCTTAGACTCATACCTTTGACATTACACCTTTGATTTCAACTTTGAAGAGGCTATCTCTGCCATACTTATGTGTCCACTTATTCATGTTTGCTGTGAACTATCTCATTATCTTTGCCATACTTATGTATCCACTTATTCATGTTTGTTGTGAACTATCTCATTATCTTTGCCATACTTATGTGTCCACTTATTCATGTTTGTTGTGAACTATCTCATTATCTTTGCCATACTAATGTGTCCACTTATTCATGTTTGTTGTGAACTATCTCATTATCTTCTGCCATGCTCATACATGGATGCTCATCTCATTATTTTGATATTGTTCATACTTAATTGATGTCTATCCTCTTTGAGTTCTTGAAACTCTTATTGCTTATCACTCAATTTAATCCCACTTCAACTCTTGTTTACAAGAAGTAGTCTTCCCCTCCTTCCAAAGGAAAGACTCTCTATTGACCTCAAAGTCATAGATAGCTCATTTACCATCTTGGCGTCATTAGAGCCATCCCTTATCCTCATTAGGATCAATCCTTGGCCTCATTAGAGCCTCTTCTTCGTTTAACCTCATTAGGTTCCCCTCTTGTGAGCACTATCATCATAGTTGCTTATTTCCCTCCTTGGCCTTATTAGAGCCACTTACCTCATGACTTAGGATTCACCTAGAGTTCCTCAACTCTATGTGAGCATCATCATTATGATGTTCCTTTCCCCTTTGGCCTTTTTAGAGCCATTAAAACTTAGAAATAAGCTAGAGTTCTTCAACTCTATGTGATTCTCATTATTATGAGTGTTCACTTCCCCTTTTTACAACTTAGACTTAAAGAGTTTTTTGACTCTATATAAGTATCACACTCATTCCCCTTTGGAACTTTGGCCATAGTCAATGGTTCCTCACATTTAGTTAGGTGAACTACGGTTGCTCTGATTCTTTAGTAAGGATACGTTGGCACAAGATGCGACGTCTTGGCGAGCAAACTTAGTATATACCCCTAGGTCTTTACCTTCACCCTTAGTATCTTGGTTTTCACCATAGATCTTCATCCATACCGTTAGGTCTTTACCGTTAGCATTTTGGTCTTCACCATAGGTCTTTACCTTTACCCTTAGCAGATTTTCTTAGCAAGCAAACATGACATAACACAAATACAAACAAGAGGTTCCTGTAGAGTACTACAGATACTTAGGGTTTCACATAGCGCAATTAGGGTTTTCTTCGATCTTTACCCTTTCCTTTGGATAAATCAAAGCTCGGTGGTGAATTTCAAAGTTTTGTGATTCAAGTTAATTAATAGCCTGATATCCGATTCTCACCGTAACAGAAATGGCGACTTCACTGGGGAATGACTAAGAGGGTTAAGCCTACCTTGCTTGTGTTTGTGTTATTTATGTATTGCCTGCTTGTACACATCTGTATATATCTGTATATATTTGCTTGGGTTCTTCTGTTTGGTAGGTTACTACTTTTGAGTGGTGAGATAAGTCCTAACCTGGACTTGAGCATACACATAAGATAGGATTGTGGTGTAATCAATAGTCGGCTGTTAGGAGTAGTCCTAACAAGTTTGGCATATGATGACCATGCTCAGTGGAGGCCCCTTTGGGATTATTGATGTCTGATGTGAGTAGTCACATTGATGTCACTCTTTCTGACCTGGGAGCCTGTGAGACTGAGGACCGTAGTTACCTTTTCCCCACTTTGGCTTTTTAGGACGTAGTGCGATGACTATGAGGGAGTAGTCCCAAATAGTTGATACGCGATGCTACACTCAGACGAGTTTATCTTGAGAATATTGTTAACTCGCGTGAGTAGTCACGTAGGCCGATAATATCCGAAAGATTTATCTATGACTCTGAGAACTTTTTTAGAACCCTGTTCTACAGTTGATAAACCCATAGTACCTATCTTTTGGGATGGGTAGACCATGGCTCCATGCTCGTGATCTTCAAACCTAGGCCTACATTCGTTTGCCTGTATATATGTGCATACATGTATATGTGTGTTTGTGCATCCATGCATTCATGCATTCGTGAATAACCCTTTGGTTTCAAGGAATTCATATGTTATTTCCTTTGCAAAAATCAATAGAGCTTGGATTTTGAAACGAAACTTTTCAGTTTTTCCAAGATTGTTTGCAACTTGCTTTTGAATCGCTTGAAACCAGTTGGTTTGCATTTGCATAGCATGCGCATGTCATCGCATTCATATTCTCATTTGTATTTCTCAGCCTTGAGTCTCATCCATCCTTTGTCCATAACCCAAGAGTTGATTTCCTAAAGCCATTATTGGACTTGAAGTAGCTTTTAAAGGATCATGAACTCAGGAGAATAGGACGGGTTTGTGACCAGAGCGAATTTTGACTTGTTGAAAGATCAGTTGGATCAAATTGTGGAAGCTATGACAGCCTTGGCAAAGAGAGATGAGAACATTCAGAGGACTTCTGTGAACAAAATTGCTCAAGCTCAACCTGTGCAAATTCCTGTGGGAAACCAGGTTATACAAGAGCGTGCCATTGTCCAAGATGGACATTCCTTTTCAGTTGATGCCGTGGAATATCGTTGCTTCGCATTCTCTGAGCCAGATTCCCAAGAGGTAGTCCCTGTGATAGAAACCGAGGATCCACAAGACATTGAGATAATGGAAAAATGTTGTGCCTTGGAAGAGAAGCTTGATGCCATTAAGGGTCGTGACACTGCTGATCTGAATGCTTTGAACATGTGTTTGGTAACAAACCTCGTGATACCTCCTAATTTCAACACACCAAAGTTTGAGAAGTACAAAGGGGATAGTTATCCGAAGCAGCATTTGGTGATGTATTGTAGAAGAATGACTTCACATGTCTGTAATGACAAGCTCATGATCCACTATTTCCAAGACCGTCTAAGTGGAGCATCACTGAATTGGTACGTGCAGTTAGAGAGTCGCAACATTCAATCATGGTCAGACTTAGCCAATGCCTTTGTGAAGCAATACAACTATAATCTTGATTTGGCTCCCAGTCACCTGCATTTGCTAGACTTATCTCAAGAAGACAATGAATCCCTCAAAAGGTATGCTCAGAGATGGGGAAAAGTAGCTTTTCGCGTCCAACCACCACTCTTGGATAAGGAATTGGTTGACTTGTTCGTGGATACTTTGCAAGGCCCGTACCGAGAGAAGCTGTTTAGCATTGTGGCATCACACTTTTCTAACTTAGTAATAGCTGGAGAGCGCATCGAGAGTGGTCTCAAGAATGGAAAAATCCAAGGCACCTCGAGCATCCTAACTAGTGAGAGTGAATCAGTTGTCAGTTCTCATGAAGAATGGGAGAAAGAAAGTAATTCCACCTGGGAATCTCTGACACCTCAGCCTCATCGCTCATGTGTCTTAACTGATCAGAGTCAGCAATCTTTTGGGTCTCCGCGTCAGACACCATTCTCTCCTCAAGGACAATATTCTTCTCCAAATCGAAGACCTCCTCAGTATCATCGGTCCTACCGCCGTCAGCCGTGTCAGTACACCCGACAAAGCCCAAGAAAGCCAGAGAGGAATTTCACTCAGCTGCCAATGTCATATAGTCAGTTCTTTCCAGATTTAATCAAAGGTGGATTAATAGCGCCAAAGGAGATAGATCCAGTGATCCCTCCATATCCACCAAGCTTTGACGCTAACGCCCGATATGACTACCATGCTGGGGCACATGGACATTCAACTGAAGACTGTAAGGTGCTCAGAAGCAAAGTCCAGGCTCTGCTTGACTCTAAGATGTTCTCATTCACGCCTCAAGGCATTCAAATCAACAATCCTTCACCTAATCAGGAGGATTTCTCAGAGTCTGAGATGGAAGAAATTTCTGAGAGTAGGTGTGAAAATGGTTCTCAGACTGATCCCGACCATCAACTCTGAAGATGATTATCACAGTTTAACAAATCAAGAAAGGAAAGCCCAGTTCGCCGAAGCTGGCAATTTTTTGGCTGTTTCAGCAATTTTGTTGTATTTTCTTTGCATGTTGGAGATTGTATTTGCTTATAAGTTGTTATTTTTCAAATTGGCAAGATTAATGAAATGTTTATGCATCTTTTGATTAAGTCCATTCGTATTCACTCATTCTCTTTCTTTTACTGTCATAAAACAAAAAAAGCAAAAATATTTTCTTTTCCATCCAGTTATCTTTATCAAACTATTGTTTAAAGCAAAGATTGGGGAGGATGATGAAAACATTATATCCATAATTGTTGTGGTATGCTGCCAATTAAACCTTGCCGATGATGTAAGGCATTATTTAAATTCCCAAACACTGGAGAAATAAGGAAGATAATCCCTTGCTAACCCCTTCGAGCTTAGAAGTAGGAGTTTTCTTTCTTCACAAAAAACCCGTAATCTCAACCTTGGGGTGGGTAGTTCTCAGTGTGGCTTGGTCATGCATTCTAATGCAAGAGCTTTATGCAAGACACCAGTCAACTCTCTTAAATCATATGAATAAATGTTGTACAAGTTGTTCCTGACGCGACAAATTAGGAAGGATCGTTATGAAACCCTTACCCGAAGAATGAGTTGAGTCCCTTTCAAGGAAAAAGCTAAGAAAGATAGGAAACTCATAATCATTGCCTTATACGAAAGGGCTTGTATGACAACCAAAAAAGCAGAGGTCTTAAAACCTTAACAAAGACAAGAAGAGGTCTCAAAAACCTCAGTAAAGACAAGACGAGGTCTCAAAACCACATCCAAGACAACCAAATGTTGTAAAGGAGTAATGACAACCCTAGGTGTCTTAATCATCACCAACTATCATCAGCTTAATTCCTAGCCTGTAGGAATCTGAATGTATAGCCTGAGCTAACTGAGCGTAGGATTAAAGTTTATCACGAAGATTGGGTGGGGACAAATAAAAATTTGAGCCTTATACCATTTCTTTCTCAAACCGCGAACCAAGCCACGTTACACCCCTTAAAAGACCTAATTGAGGTAAGGTTGTTTTGAAGATATACTACAGCAAGGTTGGATAACCTGACTCCTAATGATCTTTGCTAATTGTTGGTGTTGACAACTTCACCTGTCATTCCGTAAATGACTAGATCCGCGTTGTGTTTTGATTGTTTAATCACTCCACTGTGTGTTTTCATTAATAAACTTCGATTTCAAAAGCTTGCATAAATGTTGCATTAAATTGCCATTTTTTAATGAACAATACTGCTTACAAGATAATCCAATATCAAAGGAATCCCAACAAAGGCAGCCTGCCAGGGAATTTGACTTGGTAAAGGAAGCTCAGTCTGGGGCAACCGATTTGGAGGATTTGTTAATCAACCATTCCAAGAGCTATTGAATCAGGGGCATAACTTTTTCAAGTTCAGAATGTTGGGGCAAATTGTATTGAGGTCATTTTTATGGAAAGCCGTTTCCCAACTCCTTTTATGGCAAGGACTCTAAAGACCCATCAGCAGGGGCAAGCCTGTTTCCCAGTTTGTTATTCCTACAGTCCGAGGACTTTGTTTTGCAAATGCAGTTAATCTGGGGCAGTTATGTTGAGATTCATGAATCTCTCCCAGAGTTTGAAGATATTTAAGCATCTTGTATGCCAATTCTTCTGTAAAATCATCTTGGTATTTTCTTTTGACAAACCATGTAATCTGGGGTAGATAAGACTTGAAGATGATCATTATGCAGATGAGATTTGTAGAACTACTTAGTTCTTGTGATATCCTTTGCCAGCTCCCTAGTAAGTTGTTACTCCAGTTGATCTTGGCAATTCTCCATGGATTTCCTCCTTCAGTAAGGAAATCAAGCTCGTGATGGCAATCCTAGTGAAGTCATGATACCCCGAGTGGATTTCTCCTTTTCCTTCAGAGAAGGTCGTAACCTTGAAGTAGAGTTGCTGATTCTTCATGTTCATCCCTAATGATGGTCCAATCTGATTAGGTTGGCTGGGTATCCTTGTTGAGATGTTTATTTCATCTCCGGTTTGTTTCCTTTTGTCTATTTTGTCAGCATGAGCATAAACATGGCATGCATGCATTCATACATATGCATAGCATTTGGCATTTTTGCTACCTTTCTGGTGTTTACCTGTTTTGGTTCACTTTGGCATTTATTTCCCCAAGTGACTGGGTTTGTCTATCCTTTCCAATAGGGTCATCACCTTTAGGCATAAAATACCCATCCTTTCTAAATTCCCCACAGAGTTTGATCCTCGTGGATGATGGTTGGTTAAGTTATCTTTTCCATGTTTGGATAAGATAAACCCCCATTTAAGTTTATTCCTCAATGGTTGGAGTCTTGTTTGACCGTTTCTTTCTAGCTTATTCCTATATTGAACTTTGGTCCCTGACAGGTGTTGCTTTTGAGCCCAGTTTGAATGTGCATTTATTTTGCACTGTGTCTCAAAGGAAAATCTTGTACAGATCCTCGATGAAGACAAAATCTTTTCTCCAACAATGTTGTCTTAAAAACATCTCCTTGAATTTGCCCAGACAACAAGTGGCATTCTCCTTCAGAAGCTTGTTTGGTCATTGATATTTTTGCAACGATAAGTGACAATCTCCCCCAAGAAGCTTATCCGTCCATGGTGTTATTCAACCTTTTGTGATTACAATTGTTGTTACCATTGATCAGTCATTTTCATTAACCCCTTTATGAGTTTCTTACTTGAGGTCTTCTCTCCATCAATTCTTTGACAATGTCACTCTTTAGTGAAAGTTTTCATTCTGTCAACCCTTTGACGATGTCACTTTTTAGTGAAATGGTTCATTTCCGTCAACTCTTTGACGATGTCACCATTTATGTTAGTTTCTTCTCATCAACCTTTTGATGATGTCACTCTTCAGTGAATTGGTTTGTTCCCGTCAACCCTTTGACGATGTGATCTAAGATCAGGTTTTCATTCTGTCAATCCTTTGACAATGATAATGTTTAGTGAATTCTTTCTTTCTGTCAATTCTTCAATGATGTGTCTGTTTAGTGAATTGTTTCTTTCCATCAATTCTTTGACGAGGTGTCTGTTTGGTGAATGTTTTCATTCTGTCAATCCTTTGACAATGATAATGTTTGGTGAATTGTTTTGTTTTGTCAATTCTTTGACAAGGTATCTCTCCAACGAATATTTTTTTTCTCCGTCAACCCTTTGACGAGGTCAGCTGGTTTTGTTCCATCAATCCTTTGATGAGGCCACTCTTTAGTGAATTGGATCGTATCCGTTAACCCATTGACGATGATAACGTTTGGTGATTTGATACCCTACCCTTAACCCTTTAATGGTAACCCACAAGTTTATGTATCTCTCTGTCAACACTTTGACAATACCACTCGTTTGTGAAGCTTTTTTTCCCCAGTAGAGACCGTATTTCCGGTTCAACCTTCATTAAGGATATTTTGGTTCTAGAATGTCAACCAGTCACATTTGAACCTGATGACCAATCATTATTGGTGTTGTATACATCCAGTGATTACTGGCACGTTTTTATCCAATCATTATTGGTACCCAAGTCCAGTAATTACTGGCATTGTTTCAAATATCGATCATTATCGATATCGTGTAAGTCCAGTGTCCACTGGCATGCTTTTTATCCAATCATAATTGTTGTCCAAGTCCAGTTTTTACTGGCATTGTTCTAAATATCAATCATCATCGATATTGTTAATGTCCAGTGATTACTGGCATATTTTTAAATCCACTCAGCCTCAGTATTATAAAGTCCAGTGATTACTGGTAGTGCTTGAGGGTTCGATTGTTTTCAGGTACCCAAAGTCCAGTGTTTACGGGCATGGTTTAAAAACTTGATTTTCTTTGGTATTATAAGTGCGGTATTCACTGGCGTTACCTCAGAAGTGATCAGCATTGATGTCCCAAGTCCAGTATTTACTGGCATTGCCCTAATATCGATCATCATCGGTATCATGAAGTCCAATATTCATTGGCACTGTCTTAAAACCCAATCTTCATTGGTCAGTCTTAACTGTATGTCTGTAAATCCAATCTTCATTGGTCAGTCTTAACTGTATGTCTATAAATCTAATCTTAATTGGTCAGTCTTAACTGTATATCTATAAATCCAATCTTAATTGGTCAGTCTTAACTGTATATCTCAAAGCCCAGTATTTACTGGCATGTTTTATATCGGTCATCATCGGTATCGTGAAGTCCAGTGTTTACTGGCGTGTTATTCCCAAGCCCAATCATTATTGGCACCTTAATTTTATCCCCCAGCAGAGGTTTTGGTCATCACCAATATCCCTGTAAAAGTCCAGTGTTTACTAGCATTTTCTTGAAAGTCTGATCATCATCAACATCCCAAATCCAGTGATTACTGGCATATTTTCTAAAGTCCAATCATTATTGGCATCTTGAGATTGGTTATTACCAACATCCTTTGAAAGTCCTTGTGACTATCATCATTTGGCGTACACAGAGTTTGTGTTTGTCTCTGTCTTTTCTGGTTTTTTCTTGAAGACCCCGTTTGAACTCTTCAGATAAGAAATCCCCAGAAAATCGTTTGTTGGGCGTCTTTCCTTTTGCTCAAATTGATCCCCAGTGGAGATCATGTTTTCTTTCTGGTTTCATCCCCAGTAAAGAGCTTGCTTCTCCTTTTGTTAGCCCTAATGTCGCCCGGTCATATCTGAACCTATCGTCCATCTCCTTGTATCTTTGCCCAGTGGAGAACACCTCTTTGACTGCCATCTCCAGTGAAGATCTGTGGGTTCCCCACATTTTATCTTCTTATCTCCAGTGTCTTCTTAGTCACTCCCCAGTAAGTATCTTCTGTTGGTTGTTAACTTACATCCCCAGGGAGTCTTGTTTGTGGGTACTAGACCTTAGCTCCTCCCCAGTGAGGCTCGCATATGGGTGTTTACTCCTTGTCTTTGGTGTCTTGTTTTGTCTGCATCTTGCACCATTTGTGGCATCATATCATCATGCTAGACGTTTATGGCATGTCAGCATTTGCGTGTCTGTTGCCTGTCCTTAGCATGTGCATTCCATCTAAGGGAAAAAATTTCGGTTTGCTATATTTAAATACCTTTAACCTTGTTTTCCCGAGGATTATCATCTCTCGTGCCATCCAATAAAGTTATTCAAATAGGGGCAACTGTTATACCCTAAATTTTACCCCTTAGATGTCATAACATCTTGCACTTGCATTTAGGTTTCAATCATCTATGCATTGTTAACTAACCAATATCTTGCTAGTTTGTTCTTTTATGTGAAAGCTAAGGTTTGCACAAGAAATATGACAAGTTCATGTATCCAAGTTCTCACATACTTCAAAGTCTCCTAAGACACTCCTGGGCTCCATACAACAATCACAAGTGTTCACTATTTGATTGATGTTGGTATCTGTTCAAGAAAGCCAATTGAGGCTCCAAAGTTCAACCACTTGTCTTTGAATACTAATCATGAGTATCTCAAGTCATACTCCATGATCCCTTATGTTTGGATCAAGAGAAATCAAGAAGAGACCACCCAGATCAAAAACTATGGAATTAGGGTTTTAACCTGAAGAATCACTGAAGAGTTTTGTCATGATCAGTCAAGGTTTGATTGGTTCATCACCCAATTGAACTTACCTACATCAAAGAGATCCTATTCAATAAGAAATTAAGAGTTTTTGATTCCCACCACAATTGCAATGAACCTCAAAGTTCATCTAGCCCCAGATTAGGGTTTTCTTCAGGAGAAAATCGACTGTGCCCTAATTCATGGTCAAAGCATTATCTCAAGCCATGGGACAGGATCCATTGTGTTCATAAACATCCTTGGAATTCATCTAAATTATAAGAGAAGTTCAAAGTTGCAAATCCACTGAAGATCACACAGTTGATTCATCTGAACTGATTTTCACCTGACAAAGTCAAGCCTTTGATTTTTGGTGTCTTGGCCCAAGATGAAGCATTCAAGATATATTCCATCAAGACATGCTTAATTCTTGAGTTAGAGCATGAGTGATCACCATTTGAAAGGTTTCTTGCAAAAAGGGCAAGTTTTGGTTCTTAAATTTTTCTAAGTATGGAAGAGTTCACTCCTTGTGCAAAATTGGGAAGGTCATAACTTTCAAACCACACATCCAAATTTTGTGAATCAAAGCTCAAATTGAAGCTCTCATCATGAAATTCAAAACATATTAGAGGGTCCTTATCCAAATGAGGCTTGGTTTTTAAGTTGTAAGGCTTGGAAGTTCAAGGCACTTAAGGACTTAGTGAAATTTCACTACATTTTACCTTGAAAACCAGCTAACTTCATCTCCGGTTTTCACCAAGATCCCTTTTGATCCAGAACTTGGAGTGAACATGAAAGTTATAGAGGACAGTTGGGGCTTTCCAAAAAGGACTTGAACTCCCCAATTCATGGAGGGAGCTGGGAGATTCGAAGCTTTGAAGGTAGGGGTTCATTTCTTGAGTTACAAGTTTCCAACATAAGCAAAATGATGTAAAACCTCTTCTAATCACCAAATTCCTCACAAATCTGAAGATTAAAGGCAAGAATAGTGTGATTGGAACCTCTGCCACGATTTTGCAAGTTGCAACATTAAAGAATGAAGGTTTTATGCAAGTGGATACAAGCATGACATCATGAAAGAGAAACTTTTCAAAGCATGGGCACTCCAAGCTTCTTTGCAAACCTTGAGCCTTGTTCTAATCCAATCACTATAGCTAAGCAACTCCAAGCCTAGTCTGACCATTAACTGTTGCCTTTTGAAAGCAAAAGACTTAGTCACTTTTCACTTGGCACAATGGAAAAGAAAAAGGGAGATTTTGGCAAGATACATTTTCTGCCCATACCTCAGCTCTTCGATTTCTCTTATAAGACGAGGATGAAACTTCATTGCAAGACACACAAGAACCACCCCAAACATAGGCTGAATATTCTCCCCATTTTCTCCCTCACTAACTCTTGTAAATTTGCAAGAACATTGTTCCAAGAGTTTTTGCTCGAGCTTTCCACCATCCAACACCATAAACCTTCAATAAACACTTCATGGAGGTCATCTAAACCCTCAAACAGATTCTGTAACATCAACACAACACATCAAAACACCAACTCACATCAGAACACATCACAAAGGCATCATTAACTTGCGATCTCTTTTGCCTTGCAACCAAGAGAAGAGGAGGAGCATTTCACCTGCAGGCCACCAGCTCAGAAGAAAAGATTTGAGTTTGCAAAAAGTCTTAAGATTTCCAAGTGAAGGGACAGTGGACTTACTCCACTTGGTAAGTCCATCTTTTTCTTCCTTAACACTCACTGATTTCATGCCATATACATAACTGTGATTGATCTCCATAACGTTATCATGTTTATGCTTTGCATTTAGGTCAGTTTTTATGATAATGTAAATGATAATGTGTGAGTTTGTATGATGCATGATGACCCTAT
The DNA here is from genome assembly GCA_022829125.1 of Lathyrus tuberosus. Taxonomy (NCBI): domain Eukaryota; kingdom Viridiplantae; phylum Streptophyta; class Magnoliopsida; order Fabales; family Fabaceae; genus Lathyrus; species Lathyrus tuberosus. The sequence continues at coordinate 1,081,871 of JALAZF010000196.1, read as the reverse complement.
TTAGTTCGTGACAGTTTGGAACACTTGGTTTTTATATCCAATTTCTCCAAAATCCAGTTATCATTTGGAAGAACTTAGGGTTTAGGATTATTCTATCATGTGAGCCCTACAGGGGACTCTGTTGTTTTGTTTAGTTTGGTTGAAAACTGAGGTAGATAATGTTTGAGCAAGGCAGATGTAGCCATGTTTGTTTACTTGGGTTCGCACGTTAGGGTTTGTGGTTTCATGTGCATGACGAAGTTAGATGCAGGGCGAGTAGGGATTGGTTGATTTAGTTTTGTCATTTTGCAGTTTAAAATTTTAGTGACCAATTGATAACCATATTACATAACCTTTGTACCGACTGTTACATTGATAGTGGTTTGACTGTATTTTTCATGTTGAAGCTAGCATTTTTAGTTCGCTCAAGGTATATCTATTACTGGGGTGGGCATATACATTGGATGTATAGCCACCCCAGTGGCATGAACATAGTGTGTGATACCAAGGGGTCTGGGGTTCGAATCCCCCTCGCCTCAGACACCCTTTTGCTCTTTTTCTTTTTATGTTATCCTGTTTCTACCTTTTTTATTGGACCTGGGCCCAGCGCATTTACTCTTGCCACCCCCAGCAAATAGGCTCATGCGCATGACAATATAATTTCAGCACATTTCATTTTTGCTATTGCACCCCCACTGTCTTTAGTTTTCAATATTATTTTATTTTTCTCTTTTCATTTTAATTATTTAAAAACATTTCTTTTCACCCAAAAATTCCACAAAAATTCATAGACACATTTTAATGTTTAATTTAATTTTCTATAATTTTTATTTTTATTTTTATTCTATTTTCATATTTATTTCTAAATTTACAAAAACCATGAATAAACTTTGTGTTTAGTTCTGGAACTTCTTTTGAAAATTAACCTTTATTCACCACTTGTTAAGAGATTTCCTTATAGTGTTTTAGGACTTATGTAAGGGTTGTTGGGAGGGTTATGCTTGACCTTGGATAAGGTCTTTTGTTAGGTTTTGTTTGTATCATTTGACCTTTGTTTCTTAGACTCATACCTTTGACATTACACCTTTGATTTCAACTTTGAGGAGGCTATCTCTGCCATACTTATGTGTCCACTTATTCATGTTTGTTGTGAACTATCTCATTATCTTTGCCATACTTATGTATCCACTTATTCATGTTTGTTGTGAACTATCTCATTATCTTCTGCCATGCTCATACATGGATGTTCATCTCATTATTTTGATATTGTTCATACTTAATTGATATCTATCCTCTTTGAGTTCTTGAAACTCTTATTGCTTATCACTCAATTTAATCCCACTTCAACTCTTGTTTACAAGAAGTTGTCTTCCCCTCATTACAAAGGAAAGACTCTCTATTGACCTCAAAGTCATAGATAGCTCCTTTACCATCTTGGCCTCATTAGAGCCATCCCTTATCCTAATTAGGATCGATCCTTGGCCTCACTAGAGCCTCTTCTCCCTTTAACCTCATTAGGTTCCCCTCTTGTGAGCACTATCATCATACTTGCTTATTTCCATCATTGGCCTTATTCAAGCCACTTACCTCATGACTTAGGATTCACCTAGAGTTCCTCAACTCTATGTGAGCATCATCATTATGATGTTCCTTTCCCCTTTGGCCTTTTTAGAGCCATTCAAACTTAGAAATAAGCTAAAGTTCTTTAACTCTATGTGATTCTCATCATTATGAGTATTCACTTCCCCTTTTTACAACTTAGACTTAGATAATTCTTTAACTCTATATGAGTATCACACTCATCCCCATTTGGAACTTTGGCCATAATCAATGGTTCCTCACCTTTAGTTAGGTGAACTACGGTTGCTCTGATTCTTTAGTCAGGATACGTAGGCACAAGATGCGTCGTCTTGGCAAGCATACTTAGTATATACCCCTAGGTCTTTACCTTCACCCTTAGTATCTTGGTTTTCACCATAGATCTTCATCCATACCATTAGGTCTTTACCTTTAGCACTTTGGTCTTCACCATTGGTCTTTACCTTTACCCTTAGCAGATTTCCTTAGCAAGCAAACATGACATAACACAAATACAAACAAGAGGTTCTTGTAGAGTACTACAGATACTTAGGGTGTTAATACCTTCCCTTAGTATAACCAACCCCCGATCCCCGATCTCTTAGCTATGTCTTCACATAGCGCAATTAGGGTTTTCTTCGATCTTTACCCTTTCCTTTGGATAACTCAAAGCTCAGTGGTGAATTTCAAAGTTTTGTGATTCAAGTTAATTAATAGCCTGATATCCGATTCTCACCGCAACAGAAATGACGACTTCACTGGGAAATGACTAAGAGGGTTAAGCCTACCTTGCTTGTGTTTGTGTTATTTATGTCTTGCCTGCTTGTACACATCTGTATATATATGTATATATTTGCTTGGGTTATTCTGTTTGGCAGGTTGCTAATTTTGAGTGGTGAGATAAGTCCTAACCCGGACTTGAGCATACACATAAGATAGGATTGTGGTGTAATCAATAGTCGGCTGTTAGGAGTAGTCCTAACATGTTTGGCATATGATGACCACGCTCAGTGGAGGCCCCTTTGGGATTATTGATGTCTGATGTGAGTAGTCGCATTGATGTCACTCTTTCTGACCTGGGAGTCCGTGAGACTGAGGACCGTAGTTACCTTTTCCCCACTTGGGCTTTTTAGGACGTAGTGCGATGACTATGAGGGAGTAGTCCCAAATAGTTGATACGCGATGCTACACTCAGATGAGTTTATCTTGAGAATATTGTTAACCCGCGTGAGTAGTCACGTAGGCCAATAATATCTGAAAGATTTATCTATGACTCTGAGAACTTTTTTAGAACCCTGTTCTACAGTTGATAAACCCATAGTACCTACCTTTTGGGATGGGTAGACCATGGCTCCATGCTCGTGATCTTCAAACCTAGGCCCATATTCATTTGCCTGTATATATGTACATACTTGTGAATACCTGTATATGTGTGTTTATGCATCCATGCATTCAGGCATTCATGAATAACCCTTTGGTTTCAAGGAATTCAGATGTTCTTTCCTTTGCAAAAATCAATAGAGCTTGGATTTTGAAACTAAAATTTTTAGTTTTTCTAAGATTGTTTGTAACTTGCTTTTGAACTCCTTGAAACCAGTTGGTTTGCATTTGCATAGCATGCACATGTCATCGCATTCACATTCTCATTTGCATTTCTCAGCCTTGATTCTCATCCATCCTTTGTCCATAACCCAAGAGTTGGACTTGACGTAGCTTTTGAAGGATCATGAACTCAGGAGAACAGGACCAGTTTGTAACCAGAGCGGATTTTGACTTGTTGAAAGATCAGTTGGATTAAATTGTGGAAGCTATGACAGCCTTGACAAAGAGAGATGATAACATTTAGGGGCTTCTATGAACAAAATTGCTCAAGCTCAACCTGTGCAAATTCCTGTGGGAAACCAGGTTATACAAGAGCGTTCCATTGTCCAAGATGGACATTCCTCTTCAGTTGATGTCGTGGAATATCGTCGCTTCGCATTCTCTGAGCCAGATTCCCAAGAGGTAGTCCTTGTGATAGAAACCGAGGATCCATGAGACGTTGAGATAAGGGAAAAATGTCGTGCCTTGGAAGAGAAGCTTGATGCCATTAAGGGTATCTGAATGCTTTGAACATGTGTTTGGCACCCGACCTCATGATACCTCCTAAGTTTAAGACACCAAAGTTTGAGAAGTATAAAGGGGATAGCTGTTCGAAGCAGCATTTGGTGATGTACTGCAGAAGAATGACTTCACATGTACGTAACGACAAGCTCATGATCCACTATTTTCAAGATAGTCTAAGTGGAGCATCATTGAATTGGTACGTGCAGCTAGAGAGTCCCAACATTCAATCATGGTCAGTCTTAGCCAATGCCTTTGTGAAGCAATACAACTATAATCTTGATTTGGCTCCCAGTCTCCTGCATTTGCTAGACTTATCTCAAGAAGACAATGAATCCCTCAGAAGGTATGCTCAGAGATGGAGAGAAGTAGCTTCTCGCGTCCAACCACCACTCTTGGATAAGGAATTGGTTGACTTGTTCGTGGATACTTTGCAAGGCCCGTACCGAGATAAGTTGTTTAGCATTGTGACATCAAACTTTTCTAACTTGGTAATAGCTGGAGAGCGCATCGAGAGTGGTCTCAAGAATGGAAAAATCCAAGGCACCTCGAACATCCTAACTAGTGTGAGTGAATCAATTATCAGTTCTCATGAAGAATGGGAGAAAGAAAGTAATTCCACCTGGGAATCTCCGACACCTCAGCCTCAGCGCTCATGCGTCTTAACTGATTAGAGTCAGCAATCTTTTGAGTCTCTGCATCAGACACCATTCTCTCCTCAGGGACAATATTCTTCTCCAAATCAAAGACCTCCTCAGTATCAACGGTCTTGCCGCCATCAGCCGCGTCAGTACACCCGACAAAGCCCAAGAAAGCCAGAGAGGAATTTCACTCAGCTGCCAATGTCATACAGTCAGTTCTTGCTAGATTTAATCAAAGATGGATTGATAGCGCCAAAGGAGATAGATCCAGTGATCCCTCCATATCCATCAGGCTTTGACGCTAACGCCCGATGTGACTACCATGCTGGGGAACATGGACATTCAACTGAAGGCTGTAAGGTGCTCAGAAGCAATGTCCAGGCTCTTCTTGACTCTGAGATGTTCTCATTCACGCCTCAAGGCATTCAAATCAACAATCCTTCACCTAATCAGGCGGATTTCTCAGATTCTGAGATGGAAGAAATTTTCGATTTAGGTGTGAAGATGGTTCTCAGACTGATCCTGACCATCAACTCTGAAGATGATTATCTCAGCTTAACAAATCAAGAAAGGAAAGCCTAGTTCCCCGAAGTAGGCAATTTTTTGGCTGTTTCAGCAATTTTGTTGTATTTTCTTTGCATGTTGGAAATTGCATTTGCTTATAAGCTGTTATTTTTCAAATTGGAAAGATTAATGAAATTTTTATGCATCTTTTGATTAAGTTCATTCATATTCACTCATTCTCTTTCTTTTACTGTCATAAAACAAAAAAAGCAAAAATATTTTCTTTTCCATCCACTTATCTTTATCAAACTATTGTTTAAAGCAAAGATTGGGGAGGATGATGAAATAATTATATCCATAATTGTTGTGGTATGCTGCCAATTAAACCTTGCCGATGATGTAAGGCATTGTTTCAATTCCCAAACACTGGAGAAATAAAGAAGATAATCCCTTGCTAACCCCTTTGAGCTTAGAATTTTGAGTTTTCTTTCTTCACAAAAAACCCGTAATCTCAACCTTGGGGTGAGTAGTTCTCAGTGTATCTTGGTCATGCATTCTAATGCAAGAGCTTCATGCAACACACCAGTCAACTCTCTTAAATCAAATGAATAAATGTTGTACAAGTTGTTCCCAACGCGACAAATAAGGAAGGATCGTTATGAAACCCTTACCCGAAGAATGAGCCGAGTCCCTTTCAAGACAAAAGCTAAGAAAGATAGGAAACTCATAATCATTTCCTTACACGAAAGGGCTTGTATGACAACCAAAAAAGTAGAGGTCTCAAAACCTCAACAAAGACAAGAAGAGGTCTCAAAAACCTTAGTAAAGACAAGAGGAGGTCTCAAAACCTCAGCAAAGACAACCAAATGTTGTAAGGGAGTAATGACAACCCTAGGTGTCTTAATCATCACCAACTATCATCAGCTCAATTCCTAGCCTGTAGGAATCTGAATGTATAGCCTGATCTAACTGAGCGTAGGGTTGAAGTTCATCACGGAGATTGGGTGGGGACAAATAAAACTTAGAGCCTTATAATATTTCTTTCTCAAACCGCGAACCAAGCTACGTTACAACCCTTAAAAGACCTAATTGAGGTAAGGTTATTTTGAAGACATACTATAGCAAGGTTGGATAACCTGACTCCTAATGATCTTTGCTAATTGTTGGTGTTGACCACTTCACTTGTCATTCCGTAAATGACTAGATCCGCGTTGTGTTTTGATTGTTTAATCACTCCACTGTGTGTTTTCATCAATAAACTTCGATTTCAAAAGCTTGCATGAATGTTGCATTAAATTGCCAATTTTTAATGAACAATACTTCTTACAAGACAATCATCCAATATCAAAGGAATCCCAACAAAGGCAGCCAGCTAGGGAATTTGACTTGGTAAAGGAACCTCAGTCTGGGGCAACCAATTTGGAGGATTTGTTAATCAACCATTCCAAGAGCTATTGAATCAGGGGCATAACTTTTTCAAGTTCAGAATGTTGGGGCAAACTGTATTGAGGTCATTTTTATGGCAAGCCGTTTCCCAACTCCTTTTATGGCAAGGACTCTAAAGACCCATCATCAGGGGCAAGTCTGTTTCCCAGTTTGTTATTCCTACAGTCCGAGGACTTTGTTTTGCAAATGCAGTTAATCTGGGGCAGTTATGTCGAGATTCATGAATCTCTCCCAGAGTTTGAAGATATTTAAGCATCTTGTATGCCAATTCATCTGTAAAATCCTCTTGGTATTTTCTTCTGACAACCCATGTAATTTGGGGGAGATAAGACTTGAAGATGATCATTATGCAGATGAGATTTACAGAACTACTTAGTTTTTGTGATATCCTTTACCAGCTCCCTAGTAAGCTGTTACTCCAATTGATCTTGCCAATTCTCCATGCATTTCCTCCTTCAGTAAGGAAATCAAGCTCGTGATGGCAATCCTAGTGAAGTCATGATACCCCGAGTGGATTGCTCCTTTTCCTTCCGAGAAGGTTGTAACCTTGAAGTAGAGTTGTTGATTCTTCATGTTCATCCCTAATGATGGTCCAATCTGATGAGGTTGGTTGGGTATCCTTGTTGAGATGTTTATTTCATCTCCGGTTTGTTTCCTTTTGTCTGTTTTGTCAGCATGAGCTTAAACATGGCATGCATGCATTCATACATATGCATAACATTTGAGGATTTTTGCTACCTTTCTGGTGTTTACCTGTTTTGGTTCACTTTGGCGTTTATTGCCCCAAGTGATTGGGTTTGTCTATCCTTTCCAATAGGGTCATCACCTTTAGGCATAAAATTCCTATCCTTTCTAAATTCCCTACAGAGTTTGATCCTCGTGGATGATGGTTGGTTCAGTTATCTTTTCCATGTTTGGATAAGATAAACCCCCATTTAAGTCCATTCCTCAATGGTTGGAGTCTTGTTTGACTGTTTCTTTCTAGCTTATTCCTAGATTGAACTTTGGCCCCTGACAGGTGTTGCTTTTGAGCCTAGTTTGAATGTGCATTTATTTTGCACTGTGTCTCACAGGAAAATCTTTTACAGATCCTCGATGAAGACAAAATCTTTTCTCCGACAATGTTTTCATAACAACATCTCCTTGAAATTCTCCCAGACAACAAGTGGCAGTCTCCTTGAGAAGCTTGTTTGGTTATTGATATTTTTGCAACGATAAGTGAAAGCACCTGATGATTTGATGAAATTTTGGTAAAACATAAGAATATTGAAGATGAAGACTCCGCTCAGAATAAAGATGTCGAAGAAGATGTCCTAACAGCAAGACACGACATCCTGGAGTGATTAGCAGGATTTAAATTAGTAACAAATATGTCCGAGATCTGTTGAAGATTTAAAGACTGGATCAAGGATCAAAAGATGGAAAACCCAACAACAGAAGACTATATAAGGAGACTTAGACCTAGGGTTAAAGACTGTACTTTTTGTATCACTTGTAACTTTGTAACCTATTCTCTTGTGTTGAATAAAGGTTTAGGGTTTGAGAGTCGTTGGCTCTCTTAGGAGTTGTAAGTCTCCACTCTATGATATGGGATGCAGAGTGGAAGGCATAGGTACAGGGACAACTAGAAGCCTGTAGGTAATGGTTGTTGTATTGTTCTTGGACGAAGCTTTGAAGTAAGTCCAAGATAACTTGGAGGTCAAGAAACTGGGACAGGTTCTGTATTGGCAGAAGACAGAGATATCATAGGTTGTGATTAGGATGTGGGTGGGGTATCTCATATCAGGGTTGTAAACGTTTGAGTTTAGCCTTGGTAAAGATGTTCATTGGGTAGATGTTAGGTATAAAGTTGTAAATGGTGGAGTTTAGATTTGTAACAGTTCTACAGATAATGAAGTCTTTGTCCTGGATTGGTATCCCCCAGATGTAGGTGAGTTGCACCAAACTGGGTTAACACATATTGTCTTATTTAACATTCTACAATTTACAGTTTTGTTACTGTTCTTGACTGACATGTTGGATCAGATGTCGTGACATCTGTGAGTGTGCAGTTCTGATATTTAATGTATCAGTCTGCTGTTGTGCCTTTGAGTTTAAATGATTATGTAGCACAATGTCTTGACATGTGTTAGGACATCTGCTGTCTGCATAGGCCAGAATTTCAATTGGTATCAGAGCAGGCATCCTGTCTAGTTCTGGATGAGATCTTTGGGAGATACTTTCTGGTGTTTAAACAAGGAGGAGTTTGAAGATCAGATCAATCAACTCAGACATACTCAAGGGTATTAATGGATGAGATAGATGATCTGGATTGAAAGGAGCAACCCAGAGGTTGTTCATGTTGCTGAGGAGATTCTACAACAACTACAGGAGAAGTGGCTAGTTCTCTTGTTGGTGTGTTTTATAAGATTGTGTGACATCTTATTAGGGAAAGCAGGATCTATTCCTTGGTGGTTCCGCTGCATGTGTTTCTGATGGAAGACCTCTAGAGTTATGGGATTCTGGAGTTGTTACTGAAGACAGTTGGTGGAAGGTTTGAATCGTCGACCTCTATATTTGAAGATATCTGCATTCTTTTATTCCAATGTCGGGAGCGATAGAGTAAAGGGAGTTGTGGTTAGATATCTGGTATGGTGACTTGGTACTTGGAAGCTTGGTTTCTTGGTACAGTTCAAGTCAGTTGAAGAGGAAATGAGTTGAGTTAAGTTTATCAGGTTCTTGCTCTAGGAGTTTGATAAATTATTGGTCGGCTAGGTTGTCAAAGATAATTGAGAATTCTCTCAAGTCCACTCATAAAGACATCTCAGTCGTGTATCTGGAGTCTTCTAGTTACTCTTTTGACTAGAACACTACTACAAAACGGCAAAACAACAACGCCAGGTTTGCAACGACATCCTATACACCGTTCTTATAGTGCGTACTGGATATGCGCGCATTATTTTAATTAGAAACCTCAAGGGTATAATAACGGTTTTTATGAAAACCGTGGTGATATAATCTAGCTATCATGGGTTCGAACCTCATCGCCCTCAAATAGTTTATCCCTTTGATGTAAATGCTCCCTTTTTAAGTTTTATTAATATTTAACTAAAAACTAATAAGGATATCACGACGGATATTTATCAAAACCGTTGTTACAAATTGAAGCTTCTTTTTATGTATTTTAAACACCAAGTATATATATCAATTTATCCATTGAAACAACCCTAACACCAACGCCGTCACCATTGTCGGGAAGAAGACAACAACAACAACAAAGTGTTCTACTTTAAGGTGTTGCAATGTCACATTTGAAGACAAAATCATCCAAAGGTGTTTCTACGTCTTGTTCCAGTGTAAAATCTCGATCTGGAAATTTTTGTGGTTGTGATGGTCGTATGGTTTCGTATCAATACAAGAAGGGACAAAATAAAGGAAGGTTTTTTTGGAGATGTCCATTTTGGAGGAGCGATGAAACATGTAATTTGTTCATATGGGATGAAGACGTGGGAGAAAGAGATGGAAATGACGATGAGAGCATTATGAAGTCAGAGTTGGAAGTTGTGGGCTATCTGAAGGTTATGTATGAGGATTTAAAGAAAAAGAACAAGAATTTGAAGAACAAACTGAAATCAGAGATATTTTCTGGAAATATCAAGATGTTATGTTTTTTTGTCTCCTTTATGTTTAATATTTACTTTGTTATGAAATGTAATAGTTGAATTAGGGTTCGAATTACATTGTTGATGTTTAAACTGCAGATGCATTGTGAATTACATTGTTGATGTTTAAACTGCAGATGCATTAAGTTAGAAGTGAAGGCGCCCCTTTTCTTTTTTATTTATTTTAAAATTCATAAATAAAAGGGTTATCACTACGGTTCTTCTGGTTAACCGTAGTTGAAATTCTGGTACAGATGTGTGATGTCTTGTGCAATGTCACAACATCGCAATCTGCTGAACAAGGCAATAATAGAAACAGTAAATGAACACAATCAATTGTTCACCCAGTTCGGTTCAACCAACCTACATCTGGGGGCATACCAAGCCAGGAAGGAAGTCCACTATTAGTAGTATCAAATTACAGACTCAACACACCAGTTGACAATCTACCTAATTCAATCACTACCCAATGACCCTTCTACCTAAGTCCTCCCTAGGTAAGAGACTCCATCTCACTTCCAATCATCTCGATGATGTCTAGCAGTCAACTACACCGTCACTGCATCAACAGCTTGACTCCTTACTCTTTTCTATTACATAGACTTTAGAAGACACACTTCCATGACAGCCCTTAGGAGTTGCTTCAAAGCTTCCTCCAAGAACAATACAAAACTCATTACCTACAGGTTTCTGAGTTTACCTTAGTGACCATCTCACACCCCGAGTGGTTCACTAGACAAAGCCCTAATGATCTACATCTTGGACCCGTGCTCATTCTAGGTTACAAGCACTCTATTTATAATATCATCTGTAACAAATCTGATCATATCTTCAAATAAATCTTCATTTATTAGATCAGAATCTTCTCCATATCTTTATGCTTTAGATTCGTAACAATCTGATCTTCATAAAAGATTGTAACAGAATATATATCTCCCTTGATTTTCGCCTGCATTCTCTGAATCTCTTTAGCAGAAAATCTCAAACACACCAGAACCACGTGCAGCCCTACACACATTAAAGTCTGATGTTCTGGTATAGTGATGTTACGACATCGCATGTGACATCACTCTTCAGCACTTTAATTCTTCAACAGCAAACCAGAATGTTAGTTAAAACATACCTATACTGTTAGAAGCTCATGTTGTAACATCAACCATGACAACACATTATTTTAACAAAATTACAGCCAATTACAAGAACTTACAATCTCCCCCTTTGGCTAATTTTGGCTAAAACATATACATAGATATTACAACTCAGATTACAGCAGTAATTACAATCCTACACTACTGTTGGGTGTTATCTGATCCTAACAGTGTACTGCATCCATGGGGAATCCTCTTCTGACTGATGTTAGGACATCACCATACGACATCAGCTCCAGGCAGCACATCAGGAGGTGCACATGAGGAAGAAGATATCCAATACTCCTCCTTAATACAACACATTTATTTTTCCTTTCAACTCAGACCTGGAGAGATTGGGTGCAGAAGACTCCAGAAAAGAAATGCTTGTCTGGACATCAAAGACCAATGGTGGCATGAGAGACTTATGCTCACCTAAATTGATCAGACGCCCCCAGTCGACCTATGGCATAAGATGAAACTTAAGACGTGCCAATCTGCCAACTCATGTAACTCAGAACACAAGTCACAACTGTGTTCATAACTCAGGACACAAGTCACAAAGACTCAACACCAACTGTGGCTGAGACCTCGTTCTGCAACAGCTGGGACTGCAGACTTCAGGCAAAACATCTGCGCAAACCATTTAGCCCATCTCTCACTTTTCTCCCCCTTTTTAGCCACAAATTGGCAAAGGAAGCCCTCACAAAACCAGACCCAAGAAGTACTCACCCAAAGGCACACAAAATCCATAAGACTTATGAACCAAGAACACTCACGAGTTGAAGGAGAGAAGAATTGCCCCTATATATATCAGATCAGTTACTTAGGAATTAACGAGCTTTGAATATTTCAAAGTTCTTGGTCAAGGAAACGCTATTTTAGGAACTAAAAACTCCATCCAAATTCAATGTCTTCCGTCCAAAACAGTCTTGACCAGATTTATTGTTTCCTAACTGATATATACCATAAATTGTGCCAAAACAGTTCCATGCAGAGTCGGATCCACGTGTTGCACCTTATCCTAACACCACCGTCCAAAATAATTCCTTGTTTGGCCCAAGAGAAACATGTCCTATCCCATGTTCTGACATCTCATCAGACATTGTCTGCTGGTTCACAGCACAACCAATCCAAGACTTCACAGTAGATTCCAAGACACAACCAAAATCAATCACATCCAAAACTTCACAAGGCTAAACTCCTCCTAAAGGCAGGAACCGGCTATACAAACATGCGCACTCCCCCTCAATCCTAGAGCCTTCTTAGTCAACACACATTGGCTATCTCTCCCTCCTTGTAGCCACAATAGGACAACCAAGTACACACAATTCCAAAGACAACCTCTTAAACATCCAACCACCATACTCACACAATGAGGTAGATGTACACTACTGGTTCAATCAGGTCAAAATTGTCATGTCCACACCAACATGTCATAACATGTTGTCTGACATTATATCCAGTCTTCTTGATCAGCATGCAGTCTTCAGAAACATCAGCAATAACTTCCTCTCAACATCTGAACCATATCAGGCAAGGTCACACACCTACACGCCTAGGCTAACTCTCCACAAGCTTGAACACCTTGCAAGCTTCACACTATGTGCACCTTTGCAGCAGAAACCATAGCCAAGTACCTCAATGCATTTGCCCACTACTTCACATATCTCCTGAACCTCTTGGCTGATCAACTTCTCTCCAACAAGACTTGACCAACGGGCTAAATCTCCTTCACAGGCGTTTCTTCACTGAAACAATAGGTGAATAACCCTTTTCAGACTCTCAAGCAATCAATCCTGATCATCCACTTCATCATTCTCCCGTATGACTATGTAGACGCTCCTTAGGCAAAATGTAGGCACCAAGCTCGTGACCCAGAGCATAATCATCCTTCACCAAGGATATCCAACTAAATAATGACCCAACATAAGTTAGAACGCCTGCCACACACCAAAACATCATCACCATGATTCTTGATATGCTCCACCAACTGGACTTACTCTAGCAAAGTAATCCAAAGAACTAGAGAGTAACCTCTCATCCACCTTCAAGAAGAATAATCTCCTTGAGTCTTCAACTCATCACCCTTCTGCCCAAGAGTAACTTGTTCCAAGACAAACCTTAATAATAACCAGCTGCCACTCTCTGATTATTTTGATTCCTCAAATCCACTTCTGAGATCAACCACATGCCACAGTTTGGTCACATCATTCACGAATCCTCATATGAAACCAGTCAAATGCCACATTTTGACCTTTTTCACGTTTGTCAGAACTCTCACAAAGGCATCTACCAAGGAAACTTGATCTTCAAGTCACATGATCCACTTGCTCAATAGCAAACCCACTTAGACTCCCTAAGCCATGGTCATGTACCATCTTCTCCTTCCTGCAGCTCCTGCAAACTGCCATGAGAACGATCTTTTTAAAGCCCCCTATCATTCCTGTAGATCATCCTATCATTAGCTGATGTGCCACATCACCAGCTGAGACTCCTGATGTTGAGCAAGATGTCAGAACATCTAACTGATGAATTCAGCTCAACCTTCTGCCACTCAGAAGAACCTCCTCCCTTTGCAGAAACAGATTTCCATGCTCTCATAGGCTTGATTCAATAATCAAGTTTGAGTAGACAACCTTCATCCTGCTTAGAAACTCCAAAGACTTCAAACCTACCACATCCGAATCTTCAGAAAATAAGTAGTCCAAGACTACCCCATAGCTATACCAAAGAATGCCACTTCCCTTAGTAGAGCCGTCAGTAGAAAGCCAGAGATAACTGCCACTTATCCTAGACCTTCACAACCAGAGCAACCACCCTGCTCCAAACCACTTTGATCAGAAATAAACTGATCCAAGTTGAAACCCACAAGACTATGATGTCTTCATATCTTTTAGCCTTAAACACATCAGCTTGTCAACATTCTTCAACACTCTGCCTCTTCTAATCCAAACTTATCCCAGATAATTTGGATGATGCTCCAAGTACACAGTCACCAATCAACCCCACCAGATGATACATTCTCACACCACAAAGAGAAATAACCAGCCACATAAATTCTCAATACTTCTGCAGTCCTGCACTTTTACCTCAGACATATACATAGTCTCCCGTCAATGTATATTGTCATTAGTTGAAGGCAGACAAATACTCAACATTTGATCTGGTCTGACACCCTTTTCCTGCACACTTGAGGTACTAGCTGATCCCTCTTCTGCTAATCCACACCACTGATCACTATCTTTCTTTGGTGGAATTATGTGTCAACATTAGTTCTGACATCAGCAATTATGGCTTTGGAGACAACAACCATAGTAATCCACACATATCTCTTGCAGGGGACACAAGAGGACATATCAACATCTGATCACACTCTTCTAGAAGCTTCTTCTTATAAGCACAAGGTTCAGACCTCTTGTCTAACTTAAGAGTGATAACTGCCATCCTTCTGTATAAACAAACCCTAGACAATCTGCTACACCCACAAAACTGAAAGAGCTCAAGCAAACACCAATTAACCACAGGCTGAAAAACCCTGCTACTGCACACAACCTCTTGGATGCCTTTCCCCCCCCTTTTTTTTTTCAACCAGCTTCTGCATAATCTGCTAATGTCGAGACATTAGAATGGACATATTAAGCTCAGCTCCTTTCTTGATAAAACTTCCTCCAGTTCATGATCAGAACCAAGTATCTTATCATAACCAGGAAGATCCTTCTAGTTAGGCCACCATGACTAAGCTTAAGAGATAACTTATCAAGATCTTCACTCCCGCATGAAAGATTTGACAGTGATACTCTTTTGTTTTGGGTCCACCCTCTTCTTTTACCATCAAGAAACTAGATAAGGAAGGAATCACTATTCAGATTGGTCTTCAAAGCCTTCCATGTCATACAGTCTTTAAACACCTACTCACTTATCCAATGAGTGACACTATATTGATCATCTCTTGACCAATGTACATATCTAAGACATGTTCTTGAAGGAACCTTCTTAGACACACAACCCAGATGCCTCCTCTTCCAAGCCAGGAGTAGGTTCCAAACAGATGTGATCAATACACATATGTTTAGCCCCCAAGCATCTGTTATGCTGACAGGATACTGCATAATCTGCTGGTTTTATGTTCTAACATCAGGTAGGACATAAGTTCTCTTCACAGAAACACACCAAAAGATCCTTTAACACAGCCCAGGGAATGACCATGTAGGGTTGAAGGCAAGAATAGATGGCTTCTAACTTTCTTCAGATCTCTTTTCAACAAGCTCATACAAGAGTTCCTTTATGAGTGGACTTGGGATAAACCACAAGTATCTTAGGCAACTCTAGTTGAAGATATCCTCAAGTATCACCACACCATGTGATACATCTTCAGAGGAGAACACATAACCATCAGGAATTTTCCATCAGATATATATATATATATATATATATATATATATATATATATATATATATATATACGCAGCGGAACACATACCAGAAAACTCCTCTATATCCTTCAGGCACAACATAATAAACCTTGCACAAACACAACACTTCATGTGCACTAGATCAACATAGGATTCAACCTACAAGGCAGCTTATCACCAAAGCTACACGCCTGATAACTCCAATCTCCACTTCTATGAGCTGACCAAGTCCATAACTATCTTCCTTGCTCACGGACCAGAAAGTATCTTCCCTAGATCTCATCCAGAAACAGACAGGATGCCTGCTCTGATACCAATTGAAATTCTGGTACAGATGTGTGATGTCTTGTGCAATGTCACAACATCGCAATCTGCTGAACAAGGCAATAATAGAAACAGTAAATGAACACAATCAATTGTTCACCCAGTTCGGTTCAACCAACCTATATCTGGGGGCATACCAAGCCAGGAAGGAAGTCCACTATTAGTAGTATCAAATTACAGACTCAACACACCAGTTGACAATCTACCTAATTCAATCACTACCCAATGACCCTTCTACCTAAGTCCTCCCTAGGTAAGAGACTCCATCTCACTTCCAATCATCTCGATGATGTCTAGCAGTCAACTGCACCGTCACTGCATCAACAGCTTGACTCCTTACTCTTTACTATTACATAGACTTTAGAAGACACACTTCCATGACAGCCCTTAGGAGTTGCTTCAAAGCTTCCTCCAAGAACAATACAAAACTCATTACCTACAGGTTTCTGAGTTTACCTTAGTGACCATCTCACACCCCGAGTGGTTCACTAGACAAAGCCCTAATGATCTACATCTTGGACCCGTGCTCATTCTAGGTTACAAGCACTCTATTTATAATATCATCTGTAACAAATCTGATCATATCTTCAAATAAATCTTCATTTATTAGATCAGAATCTTCTCCATATCTTTATGCTTTAGATTCGTAACAATCTGATCTTCATAACAGATTGTAACAGAATATATATCTCCCTTGATTTTCGCCTGCATTCTCTGAATCTCTTTAGCAGAAAATCTCAAACACACCAGAACCACGTGCAGCCCTACACACATTAAAGTCTGATGTTCTGGTATAGTGATGTTACGACATCGCATGTGACATCACTCTTCAGCACTTTAATTCTTCAACAGCAAACCAGAATGTTAGTTAAAACATACCTATATTGTTAGAAGCTCATGTTGTAACATCAACCATGACAACACATTGTTTTAACAAAATTACAGCCAATTACAAGAACTTACAGTAGTGATATATTTATAATAATTAAATACCTATGTATACGGTTTTTATTTATTTTAAAATTCACAGATAAAAGGGTTATCACTACGGTTATTCTGGTAAACCGTAGTGATATATTTATAATAAATAAATACATATCTATACGGTTATTATTGTTAACCGTTGTGAAATAGTTTACCCATATATAAGCGAAATAACTTTCACTTAATTGACAGTAACGCCGTTGCCTTCAAAGTGAAACCCTAGAACCCATTTTTTCTCTTCGTTTTTACCATTAGTTGTGAATCTTGTGCTTCATACATTAAGGTATTCTTCTTCTTCCATCTATTGTTAGATATTTCCCATTATCTCGTTTGTTGCATGTTGTTTTTGTTGATTGTTCTCATTTTTTCAGATTCATTTTCACTACCTTAACAAAGACCATACTTTGGAAACTTCATAATGTTTGTGTTGCTACGGAAAAATGTATAAGAAGCATGAAGCTATGATGGAAACTTCATCCACCTTGTACCTTTTCTTCATAGCATCACGAACAAGATGTTAGTAAATGAAGAAACAACAGTGTAAGCAAGCTTTATCTAGTTTTAGAAGCAATGAAAAGAAGTATAAGAAGTATGAAGCTTTTGTGTAAGCTTCTTCCTCCTTATATTTCTTTTTCATGGCTTTCCAAACTAGTTCGACATCATAATTGATTCCTGTTCCACGATTAGTTTCATTAAAAGGCGCGTTATTCATGTTCCTCTCTTTACTCATCACTGGATTATGGTTTTAGGGTTTGTTTTCAACTGAGGATGCTCATTTTTGAAGTTTGCTTTGTTTCCTTTCAGGTTAAGGGGATGATACAGGGTGATGATGCTGGTGGAAGCAAGCATATTATATCAGTTTATAATTTCTGGATCTGGTATAGAATATTGTTTGAGTTTATCATATTCTATTTACATTGTTTATTTAACTAACCCTCACTTAAAGTTTGCTGGTGGTAGCAAGCGTATTATATGAGTTTATAATATCTGGATCTGGTATAGAATTTTGTTTGAGTTTATTATATTCTATGTAGATTGTTTGTTTAACTAACCCTCACTTAAAATACATTCAGTTAATTTGACATAGATACTTATAATCTGCAAATTAAGTTGTATTTGAAAACCAACTGAAACAAACCAATGTTGTTTTCTGATTGCATGCCTCTCATCATTTATCTCACGTTCTTTTATATATAGATTATGGTATAATGATCTCGCTCCTTAGATGCATCGCCATCTTCCAATATAGTTAAATCAAAGATGAGGCAAATTATCCAATGTCTTGTTTGTCTTATGGAAATTTAACTATAATCGAAGATAGCGATATATCGAAGGAGTCAGATCAATAAACCACAATATATGTAAAAGAGCGTGAAATGCACGATGAGACGAATGCAATCAGAAAATAACATTGGTTTGTTTAAGTTGGTTTTCAAGAACAGTTTAATTTGCAGATTATAGACATCTTCATCAAATTTAATCCATGTATATTTATTTAGTGAGGTGTTTGGAAAACAAGCAATCTACATTTAATATAATAAACTTAGGGTACTTACAACAACGGTTATATATTGTAACTGATATCATAAGTAATTTATGTTTTATATAAATTCGCTACTTATGGATTTCGAACCCAAAATTTAAGTGTATGTATCGCAACGGTTTATTATCATAACCGTTGTGATATATGGCGTGCGTCCTGCCTTTCAACAACGGTTTCCAGACCGTTGTAGAAACAACGAACTTACAACGACAATCTACATAACAACGCATTCGCCCGCGTCATTATATGTCATTCCCAACCGTTGTTAAATGGGTTTTTCGTAGTAGTGGAAGGTGTTTCTTTGAAACACAATCTGAAGAAAGTGGAGGTGATTTATTTTCACCATCCAAAAATAGCAAGGAATGGTTCATCTCTCTTGACCCTAAGAGTGGATCCAATTTGATTGAAGAATTATTGAGGTAAATAAGATTTGTTCAGAGAAAGTCTTAGTTACTTGAGTCAAGGGTGGCAGTCTTGGTATCTCAACATTGTCCTTTGAAGAAGATACTTGCAAAAAGATTGAATACTTTATAAGTGTTCATGACATGATTTGGTGAAGCTCAGTTACAGCAGTGAAGAAGGGTTATTGGCCAAGGATTTAAGATCAATTGTTATTTATGGAATCCACAAGTATTTAATTGATTATCCTTGAGAGTCAAGATTGCTGATGTTCAACAAGATGTTAGAACATCTCATCATTAGAGTTTGTGCAGAATCATGGGAGGGGTACTGCATACGCTTTAGCATTTGTTTTAGTCTTAAGTGGTGACCTAAGAAGTGGCTTCAGTCGGGTGTGACAGAAGCATGTGTTCTCTGGAGAGTTTCCTGGCAAGAAACTAGTCTGGACTTTGATGCTGTTGAAGATAAAGATGAAGACATCATAATCTTGATGGTTACAGCTTGGATCAGTTTATTTTTGATCTAGGTGCTTTGGAGCATGGAATTTGCTCTGTTTGTGAAGGTCGAGGATAAATGGCAGTTATCTCTGGCTTTCTACTGACAGCTCTACTGAGGAAAGTGGCATTCTTTGGTATAGCTATGGGGGTAGTCTTGGACTACTTATTTTTATGAAGATTCAGACGTGGCAGGTTTGAAGTCTTTGGAGTTTCAAAGCAGGATGGAGATTGTCTACTCAAACTTGGTTGTTGAATCAAGTCTATGAGAGCATGAAACTCTTATTATGCGAAGGGAAAAGGTTCTTCTAAGTGGCAGAAGGGGGAGCTGAATTCAACAGTTGGATGTCATATCAAAATTTTCTGACATCTAGCTTAACATCAGAAGTCTCAGCTGGTGATGTGGCACATTAGCTTAAGATAAGGTGATCTACAGGAGAATGGAAGTTATGGATTCTTCAAAAAGGTATATCTCATGCAGTTTGCGGAAGCTGTGGATGGGAAGATGTTACATGACTAAGAGGCTTGGTGGATCCAAGATGTCTTGCTATGGGGCGAGTAGTTCATGTGACTTGAAGGTCTGATTTCATTAGTGGATCAGTGTATCTTGTGAGAGTTCTGAAAATGAGTGAGGTCAATCAAAAGGTGGCATTTGGTTGATTTCACAATGTGCATTCATGCAGGATGCTTGAAACTGATTGCTCTTGTGCAGAAGAGTAGTTAGTTGAAATTGTAGGGAGGTTCTGGTTCTCTGGGAGCTTGTGGCAGAAGTTATGGGTTGAGGATGGAAGCATACCTTCTTTGGTGGATGAGAGTTTATTTCTCTCTGGGTTTCTGAAGTTCTCTTTGTTCAACCTGGTGGCGCAGTGTTGTGTGAAGATCTTTAGTGTGGATTACTATGCTGATAGTAAGTCCAGTGGTGGAGCATATCAAGAACCATGGTGTGTGGTGTCTATGATGTGTGGAAGATGTCATAACTAATGTTAGAACATCTTTGGGTTAGTTATCCTTGGTGAAGGATTTCAGGTTCTGTGAGGAACTGGTTCCTTGTATTATGTCTAAGAACTGGTTACTTGCATCATGTCTAAGAAGTATCTACATTGTCATATGGGAGAATGATGGGGTAGAAGAACTGTCTTGGAGGTCTGATGTAAGGTTTTGAAAGACTGAAGTGGATCATGAGTTGATTGCACGAAGGTCTGGTTTCTGATGCGTTCAGAAGTGGATATTCACCAGAAAATCAGAAGTATTCCAGGTTATCATATGGGAGAATGATAAGGAATGACTTTCTTGGATTGTGGGGTGTCTATCTCTATTGCTGGATGGGTAAGGTCAGTGGAAAATCTTGCGAAGGGGATGTTGCCCTGGCTGTAAGTCATGCTAGTAGTGGATCAGTTTAGCAGCTGTGAAGTTCTGGAGCATGCATACGATAGCTGACATCGTTATAACAAACTAAGGGGCCTTGTGCGTCTCTTTGAGGAGTGTGAAGCATTCTGATTAAATTGGTTTGTGCCTCAAGCAGCAGGAGGACTATACATGAGAATTCAAGAGGAGTTCGTGTGGTGTGTAGATGGTTGCAGGATTGGGGGATCAATGGGACTTTGATCTCAAGCCAAGAGTTTGTTATGGTTGGTATACATTTCCTCAGGTAGCATGATGGTGATCATGTGTGAGTGATTATTATTTCTTGTCAGAGGAAGCAATAAGAGAGTTGATGATTGTGTTCAACTGGTAAGTTGAACTGAGGGTGCGCTCTTGAAGACATGAAGATGCGTCTTATGTTTTCCAATCATTAGCTTAGGTGTTCTATGGAGGAGCATTGGTTACCTTAGATAGGGGGAGATGCCTCTTGATCTAAGATGATTTACTGTGAGGATGCAGTTGGAGTTCCAGTTTGCATTTGTGCTTCAAGCAAGCTGAGATGTCAAGGAGGATGTCTTGACATTATTGTATTGTTGCAAGTTGTGGGAAACTTGGCAGTGTAAGTCAAATGGTTCTTATTGGATGCTTAAGGATCATTGATTAAGTTTGGGAGAATTTATTTTTCTCTGCAGACTGTGATTATAATCCTGTGAAGAAGTCTCTGTATTGTCAAATCAGAAGAAGAATCTAGGAAGAATAGACAATGTCTGACATGATGTCAGGACATTGTTATAAAACATGTTTGCATGTAATGGGTTCTTTGGTCGGTATTCTTAAAAGAAGAAACAAACAACAGTCTTGGCCGGTGCGCAGTTAGTGGAGCTAATTCCTTTGGTTAATGGACCTTTGAATTGACCAGCGTGTTTTTTGGTGGTTCGTTACTTCCTAAGGAATTTCTTGACTATAAATAAGATTGTTTTGGTTCTTCTTAGTCTCATTATTCCTTCTTTAAGTGAGTGTTCAATGGTGTTCCTCAAATACTGGGTGAGTTGCATCTGGATTTGGAGTTGTCTGGGTCACTTTTGCCAAGTTTAGGCTAAAAAGGGGGAGAAGAATAGTTTTCTGGTTTTTGGGATCATTTGTGTAGTGGCAGTGCAAGAATGTTGGAGAAAGATGTTCCATCATCTTAAAATTCAAATTTCTATCCTTTTGTGTCTTGTGGTCTGAGTTGTGAAGCAGGCTGTGTCTTGTAACATGAGTTACATTACAATTACTGTTTCTTTTCTGGAGGAGTCTTCTGGTGTCAACCTCTTTCTGGATCTTTCTTGGAAGGAAAAAGAAATGTGTGAGGGGGAGACTCTCTCAGGACTAAAAGCTCCAATCAATTCTCAAGATGGAGAAGTCTTGCCGAGAGCAGAATGCAGAAGAAGATGTTTTAGCCAAAATTTGTCAAAAGGGGGAGATTGAAAGCACCTGATGATTTGACGAAATTTTGGTAAAACATAAGAAGATTGAAGATGAAGAATCTTCTCAGAATAAAGATGTCGAAGAAGATGTCCTAACAGCAAGACACGACATCCTGGAGTGATTAGCAGGATTTAAATTAGTAACAAATCTGTCTGAGATCTGTTGAAGATTTAAACACTGGATCAAGGATCAAAATATGGAAAACCCAACAACAGAAGACTATATAAGGAGACTTAGACCTAGGGTCAAAGACTGTACTTTTTGTATCACTTGTAACTTTGTAACCTAATTCTCTTGTGTTGAATAAGGGTTTAGGGTTTAAGAGTCGTTGGCTCTCTTAGGAGTTGTAAGTCTCCACTCTGTGATATGGGATGCAGAGTGGAAGGCATAGGTACAGGGACACAACCAGAAGCCTGTAGGTAATGGTTGTTGTATTGTTCTTGGACGAAGCTTTGAAGCAAGTCCAAGATAACTTGGAGGTCAAGAAACCATGACAGGTTCTGTATTGGCAGAAGACAGAGATATCACAGGTTGTGATTAGGATGTGTGTGGGGTATCTCATATCAGGGTTGTAAACGTTTGAGTTTAGCCTTGGTAAAGATGTTCATTGCGTAGATGTTAGGTATAAAGTTGTAAACGGGGGAATTTAGCTTTGTAACAGTTCTACAGATAGTGAAGTCTTCGTCCTGGATTGGTATCCCCCAGATGTAGGTGAGTTTCACCGAACTGGGTTAACACATACTATTTTATTTAACATTCTGCAATTTACAGTTTTGTTATTGTTCTTGACTGACATGTTGGATCAGATGTCGTGACATCTATGACTGTGCAGTTCTGATATTCAATGTATCAGTCTGCTATTGCGCCTCTGAGTTTAAATGATTATGTAGCACAATGTCTTGAGATGTGTTAGGACATTTTCTATCTGCATAGGCCAGAATTTCAATAAGTGACAATCTCCCCTGAGAAGCTTATCCGTCCTTGGTGTTATTCAACCTTTTGTGATTACAATTGTTGTTACCCTTGATCAGTCATTTCCATAAACCCCTTGATGAGTTTCTTACTTGAGGTCTTCTCTCCATCAATTATTTGATGATGTCACTCTTTAGAGAAATTTTTCGTTCTGTCAACCCTTTGACGATGTCACTTTTTAGTGAAATGGTTCATTTCCGTCAACTCTTTGACGATGTCACCATTTATGTTAGTTTCTTCTCATCAACCCTTTGATGATGTCACTCTTCAATGAATTGGTTTGTTCCCATCAACCCTTTGACGATGTGATCTAAGACCAGGTTTTCATTCTGTCAATCCTTTGACAATGATAATGTTTGGTGAATTCTTTCTTTCCGTCAATTCTTCGACGATGTGTCTGTTTAGTGAATTGTTTCTTTCCGTCAATTCTTTGACGAGGTGCCTGTTTGGTGAATGTTTTCATTCTGTCAATCCTTTGACAATGATAATGTTTGGTGAATTATTTTGTTCTATCAATTCTTTGACAAGGTATCTCTCCGACGAATATTTGTTTTTCTCCGTCAACCCTTTGACAAGGTCAGTTGGTTTTGTTCCATCAATCCTTTGATGAGGCCACTCTTTAGTGAATTAGATCGTATCCGTCAACCCATTGACGATGATAACGTTTGTGATTTGCTACCCTACCATTAACCCTTTAATGGTAACCCTCATGTTTATGTATCTCTCTGCCAACCCTTTGACAATACCACTCGTTTGTGAAGCTTTTTCTTTCCCCCAGTAGAGACCGTGTTTCTGGTTCAACCTTCATTAAGGATCTTTTGGTTCTAGAATGTCAACCAGTCAAATTTTAACCTGATGACCAATCATTATTGGTGTTGTATAAATCCAGTGATTACCGGCGCATTTTTATCCAATCATTATTGATACCCAAGTCTAGTAATTACTGGCATTGTTTCAAATATCGATCATTATCGGTATCGTGTACGTCCAGTGTCCACTGGCGTGCTTTTTGTCCAATCATAATTGGTGTCCAAGTCTAGTTTTTACTGGCATTGTTCTAAATATCGATCATCATCGATATCGTTAAAGTCTAGCGATTACTGGCATATTTTTAAATCCACTCAGCCGCAGTATTATAAAGTCCAGGGATTACTGGTAGTGCTTGAGGGTTCGATTATTTTCAGGTACCCAAAGTCCAGTGTTTACTGGCATGGTTTAAAAACTTGATTTTGTTTGGTATTATAAGTGCGGTATTCACTGGCGTTACCTCAGAAGTGATCAGCATTGATGTCCCAAGTCCAGTATTTACTGGCATTGTCCTAATATCGATCATCATCGGTATCGTGAAGTCCAGTATTCATTGGCACTGTCTTAAAACCCAATCTTCATTGGTCAGTCTTAACTGTATGTCTGTAAATCCAATTTTCATTGGTCATTCTTAACTGTATGTCTGTAAATCCAATCTTAATTGGTCAATCTTAATTGTATGTCTGTAAATCCAATCTTAATTGGTCAGTCTTAACTGTATATCTCAAAGCCCAATATTTACTGGCATATTTTATATCGGTCATCATCGGTATCGTGAAGTCCAGTGTTTACTAGCGTATTATTCCCAAGCCCAATCATTATTGTAACCTTAATTTTATCCCCCAATAGAGGTTTTAGTCATCACCAATATCCCTGTAAAAGTCTAATGTTTACTGGGATTTTCTTGAAAATTTGATCATCATAAGCATCCCAAATCCAGTGATTACTGGCATATTTTCTAAATTCCAATCATTATTGGCATCTTGAGATTGGTCATTACTAACATCCTATGAAAGTCCTTGTGACTAACATCATTTGGCGTACACAGAGTTTGTGTTTGTCTCTGTCTTTTCTGGTTTTTTCTTGAAGATCCCGTTTGAACTCTTCAGCATAAGAAATCCTTAGAAAATCGTTTGTTGGGCGTCTTTCCTTTGGCTAAAATTGATCCCCAGTGGAGATCATGTTTTCTTTCCAGTTTCATCCCCAGTAAAGAGCTTGCCTCCCCTTTTGTTATCGCTAATGTCGTCCAGTCATATCTGAACCTGTCGTCCATCTCCCTGTATCTTTCCCCAGTGGAGAACACCTCTTTGACTGCCATCTCCAATGAAGATCTATGGGTTCCCCACATTTTATCTTCTTATCTCCAGTGTCTTCTTAGTCACTCCCCAGTAAGTCTCTTCTGTTGGTTGTTAACTTACATCCCCAGGGAGTCTTGTTTGTGGGTACTAGACCTTAGCTCCTCCCCAGTGAGGCTCGCCTGTGGGTGTTTACTCCTTGTCTTTAGTGTCTTGTTTTGTCTGCATCTTGCACCATTTGTGGCATCATATCATCATGCTAGAAGTTCATGGCATGTCAGCATTTGCGTGTCTGTTGCCTGTCCTTAGCATGTGCATTCCATCTAAGGGCAAAATTTTTGGTTTGCTATATTTAAATACCTTTCACCTTGATTTCCCGAGGATTATCATCTCTCGCGCCATCCGGTAAAGTTATTCAAATAGGGGCAACTGTTATGCCCCAAATTTTACCTCTTAGATGTCATAACATCTTGCACTTGCATTTAGGTTTCAATCATCTATGCATTGTTAACTAACCAATATCTTGCTAGTTTGTTCTTTTATGGGAAAGCTAAGGTTTGCACAAGAAAGATGACAAGGTCATTTATCCAAGTTCTCACATACTTCAAATTCTCCTAAGACACTCTTGGGCTCCATACAACAATCACAAGTGTTCACTATTTGATTGATGTTGGTATTTGTTCAAGAAAGAAAATTGAGGCTCCAAAGTTCAACCACTTGTCTTTGAATACTAATCATGAGTTTCTTAAGTCATACTCCATGATCCCTTATGTTTGGATCAAGAGAAATCAATAAGAGACCACCCAGATCAAAAACTATGGAATTAGGGTTTTAACGTGAAGAATCACTAAAGAGTTTTGTCATGATCAGTCAAGGTTTGATTGGTTCATCAACCAATTAAACTTACCTACATCCAAGATATCCTATTCAATAAGAAATCAAGAGTGTTTGACTCCCACCATAAGTGCAATGAACCTCAAAGTTCATCTGGCCCCAGATTAGGGTTTTCTTCAGAAGAAAGTTGATTGTGTCCTAATTCATGGTCAAAGCATGATCTCAAGCCAGGGGACATGATCCATTGTGTTCATAAACATCCTTGGAATTCATCTAAATTATAAGAGAAGTTCAAAGTTGCAAATCCACTGAAGATCACACAGTTGATTCATCTGAACTGATTTTCACCTGACAAAGTCAAGCCTTTGATTTTTGGTGTCTTGACCCAAGATGAAGCATTCAAGCTATATTCCATCAAGACATGCTTAATTCTTGAGTTAGAGCATGAGTGATCACCATTTGAAAGGTTTCTTGCAAAAAGGGCAAGGTTTGGTTCTTAAATTTTTCTAAGTATGGAAGAATTCACTCCTTGTGCAAAATTGGGAAGGTCATAACTTTCAAACCACACATCCAAATTTTGTGAATCAAAGCTCAAATTGAAGCTCTCACCATGAACATCAAAACATATTAGAGGGTACTTATCCAAATGAGGCTTGGTTTTTAAGTTACAAGGCCTGGAAGTTCAAGGCACTTAAAGACTTAGTGAAATTTCACTACATTTTGCCTTAAAAACTAGCTAACATCATCTCCGTTTTTCACCAAGATCCCTTTTGATCCAGAACTTAGAGTGAACATGAAAGTTATAGAGAACACTCGGGGCTTTCCAAAAAGTACTAGAACTCTCCAATCCATGGAGGGAGCTGGGAGATTCGAAGCTTTGAAGGTAGGGGTTCATTTCTTGAGTTACAAGTTTCCAACATAAGCATAATGATGCAAAACCTCTTCTAATCACCAAATTCCTCACAAATCTGAAGATTAAAGGCAAGAATAGTGTGATTAGAACCTCTGCCACGATTTTGCAAGTTGCAACATTAAAGAATAAAGGTTTTATGCAAGTGGATACAAGCATGACATCATGAAAGAGAAACTTTTCAAAGCATGGGCACTCCAAGCTTCTTTGCAAACCTTGAGCCTTGTTCCAATCCAATCACTTCATCTAAGCAAAGTCTAACCATCAACTCTTGCCTTTTGAAAGAAAAAGACTTAGTCACTTCTCACTTGGCACGATGGAAAATAAAAAGGGAGATTTTGGCAAGATACATTTTCTGCCCATACCTCAGCTCTTCGATTTCTCTTATAAGTAGAGGATGAAACTTCATTGCAAGACACACAAGAACCACCCCAAACATAGGCTAAATATTCTCCCCATTTTCCCCCTCACTTACTCTTGCAAATTTGCAAGAACATTGTTGCAAGAGTTTTGGTTCGAGCTTTCCACCATCCAACACCACAAACCTTCCATAAACACTTCATGCAGGTCATCTAAACCCTCAAACAGATTCTATAACATCAACACAACACATCAGAACACAACCACACATCAGAACACATCACAAAGGCATCATAAACTTGCGATCTCTTTTTCCTTGCAACCAAGAGAAGAGGAGGAGCATTTCACCTGCAGGCCACCAACTTAGAAGAAAAGGATTTGAGTTTGCAAAAAGTCTTAAGATTTCCAAGTGAAGGGGCAGTGAACTTACTCCACTTGGTAAGTCCATCTTTTTCTTCCTTAACACTCACTGATTTCATGCCATATACATAACTGTGATTGATCTCCATAATGTTATCATGTTTATGCTTTGCATTTAGGTTAGTTTTTATGATAATGTAAATGATAATGTGTGAGTTTGTATGATGCATGATGATCCTGTTTAGTTCGTGACAGTTTGGAACACTTGGTTTTTGTATCCATTTTCTCCAAACTCCAGTTATCATTTGGAACAGCTTAGGGTTTAGGATTATTCTATCATGTGAGCCCTACATGTGACTCTGTTGTTTTGTTAAGTTTGGTTGAAAACTGAGGTAGATAATGTTTGAGCAAGGCAGATGTTGCCATGTTTGTTTGCTTGGGTTTGCACATTAGGGTTTGTGGTTTCATGTGCATGACGAAGTTAAATGCAAGGCGAGTATGGATTGGTTGATTTAGTTTTGTCATTTTACAGTTTAAAATTTTAGTGACCAATTGATAACCATATTACATAACCTTTGTACACGACTGTTACATTGATAGTGGGCTGACTGTATTTTTCATGTTGAAGCTAGCATTTTTAGTTCGCTCAAGGTATATCTATTACTGGGGTGGGCATATACATTGGATGTATAGCCACCCCAGTGGCATGAACATAGCGCGTGATACCAAGGGGTCTGGGGTTCGAATCCCCCTCGCCCCAGACACCCTTTTGCTCTTTTTCTTTTTATGTTATCCTATTTCTACCTTTTTTATTGAACCTGGGCCCAGCGCATTTACTCTTGCCACCCCCAGTAAATAGGCCCGTGCGCATGACAATATAATTTCAGCACATTTCATTTTTACTATTGCACCCCCCACTGTCTTTAGTTTTCAATATTATTTTATTTTTCTCTTTTCATTTTAATTATTTAAAAACATTTCTTTTCACTCAAAAATTCCACAAAAATTCATAAGTACATTTTAATGTTTAATTTAATTTTCTATAATTTTTATTTTATTTTTATTCTATTTTCATATTTATTTCTAAATTTACAAAAATCATGAATAAACTTTGTGTTTAGTTTTGGAAATTCCTTTGAAAATTAACCTTTATTCACCACTTGTTAAGAGATTTCCTTAGAGTGTTTTAGAACTTGTGTAAGGGTTGTTGGGAGGGTAATGCTTGACCTTGGATAAGGTCTTTTGTTAGGTTTTGTTTGTATCATTTGACCTTTGTTTCTTAGGCTCATACCTTTGACATTACACCTTTGATTTCAACTTTGAGGAGGATTTCTTTGCCATACTTATGTGTCCACTTATTCATGTTTGTTGTGAACTATCTCATTAGCTTTGCCATACTTATGTGTCCACTTATTCATGTTTGTTGTGAACTATCTCATTATCTTTTGCCATGCTCATACATGGATGTTCATCTCATTATTTTGATATTGTTTATAATTAATTGATGTCTATCCTCTTTGAGTTCTTGAAACTCTTATTGCTTATCACTCAATTTAATCCCACTTCAACTCTTGTTTACAAGAAGTTGCCGTTCCCTCCTTCCAAAGGAAAGACTCTCTATTGACCTCAAAGTCATAGATAGCTCATTTACCATCTTGGCCTCATTAGAACCATCCTTTATCCTCATTAGGATCAATCCTTGGCCTCATTAGAGCCTCTTCTCCCTTTAACCTCATTAGTTTCCCCTCTTGTGAGTACTATCATCATAGTTGCTTATTTCCCTCCTTGGCCTTATTAAAGCCACTTACCTCATGACTTAGGATTCACCTAGAGTTCCTCAACTCTATGTGAGCATCATCCACTACTACGAAAAACCCATTTAACAACGGTTGGGAATGACATATAATGACGCGGGCGAGGGCGTTGTTATGTAGATTGTTGTTGTATATATGATACTTACAACGACAGCCTTGTGTAGTGTTGTAATAATGAGGAAAGTGCGCTAACTATCACAGCGGTTTTACATTACACCGTTGTAATAAATATAATTGTCCTCGGTTCGATTCCCAGCAGCACAGTTTTGATATTCATTTTTTGCTGGCCAGCGCGCCAGATATTACAACAGTTCGAAAATATAATTGTCGCTAAAGTTTCAGCAAAATTAACAAATATCATCCTGCTTTTATAATTAATCCCATTTTTTTACTTGTATTATTGTTCTCCATATCTCAGCACAGCAGAAAAATACAATTCACATTTTGTGATACAGTTTTCATAATAATATTAATCGTGTCATATTCATAATATCACATATACCAGTTTACAGTTTATCAGAACAAACAACCTACATAAATAAAATATCACATATACCATATTACAGTTTACACACATTACATAACTTCACATAATTGTCACTTGGCGTATTGGTATCTTGTCTCTTGGTGTATTGTCTCCTGGCCTGGTGTCTGGACTCAAAATACCTATGATTTCAAATAATTATACTTGTTAGTAAAAATACTTTTAAATTATAACATACAATTAATATATTATGAATAAATAATAAATTACGTACTTGTTAATTTTCCCATATGCCTTCTTCATGATCGAGTCGTATAGCATGCACGACATCTCCATCAACTTCATCATATGAGGTAGGAACTTGTGTTGTGTAAGAAGGTGTGGACAGAATATCAAGACTTTCATCACCAAGAGGAATGTATTTTCCTTGGAGAACGATTGACCATTTCCCCGATTTGTCCGATGGATCGGAAACATAGAAAACTTGTTTTGCTTGAGAAGCCATGATAAATGGTTATGTATTAAAAGATGCCTTGCCAAGGTCGACCCGGGTGAATCCTAAGTCATCAATGTCTACACCATTACTATTATTGGGAACCCACTTGCATTTAAATAAAGCCACTTTGAAAATAACATAATCAATCTCCCAAATCTCATCAATGACACCATAAAACGCGGTAGTTACCAATACCTGATTCTTATCTTTCGAACTAGAGAAATACATCGATTCGACTTCAACCATAACCCCACTATTTTGTATTGTACTACGATCATCTTTTGATTTTGTATAAAAGGTATAATGACCAATGTCGTATGGACTCCAGGTAATGACACAAAATTTTGGCCCGTACGACAACCATCTAAGTATCTCGGATGCACTAGGATCATTAGATACACTTTTATTAAACCAATCCATGAATCTATTATTATGCTCTATCAACAACAACTTGTCATTCATTCGGGGATATTTTTTCTACATAAGTCTTTTGTGAGTATCTATGAAAGGTTGAACCTCATCTATATTATTCAAAATATAGAAATGTGATTGAATAACTACATCCCGAGCCATTGACCTAACATTAAGACCTTGAATACCTCTTCCGTCTGTGTCAGCATGACGAGACTTTGGAATTCCTATAGAATCTGCATCCGACAAATAGTTTGTACAAAACTCAACAGCTTCTTCTGTGATGTACCTTTCAACAATCGAAGCTTCCGGTCGGTGATGATTCTTCGTATATCCTTTAAAGATCTTCATATATCGCTCTATTGGATATATCCACCTTAAATAAACTGTACCACAAATTCTGATTTCTCTTACGAGATGAACAAGTAAGTGAACCATAATGTCAAAAAATGATGGCGGAAAATACATCTCCAATTGACACAAGATTATGGCAGCCTCATCTTCTAATTCATCCAATTTTTTGAAATCAAGAACTTTATTACATATGGCATTGAAGAATAAACACAGTCTTGTTATAGTTACTCTCACATTTTTTGGAAGGATCCCACGGATAGCCACTGGTAGAAGTTGTTGCATCAATACATGACAATCATGAGATTTTAAACCAATTAACTTGAGATCTTTCATTGATACAAGTTTCTTGATGTTTGATGAGTAACCTTGCGGAACTTTAATACCTTGCAAACACTGGCAGAACATCTTCTTTTCCTTTTTAGATAGAGTGTGACATGCTGGAGGCAGATAAGTTCTTTTTCCTTTCTCTACTGGAGCCAACTGTTTTCGTATACCCATATTCTCCATATCAAGACGGGAAGTCTTACTATCTTTAGTCTTGCCCGGAATGTTTAGAAGTGTGCCAATCAAACTATCACACACATTTTTCTCCACGTGCATCACATCAAGACAATGTCTAACATCAAAACTTGACCAATATGGAAGATCAAAGAAGATGGACCTCTTTTTCCATATATTTTTCGCAACTGTCCCTTTTTCTTTTCCTCTCTTCCCACCTTTTTCTTTTTCTCTCTTCCCACCTTTTTCTTTTTCTCTCTTCCCAAGGACAACATTAATGTATTCCTGCCGTTGATAAACTTCATCACCGGTTAAAGGTTTAGGAGCCTCACCAAACTCTTGCTCTCCATTAAAAGCCTTTCGCAATCTACGATAAGGATGACCCGGTTTTAGAAATTTTCGATGCCCAAGGTAAACGGTCTTTATTCCAAACTCAAGTTGGTGATAACAAGTATCATCTTCACATATAGGACACGCTTTATGTCCTTTGACACTGTATCTCGCCAAGTTACCGTAAGCCGGAAAGTCGTTAATTGTGAAAAATAACATTGCACGCATATTAAACTTTTCCCCAGAATATGCATCATTAACTTCAACGCCTTCATCCCACAAGAGTCGTAAATCATCAATTAATGGACTAAGATAAACATCTATGTCATTACCAAGTTGTCGTGGTCCAGAAATCATCATACTTAACAGTATATACTTGCGCTTCATGCACAACCAAGGAGATAGGTTGTAAATAGTGAGAAGAACAGGCCACGAAGTATGATTAGTGCTCATATTACCAAAGGGGTCCATTCCATCGGTGGCAAGCCCAAGCCTAAGATTTCTTGGCTCGACTCCAAAATCCGGAAACAACGAATTAATTTTCTTCCATTGCAAAGAATCAGCTACATGGCGAATGTTTCCATCACGAATCCTTTCATCTGCATGCCATCTAAGATTCTTTGCATCATTCGAATTAGCAAAAAATCTCTTTAATCGTGAAAGTATTGGCAAGTACTTTAACACTTTAGCAGGAGGATGCTTCCTACTAACATTGTCATAGTGATCATTGTCATCACCATTGCTAGCCTTCTGCTTGTAACGCGACACACCACATTTCGGACATTGAAACAAGTCGTCATACTCTTTTCGGAATAATATGCAATCATTAGGGCAAGCATGTATCTTGATATACTCCAGACCCAGTGGACACAATATATTCTTTGCCTCATAGCAACGATCCGACAATTTGTTATCTTCTGGTAACATTTGCTGTAGCAATTCAAGTAATTCCGTGAAACTTTTATCCGACCATCCATTTTTTTCCTTCAGATTAAACAACTTTAACACCGCCGACAATCGTGTGAACTCTGTGCATTCCTTATATAAAGGGGTGTCTTTATCACTACATAAATTATCATAAATATGAGCATTCATAAAAGAAGATTCCCCAATATCACGGAACATATCCTCTAGGTGATCTTCCATATATTCATCTTCCTCCACTCTTTGACTTTGTGATGCTCGACTTTCCTTATTATCCATCTCACCTTGCCACGCCCATATTATATAATTTTGACATATACCATCACAACAAAGGTGATTGTTTATTTCTTTCTTTGTACCCTTTTTGATATTAGCGCAAACAACACAAGGACAATAAAAGATACCATCATTGTCGGGAAGATGTTTATCAACGTATTCAAGGAATTCACAAACTCCGTTCTCATAAACCGGATCTAATCTATTGGCTTTCATCCAACTACGATCCATTACAACTTCTGAAATTTATACTTGTATAATAATGTGAATGACACGCCAAAATCTAATCCAAAAACTCAAGCATATGCATATACAATATGAACAAAGAAAAAATCAATGAAGATGTACTCTAATACTAAACGTAAAGCATATGAAACATCTCATTCTGACTTGAGCATATACAATATGAACAAAGAAAGAAGGAATGAATATGTTGAAGAGAACCTTACTTCGAAGCAGAAGAAGCAAATGAATGATGAAACGGTCAATATTTGAGCATAAACCAAGAAAGAAGGAATGAAGATGTTGAAGAGAACCTTACGTCGAAGCTGAAGAAGCAAGTGAATGAAGACGGTCAATATTTGAGTATAAACCAAGAAAAAAGGAATGAAGATGTTGAAGAGAACCTTACTTCGAAGCTGAAGAAGCAAATGAATGAAGACGGTCAATATTTGAGCATAAACCAAGAAAAAAGGAATGAAGATGTTGAAGAGTGTAAAGGTTAGGGCGTCGCTGGCTCACTTGTTCGATTAGGGCGTCTTATGAAAGAAATACATAATAAGTTTTGTTTTAATTTATCAGAAAACCTTTTAATCTCGGTGGAGAAACAAACCGTAGTGGAATCTTAAGTGAAATGTACTCTACAAAATGGAAAAAATGTAGTTGCAGGGAATCGAAGCTTGTTACATTTCATTTATTACTACGGTTGTTCATCTTAACCGTTGTAAAATAATTTACAATTTATTTTATAAATAATGGACTTAATTGACACACGCTAAATGTACTCTAAAAAATGGAAAAAATGTAGTTGCAGGGAATCGAAGCTTGATACATTTCATTTATTATTACGGTTGCTCATCTTAACCGTTGTAAAATAATTTACAATTTATTTTATAAATAATGGACTTAATTGACACACGCTAAATGTACTCTAAAAAATGAAAAAAATGTAGTTGCAGGGAATCGAAGTTTGATACATTTCATTTATTACTACGGTTGCTCATCTTAACCGTTGTAAAATAATTTACAATTTATTTTATAAATAATGGACTTAATTGACACACGCTAAATGTACTCTAAAAAATGGAAAAAATGTAGTTGCAGAGAATCGAAGCTTGATATATTTTATTTATTACTACGGTGGGTTCATTCAACCGTCATTAAATGACTCAGCTTTTAAATGGGCACTAAATTTTTAACCTATTACAACAGCATAAAAGGATGCGTTGTAAGCCTGGCATTGTTGTTTTAGTGTTTTGTAGTAGTGATCATTATGATGTTCCTTTCCCCTTTGGCCTTTTTAGAGCCATTCAAACTTAGAAATAAGCTAGAGTTCTTCAACTCTATGTGATTCTCATCATTATGAGTATTCACTTCCCCTTTTTACAACTTAGACTTAGAGAGTTCTTTAACTCTATATGAGTATCACACTCATCCCCCTTTGGAACTTTGGCCATAGTCAATGGTCCTCACCTTTAGTTAGGTGAACTACGGTTGCTCTGATTTTTTAGTCAGGATACGTAGGCACAAGATGCGAAGTCTTGGCGAGCATACTTAGTATATACCCCTAGGTCTTTACCTTCACCCTTAGTATCTTGGTTTTCACCATAGATCTTCATCCATACCATTAGGTCTTTACCTTTAGCACTTTGGTCTTCACCATAGGTCTTTACCTTTACCCTTAGCAGATTTCCTTAGCAAGCAAACATGACATAACACAAATACAAACAAGAGGTTCCTGTAGAGTACTACATATACTTATGGTGCTAATACCTTCCCTTAGTATAACCAACCCCCGATCCCCGATCTCTTAGTTGTGTCTTCACATAGCGCAATTAGGGTTTTCTTCGATCTTTACCCTTTCCTTTGGATAAATCAAAGCTCGGTGGTGAATTTCAAAGTTTTTTGATTCAAGTTAATTAATAGCTTGATATCTGATTCTCACCGCAACATGGAGCATTCCAGATCAATTGGATTTTATCTCAAGGAACTTGGAGGTCTATACATGAGAATTCAAGAGGAATTTGTGTGGTGTATAGATGGGTTCAAGAAGAGAGGGATCAATGGCGATTTTGGTCTCAATCCAAGAGTTTTTTGATTTAGGATGGTGATCCTAATTTGACCTCACCGGAAGCATGACGGTGTTCATATGTGAGTGATTATTGCTTCTTGTCAGAAGGAGCAATAGTACAAAGATGATTGCGTTCAGCAGGTGTATTGAATAGAGGGTGCACTCTTGAAGACATGAAGATGCGTCTTATGTTTTCCATTCATCAACATAAGTGTTCATTGGAGGAGCACTGGTTATCTTAGACAGGGGGAGTTTCTCCTTGATCTAAGAAGTAGTACTGCAGGGTGCAGTTTTAAATCTAGTTTGTTTGGAGGACAAGCAAACTATGATTATTTTGGAGATGGAAGGATATCTTGACATTATACTACTGTTGTAGGTCGTGGGGAACTTGACAGTTAAAGGTGGATTCTACCATTGTTGGTTAGTTGTGATTGATAAGAAAACGATGTGAAGCCCTGGTCAAATCAGAAGAAGAGCTTGTCTGATGTCGGGACATTGTTTAGGACATGCTCTCTATTGGGTCATTATGGACGGTATACCTTAGACAGTGGAAAACATGCGCGTGCAAAACATGCTCTTCGGTTTTTGCAAAATCTTTGGACGGTGTTCTTTATAGGAGAAATAGAAAAAGCACTCTTGGCCGGTGCACTCTCATTGTTGGAGAAGTCTTATTCTCTATTAATGTCCTTATAGAATTGACCCTTGGTTCATTAATTCCTATGAAGACCGCTTGGGTATTTATAAGAAAGCCTTGGTCACTTTTGTCTCAAGATGTGTATCTAATATGTGTTCTCATGGCATTATTCATAATTGTTCCTTGGTTGTGGTTTTTCTGGGTTAGCTTGGGACATTTTGTGTCAATTTTTGGCAAAAAAATGAGGAGAAAGGTTCTGGCCTCAGTCTCTTTTGTGTCTTGTGTCCTGAGTTAAGAATTATACCTAGGAATTTCAGGAGTCTCCAATCTCTTGGGTGTATATGTGGATGTGTACTTCTAGATACCTCATTGTTTCAAGGGGAGTCACGTCAGTACTCTAATCATAGCCGACACTCAGGGTGAAGAGACGTAAGGAACATACTGGTCTTATGGTATAAAGAGTTTTAGCTAACATTTTCCAAAAGAGGGAGATTGAAAACTCAAATGATTTGAACAAAATTTTGGTAAAACTCTGTGATGAAGAAGATGTTCCAACATGAAGACCAAAGCTGAGGAATTCTGCCAAAGAACAAAGATGTCGAAGAAGATATCTCAACTTGAAGACTCGACATCCTGGACTGCTATAACAGATTGTTTTAAATTTGTTTCAAATCTGTTCCAAGAAACGACAAAATAATTATGCTAAAGTAAAAGCGGTAAATAAAAACCTGTAAATTAAATTGCACAAAACAGAACTTGAAGAAACGACTTTATTCCGGCAAGATGGCTTCGGTTTAAGAGTATAAAAGGTAATACAATAAAAACACGGAAAATATTGTGACAATACCTCGATGTGAGTTATTATCACTTTACAAGTAATATATGCCAAAAAAATTCTACAGCGCTTCCGCACGATTCTCCCCCTTTCAAATGATCATATGAGACCTATATATAGACTAGGTAACTGCTGAGAAGTCCTAAAATGTGCAGGGGCGGTTCGAGAGGAAATAGGGAGTGGCTGAGGGAAGTTCCAACTGGTTCTCGTGAAAATTGGTCTGCATGATAATGGCGGACGCCATTAGGGAAAATGGTGAATGCCATTGCCTCCCTCATTAAATGACGTGTCGTCCTGAACAAATGTTGATGCCATTAGGGAATGGCGAACGCCATTGTGCCAAAAATCACAAATTCTTCTCTTCTGCTCTTCTTTCCACCAACCTCGCTTGAATGCTCCTAAAATGCAATAAACTGCAAAACAAAAATGAAATAGCGTAAAAGTAATACAAACAGAGTAAAATAAAGACAAATATAATGCAGTTTGAGCCAAAAAAACATAATACATTTTCACGTTATCAAACTCCCCCACTCTTAGACCATTGCTTGTCCTCAAGCAATTCCCAATGCAATAAACAAATAAGTGCAGTGTCTGAGACATAGGCACGACAAAGCCTCTAAAAAGTAAAGGTTGCTAGGTTAATGCTAAACAGATAGGTACTAGACATCGACACTAAGGATACCGTAGTGACACACATTCACATATCACGAACGAAAACTCCCCCTATGCAAACCAATCTGAATTCTGCCATTATAACTCGACCTACATTCTTCGTTCTTTTCACCTCTTTTCATTCTAGCGCAATCATATTAAGCCTGTTATCTCAGCACGCACATGGTAAGTGAATCTGTTAGTGTCTGATGATCTCGTTATTCCAAAATCAGATTATTATTATTATTATTATTATTTCTTTTTCTTTGCTAATTCTTTCAATTTAAAGAGTCCATCCCGTTGGGCTAAATGGTTGGGTGAGGACCGCCTAACTTAGAAGGGACTTATCCTATCATTCGAATTCCTCTATAAATATTTTTGATTCAAATATTCGAGATCACACACATATTTGCATCGGTTCCTTACTTAGTGTGGCATTAGGATGATACTGACTGCTAGTATAAACTACTTAAGAGTCTACTTAAAAGACTTACAACTCAAGGTCTCGGCATAATGGCTATTCAAATTGACATCACATACTTAGGGAGTTTAGGGTGTAAGGACGATATCGATTTTATCGAAACTTTCCCAAGTCTATCAAACATAGCCTAAAGGTGAGAAACAACCTATACTCTAGGAGTGTCATATCAGTGAATCAGAATAATTTTTTTTTTAGATGGGGGTCAAATCTAAGGGAGAATTCTAACAAGTAAAAAGAGTATCATGCAATAGGATTCAACTACACATAAAACAACAAAAACAAAAAACAACTAACTAGAAAGCAGTAGAAAAAGTGAAAAATAAAGCGGGAAAATAAAAAGTAAAGCGGTAAAGCTCCACCCCCACACTTGAACCAAACATTGTCCCCAATGTTTCAGTATAAGGTGGAAATAGGAGTGGATAAAACCTGGTAGATGGCTCAGTGTCGGCCTCGGCCTCTATGACGTCCAATACCGCCTCAACCAAAAGCTGGGTGTGGTACATGCTGCATAATCTCTCTCATGTCCGATACCTCCACGCGTAATTCGTTCATCTGCTCGATGAGGTCACCATATTATGCTTGGTCTTGTCATCAAAGTCAATCTGTTGCTATCTGATCTGGTGGATGGTGGCCATCATCTCCTCTTGTTGCCTCTGCATACTCCTGAGTAGTACGTCACGCTCTGCGTCAATATCATTGCAGTGTCTAAGCTCACACAGGACGTCATCAAGGATTGTCTTGATAGCGGTGTAATTGTACTCCTCGCGTGACTGACGTCCAAATGAAGTACCTACAGATAAGTCACCATAACCACATGTAGTGTGTGCATGGGTGGTTTTGGTCACGTGAGCATCATCCTCCATACGCTCAATCTCCACGTCAGTGTCATTTCCCACACCTGCCTGGACATTAACATTGTCACCAAGCTCAGGGGCATTAAGATCATAAATCCAGTTGCCCTTCACTCGCACATTAGTACGTGCAGCGGAGGGCAAAGTAACTCCCCTAATTCCTCTGTTACTCACCATTAAGTGATATTTGCCATCAGGTTTGTTCTTAATTAGGCGCATACTACGACATGCATCAAGGTCTAAAAATGGTATCTCGAGTGGCTGAAGTGTAGCCAACTCTCCACGTAAATCCAACGCAAGGGCTATAAATGTGATCACCCCTCCAACACATACAGAACCTTCTACTCTAACACTAACAAACTGAAGATGTGCAAGAAGAGGTCCTTGGAATTTACCTTTTCATTGTTCTTCCGACCAAAAATGGTATTAGCTAAAATACGGTAAAGGTACCGAATTGCCGGGTTATGAATAACAGTGGCCTTAAGGCCTTCCCAATCATCGATAGCTTGGCTAGTGATCTGACGCCAAAAACCAAGAGCATCGGCTTGCCAATCGCTTTCTAGAGGGGCTTCACATCCAAAGCCATCTCCATGAGGAAATTGAAATATGTTGGCCATTTGGTCTTGATGAAATGTGTAATATGTGTTGAACATTCTAAAATGGACAATGCCTACTGTGCGAGAACCTCCTATAGGTGTTTCATATCTATAAGTGCTTAGGAACTCATAAGTCAGTCTAACATAAGTAGGACTGGCCAGATAACATAAATAAGACATTCCTAAGTTATTAAGCATCCAATTAACACTATCTATCAAACCTAAATCATGAAGGGAAGCGTTATGGGGATACCTCGTTACTGCGACACCCCTCTCAAATAATTTGTGATACTTTGCTTTTTGGTTCTCTCCTTCAATACCCTCTACGAAAGTAATTGCCCAGATAATCAACCTCTCCTCTTTTTCTTGCTACTCTTGGAGGCATGGTGAATGAGTGAGTGAAAGGGTTAGATGGAAAAGATGAGAAATTTGGAAAGGGTGAAGGATGAGTAGAAGAGTTTTTGGGTTAGAATGTGAAAGAATGTTTAGAAGTTTGATATTTATGGTAATGGAAGAAAGTTGGAAGGTTTAAGAGTGAATGAGTGGAGTAGAGTAAGAGTTTTTCAGAGGATTAAATGTGGAGGAAATTGAAAAACATGCAAGAGAGGAATTTTAAAAGCGTAACTGCCTCTCAGAGTGATATGGCGGCCGCGTTTTAGGCTAGTGGCGAACGCCATTAGCTTTAAACGCTCCAATTTAAAAAAACAGACTAATGGCGGACACCATTAGCATTATGGCGACTGCCATTTGGTTTGAACACGCAAAATTTGAATTCAGACTTAAAATCAGTGCGTTTTCTAAATCTTTTGGTTATCAAGGCCAACATTTTCTTAAGCGAGAATGATTGTTGCATATGGCCTTAATTAAAATCATAAATAGTAAATAAATAAAAATTAATTAAACTTAAAATAAGGAAAAACGAACAAAAAGAATGAAATTGAAACATAAATAGAACTTGCATTAATGGAAACATGACAAAGCTGAAACATATGTCTGCGTCGATAACTCGACGATACAGTAACAAAATCAAGAACAATAAAATGTAGTCTTGGAAATACAATAAAATGCCTAAATAAAAAAGGAAACATAAAACGGTACAAATAAACCAACACTAGTCCCTACGACGTGCAACATTAGGCTCAAAGAATCGCCTCATAGAATAAATCTGTTGAAATAAGTGATCGAACTGCTCATTAGCAACATCCATAAATCCAAAAAAGTCTACACGCAAGGTGGTGAGCTCTCCTCTAAGTGTAGCAATCTCTATCCTGAGGGTGTCGATTGCAGCAGTATGATCAACGAGAGGCTCTCCATTAACACCAAAAGCGAATGAAGCAGCATCATAGAAAATGACATTTCTATTCTCATAAGTCTGAGGGGTATCAGGTGGAGTGGGTGACTCACTCCGGCCCTCCATATTATAAATCCAGTTATTTCTGTTGTGTACACTCCCACTTTCATGGTTAGGCAATGTAAAATTGTGTACCACTTGGTTATCAATAAGCAGTTCAAATTCTATAGGTCCCAGATTTGAAATAATGCCACGGTTAAAACAAAAGTGGATATGCATTGGACGAATACCGCCCAAAGCATGCAAATGGCTAATGGGTTATCTCAGGCTAATGGCAGCAGCAATCATAGTGACTAATCCTCCTACGAGGATAGGTTCGTGGGTCTCTCGAGCAATCCTATCAAGGTTAGCTAACATGAACGTAGCAGCATTAACGGGTCTACCTTGGGAGGCACAGAACATGATGAATAGCTCATCTCTAGACACTGGTGTAATGTTTTCATCCTTACCAAACAGTGTGTGGGCTAGGATTTTGTGGAAGTTTCAGATAGCATGGTTGTGAATGCTCTCAAAAAACATGGAATTAGGCTCGGGATGGTAGTATCCGGTTATGCTACCCCATAAATATTCAAGGTCAAGATCAGTAAAAGCATCTTCCTGGGCTATGGTAAAAACATCTGGGCCATTAGGGAATTCTAACAGTTCAGCCATTTCACGGTGTGTGAAACG
Organism: Lathyrus tuberosus; assembly: GCA_022829125.1. Lineage (NCBI taxonomy): Eukaryota > Viridiplantae > Streptophyta > Magnoliopsida > Fabales > Fabaceae > Lathyrus > Lathyrus tuberosus. Next base: position 1,040,381 of record JALAZF010000196.1, on the reverse strand, counting down.
GTACTTCGTCCCAAAAAATCTAAAGGTAGCCAGACCCCTGTTAACTCCTAAACCACTGTTATGATCATAGAAAAAGGAAATCAAAAACTCAAGGGTTAGCCTACGATACGTGCTAAACCTCCTATTCACAGTAAAATTATCCCAATGTATTTGGCTAAGAAGATACATCACACTATCACGGATCCCTAAAATGGTCATGGTGGGTCCGTCAGGATAAATAGAATCGTGGGTTGCCTCCCACGCAGCGCATCGTTTAATGTTGGGAGCTCGATATTAATTTAGAAGGGACTATTCTTTTGAAAGAATAGGTAACTCTTCTAATTTGTATCTTATGTAGAGATCCTTATTTTCTACGCTATGGTAGTGCTTAAGTCGCTGCCCGTTCACAACGAATGTCTCATTGGGTTTTCCTCTTATTTCTACGGCTCAACTTTGGAAAAAATTTATGACCTCTAAGGGCCGGACCATCTAGAATGTAGTTTACCTGGAAATAATTTCATTCGAGAATTAAAGAGAAAGACTATGTCACCCACTTTAAATTCCCTCCTTACTATTCGCTTATCGTGCCACTGTTTATTTCTTTCCTTGTAAATGCGGAAATTTTCATAGGCATCTAATCTAAGTTCTTCTAGCTCATTGATGTCTAAGATTCTTTTCTCTCTTGCAGCTGTGTAATTCATGTTTAGGGTCTTAATGGCCCAATAAGCTCTGTGTTCTAGCTCGACCGGCAGGTGACATGATTTACCATAAACTAACTTAAATGGAGTTGTTCCTATTGGAGTTTTATAAGCTTTCTTATAAGCCCACAGAGCTTCGTGAAGTTTCGCAGACCAATCTTTCCTAGAAGTCGCAACTGTTTTTTCTAGTATTTGCTTAATTTCTCTATTGGAAACCTCAACTTGTCCACTTGTTTGAGGGTGGTAAGGTGTTTCTACTCGGTGTCGGACTCCATATATAAGTAACAGTCTCATAAAGATATTTGGAATGAAATGAGAGCCTCTGTCACTAATGACGAGCCTCGGCACACTGAATCTGGGAAATATGATGTTGTTAAAAAGCCTAATAACTACTCGTGTGTCATTTGTAGGAGATGTTATTGCCTCTATCCATTTTGAAACGTAATCAACAACTACGAGTCTAACGGAACCTCACTGCAAGTATACCGTCTATTGCGTAGTTTTAAAAGATATCGAACCCACAAAGACTAATAATCAATCTACCGTTATTTATTGATGTTGTGTAAAGCTAAGGCTATGGTTAAAAAGGTTAAGACGAGAACAAAAATCGTAATTAACTAAAGGTTTGGAAATTACCATAAAAAGAGGTCGGAATATGGATTATGCGTTCCTAAAAGTCGTCGTAGATTTTAGGCACTAATTATGATTAAATACGTTATGTAGAAAATATTGGTTTAAAGACACCGCCTCACACTCTCGCGCTATCGACTGAGCCGTACTCCCTAACTAAAGGATTTTGCTCCAGCTAGCCCGTTTTAATTAGAAAGCATATTTTGAAAATCAATAAGATCCTAATCGATACCTAAAGCGCTCTCACTGTTTTCAGGATCGATGCCTAGTTTCCACTATCCGGTTCAATCCTCACACTCTCGCGCTATCGGCTCGAACCTTAATTTGCTACTCACTCTCATGACGAAAAAATAAAACATACAATTAGAAACTAAAACCAAAACATAATTTTAAACACAATTTCGCGCCTATTATTTTCTACTGAGTCCCGTCGGTAACGACGGTCATCATACGCCGGACTCATACAGAATTGGCAACACATTATTTCAGATGAAAACAACATAAACATGGCATTCGAATTTGAAGATAACATTATAACAAGTAAAACAATAAAATAATTATGCTAAAGTAAAAGCGGTAAATAAAAATTTGTAAATTGAATTGCACGAAACAAAACTTGAAGAAACAACTTTATTCCGGCAAGATTGCTTCGGTCCAAGAGTTCAAAAGGTAATACAAGAAAAACACAGAAAATATTGTGACAATACCTCGATGTGAGTTATTGCCACTTTACAAGTAATATATGCCTAAAAAATTCTACAGCGCTTCCGCACGATTCTCCCCCTTTCAAATGATCATATGAGACCTATATATAGACTAGGTAACTGTTGAGAAGTCCTAAAACGTGCAGGGGGCGGTTGGAGAGGAAATAGGGAGTGGCTAAGGGAAGTTCCAACTGATTCTCGTGAAAATTGGTCTGTATGATAATGGCGGACACCATTAGGGCAAATGGCGAACACCGTTGCCTCCCTCATTAAATGACGTGTCATCCTGGATAATGGCGGACGCCATTAGGAAATGGCGAACGCCATTGTGCCAGAAATCACAAATTCCGCTCTTCTGCTCTTCTTTCTACCAACCTTGCTTGAATGCTCCTAAAATGAAGTAAACTGTAAAACAAACACGAAATAACATAAAATTAATACAAACAGAGTAAAATAAAGACAGATATAATGCAGTTTGAGCCAAAAAAACATGATATGTTTTCACGTTTTCACTTTGGCACATCAGAATTTCTAGAGGCAATTTTCTTGCCTTTATTTTACTTCTTCTTGCCAGCCCTGTAGTTCTTAAGCCCTTTCCATTTGCGTACAATGAGAACACCCTTCTTATGTGATATAGGGATGTTTTGCTCAATAATCACGAGCATCTCGTGTAACTCAGCAAAGGCCTTTGATACCCCATTCATGTTGAAGTTCAATCTGAATTTGTTGAACCTTCCGTGAAGGGAGTGAGGTATAATGTAAGTAGCCAAATCTTAGATATAGGGAAAGCCCAACCTATCCATGGCCTCAAAATTGCCTTATGAGTCTCGTACCTCTCAGTCCTAGCTTGTTGCTGAAACATAGTTTTCATTTGTCAAATGTTGTAGGTATCCATGCTTGCAAAACAATTTTGGAATTTTGGCTTCATGGGCGTGAGAATTAGGCAAGTAATGATTTCTGACCTATCCTCAACAGTCTTATGACCGAACTTTTCCTCATCATTAGAGGTAAAGGTTATAATCAGGATTGGGGTTTCACGAGCATCCTCTCGACCTTTGTATCTAAGAATGATTATTAGATTCCTTTCCCAATCAAGGAAGTTCTTTCCATTCAATTTATCCTTCTCAAGGATTGAACGCAAGTTAAATATTGAATTGTTGTTATTGTTACCAGACATTATATCTACAATAGAAGATATGTAACATTATTACGTTTATCAAAACCACTTTTAACAAATTTTAGACGATTTAAAGTGAAAAATTCACAAACTTAATCCAATTTTAAGTTTGTCCCTTTTGAACCAAGTGATTCTAAGACCCTAACAAACATGTTTCTAAGTGGACTCTAGCTTCTCCTTAAAAACAAGTTGAAAAGTAAGTAAACTCCTTTTAATTGCAACTCATGTAATTCTTAGTTGATGGGTGATAACCTTTTATCCAAGCCAATCCCTTTGCTTCAAAACCCAAAACTATTTTGATGATTTTGTTGAGTCCAACCAAACTAAACACGCAAATTTCAAAAATTTACCCTACTTATTTCAAGATAGAAAGTAACACCCTACTGTGAAGTAACCTATTACTAACGGTTAAGATCTTAGTAGGTGTCGTTTTGGAAAAGAATCAATTCAATATTATTTTAGGGACCTAATTGTTTATTATGTGGGTTTAAATAATAGTGAACTCAAAGCATAAATCAACCACATGCAAAACTTAGCAAGCATAAAATAAAATCAAATCAAATGTAAGAAATAAAATGTGATCCTAGTATGGCCCCTAACCCTATATACTATTCTTTAAGCCTCCATCTTGAACCATCATGGATCTCCATCCTTGATCTTCATGGATATTTGTAAGGCTGGATCTTCGTCCTTGAGCTTACTTCTTGAACATTAAAAGTTAAATAAAGTACAAAAATAATGACGACGATACACAAATCGTATTTAAATTACACAAATACAAAACGATACGTAGATCGTATTTTTTATCCAAGTTTGGACCATACTAGTCACCGCATGCATAATATCAAACATAAATAAAATGACATTTTTAATCATTTTATTAAAATTATTATCATATTTTAATCACTTATTAAAATATAATAAATCCATTATGATTTAATCACTTATTAAATCATAGGGTGGTACTATAATTCTAATTCAATTAGAATTAAAATGTGGAAGTTACACATTTAAACATATAATATATTTAGCCACATGTTATTATCAAAACTAAAATATAGGATTAAATATCATATTAATCACCATTATAATTCTAATTCAATTGCAAATTTATCAAGAGGGAAATTTAATTTTAAAAAATTGATCCTTAATATGCATTATTGGAATACTTAATATTTTTTGTTTTCTTGTATTTTTAATTCAATTAATTTCAATACAAGAATTTTAATGATTTATCACAAAACATTTTTATGCATAAATTCATCAAATTTGGCATAAATTACTCAATTTTACAACAAATAAAATAAAATATTTAAGTGTTATTTTAGGTTGATGATCTTATACTTATTGTTGTGTATTGATGTCGTCAAGAACAAAACAAAATAGGTTTTACAAACGGGAGAGAAGAAGAAGAAAAATTGCTTAAATATGTTTTTCTATTCACTTTCTCAAAATGGTTCGATTAAACCTTTCAGTAAAACCATTTTGTTGAGGAGTCCCTGCAGTAGTTATGTGCCTTGCAATACCATATGCAACACAATAGCTGTCGAAAGCCTCATTGCAAAATTCAAGACCATTGTCGGTCCTCAACCTCTTGACCTTCTTGCTAGTTTGGTTTTCAACCAGAGTCTTCCAACTTTTGAAATTTTCAAAAGTTTCATCCTTAGTCTTCTAGATGAATACCCATAACTTTCTAGAGTAATAATCAACTAAGGATAGGAAATACTTTGCACCTGAGTGTGAAGGATTCCTTGCAGGTCCCCAAAGATCAGCATGAATGTAATCAAGGGATCCATGTGTTTTTTGTTTACCTTAGTTAAACTTTATTCTATAGGATTTACCAAATACACAAGGTTCACAAAACTCCTATTTTTTTACCTTATCACCACCCAATAGATTTTGTTTCGACAATTCGACCAGGCCTCTTTCACTGACATGGCCAAGTCTCTTGTGCCATAGCTCAGGCTTCGACATAGGTTTCGTGGATGCCACATCTGCTCAGCCACTTACAACCTCAGCTTCAAGGATGTACATGCCTTATTTCTTCACGCCTCTTAAAACTTCCTTCGACCCATTCATTGTCCTTAGGATGCTTTGCTCTCCTTTAAAAACTTATCCTTTCTTGTCGAATTCACCAAGAGAAATCAACATCCTCTTAAGATCAGGTACATACCTAACATCAATCAATAGCCTTATTGACTTATCATGGAGCTTGAATCTCACAAATCCAATACCTGCAATTTCGCAAGCTTTGTTATTTCTCAACAGCACTGATCCAACCATCTTGATCACACAAGTCTTGAAACATGTATTTGTTTGGAGTCATGTGCCAAGTACACCCTGAATCCATATTCCACTCCTTGCTAGAGTCACTGCTTGAAACCACCAGGACATCAGATGATTCATAACCATCTTGCATAATGGCTGCATTACCAGTATCCTTTCCACCATGATTGTTTAGTGGATAAGGGAATACTTTTCTTGTATGACCCTCCTTCTTACAATGATAACACTTAATAGTAGGGGCATTACCACCATAAGAATTTTGTAGAACTTTACCCTTCTTCTTCTCAAACCTACCATCTTTCTTCAAGAATTCCCCCTTAAAGGACAAACCTTCACCAACAGAAGATGGCTTATGCTCCTTTCGTTTGTTCAAATCCTTAGAGTACAAGGCATATTGAACATCTTCAAAGGTCTACGACTCTCTTCCATATAAGAGAGTTTCTTTGAAGTGAGCATGAGACTTAGGTAAAGAGCACAACACCAACAACGCTTGATCTTCATCATCAATCTTGACCTCAATAATTTCAATATCAAGAATTAACTTGTTGAACATATCCAGCTGCTCATCCAAGGCTTTGTCTTCACCCATCTTGAATGAATACAAAACTTGCTTTAGGTAGAGACAATTAACCGATGATTTTGTCATGTACAAACCTTCAAGTTTCGACCACATACCCGCTGCAGTTTTCTCCTTTGAAACCTGTCGGAGAACCTTATCACCAAGGCTCAATACAATGAAATTTTAGGCTTTTTCAACCATCATTGTCTTCTCCTTCTCCGATAGGGTAGCGTCTATCTTCTTCGATCCTTTCAACGCTTCTAACAAACCCTGTTGAACAAGAAGGGATTGCATCTTCAGGCGCCATAAATTGAAATCGTTCACACCAGTGAATTTCTCAATCTTATACTTTGTTGACGACATCTCCTCTTCCACGCTCACTGCACCCGTTTATTGTGTATTGATGTCATCGAGAACAAACCAAAATATGAGAAAAAGATTGAGTTTATTGAACAAACACAAGAAACCCTATTGGGTTTTACAATAGGGAGAGAAGAAGGAAGAATAAGAAGAAGAATTGGTTAAATGTGTTTTTCTATTCACTTTCTGAAAAGGGGTTCGAAGATTACAAGTGAATACAAGCAATTAACCTCTCTCGACAACCTGAGAGAACTAGTATATTTATAGACTACTAAGCAAATTTAGGATACAAGCTAACTTAACAATTGGGCTTAGAAGCAAGACCCAATTCAACATGCTAACTTAAATTACAAGTTAATATATTTGAACATTATGCTCGAACAGACTTCGACTACAGCATACACAACTCCTGTCGAACCATGAAGTTACCCTTGTCGACACTAGAGTTCGATTAAAATTCCACACTTATAATAAGCATAAAATAAAAACATAAACACAAATTCAAGCAATAAAATTTCATACAACACTACTACGAAAAACCCATTTAACAACGGTTGGGAATGACATATAATGACGCAGGCGAAGGCGTTGTTATGTAGATTGTTGTTGTATCTTCGATGTTTCTACAACGGTCTGGAAACCGTTGTTGTATTCTGGAAAACGCGCTATATATTGCAACGATTTGTTGTATCAACCGTTGTGAAATATATTATTAATCACAACGGATATTAGTTTCAACCGTTGTGAAATATATTATCAATCACAATGGATATTAGTTTCAACCGTTGTTACATGTACCCTTAGTTTATTATATACAAATGTATATTGCTTGTTTTACCATACACCTAGTTAAAGAATTACAACCATTAAATTGGTAAGGAAATATATAATCTGAAAATTAAAATATTCTTGAAAACCAACTTAAACACACCACTGTTTTTCGAATTGCATCAATTTCATTCCGCACATTTTATGTTCCTTAACACATAATATACGATTCAATGGTCTGATTCACTCTACTCGTCGATATTTTTAATTATATAGTTTACCTCTCCATCGCCCAAAATCATCGCGATTTTATCATCATAACAATCATGATCATAAAAACCACGATGATTTTTGGCGATGAATAGGTAAACTATATAATATAAAAGATATCGATGTGTAGAAGGAATCAGACCGTTGAATCGTATATTATGTGTTAAGGAACATTCAATGTGCTGAATGAAATGGATGCAGTTCGAAAAACATTGACATGATAATGGTTGGTTTTCAAATACATCTTAATTTTCAGATTATAAGTTTCAATACCAATTTAACAGATTGCATTTTCATTAAAAGGATAGTAAAACAAACAATATACATAGTATATAATAAACTAAATTTCATATGTACAATATCAGAATAATAAACTAAATTTCATATGTACAATATCAGAATGAATTCATATATATGTACCTTATTAGAATGAATTCATATATATATGTACCACCATCATCATCACCATGTGAAACAAACCTAAGAAGTGGGAAAGCAATGAAGAAAATTAGTTATTATTCAAAACAAAACAAGCAAAATTAGAAACAAACCCTGAGAAGTGGGAAGCAATGAAGAAAATTAGTTGGTATTCAAAACAAAACAAGCAAAAGTTGAAAGAAAACGCTAAGAAGTGGGACTGTACCATAACAATGAAGTTCACCTTGCTTGTGAAGCATTGAAGTCAAATCTGCGCAAAAAGAGAACAATCAACAAAAACATCATGAAGCGAACGAGATAATGAGTACTATTTAACAAAAAGATTGAAGTGGAAGACTACCTTATTTTCCATAAACAATATGTACATTAGGCTTGCTACCGCCAGCATCATCACCATGTTCATCTAGTTTTAGATTCTGCAAGAAGAACTATAAGGAGGAAGAAGCTTAAATAAAAGCTTCATACTTCTTGTATTTCTTCTCGCAGATTCTAAAAAAAGATGAAGTTTGGGTGCTAGGGTTTCGCTGTAAAGGAAACGGCGCGACTGTCAAAAAGGAAAAGTTAATTCCCTTATATAGGTAAAATTTTCACAACGGTTTTCTTAAATAACCGTTATGATAGATTATATATTAATTTAATAATATCACAACGGTTAGTTATAATAATCGTAGCGATACCCCTTATACGTGGTACAAGGTTCGACACCAGGCAACAACATTTTCCTAAAATTACGCCTGGATTATAAGTGATATCGCTACGGTCATTACTTATAACCGTCGTAATATTATTAACCATTGCATTTCCCAACATATGAACAGTTTACAAGAAAATATCGTTCTAGAATATGAACGGTTTACAAGTTATCATCATTACAAGCATTAAACTATCGGTCTTTTCATCTTTAACCTCATCTATAAATAGACAATTTTACATATCTAAATAATATATTCTTCGTAACAATGAGTTCAACAAATGAGAATCCTAGAAACCTCAATGAGGAACGTCAGGCGCCAATCCAGGAGGTCGTCCAACCAGCAACTTCCAACTTTAGGGATGCCTTAAGGGTAAGGAAGGATAAGAAGAAGAAGAAGAAGAAGAAGAAGAAGAAGAAGAAGAAGAAGAAGAAGAAGCCGAAGAAGAAGAAGATAAAGAAGAAAATGAGGCCTGTATATTATGATTCCGATGAGGGGAGTGAGGAGAGATGTCTAGATTATGAAGATGCATTTTATGCTATGGGCTCTGACAATGATCTTGATATGTAATATGTTTATCAATGTACTCTCAATGGAATATTAAAAAAATATATATCTCTATATATGTTCCTCTTTTACAGTTTTATTTTTTAAGTTATATATACACTCTATTGCACTTAAAAATACTAAATAATGCATTGCTGGGAATATACATCATACATTACATGGCGTTAGACATGTTTAAAATCTAAAAATATGACAAAAAATACATTGCTGTGAATCGAAGTGTGATACATGTATTAGAACGGTCTTCTAATACAAGCGTGTTAAAATGTAAAAATATGAAAAAAAAAATATAGTAGCTGGGAATCGAAGCTTGTTACACAGCTTGTATTACAACGGTTATGTAATACAACCGTCGTTAAACATGGCGTTATAAATTTTTAGTCCTTATACAATGGTGGGATACGAAACCGTGGTAAACCTGGCGTCGTTAAATGGGGTTTTCGTAGTAGTGCAAATGTGTTTCAAATTTCTAATTAACAATTAATACAATTTTTTTTAATAAATATAACAGTTTTATATATATATATATATATATATATATATATATATATATATATATATATATATATATATATATATATATATATATATATATATCATGCATACTAATTCAAGAATAAATCCTTTATTGAATAAAATTATGAACAAGTTAGCATCTTATAGATCATATTAACATATGGAAGAGGTTCTGATACCACTATTGAACTTTAGATACTTATAGCAGAATTTTAAGAATCTCATTCTTTACACCTAAACCCAAGATTATCATGCATATATCAGTATGAATCATATAAAGTATAAGAATATATACCTTTGATGCGTGAATCCATAAAGAGTTAAAGGGAGGGGGATTGATTAAGTCCATCATGTCATACATTAGTGACTTAATCATCCCTTTTAAGATAATTTCTTTTCCAATCCATAACCTTCAAATTTCTATTCCAATCCATAACCTCTTAATTTAATCCTTATGTTACTATTTGTGTGATCTCATAGGACCTAATAATATTAGTATTTGGTCAAATATCTTTGTCCAATAAAACATAATTGGCTTCTAGCAAAACATTATGATCACCTAATATTATTGAATATTTTATCTTCATAAATTGTTCGATTTTTATTTAGATTAATAGACTTTATTGAAAGACAAAATCCTTCAGAAATCTCTTATAGCCGAGTTGAAAATCAAATATTTGTCACCAAATTTATTATATGACAACCTAAGTGTGGTACTACTATCTCACAATCTTATACTAAATGTTAGAACAAAATATGTTAAACTAGACATACAGTTTGCCAGAGAACGAGTAATGGCAAACATACTCAAGATTCAACATGTTCTAGCTTCAACATAACTATCAGATATGACCAAGCCCTTATCAACTGCAACTGTTCAAGACTTTAGGAACATGCTCAAAGTGGTAATGCTATCAACACATTGATATGGTGGGGGAGTATTAGAGTGTAGAAATACATTGAGTCTTTGTTAACTATTGTGATGAGAAAAGTTAATTAAACAGTTGGTTAAAAGCATGTTATGTAAGTAGTTAGATTAGTTACAAAGTTTGTTGGATTAGTTACAAAGTTTGTGAGATTAGTTACAAACACTTCTACAAATAATACATATTATGACAAATTTTTACCTTAGCCTATAAATAATCGAGGTTTAATTCATGGTGCGCCACGATTTATTTTTTTTACAATAATACAATCTATTCCACCGGTTGTATTATACAAGTGAGGATAAAACTAATCCAAAGTCACGCTTCAAATTCTAACAACTGCAGTTTATATTTTTATTTTTTAATAATTTATTTTATTTTATGGTGACACCTTCCTTCATATTTTAATTTTTAATTAAAAATAAGCTGTTTTACCACGTAAAATATTACATTTTTCACCTCAGTTTTGAGTTCTATCTGAGGTGAAATAGTTTATATATATATATATATATATATATATATATATATGTCCGGATATGGCCCTGTCCAAATTGACCATCAACACAGGGCCTCCAAATTTTGGGGGCCTCGTCTTTCCAAACCTAATATTAATTATATTATATATTTTTTATAAACGTATATAATAGAAAGGAAAAATACACCATTAATTATAGATAAATTCCATGACACTCGTAATTATTATGCCACGTAGTACGCAATTGAAGTTATGATAATGTTAGTTAATGCCATTGAATACAATTTCCATTGCTATTTATAAAAGATTTATTCTAAACCGATATGGTATTTCATTTCATTGGAAATAAATGTTTTAGTTATATATTAGTTATTTTTGTTTTTCTTGTAAATTACTATTATTATTATTATTATTATTATTATTATTATTATTATTATTATTATTATTATTATTATTATTATTATTATTATTATATTTATTATTTATTATTATTATTATTATTTATTATTGATTATTATTATTTTTTTATTATTATTATTATTATTATTATTATTATTATTATTATTATTGTTATTATTATTATTATTATTATTATTATTATTATTAATTTTATATTGATAAGTTAAACAAACTTTGTTTGTTTATTTTATAATTGTTAATTAAATTGATTATTATAAAATTTATAATATATATAATATTCATAAATAATAAAAACAATACTTTAAATATTTTATTTTATTCTTTTAAACATTCAAATTAGTTTTTAATAATATTTATATATTTTTGTTGTATTTACAATATTATATAAATATATATGTTTTAAACATTCAAGCAATCGAATTTTCAGGGTCATTATTATTTAAATGTGTATTCAATTAGTTTTTATAATTTTAATATTTTAATAATATTAACTAGCTGCATTTTAAATATCAACTAATTAAATTAAAAATAAGTTGTTTATACTGTAGTATAACAATTATTTGTTATAGTTTAAACATATAAAATATGAAAAAATAGTGAGAATTTTGAAAATAAACTAAAACTTGTTTTTACATCTAAAATGAAGTAAATAAAACTTACGTAGAAAACGGAGATGAAATTTCAAACATGTTCGAACTAATTTTTACAACAATTCTTTTTTATAGGTTTTAGAACAATTTTTATTCGTGAAAAAATTTATTTTGATAATTCTTTTTATATTATTTATAAGAATGATTATTTTTTATGTTATTGACGTTATTTACAATTTAAATAGAATTTAATTTAATTTTTTTACAGACCAATTTTTAATATTTGAACAGGGCCTCTGAATGATTTGAGGCAGCCTTATATATATATATAATTGTTTGTTTGATGGATTCAAATTGTATTCCCCGGAATGCGAGGTTGAGAATTCTACATTCCCATGTTTGTTTCAAGTTTTAAAAAATGATGCACATATACTTTTTATTTCAAGGAATATTAGTTAATTACTCATGAAATTTTAAATATTTATTCTCATGTCAAAGGGTGGGACTCTTATATTTCCATGAGAATAAATAATAATAAACTATAATTACCCACTTCTATATAATTTTAACACTTTATTTTTATATTTTTAAAATTTAAAAATTATAAATAAAGTATATTTCAAAAATATTCCTAAGAAACTTAATAACTTATCAAACAAATGGATGAGAATGATATTCCTGGCATTAACATTTTTAGGAATGACATTCTCAGGATTGTAATTTCAATCCGTAAAAAAACACACACCCTTAATTTTCTTCAGTTTCACTTGCCTAAAACAACACACACATAAATCTAACAAATTTTGTCACCTCCATTAACCCAGAGCCCTAAGCACATATTATCCTCTAACTCATAAAAAAAACAAGAAAATACAAATATAATATGTGTTTTGGGCTCCTATTCGATACTTGTTATAGGAAAATACCAAACTCATTTCTTTGACTTCTTCACATGTTTGGTATGTGAAATATCACTACTCATGCTACATTAATGTTATTGTTGTTATTGTAATTGAGACTCTAAACCCTATAGGTTTAATCTTTTTGTTGTTATTGTTGTTGTTTGGATTGAGATTGAATGTTATATGTTGTCGCTTTTATTAAGATAAGTACATAAGAGGTTTATTTCTGATGCTTTTGTAGTTCTTTTCAGATTAAGATTGTTTTTTAGTTGTTGTTTGTGGTATTTGGATCAAACTCTAGTGTCGACAAAGGTAGTTTCATGGTTCGAAAGAAGATTTAGTATGAAGTCGAAGTCTGTTCACATGCTGATCTTGTATGCTGTAGTCGAAGTATGTTCAAGCATATTGTCAAAATATATTAACTTGTAATTTAAATTAGTATGTCGAATTGGGTCTTACTTGTAAGCTCAATTGTTTAAGTTAGGTTGTTCCCTAAGTTAGCTTGTGTAATGGGTCTGTGTGTAAAAGCCCATTAGGTTAGTATGTTAGTATCCTTATAAATAACATGTTAGTCTCTCATCTTTGTAAGTGTGGTGCAAATCCTAATTAGGGTGAGAGAGGTTAATTGTTAGTATTCACTTGTAATTTTTGAACCTTTATTGAGAAAGTGAATAGTAGAACAAATTTAACCAATTCTCTATTCTTCTTCCTCCTTCTCTTTTCCTTTGTGAAACATAATAGGGTTTCTTGTGTTTGTTCAAGAAACTTAATCTTTTTCTCATAACTTTGTTCTGTTATTGACGACATCAATTCACAACAAACTGGTGCGGTGAGCGTGGAGTAGTAGATGTTGTCAACAAAGTATGAGATTGAGAAATTCACCGGTGTGAATGATTTCGATTTGTGGCGCTTGAAGGTGCAAGCCCTTCTTGTTCAATATGGTTTATTAGAAGTGTTGAAAGGATTGGAGAAGATGGCCGCTCCTCTATCAAAGAAGGAGAAGACATTGCCGAGTAGCAAGTTTTTCCACTGTATGCAGTTGATAAAACTGCATGATGAAATCTAGTTTGTTCCCTTGTTAGTGTAGAGTTTATTCCAAGGTGGAGATTTGTAGTATTTGGATCAAACTCTAGTGTCGACAAAGGTAGTTTCATGGTTCAAAAGAAGGTTTAGTATGAAGTTGAATTCTGTTCACATGTTGATCTTGTATGTTGTAGTCGAAGTCTGTTCGAGCATACCGTCAAAATATATTAACTTGTAATTTAAGTTAGTATGTCGAATTGGGTCTTGCTTGTAAGCTTAATTGTTTAAGTTAGCTTGTTCCCTAAGTTAGCTTGTGTAATGGGTTTGTGCGTAAAAGCCCATTAGGTTAGTATGTTAGTTTTCTTATAAATAGCGTGTTAGTCTCTCATCTTTTTAAGTGTGGTGCAAATCCTAATTAGGGCGAGAGAGGTTAATTGTTGGTATTCACTTGTAATTTTTGCACTCTTATTGAGAAAGTGAATAGTAAAATAGATTTAACCAATTCTCTATTCTTCTTCCTTCTTCTCTTTTCCTTTGTGAAACCTAATAGGGTTTCTTGTGTTTGTTTAAGAAACTTAATCTTTTTCTCGTAACTTTGTTCTGTTATTGACGACATCAATTCACAATATTTTTTAATATTATTGTTGTTTAGACTAAGATTGAATTTCATATGTTGTTGTTGTTGTTGTTGTTGTTGTTTAGCTGTTGATGTTGTTATTGTTGTTGTTGTTTAGTTGTTCAACTTAGCAAAGTTTTGAAAGCTACATGTTACTATTTAGTTGTTGTTATTGAGTTTGAGATTTTTTTTGAGTTGTTGTTTAATGTTGTTGTTGTTGTTGTTGTTTTTTAGATTTAGATTGAATTTTATATGCTTTTGTTGTTGTTGTTGTTGTTGTTGTTTATGAGTTGTTGATGTTGTTATCATTGTCGTTGCTTAGTTGTTTTACTTAGCAAAGTTTTGAAAGCCATATGTTGTTGTTTAGTTGTTGTTATTGAGTTTGAGATTGAGATTGAGATATTATTTTTGTGATTCTTTGGGTAGCTCTCATCTTGTTCTGCCGAACATGTTAAGAGGATATTAGAGTGATAGAAGATACAGTTGAGTTTATCATGTCTATGATCGATATGAATCACGTAGTATGATCGTATTATATGTATGAACATTGTTGATACTTGTTTTGATTGATTGAAAACGTTTTGGTTGGGAAAAAATGAATTTTGGGGTTTGGAACCGTGTAACCCACAGCAAAAAAATTCTGGTTCTGATGCGATTCGCCAGGCGAATTGGGATTCGCCAGGCGAATTAGGTCTCGCCACTAGTTCGCCAGGCGAAGTGCTGGCGAAGAGGGATTCGCCAGGCGAAATCATAAGTCGCCAGGCGAAAACGGGGAGACAGAAATGTGTTAGCTACTGGAACTCTTGGGGTTTTTATAAAATTGTAGTTCGCCACTAGTTCGCCAGGCGAAGTGCTGGCGAAGGGGGATCCGCCAGGCGAAATCCTAAGTTACCAGGCGAATCTGGTTGTTTCTCAATAAATTCTTTTCTTTGAAAATTCATAACTTTTTATCCGTAACTTGGATCGAGACGTTCTTAGTACAGTTGGAAAGCTAATGAGATGTTCTTTCTTATAAAAATGGTTTTGAGATTAGTGGCCGATTTAATTGTGACGGGAATTTGGAAACGTGTCATTTTGTCGACTTTTACCGTCGTAATTGTGTGCGATTGATGTGTTATCATGCGATAGGCTTTTGATATATAACGTATAGCTTGTGTGCTGTTATATGATATGAATGCATGTGATGAAATGTTGTGATGATGGTTTGTGGCCTTATGGCAAATAAATGCATTGTTTTGGGTTTGATTGCAATGCATGATTATTGATGTTGAGATGGTTCACATGGTTATATATGTATATGCATTTGATTATCATGAGTCATTTGTATGCCAAGCATCATGATATGCATCTTGTGATGTCGTGTACCCTTGTGGGGTGTGAGCGACGAAATGATTCCAGAGGGAATCTGCTGTAACGGTCGTGTGCCTTATACAAAGAGGACCTAAAGCGACGTTATAGACGATCGTGTGCCTTATACAAAGAGGACCTAAAGCGATCGGATCGTGTACCTTATACAAAGAGGACCTAAACGATCCATAAACGTCGTGTGCCTTATACAAAGAGGGCCTAAAGCGACGGGGAACATCGTTTGCCCGACGGGGAGTTACACTAAGTAACAAGCGATGATTCTAATAATTCCTGAGTGAATTAATGATGAGAATGATGGATGGAATGGTACCGCATGCATAGAGTCGTTGTGTCGGTCTCTGTGCATTTGCATAAGTCATGAATGGATTGATTATGTCTGGAAAATTGTGAATGGAATTGAGGAGTTGATATATATATATATATATATATATATATATATATATATATATATATATATATATATATATTGGTGACAAATGTATTAAGCGTGATTGATATGCCTTGGTGATGGATGCATGAATTACAAATTATGTTGTTTTGTATTTGAATTATGGTATACGTTGTGGTGAGAATGTTTTGCATGCGTATTTCGTGTTATTACATAATTGTATGCAACTATATTATAATTGTGTTTCTCACCCTTCTGCTATTTTGAATGCTCTATGAGGCATTGCAGATTAGATTTTGGATATCTTTTGTGAAGATTATGTCTTCATTCTTTTGTCGGCCGGCTCTGATATGTAGCACCGGGTAGTCGGGGAGATCGTTATGTGATTATGTGTATATATAACTTTTTTTGGATTTTACATGTATGACTCTGTATATGACAGACAAACTTCTATGTTTATATATGAGATTTCAGTTGCAAATTTTCCGCTTTTATTCTGTATCTGAGTTGTGGGTGTTAGGAACTGAGTTCCTCTGTTTATGTTGCTACCTGATTGTTACATATATATATGAGCAGGTTGTTATAATTCATTTAATTGATGTGACGCTCTCGTCTATGCCATGAATGTTTTAATTATACTCTGATTTTTTTTATTATCGCTTTAATTACTCGGGGTATAGATTGTGGGTGTTACAAATAGGGCATTGCTCCTCAGTGAAAAACACACCAGATTCACCCCAAACATAGGTTGAATACTCTCCCCATTTCGTCTCTCACTTACTCTTGAAGAAGCTTATCCATTTTTCTCAAAGCACGTACCTGTGAAGAGGCAGTGGACCATCTCCACTAGGTAACACTCATTCCCTTTTGTTATTTTTTCAAAATACCATGATCATCGCTCCATACTATTTTTTATCATGTTAATGTCTAATTCCTAAATAAATATTGTAAATATTAATGTGTGAATTTTGTTTGATCGTGAACTGGGTTATGGTTGTTGTTAAAAAAAACTAAACAAGAAAATAAAGAATCATGGCACCTGCCACACTTTGGTGGCACTGGCCATGTGAATGTGGTGCCAGCCATGCTCTAAAAAGCATTGACTTTGTTTGGTGGCACCTGCCATAGGTTTCCATGGCACTGGCCACACTTTGTGGCACTGGCCATTGGAAACATGGCGCTGGCCATGGCATTTTGGTGGCACTTGCCACAAAACATAGCGCCTGCCATGATTTTCGTGGCATTTTGCAAGGTACTTTGGATGGCGACTGCCATATTGCAACTTTAACTTGTTTTTTTTTTTTAATTTCACGTCTTATAATAATTTCATTTTCTTTCTAGAACTTCAAAACAAAAAATATGCGTAACTTTATATTCGGCTCTTGGACTTTTGTGAAAAATCATCAATTATTCCCTGAAGACTTTTAAGAATTTCTGAGTATTCTGTAGTATGTGAAATGTTTGTTTAAGAGTTGTTCCTTGACTTGGATAAAGTCAATTTGTTAGGATGTTGTTTGTACGTCTTGGCCTTTGTTGCTAAGTTTCATTACTCGACATGTCTTTGTTTTCAAAATGTTATCTCTGCCGTACTCATATTGTTCACTTATTTTCAATCCTCTTCAACTCTTGTTTACAAGTTATTATCTCCCCCTCCTTCTAAAGGAAAGTATCTCTATTGACCTCAAAGTCATAGATAGCTTATTACCCTTTTAACCTAGCCTTAGGTTTGGAGTCATCACACTCCATGTAGGTGTCTTGCTGTCAGACCCTACTTTCCCGCGGACACTATTTTCCCTGTTTTACCTAACCTTAAGTTTGGAGTCGCCGCACTCCACGTAGGTCTCTTCCTGTCAGACCCTACTTTCCCTTGGAACCTTGACTACAGTCAAGAGTTCCTCACCCCACCAGCGGAACTACGAATGCTCTGATTCCATTCCCGTCAGGATACGTAGGCACGAGATGCGATGTCTTGGCGAGCATACTTAGTGTATATACCCCTAGGTCTGTACCTTAGCACATTTCCCTTATCGTAACCCAAAATTTGATCTCCCTCTTTTGCCTTTTGCATGAGCATAAGCATTCGCAATGCTGGCATACGCATTTGCACTTTTCCTCTTGTGTTCTGATTGCAGGAATATTCATGTTTTTCAAGCCCGATTAATCGCATCCTCACAAAGTCATCACATCATCAACACAAGCACAAAACAAGGTTTTTATGCCTATTTATCAATGCAAGAGGTCGGAAATCGGAACCTTGGTCATAACACCCCTTTTCAGGCAAAATTGGGCAAGTTTTTGACTGGTTAACCGGTTAACCATTTGGTTAATCGATTAACACCCTTTTACAACGCCAATTTCAGCTTTTTAACAGCTGTTAATCGGTTAACCTGTTGGTTAATCAATTAACACCTACTATTTCAGCAAAAATTCAGCATTTCCATCATATTTCAGCAACTTTCTCCACGCTCTTTTGGTATATTCTATTCTAGAATTGTGTGGAACATTCTAGACAATTCAAGACCATTCAAGACATTTCCCTTACATTTATTCTATCTTCACTTTAAATTAAGTGCACCATGTTCCTTGTTTTCCAAGTAATGTGGATCTTTGGATGATTGAGTGCACCTTGGGATTGTTACCGAGTTGATCATAGCTAACCGAGTTAACTACCTTGACTCGGTGAGTCAAGTGTAACTAACTCCAACCCTAACTCTAAACCTCCCAAAGCTAAGTCCAAACCAAAGTCCAAACCTCTCACACTCCAAACCTAAACTCTATTTAAACAAAGCCTCACTCATTTCACAAGCTCTCCACAATCATTCACACAAATTCACACTTTCTTCACTCTCAATTCTCTCATTCTCCTCTGTATTTTTCTGCAACTTCTACACATTCCTCTTCATCTTCTTCACCAAACCTCACTAAAGCTCTTAATTCTTGAAGAATAATCACTTTTCACATTGAAAGTGATTATTTCTTGAGCTTAAACCTTCACCATTATTCCATGCTACTGGATTTTGTGGAGCTTCAGTAGCTTTTGGATTCATCTCAAGTGATCGATTCAAGATTCTTCGGTGATATTTCGCATTTCGGAGTTTCCATCGAAGTTTGCTCGGTTTCGATACATTTCAGCCATAATTGAAGATTCTTCTGGTTTTCTTTGATTATCTTCATCATATTACTTTTATACTTGAGTTTTTGGAGTTCTACAAGCTTTTGCATTCATCTCAAGTAATCACTTCAAGCTTCTTCGGTGATAATTCTTAATTCGGAGTTTTCGTCGCAATTTGCCCGGTTTCGATACGTTTCGTCAACAAATTGCAGTTTCCTCTGGTTTTCTTTAATTTTCTGCATCAAGAATCATTTGCAACAATTACCAAGGCACATCTCAGCCTTGTAGGTTGGTAGATCTTACTCTTCTCACTGTTTCGATCGTTTCTGCGCATTTACGTCGTAATTACGATCGTTTTCGGTTTAATTTATCATGCAATTGCTTGGTCTTTAATCTCCATGATTAATGCTTGTGATTTGTGTTTAATTGCCCTCACATGATGTAATTTTAGTGCACAAATTCATGTCCTAGCATGTGGTGGTTGGCATAAGTGATTAAGTGTTGAAAACCACTTTTGAAAAGTTGTTTTTACTGTTATTTTTGCCACTGTCACAGTGTTAATCGGTTAACCATTTTGGTTAACCGGTTAACAAGTTCATTTTTCACCAAAAACGCTAATTTTCAAGCCGTTAACCGGTTAACGCTTTTTGGTTAATCGGTTAACACTGAACCAGAATGCCATTTTCTTGCATTTTCAAGTGTGTTTGCCATGCTTTCTTCTCTTAACTTCCATGGATTGATATGCTTGATATTTATGGATGTTTTTAATGCTATCACCCTCTGTTTGAAGCATATTTACATTAATTCAATGTTTGATTTATCAACTCTTGCAATTATGTGTGTTCTTGATATTTGTTTGAACATGCTTATTCTTGCACTATTCTTGATCAATTGATGCATGATTTGTCACACTTGCTAATATTTGTTCCGCACTGTTTTGCACTTTCATTTCTTGATCACATTAAGTTTGTTCTTTATTGAGCAAATTTAATCATGCATAATCAATAATTTACACCTTTTGCTTTAATGGTTTTCCATTCTATTTGGAAAATTGTTAGCATAGCATTTCCCCTTTGATTAATTGATCGAAACCATGTTTCGATTAGTTGATCTTCCCTTTCCTTCTCTTTAGGATCTCTTTAGACCTTTTCTTCCTTCATCCCCCGCAGAGTTGGAGTTTGGCACGACGCACTACGCGCACTTTGGAGCATTGTACAAATCGAAGCTGTTACGCTATTCATTTCACAACGCACTGGAGCACTGTACAAATTGGCGCTGTTACGCTGCCCGTTTCGACTTCTGCACTACACCCTGTGTGTTAGAGAATGAATGAGAAGGGAGAATTCCTACTCTCATTCTGACTACTTCAAGTATGGGACGAATGACCCTGTGCTTGGCTTAGTCACCTCTAATTCCAGGCGATAACGTATTTTATTCCCCAATCGAGTCGATCCCTGGTCACTCATATCTTTTACAATCTCTCCTTTTGATCAATCACCATCCTTCTTGGTTAAGATCATTATTCTTGCGCTAGCAATCTCTCTTTGTTTCATTACTCCTTTCTTCTTGTAATCAATCATTGCCTTTTGATTCCCCCGATGGATCTCAATTTCTTTTCCACGGTTAATCACAGTCTGTCTGTTAAAACCATAAGTCCCCTGGAATTTGCAACCTTCTTTTGGTTCTTCTCCCTTTGATTGGTTAACCACTGTCTGTCAGTTATAACACCAATTTTGCTCTCTTACTCAGTTAATCACAGTCCATCTGTTAATACTGATCTCTTCTTGGGTTAATCACCTTTTCTTGGTTAATCACCCGTCTCTTCAGTTAATCACAGTCTGTCTGTTAATACTGAGCTCTTCTTGGGTTAATCACCTTCTCTTGGTTAATCACCCGTCTCTTCAGTTAATCACAACCCATCTGTTAATACTGAGCTCTTCTTGGGTTAATCACCTTCTCTTGGTTAATCACCCGTCTCTTCAGTTAATCACAGTCCTTGTGTAAACACCGAATCCCCAGCAGTTGGCAACCTCCTCTTGGTTCGAATACTTTCATCTTTGGGTTAGTAACCTTTCTTTGGTTCAAATACCCTTTTTTTCGGTTGAGTACTGTTTGTTCAGTCAGTTTACCGAACTCCTTTGGGTCGCGACCTTTAAATCGGTCCTGCACCCGTCCTTTGGGTCACGACCTTTGATCGGTCCTACACCCGTCCTTTGGGTCACGACCTTTGCTCGGTCCTACACCCGTCCTTTGGGTCACGACCTTTACTCGGTCCTACACCCGTCCCTTGGGTCACGACCTTTGATCGGTCCTACACGCGTCCCTTGGGTCACAACCTTTGATCGGTCCTACACCCGTCCTTTAGGTCACGACCTTTGCTCGGTTCTACACCTGTCCTTTGGGTCACGACCTTTGCTCGGTCCTACACCCGTCATTTGGGTCACAACCTTTGCTCAGTCCTACACCCGTCCTTTGGGTCACGACCTTTGATCGGTCCTACACCCGTCCCTTTGGATCACGGCTTTTGTTCGGTCCTACACCCATTTTTCTGGTTAATCACATTTTTCTCTGTTAAAACCAATGCTTCTCTATCCCCACAGAGTTGCAGTCTTTTCTTCCCTGGTTAACCACTGCCAGTCAGTTAATATACCGAGGCCCCTTCAGAGTCAAACACCTTCTCTCGATTCAGCACTCTCTATCTTGGTTTATCACAGTCCGTCTGTTGACACCAGCTTCTTTTCCCCGCCAGGGTCCTACTCTCTTTCTTCGGTTAACCACTGCCAGCCAGTTAATATACCGAGTTTCCTTTTTCTCTTGGTTATGACACCATCCCTATATTTGGATCCCCAGCGGAGTCCTTCCTATTCCCTTTGCTCTTACTTTCTTGGTTTCGACACCGATCTCTTTACATCCCCAGCGGATCTTCCTTATCTCTTATCCTCTTGGTTTGGACACCATTTCTCTCTTATCCTTTATTCTCTTGGTTTAGACACAATTTCTCTCTTATTCCCTTATTCTCTGGGTTTGGACACCATTTCCCTTTTATTCCTTTATTCTCTTGGTTTCGACACCATTCTCGCACTTTATTCTCAATACAGTTACTATTCCTTTTCTTTACCCTCTTTTCATGGTTTCGACACCATTTCTTTGGAATCCCCAGTGGAATTTCCTGCTTTCTTTTGCTCTTGGTTTTGACACCACTTTCCTTTCCTTTTTCTTTTCCGTCTTAGTTCCCCAAACTACGGAAGCTCTGATTCTGCATTCTTCTGAATGTCAGATACGTAGGCACGAGACGCAATGTCTCGGCGAGCACACTTCCACTCTTCTTTCCTTCACCTTTTATTCCTTCTTCTTTGTCCCCTGGTTCCATGAATTACGACGCTCTGATTTCCTCATTGCACTATGAGGGTACGTAGGCACGAGGGCCACAATCCTCCGCGAGCACTTTCTTTCTTTTTTTCTTTTTCCCCTTCCTCCTCCTCTCTCTCTCCTCTTTCTTTTAGCTAGAAGCCTTTAGATAGATAACCCATCCAATCCTAGAAGCAAGCGAAATGGTTCCCGTCGAGTACGACGGATACGTTACGTGCTAGTACCTTCCTTTCGCATAACCGACCCCCCCGTTCCCGTTTGTCTTCCCCTTGGGTTTTATCGATATTTTCCCTGTCCTTCGGGACTAAATAAAGTTTGGTGGCGACTCTATTGTTATCTTTGAGTGTGCGATTCACTCGGGTAGAAACCAGCCATCTTCATCCCTTAGCAAGCAACTTTAGCATAACACAAATACTAACAAGAGGTTCCTGTAGAGTACTACAGATACTTAGGGTGCTAATACCTTCCCTTAGTATAACCAACCCCCGAAACCTTAGATCTCTAGTTGTGTTTCTACATAGCGCAATTAGGGTTTTCTTAGATCTTTACCCTTTCCTTTGGATAAATCAAAGCTTGGTGGTGAATATCAAAGATGTGTGCTTCAAGTCAATTAATAGCTTGATATCTGATTCTCACTGCAACACTTCCCATTACATTGTTGGCAAAAGATTCGAAGTTGTTGGTGTGCGCGTGAAGCTCATCGTGCAGTGTCGTGAAGCATTCATCTTGATCTGTGGCAAATTGTTGTTGTTGGAGCTGTATGTTCCTCATAAGCTCAAGAAGTTCTTCATTATTTTGTTGAGGACGTGGAGGTGATGGAGGTGTAAAGTAGGAGTCTTGGTGATCCCAACTATGAGTCGATGGCATATAATTAGGACCGAGAGAGGTCCAACTGGTATGTTGCTATTGACCCCTGCCTTGGTCTTCCTCAGATTCCAAGGTAGATGATTGAGGCATCCACGCACTGGTATGTTGCCATTAACCCTAGCCTTGGTCTTCCTCAGATTCCAAGGTAGATGATTGAGGCATCCAAGCACTGTTATCTTGATCATCAACACCTGTATCCATTGGATTTGCTTCTTCTTCCTGACGTTGTTCTTCTTCTTTGTCTTCTGTTTCATCACTCTCATCAGATTCCTCCAAAAGTGAGGTGGTTGATTTCACAATATACCGATATGTTTTCTCTTGAACATCCCAGACATGCCCCATCATGGTCATCGTTAGGGGTGTTCAAATCCAAACCAATCCAAATAAAAACCATAAACCGATAAAAAAAAAACCGAAAAACGCAAAAAACCGAAAAATATTGGATGTGTTTGGATGTCATTTTATAAAAACTGATTGGTTCGGATCGGATTTCAGATTGATTTTTCAAAACCGATCCAAACCAAACCGAACCGTATGTATATATTTTTATACTTATTGATTTTTTATTAGTATAATACCTTGTATTAATTTATTTAGTTTCTATTTTTTTTTATAAAATACTATTTATTAGTTTGATTTAATTTATTAATTTTTATTATTTCATTTGTTTCAATCATAATTATTATCTTTTTGTAATATTAACTTTTAATGAAGTATATGTTATATATTATATCAAATTTATTATTTATTAGTGTTTTTACAATATTAATAAAATTATAATTTGTAATTTGGATATCCAAAAAACCGATCCAAATTAAACCGCAAGAAATTGGATCGGATCGGATCGGATTTTTTTTAACCAATCATCCAAAACCGAACCAAACCGCAAGTAAATATATCTTTGTATCGGATGACATTTTGCTACAAAACCGATCCAAACCGAACTGCGAACACCCCTAGTCATCGTCTTCTGACTAAATTCTTGGTCGGTGGTGAGAGATTTGTACGACAGACGGGAACACAGATTTTTACATGGTTGAGCACAGTTTGGATGAAGGAGGCGTAAGACAACGCGGTCTCTCTACTGGAATCACGCAGAGCGTACGTCCTGCTTGCAAAATAATAAGGCCAACTGATTTTGATTTTGTTTTTTAGAATATACATCAAGTGGACCTCAGCCTGATCAACCCTAGAATATCCGCCTTTCTTGGGTCGAAGAATATGTGATACAATCCACTGCAGGATCCTGCCAACGGGATTCAAACGCCCAGTTGTCACCGTTTTCGGAAATAGATCACTATTCACGATTTGTTCCTAATATGGTTTCTTCAGCATAGAGTTCAAAGCACGCTTAAAGTTATAATCATCAACAGTATACGTATCAGTTGCATGTTGTGCAGG
The DNA here is from genome assembly GCA_022829125.1 of Lathyrus tuberosus. Taxonomy (NCBI): domain Eukaryota; kingdom Viridiplantae; phylum Streptophyta; class Magnoliopsida; order Fabales; family Fabaceae; genus Lathyrus; species Lathyrus tuberosus. The sequence continues at coordinate 1,015,280 of JALAZF010000196.1, read as the reverse complement.
ACCAGCATTGAGCACAGGCATACTAAACAGATCACTCCAAGTAGAATCTCTTATCGCAACAACCTTAGTCCCTAACTTACAGTTAAACTCATAACCAGTGAACTGACCCATCAAACCAGTGTAGAAAATGTGAACTAAGTCCTCATTGTATTTAGTATCACATTCTAAAAAAATTCTGAAGTTTTGAAAGTCCAACATATCAATTACTTCCTCTATATGCATCCTTTCAGCCGTACGACGGTAGTAAGCAAATTGCTTAACAATAGAGTGTTTGCTCAAATTGTTCTCATATAGAGTACTGAATTCATCAGATACAAGAGATAAAAGTGTTACCGGTGCACTAGGAGGAGGTTGAGACTGACCAGCTTAAGATGATGGGTCCCTTGTGATTCTTTTGCGGGTGACTCTTCGAGAAGCCATTGAGATGGATGCTTGAGATGGATGAATAGTGACTAACTTGTAGCAATTTGATGAAAAACCCAAATGTGGTTGTTTAGAGATTTGGGGTAAGGGTTTTTATGGAGATTTAGGGAAGAGAAGAAGATGAGGAGAATGACTTGATGCAATTAACACAATGTGATAATGACAATTAAATGAATCATAAAATGCATAAACTCAATAAATGGGTCAAAGTATTTTGAAAGACCCAAGAAAATTTCCAGGATCTGTCAGCGACGCGTCGACCGTTGGTCTGCGTGCATCGACGCATACAGTTATGTTTTCAACAATGACAAATGTTAATGCTTTGAGTCGACCAAAGGGTCGACCTGAGCTTCCCAGCCTCTAAAACATGAACAATTAGTATTTTGGTGAGTCGACCGGAGTCCTGTTTAGGTTGACTCAACCAGTGAAACAATGTAAAATGCGTATTTATGTGTCATTTATGCACCAATTTTGGATAAATAAAGAGCCAACATAAATATCAAACATTTAAATGGATAAAACATGCTTAATTGTGCAATAAACATCAGTTTCAACACTCAACATGGTATATCCACTTAAAAAAAACTTGTTAAGAGGAATGATATTATCTTAATCATGATTGACGATGAATGCCCTCACATGTAGCTAAAAAATTCTTTATATTGTTAGTCAAAGACATAAACAAGCACATATATATGGAGAGCCAGCATATTTATGAATTATCAAGCACGATCCGAGATGTTAAGAACGCCTAGTTCCCTACAGATGTGAAAGAAAGGCTCTGTAGCGAGCGGTTTTGTAAAAATGTCAGCAAGTTGATTTTTAGTGTCAACATGCTCAAAGACCGCATCACCTTTCTCTACATGATCCCTAAGGAAGTGATGGCGTATTTCGATATGCTTGGTGCGTGAATGCAATACGGGGTTCTTGGTCAGATTAATAACACTTGTGTTATCGCATAAAATAGGAATACGCTCAAGTTTTAAATTGAAGTCGAGCAATTGTTGCTTAAGCCATAGGACTTGAGCACAACAACTGCCAGCTGCAACGTATTCCGCCTCGGCTGTTGACAAAGCAACGAAAACTTGCTTTTTGCTATGACAACTCACCAAGGAATTTGAGAAGAAATGACTTGTGCCACTAGTGCTTTTCCTATCCGATTTGCACCCAGCAAAGTCGGAATCGGAGTAGCCAACCAAGGAACAATCACTACCCTTGGAATACCAGAGCCCGTACTTTGGAGTATTGGAGAGGTATCTAAGTATGCACTTAACGGCTTTCAGATGAGATTCCTTGGGACGTGATTGATACCTCGCACACATGCAAACAATGAACATAATGTCGGGTCAAGATACAGTAAGATAGAGAAGAGAACCAATCATACCTCTATACTTCTTTACCTCCAATTCCTTATTATTCTCGTCATGATCAAGGTTAGCACAAGTAGGCATCAGAGTATCTATTGCCTTGCAGTTTACCATGTCAAAACGTTTGAGAAGCTCAAGACAATATTTCATCTGACTCACAAACGTGCCCTCTTCGAGTTGTTTGATTTGCAATCCGAGGAAATAGTTAAGCTCCCCCATTATACTCATCTCAAACTCACCCTGCATCAAACTAGAAAACTCCTTGACCAAGGTCATGTTAGTAGACCCGAAAATGATATCATCAACATAATAAAGAGGGTTGTGTCAACCTTGCCTCTTAAATACACTTGATCAAGTAAAAATTTGCTAAGACGTTCATACCCTAGGGGCTTGTTTGAGTTTGTAGAAAGCGCGTTTAAGTTTGTAAACATGATCGGGATATTCATGGGATTCAAAACCCGGAGGTTGGGCTACATAAACCTCTTCATTGATGTATCCGTTAAGGAAAACACTTTTCACGTCCATCTGAAATAATTTGAAATTTTTTAGTGCAAGCGTAAGCAAGTAAAAGGCGTATAGCCTAGGGATGGCAGGCAGACCCAAACCCACGGGGCCCACCCACACCCGAACCCGAGTCAACGGGTGAAAACCCGAGTTGACTGGGTTCGGGTTCGGGTTTGGGTGCCACCCAATATTTCGGGTGCGGGTTTGGGTAGTGTGAAACCCGCACCCAAAACCTGAAACCACACCCGCTTAGACATGAAATTACATAAGTGCCCCTAAATATATATGTAGACTTTAATTTTAATTGTAATGTTAAGATGTTGAAGACCTTAATTTTAATTGTAATGTTACCAAACTTGATGGAAAGTTGTAATTTAATTCCTTAATTTCTTTGAGAGACCTTGATGGAATTTTTGTATTTCAAATTTCAATGTTGTTGTTGTATTTTTTGGTTTTTGCTACAGGTTCGGGTTTGGGTGGAAAAACCCGAACCCAACGGGTGTGGGCGTGGGTGTTATTTTGCCACCCGAATAGCTTTTGGATTCGGGTTCGGGTTCGGGTGGTGATTTCGAGTGCGGATTTGAGTAGAGTGAAACCTGCACCAGACCCGACCTATTTCCATCCCTAGTATAGCCTCGAGTCGGGCAACTGGCACATAAGTTTCCTCATAGTCGATTCCTTCCTCATGGTTATACCCATGCGCTACAAGCCGCGCTTTGTTTCGAGTTATAACTCCATTTTCGTCGAGCTTGTTCCTAAACACCCATCGGGTGCCGATTACTCGATGGCCTCGCGGAGGGGGGACAAGGTCCCAAACCTCATTTCTCCTGAATTGATTTAATTCTTCTTGCATTTATAAAAACCAATGCTCATCGAGTAAGGCCTCTTTAGAGTTTTTAGGCTCAACTTACGAAACAAAAGCAGAGTAATAATAGAAGTTACTTAGCTTGGAGCGAGTTGTTACTCCCTTAGAGATGTCACCGAGAATGTTGTCGATGGGATGGCCTTTGGAAGACTTCCAAGCTGGAGGAAGGTCATCTTTATTAGATGGATGATCCTCCTCACTCTTCATAGGTTGGTGATCTTTTTCCTTCTCAACATGCACTGCTTCAGGTTGATCAATCCCTTTATCAGTGTCCTTGAGCATGTCTTCTGAAGATACACCTGCACCATGAAAAGACCTACCTTCTCCGACATTTTTCGGATAAGACTCATCAAAAGTAACGTGTATCGACTCCTCAACAGTAAGTAACCTCTTATTATAAACCCTATATGCCTTACTTGACTGAGAGTATCCAAGAAAGATACCTTCGTCAACCTTAGCATCAAACTTACCAAGTGTCTCTTTACCATTATTTAACACGAAACACTTACAACTAAAAACATGAAGGTGAGATACATTGGGCTTTCTCCCTTTTAAAAGTTCATACGGTGTCGTGTTCAGAATAGGCCGGATGAGCACCCTATTCAAAACGTAACAAGCCGTACTTATGGCGTCGGCCCAAAAGTATTTTAGAAGTCCACTCTCATTGATCATAGTCCTTCCTAATTCTTCCAAAATTCTATTTTTGCGTTCCACAACCCCGTTTTGTTGAGGGGTACGTGGTGCGGAAAAATTATGATCAATCCCATGACTTTCACAAAATGCTTCAAAAAGACGATTTTCGAACTCACCCCCATGATCACTTCTAATTGATATAATGTTCGTGTTTAATTTGTTTTGGGATAACTTGGCAAATCTTTCAAAGGCCGAAAAAGTATCACTCTTGTTTGCTAAGAAAATAGTCCAGCAAAACCGAGAAAAGTCATCGACTATCACAAAACCATAATAGTTACCACCTAGGCTTTTGATCCTAGATGGTCCAAAGAGGTACATATGGAGGAGCTCAAGGGGTCTCATAGTTGAAACAATGTTTTTAGATTTGAATGAGATCCTTGTTTGCTTCCCCATTTGACACGCATCACATAAGTGATCCTTTATGAATTTGATTTTGGGTAAGCCGATTACTAGGTCTTTAGAGACTATTTTATTAAGCAAATCAAAATTGATATGCGCCAACCGTCTATGCCATAACCATGAATCTTCACTCATGGTGACTAGACACTTGTCGCTATTCAACGATACTTCATTTAAGTCTAGCATATAAACGTTATTCACCCTCAAGCCCTTAAACACATCCTTTTTGTCACTATTCTCAATTATGCAACAATCCTTTGAAAAAGATACTTTATAGTTCTTGTCACATAGTTGACTAATGCTTAAAAGGTTATGTTTAAGGCCTTCCACAAGAAGCACATCAAAGATAGTAGTAGATGAGGGGTTACCTACACTACCTTTGCCAAGTATTTGTCCCTTGTTGTTGTCTCCGTAGGTAACAAACCCCTTTTTCTTCGCCACAAAGTCGATGAAAAGAGATATGTCTCCTGTCATATGTCTTGAGCAGCCACTATCCAGAACCCATCTTCTTTCCGTGGTCTCAAGACGTTGTACCTACATAGTCAATCAAGGGAAACAGGTGTCCAATTCTTATTGGGTCGTTGGTTGTGAGTGAAACCAGGATTGCACTTGAGCAACCATTGATAAATGCCTTTTGGAACAAGAAATCTTCTAAAACGACATTTAGTAATGGTATGACCCTCTTGCAACAATATAGGCAATTGCGGTTCTCTTGAGGTTTACCTTTGCTATCTCTATCTCGAATCACATACGTATACCTTTGATATGGATTATTCATACTTTCTCGATAATGTGATCGATCAATAGCAAAAGTAACTTTAGGCTTTAGAGCCTTGTCTAATTTGGCCTTAAGGGTTCTCACCTCTTTTTGCCAAATATGACAAGTATCACAGCCCCAATTGAACCAAGGAGACTTGTCCTCTTTAATCTCAGCTTTTGATGTATCCACCATAGAGTTTTTAAGAGCTTCCAATTCCTTTTCAGAATCGGAAATCTTTTTCTCCAAATATGAAAAAGTCTTTTTGTTCGAGGCTAAGCGTTGAAAAGCTTCCTTAGCCTCATGGTGTAACATATCAAAAGCTTTTTGTAATTCTAAATGAGAAATATTATTAGAGTGATCGTATTTAAAGTGTTTTACCTCTTTCTTCTTATTTCGATTTGCCATAAGACAAAGATTGATGGATTCACTTTCGTCACTTGAGCTGTCATCTTTTTCTGACTCGCTATCGCTCTCCCAAGCAATATATGCTCGTCTAGATTTATTTGACTTTTTGTGTTGACGATTCTTATCCTTATCCTTGTCTTTCTTTAGTGATGGACATTCCGGCTTGTAATGCCCGAACTTTCCACAGTTGAAACAAGACCCTCTCGACTTGCCACTCTTGTTACCTTCATTTTTTGATTGCCTTCTAAATTTGACGAGATTTTTATCCGAGTGCTGAATTTCATTCTTTCGAATGTACCTATTGTATCTTTTCACAAATAGCCATATATCATCACTCGAGTCATCATCTTCATCATTGTTGGTTTCATTTTCACTTTGCTCTTGAGATGTGGACTTTGAACAAGAAGCCTTAAGAGCTATCGACTTCTTTTCCGTTTCCGTTGTTTTTTCTTTCTTCACACTCTTCTCATGTTTTTCCAAGTTGATTAGCACTTGCTCATGTTCATCGAGTTTGCCAAATAATGTCGTGAGGTCTAGAGTAGTTAGATCGTTGGCCTCCTTGATCGCGGTGACCTTTGGCTGCCATTCCCTGTTAAGACACCTCAAAATTTTGTTAGTAGAAACCTCGTTGGGAACTGGTTTACCAAGTGTATGTAATTTGTTGATTATGTGAGTGAATCTCTTTTGTATGTCAGCAATGGTTTCCCCTTGCTTCATGTAAAAAAGATCAAACTCTTGCGTTAATGTGTTGATTCAGGCCAATTTCACTTCATTAGTGCCCTCGTGGGTTACTTGTAAAGAATCCCACATGTCATTGGCCATTGTACAGTGAGAGACTCGATAATATTCGTCAACTCCCAAAGAGGAGATCAAAATATTCCGAGCCTTCCAGTCATAGCTGTACTTTTTCTCATCCTCATCATTCCATTGTGCTTCCGGCTTGGGCACAACAACATTATTTTCATCGGTCATGGTTATTTCCATAGTCTCGTTTAAAATAACATTCCAAACCTTCCAATCAATGGGATTTATATGCACGTGCATATAATCTTTCCAGTAGCTATAATTCTCGCCTGTAAAAATGGGAGCTCTATTTTAAGCCCCTTTAGGTTCGTTCACCATTTTCTAAGAAATTATATCGAAGCACCAGATAAACTGGAGCTCTTGATACCACTTGTTAGACGATGGCTTGGATCTAGAAGGGGGATTGAATAGATCCCACAATTTATTACACGCTTATGGTGTTCCAAAAATTGGTTTTAAAAATTTAATGTGGAAGCAACCACTGAATTAATTCGTCTACAACGAATCGCTACTAGAAAAATCGGATATGCGTAAAGCCACTAAGAATGATGTGGCGGAGGAGAAAAATACAATTGAATCAACGATACATAATGTAATCAACTCAAATATATGCACTTGATATTATCCAATCACCAACGGGTGAATACAACAAACTTAATTCACAAAGCGCTTTAGAAACTTGTGCTTAATCAATTTATCAAACACTTGGCGTGCGAGGCACTCCAAGTGTAAATTTTAAAGCAATGTAAGTGTAGAGCTAATCTAAATACAATCCAAAGGATTGTAGTGTTTTTACAAATCAATTATTCAGCTCTATACTACACTACACCAGAAATTTTCCAATCAATTGATAATTCACAAGTTCAATCAATATAAAAAACGTAAAAGGATAGGGAAAGAGAGAACAAACACAATATGTTTAGGCAGTTCCCCTTTCGTCCTCGCTAAGGGTACCTCTGCCCCCAATTCCGAAAATAGAATTGAGATATGTATATATTACGGTTGCAAATAGTTTGTACAAGAGAAAACAGATACACCAAACCCTTAAACATCTTTGATGTCGATGCAAAGTCTTCTCTCCCCTTGATTCAAGATGAATCAAGTGCCTCAAATTTGGTCGAACAAATCACCGTCTCACGCTACTCAATTTCAAGAACCCGCAGCTCTTCAATCCCCTTCACTCGGTCGATTTTGATCTTCCACAATTCGATCCCAAATCTTTCTTCTATGATCCTCCGATTGTTGCTACTTGACTGGCCGAACACTCCATTCTTCAATCCCCTTCGCACGGCTGAATCCCTGTAGAGAAACCGATTTATGCAAAAACCCCCACAATCACCAAGATTCTTGGAGGACAAGACCCTAGGGTTTTATTCAAGAAAAACCTACTGATTCTCAACCCATCACGAAGGATACAACACACCTAAGTCTTAACGTTGTCACTTCACACAATGTACAACACTAACAAAAATGGTTATGTGTAGTTGTTAGAGAACACAAGGTTGAAGATGAAGATGAAGAGAAAAATTAGTACCTATTTCACTTTTCTTGTTCTTGATGTAAAAATGAGCCAAAATCAATATATATACAATGCTATAACCAAGTAACAAGAATAACAAACATTTGAAATCAAAACAGAGCAGAAAAATAGTGCATAACTAGCGAACGGTCGACCTATACAGATGGGGTGGTCGACCTGAGCTAACCCGTTGCTAAGACTAGGCAGAAAAACCATGTTTGCGTCGACTGGAACAGGACTTTGCGTCGACGCAAACCTCCCAGTTTTTGATAATCAGAAATACAATCAGTATGAGTCGACCGGAGGGTCGACGCGAGCCCTCCAGCTGCTAATTCTTAGAAATGCAACATTTTTTAGTCGACCAGAATAGGGTTGTGAGTCGACTTAAACCCTTGAAACTTGTAAAACTCAATATTTTGATATTTCTAAAGTATTCTAACAACACCTAATGCACATACAACATTATCAACTTGATCAAACACATTTAACAACACATAGTAGGCACTTCTATATGAACCTACATGTGTGTTCTATATATGCTTGACATGTGTATTCTATATGAACCTACATGATATACTATTCTACACATAAACGTTTTGACATCATTAAAACCGAGAAAACCGAGTATGGAGACAACTTGCCCTCACAATAGAAAACATGGAGTGAAGCGTGGGTCACAATTAGCAATCACATTCATCTAGATGATCAATAAAGATCTAGTGGGAAAAACATATGTTTTCAAGAAATAAAGGGTATACATGTTATGCGCGCTTTACTACCTATGACGTATCATTAGGACTTTTGTATTGGGCCTTGAGAACGACCCAAAATAGTTTCCTTCGAGACCCTTGTTTATGCTTTGCGAGACAAGGGTTTTCCATACGTGCTCTAACCTAGACGCTGGATCAGAGGAAGTAAAAGCATTATATGGGACGTCACTGTCATTGGGAACAAGTGCATTTAATACCCCTATCGTAATAGGTAACATTTCGTAGAGGATGATTGACGAGTGTTCTTATGCTAGTTGATGATGATGTTTCCTCTTCTTTGGAATACTTGAGTATTTTAAACAATTTTTGATGAAATCCCAACTGTTGGTGGTGCGTAGTAAATTGTATGACCTTTAATAAATGAGGTGCCTATAAGAGGTCCATGAAGCATCATTTTGCATCTTTCCTGCCAATAATGACCTACAAAAGGATTCTTTTTTATTCTTTTCTTGTCATTCTTTCTTGCGAGCTTTCTATTCATTCTTTTGGTAATGTTCACAGGATATCTTAGCACATTCGCACTTGGAATGCATGATCTATCAATCCATTTTCTTTAAGATAAACCAAAATTTTCTTCTTGCTTTTACCTATTTTCCAAGATTTTTGGGTAGTGAGCTTTTGAAACTTATGTTCCTCTTTTTGATAGATTTCTTATGTTGTCGATGCTTTCTAGTAGAAGTGTATGTATTTGAACTTGTTTCTTTTCTAATATTGTCTACATAAGGTTCTTTGTTGTAAGGTTTCTTATTATGGATATGGTACCAAATATGAAAAGGAAGGCGAAGGAATATTTTTTAGCCGTTTGGGTGAACCGAAAAACATTAGAGATTGTCTCTGTTTTCGCCCACAAGGGTTGTTTAGATTATGTTTTGATCGACGTGGGGGTTTTCATCCAATTGGAGTTATGTTCAACCATATGGAATTAAGAGGATATGCAACGAATATGATTGGCGCGTCATCCTCTTTCATGATTACTTATTTTCTCTTATAGGGTTTCGTCTTCCATTTAATGATTTTGAGATAAGTGTTATGAAGATTTTGATTGCCGACCCTTTATAATTGTATTCACTGAGTTGGGAATTTGTCAAGGTTTTTCATCATTGGTCTGTATATAGGGGGAAGCCGATTGTGAATTTTTTCATCCATCTCTTCAAGACACAAAACAATATGTCTAATCTTGCACATGGTTTAGGTCTAATTTCTTTGAGGAAAAACTCCCAATTCTTTGAGACCTATTTTGATAGCGTGATGCATTTCAAGGATCACTTCTTTTTTGTTACTACTCGTAACGAAGAGGCTTATGCGAAGATATGTAAACTATAACCTGGGCATCCATCTATGTGTGTGGATTTATTAAGAAAGTTCTAGAGTCAGAGTCATTTCCTAACGGGGACTAAATTTTAAGTTTACAAGGAGGATGGCCTATCCCAAGAAGAGTTATACTTGAAGAGATAATTGTTCATCTTATACAAGGACCTTAATTATATTGGCGTTATTATTCCACTTGACATAACATCAAGGAAACAGTTGAAAAATTTCATTGATATCCGTTGGCTGGTGGATGCTATAACCGAGGGGGGGGGGAGGCTACTTTTGGTAAGTGACGTAGAAACATGACTTATTTTGACTCTTTCTTGAATAATTAATCTCATAATGTCTTTCTTATTGGTTATGCAAATGCGATGAGTAGCAAGAAAGCAATACGACATATGAAAAAGGATCTTTGAGCTACCTCTCTTATAAAAGGTATTCAAAATACTATGTCTAGTGGGGAGTTACAACTTCGGGTACACCGACCAAGCCTATTATTTGAATTACTTTTCCCTAGCACAAATGGAAGTCCGAGTTTCACTTGACCAGACCGTGATAAATGATGTTTTGCTCCCACCGCAGTCTGAAGAAGAGGGAGTATTAAATGGTGTCTATCAAAAAGTTCTATAAATCCAAATCACTTAGAAAAATTCAAGTCATAGATGAAGTATTAAATCATTGATAAATCAAGTAAGGGATCTTGAAGCTTCAAAGACTGTGAAAGTGAGGAGGTGTGAATCCTTACCTGGTCAGTGTATGAGTAACCATAGCATTGTAAATATATTTGAGTAGTTCTTAAATTACTAAGGCAATGCACACACTCGCCTAAAAGTGTTTTAAAATCTCTTAATTTTATGAAACACATTAAATCCTATGGAGGAACCATCAAGGTGATTTTTGGATTGATAAAGGATGTTACAAATCATTAAATAAGCTTGTATACACTGCCTAATTGATTAGGGTTCTTAACCAATAAAAAAAGCATAAAAGTTCTTAATTTATTAAGAACACTCTTAATCGATTAAGAAACTAGCCTTTGTAGTTTTTCCTTTCTCAAAATTTGGTTGTCATATTTTGAAGCTCATAATCGGCAAAACCTATGGTATAATCGATTATGATATTTAAAGGCGCATGGATCTTTTCTCTTTTTGAGCTATATTTTTCACCTATAAATAGAAGGTTTCTTCTCACTTTCAAAACACACCTAAAAACATATTTCTACATACTTTCTCGCTTTCTAAATCTTTCTATTTCATTTTTTTTTTATTTTTCACTCAATTGCCCTGAGAGTGAAAAATATTAAGTGATGTTTTTGTTTGTTCTCATGTAGGAGTTAGGGTTATAATTTGCCAAAGAGGAATTTATCTCTTGTGTAATATCTGTTGTACTAGTTGTTGTTTGTTTTATGAGCTAAACCATTAAAAGCTCTTGTTTTGTTTGTGAGATTATCTATGTAAAATATTCGCTTGGTTCGTGAGCTCACCTTGGCATAAAATCTCTCTCTTGGTTATAAGATTAACGTGCTATAAGATCTCGTGTTTGGTTTAGAGGATAGCTAATGTAAAAATCTTGTTTGATTATAAGAAGGTTCATGTGAATAATTATAAGTGCCAAAAGTACGCAAAATATAGAGAAGAAGGACCAAGAAATCACCGAAAATATATACGTGTGAGCTTTTTTAACCTTTTATTTATTTAAGTATAGAGAAGAAAGCCCAAGAAATCATCGGAAAAAAAATACAAAATGTACCATTCAAGCAAATGATGGCTAAGCCATAAACAACTGGCTCAGCCAGGGTATGCTAAGCCAGAAAAAGCTAGCCAAACTAGGGCGCACTAAGATAGAAAAAGCTAGTTGAGCCAGGGCGCGCTAAACAAGCTGAGGTGGACAATAACCATTTGGATGAGCTGATCTAACTTTATGGTGGAGTAAGGGTTTGCTCGCTAAGCAAAGGGGAAATTTCCTAGCGAAGCATGACAACTAGTGCCACCCTGTTAGACAACTAGAATTGCTTAACATAGAAGAAATCAAGCTCGGTGTGCAATGATACAATGCGCTAGGCGAGGACATTAGTCCAAAACTCTATAAATAAGGTTTCCAAATTCACTTCTAAGACAACTTTGGTGGAAATATGTAGTATAAAATTGGAATAGGTTCAACCTAGTCTACAACAAGAGAATAAGATAAGATGCCTGAAGGCAGAAGTGTTGCTAGATTGAGGACTATTTAATCTTAATGTCTGTTTTAGATTTGCTACCTAAAACATGTTTTCATGGCATGACTTCACATTCAAAAGGTTTTGGTCATTACTAGATCCAAGATAATCATCTATTGGATACTAATGCCTAGACATATGGTGAGTTTCAATATCCACATACATTGTATTAGAATCAGTGTGGAGTCTTGTTGCTTTATAACTGTTGGAACATAATGTTTTGCATTGGTTAATAGACCGAGATATCAGTTATTAGGTAATACATTGATATCACGATGTTGAGAGTGACAAGATATACAAATGAGATCAACAAGTGGTAATTAATATAAATAGCTGAGAAGAATAACATATACTGACCAATGGCTATGAATGATAAATACGTAATGACGAAATCTACCATTACTGTTAACACTGAAATCTCCATTTTACCTTCCGTCATTTATTTTTCTATCATTTACTTTTACGCATCAAAAAAATATAAAACCCTTCTCTAATTAGAATCTTAAAATTTGTTGAATGGTCTTTAAAACTACCAGTCTCTGTGTACACGATAATTAAAAACTTACTTTTGTGCTAAACAACAAAATGGTGCCATTGCTGGGAACAAAATTCTATTTTTCAAATGACAAGATATCAGACATAATGTCTAGGGCTATGTCTATGTCGAGTTAAATGAGTAACAGGCAGAATAAAATCAAAATATAAATGACACGTGAATTAGTAACCTATTTTGGTGCAAAATCACCTACGTTTGGAGGGCGTTAACCCAATGAAAGGAATTCACTCTTAATAGTCAGAAGTACAAATTGGACTTAGTTGGACACTCCTAGTTCAAAGCCTATTTTTCCTAATACTACCAGTGAATTTCTATTCAGGACTGCATATAGAAAGAACTCCACTCCTAATAGTTAGAAGTACAACTGGTCTTATCTGAACTCACTCTGTCTAGTGTCGCTTTCCTAATACTACCCGTGAAGATTCGACCAGGGCTCCTCGTGAATTTAAGACACCTCTCACTTTCACTCGATCACTCTCCCAAGTATTTATCCAATTACAAAGATGAACGATAAGACTATAATACAACTCAAAACTCTATTAGGCTAATTTATAATTAATGTCCAGAAATAGAGTGTACAAACTACACAAATAAGACTCAACAAAAACTCTTCTATGGAGTACACATTTTCTCCAAAGTTCCAAGTCTTCATAAAGGAGATTTAATCTGTATATAGCAACAATGATCCAACTAGAAATCATATTAGAGTTTGGGTATTGAATGCGGCAGTCCTCTCAAAAGTGCATGAGATCAATCTTCATTAACGTTGATTACAAATATTGATTGGCCAAATTTGCGTCTCTTGGTTATAACAACTTCATTCTTGCTGAATTTGGTTCAAATTAACCCTTTCCAAATATGGACATTATCAATCAAATCTTCATTATTATGATTGAGATCCTTGATTGATATATCTTGAACAAATAAGATCACACAATGCACTCTCGCTAAAAAAAGATTTAGAATAAATATTTTCCAAATAAAAACACATGCTAACACACTTATTTTCTCTGATAGAATAAAAAAGGAAACAAATCTTAAAAGGACGAGGTATACTTCAATTTATCTTACGCTACAAGCAAACAATCTGAAATAGAATCTTGGGACATTGTGCTTGACATCTTGCTTTTTGCGTATCTTCATACAACCAATTTTAAATCATCATTAAACAATTCCAATACTGACTTTCAGGTCGGACCCAAGGGGCAGGCAACCAAGGTATTGGGCCTCATTTATTTGTTACCTCTTTCTTAAATTATTTACACACTCCTTTTCATTATGTATAAGTTTCTGTGTTTTGATATTTTAAATATGATGCAATTTTTTTATCATTTAAATTTTCAATTCTTTAATGAAAAAAAGTAATCACATTAACATTTACTATCTAATTAAAATTAAGTATAACAAATAAACACAATAAAATATTGTTTTATTTTTATTATTATGTAATAGTGTTGTATCAAGATAATATAGATAATATGAATTTTTTTTTTTTATATTGTAAAGTTGTATTTATTTTTCAAATGAAAATTATATAATTGCATTTTGTTTAGAAGTAGTTAAACTTTAATAAAAATAAAAAGAAATATTATTGTATTTAAAAAAATTGAAATTCGCCTTAGGCCTTTATAGGTATTGGCTGATCCTGCGACTTTACTTAATATAAATAGGAATTCCAAACTCTCGAGTAAAAGATTTAGAATAAAAATACTTCCAAAACTAAGATATACTTTAAATCTTTTTTAATAGAGATTTGTGATCTTCTCATTAAGTGTAAATTTGAATATTGTAATTAAAATAAATTCAGTTAAATATTTTCATGGAATATTTGTTTAATTACATCTTCAATCAATATCTTTGCATATGAATTTAAGCACGATTTTGGATTAAATAAAACTAAACCAAATCATGTTCATACATTTGTCAATGGCAAAATACAAAAATCCTCCTCAACATGACAATACAACAAGATTGTAGGAGACATTGAATCAGTTCATGCAAGTGACTATAAAAAACCAGAAAGGCATATACGTTACAATAAAAAAATTTAGCGATGCACACTGTTCATTTAGTCAAGGATCTACTTGATCTAAACACCAATGCCAACATTAAAAACTAACTCATATGAACACCACAAAGTGTGTGGAAATGACAGTTAAAAAGAAATAAAAAGGTTATCGTTGAAAAAGAAAGTGGGAAAGAAGAAAAATGAACATAAGTGGAGAAAGACTCAACTGAAGAGGCACAAAAAAAGATCAAGGAACAAAGGATGAAAAACTAAAAAATTCACGTATTCAGAATCTTCTTGAGACACTGAATCTAATTGCAGCAAAGCCTCTTTCAATGCTTTCATACACTATCAAAATGATGCTGATAAGCACAACATTCTATGAACCCTTGAAGAAACTTCTTACATATACAGCGAAGATAAACTTCAACCTTAGCTTCATCCTCAAGTGAGATGGTAGTTAAACTTCAAAGTTAGCTTTGCAGGATTACTGGTACAACTAAGATGAGAATCGTAGATAAAAATATATATGTTAGTTAAAAGACCGAGATACTGACTATTAGGCAATCCACTAATCTCACTATATTGAGAGTGACATGCAATACGAACGAGAACAATAGGCGGTCATATTAATTGTTGAGTAGAGGAGCATATTACTGACCTATGGTTAAATACGTAATAACTGTAGGATAACACTAAAATACGTAATAACAAAATCTACCTCTAGCAAGCTTTCTTATTGTTAACAGTAAAATCTCCATGTTACTTTCTAGCATTTATCTTCTGTCATTTACTTTCACACATCAAACAAACATAAAACCCTTATCTATTTAGAATCTTAAAAATCGTTGAACGGTCTTGGAAACTACCAGCCTCTGTGAATATGCTAATTATAAAAAAAAAAGTTTGTGCTCAGTAACAATAATCCATGAAAATCTCACATCTAGAGTGGAAACTCTCAAGAAGAACTTTTTGGAGAGAGGAGCAGGCCAAATGGTTTGGCCAAACCTCTATAAATCTCAGGTGCAAATATCTTAACCCTTGTCTCTTTATATTTTCTTTCTTTATTTATTTCCTCTATTTTTCTTCTTCTTACCTTTACTCTAATTTTATTTTATTTACTTATTTTGCTACCTATTCTTTGTTTAGTTTACAAAATTGTTTTAAACAATCATATTTGCCAAAGATTTTATTTATCGTACATCAATTTTCAAACTAATAACTAGCAAACATATCGAATTTCTGACTCAATTCACATGCTATTTTGTATCATTTCCTACTCCTTTTTTATGGTTTTATATTGGTACTTTGTGTTTATTTCAGGAATTTTACATGTAGGGGTGTCTGTGCGAGAAAACGGTGCAAAATGGGAGCAAAATGACTTTCTGCACTATCATGATGGGCTCGTTGCCAGCATGACGGTCGTCATGAGGTGTCAAGGGGCAGCTCGTCTTAGCTAGAATACAAAAAGGGAAGAAGACGTGTTCCAGTTGGATGATGGCCATGCCGTCATCTGGATGACGCCCGTCATCCCTACCCACCTTATGACAGACGGGTTGTCATCACCATGACTCCAATAATGGTGTTAAAGGCCAGATTTTAACGCCCACTACTCAGGGACTCAACAAACCAATTCCACCACTTTCTCCTACACGTTTCAAGACACCCCGCTACAAAATTGGACATTATAAATAGGGACTTTCAGTTTAGATTTCATCATTCAAGTTTTTCAGAATTATTTTTAGGTAGAAAATTACTTTTGTAAAAGCAGTAACTTTCTCACACTGAGAAATTACTGCAAGTTAGAGTTAAAATATGAAGATTTCCAATCTATTTTTGGATAATTTGCACTTTAATCTTGCCGACATATCTTTTATAGATCTTTATTCTAACATTCTTTTGTACTAGTTTGCATCTTTCTTTATTATATTCACGTACTTTCATATCATTTTCCATTTTCTTTATTGCTTTGTTACTGTGTTTCAATTGTATGTGCCTATATTTTATCATTATATTTAGTGTGTCTAACATGAATTTTATAATTAATTACCGTAGATGTTACGTTTCAAGCATGTTCGACTAATTCTGTTGAGCCTGAAATGTGAGGACAGTTGTACCGACGGTGCTCGAAATAAGTCGTAAAAATTATAATTAATTGGGAATTGTTTATTAGCCTGAATTATTTTTTGTTTAACTTAAATGTTTACTGCGAAAGCAGAAACTTAGAGATTCTGGTTTCGATTCGAAAGAACAGAACTTGTATCTGACTATAGAAGAAATTCAGGTTTCAATTATTAACATTATGAAAGCATTTTCTAGTTGAATGGGGAAAATTAAGTTTTCAAAAAGGTGATTTTAAGAGCATAAGCAGACACGCGAAAGCGGGCTTTTATGCGCTTAAAATCCGGTATTGGACGTGCGAAAGCCAACAATACCCTTAAATTAATTTTTCTACCTTAAGCAAATTTTTTAGTAATTAAAATCAATTAGTTTCCAAAAAGACTTTTTCACTTCAAAACGCTAAACATGCAAAAGCGGACAATATAGATTATAGGCTAAAATTCGATTCTGGCTACGCGAAAACGAGTGGTTCCTTAAAAATTAATTGTTTTCTACAAGGAAAATATTTTCCCATATTAATTATAATTAAATGATCTTGTGAGCGCTAATGGTTGACGAGAGCCACATTTTGGTCTCCCGTCTCATAAATAATTTTAAACAACTTATTTCTTTTCTTTTGCAAACCAACAAAATCATTCATAGCGTTAAATAAACACAATAGCAATAAATAACGGTAGGTTGATATTGGTCTCTACGAGTTCTACATTTTTTATATTGCAAACGATATTTTCGTGCACTTGCGGACCTATCACAAACCAACACAATTTAACCTCTCTATTGTGTTTGGAGTCACATATAAAAGAAGTGACATAGCCTAAATTCTATTATAATACTAATTGCATCAGAGGAAGAATGATGATCGCAAACATTTCTTTTCTTAACAAAGGTATCTTCATGAACACACCTCTATCGTTTGATGGTGAACAATTTGAACAATGGAAAGCAAGAATGAAATTTTTTGTTGAAGCAAATGGTTTTAAATATGGGATTTTATTATTAATGCTCTATTTATTCATACTTATTGTATAGATCATAAAGTATCAAATAAAACTGATTTACTTTGGACTAAAGAAGGTAAAAGAAAATTCAAACTCGGTCTCGAAGCCAAATATTTGATGATGAGTGCTCTAAATCCCATAGAGCGCCATTCTATTTTCAATTATATTTTATTCAAGGAAATATGGGGCACTCTTAAGATGAACCATGGATATTTCCCTATAACTGAACAAGAGAGAACGAACATACACATCCTGGAAGATGAAACACCAAATGAAAATGAAGGGCATATTCATAGATGATGCTCAAACATTAGTATCCTAAAAGCTTTATATTTAATAGATATTTTATATTCAAGAATTGGATTCAGATATCTGATTCAATCCTCGATTCAAATGATAGAAGAATGTTTCTTGAGTTTCAAGAAAAATCCAGGAAGGAGGAGTTAATTGAGAAACTCAAAGAACTGATCCCGATGCTAAAAGGTGACGGAATGAATTCAAGAATATTATAAGAGTTCTCATATTCATCATTAAAAGAAATAAATGAAGGATCAACACCATATGTGCATTTTGTAAGAATAATCACGATAAATAAACAATCATTTGAAGATTCATCTTCCGATGAAAATAATGTAGAAGCTTCATCTAGTTGAAAATTAGAAGAAGCTTCATCCAGTATAAGATTTGTATAAGCTTAATCGAGTAGAAGATTTGAAGAAGCTTCATCCAATAGAAGACAAGAAGAAGATTTATCTAGTAGAATCTTTGAGAGAATAAATGATGAAGAAGCTTGACCAAAAAGAATATTTAAAAGATGAGAAAGATCGTTTGGAGATTCATCGCAAGAAGAGGATATAACCTCATGAAACTCATGCATATATGTCATCAACAATATCCATGATAACACGTTACCAAATTCTCATGAAGTATCCTCTCAAAGAAGGTAATCTGATGAAGAGAAACAGATGTGCTTAAAAACTTCAAAATAAAACGACGACACTAAGGGGGCTGATTGAAAATTTAAATAAGAAATGTAAAGAATGGGTATACTTTAGTATACCAAATAAAGATGGACTTGATGGTTTTTGATCAAGATGATGATTGGTGGTCCTAAGGGTCGTTGATCAGGATAATGGATTTGATGATCCTAACGGTCTTAGAACTTCTTAGAAGTTTCATAAGAAATATTTCTTAATGGTCTTTTCTCTCTTGAGACGGATGAGCCAACTTTCGTGATTCGACAGTGTGACATCATTCCCTTTAATGGGGAGTTTCTCGAGATATCATGAGACTTTTCAAGATAAAATACTTGATAGGTATTAAAACAAAAAACTCTGATTAAATCATCTAGCAAGTGGTATTTTATGTGCTTAGTAAATTTATGTTATTATTATTAACCCTTTTATTTGGTTAAATTCATATTATTATTACTAACCCTTTTGTTCTAGAGTAATTATTAAATTATTAAGGTAATGCACACACTCAACTAAAAGTGTTTTAACCTCTCTAAATTTGCTAAAACACCTTAAATCCTATAGAGGAACCATCAAGGTAGTTGTGGAAATGATCAAGGATGTTTCTAAACATTTAGGAAGCTTGTATGAATTGTCTAATCAGATAATGTCTTAACTAATTGGTTAGAGTAATCTATAAAGCTTCTTAATCGATTTTGAACACTCATAATTGAGTAAAACCCATCATCGATCAACCCTATGGTATAATCGATTGTGACATTTGAAGGCACATGGATTTTTGTCCTTTTTGAGCCATATGTTTCACCTATAAAAGGATCCCCACTTTCAAAACGCACCAAAAAACATATTTCTACACACTTTCTCACTTTTCAACTCTCCCTATTTCATTTATTTCTTTTTTCACTAGATTGTCTTAGTGCTTTGTGAGTGAAAAATATTAAGTGAGGTTTTTGTTTGTTCCGATGTTGGGGTTATTTTTATAATTTATCCAAGAGAAATTTATTTATTGTGTAATATCTATTGTGAGAGGTTGTAGTTTGGTTCATGAACTAAACCATTAGAAACTCTTGTTTGGTTTGTGAGATTGTCCGTGAAAATATCTAATTGGTTCGTGAGTTTAGCCTAGTGTAAAAGCTCTCGCTTGATTCTGAGATTAGCGTGGTGCAAAATTTTGTACTTGGTTTAGAGGATAGCTAGTATAAAACACCAATTTGATTAAAAGAAGGTTCATGGGCATAACTTATGAATAACTCACATTTATAGTAAAAACTCTCAAGAAGAAATTATCGGGGAAAGAAGTAGGTCAATTTGTTAGATCGGACCTCTATAACTTTCTTGTGTAAATCTCTTAACCCTCATCTCTTTATATTTATGTCATTTATTTAGTTCTATTCTATTTTCTTCTTTTCTTTACACTAATTTTATTTTCTTTACTTATTATGCTACCTATATTTTGCTTGGCTTACACAATTGTTTTAAATAATCATATTTATTAAAAAAAACTTTAATTAGACATCACTTTTTCAAATCCACGCAATTCACCTTCCTCTAGTGTTTAGTGTCACTTGTTCAACAATGTAGTCAACCATCCTCTCTTTTTTGATCAATTCTTCTATTGCATTTTTTTGTTGGATGCAATCATTCTTATTATGGTCATGACTTTTATGGACTATCTCTTTTATTCCATCTCTTTTATTGCATCTCTTTTATATCAATTTTTCTAATGCTCTATCTCTAACAATGAGGAACTTGGTGCGTGGATATAAATAATCTGATTGATATACTCTAATACAATATTCAGAGTCGGCCCAATAACCCCAAATGCACTGTTCTAATTTAAAAAATGGGCCTAAGTTTTTTTATAAAAATGCAATTGTTATAATTAAAAATCACACATCAAAAATATAATTATATATTAATAAAAAAAATTTAATTATAATTATTTTGACTTTTGATCAATCTCTCTTTTTATGAATTGAATTTTTATCATAAAATTTTCTTTTTAATTTATTAGATTTTTATTATAATTTTTTTATGTCAATTAATATTAATAAAAAATTAGACTTTTCAAAATTAGAGATCTCCAAAAATATGAAGACATGTGTTGTAGAGCATGTCACTATATATAAACACTTTTAAAACTTTATCTCTAATCAAGATAGACTACTTGAAAATTTTCCCAATATAATTAATACTATATATTTCTCTTTAAAAAAATAATTAAATTGGATCTGAAATCTTACTAAATAAAAAATATTACAATTATTCTCAAACTCCATTTTTATCTAATAACCAATTTTAGGATGTTTATGTATTTATGCTTTTAACATGATTTTTGTTAATTTTAATAATTTCTTATGAATTATTTATTTATTTATTCACAGTAATAATTTTATTTTATATTTTAGATTAAATATATTTTTATTCCTATAAAAACAAATAAATATTGATTGTTATATAATTTAAAATTTCTTTTAAACATTAGTAGCACAAAATTCTGAAAAACCATTTTTTTAAAAATTAGATTAACTAAAAAAGAAAGTTGGTTTATTTAGAGAAATGAAAATTTATTTAATTCAAAATAAAACTAAAATATCAATAATGTGTAAATAAATAATTAAATAGATAATGCAGAAATAATTAATGGAAAATAAAAGCGTAATTATTGGGAGTAGACAATCAAAAATTGATTATTATTGAGGAAAAATACTTGAGTGCGAGAATACTCATAATTATTTTATTTTTTAATAGTAAGATTTTTAATCCAACTCAACTCGTTAATCTAATGGTCACTGTTTTGCGGCATTGCTTGCTAGTAAAATATATGGCTGTTGATGATCCACATCCTTAAAAAATCACTACGAAAAAGAATTTGATTAGGTGCATTTATTAGTTGTTATTATATTTGACAAAATTTTACTAATTTTGTCAAATGAATTAACCTATAAGCAGGTATAGGTTTCTAAAATGACTTGTGTTTCCGAATATGCTATTGAAAATTAAACTACTAATTTAAGTGGTGGTGATGTTTTCACACATGTGGTCCATAACCTATAATGCATGCATGTTGCTGTTTTTTGTTTATGATAGTAACCAATGCATGCATGTTATTATTAGTAGCATGGTGGTGCATCAATGTCTGATTATTGAGGTTTGAGTATAAAATTGCTTTTTTTAGGCTAGAAGCATGTAATGAAGCTGCAATAGAAAAACTATGTGCTACTAATAGTAGTAATAATGACATGTATGAGATGGAATGGAAATAATAGTGACATAATGCTCTTTATTTATGATATGTGTATTATTTCGATGAGAAAGTGTTGGTATGGTTTTAAAACATTAAGAGATTTAAATAAATAGACTTATTTTTTAAAGAACATTTTACAATTTAGGATGAACATGTATTTTGATGTAGACCTTTCATATTTTAAAATGTCGAAATATCACCTCTCTCATTTTGAAGAAGTCGTGATACATGTAACTAACTCAAACTAAGGGATGAGGCTAGGGTTAATATCTATTTTTTTTTTTATATAGGCGTTTGTTGAAAAATTCTACCGTAAAAAATTGTATGAATTTCTCTAACATTTGAAAAATATTTTTCTTTAAACTTTTGTCAGACCAATTCATAAAAAATAATGAAGTGGCAGTGTTTTTATTTTTTTTATTTTTTTCATTTTAATTAATTTTCACATGTGTTAAATGAAAGGCAACAGGACGAAAATACCTTTCATTGAATCCTTCATATTTCATCAAACACCGTGTTGAACGATTTCAGTTTCTCTTTCTTAGACTTTGCTATAGCATTAGGTGGCATTGAGCCACTGCTCTCCATCTTTAGAAACCCAAACACCTTGTTCCATGAGTTTCTCTAATATTGCATAAGGTACTGCCGAATTTTTGCAGTGTGTTTTTTGATCCAATCATCACCTAAAAGTGCTCCTAACTCACTATCTTCAGCCTTTTGAACAATGTACTTGCAGTTATTTATCAAGAAAATATAGCACAAAGCAGGGTCCTTGTAAATTATGGATTTTGCTTTCAACACTACTACGAAAAACCCATTTAACAACGGTTGAGAATGACATATAATGACGCGGGCGAAGGCGTTGTTATGTAGATTGTCGTTGTAAGTTCGCAGTTTCTACAACGGTCTGGAAATCGTTGTTGTATTCTGGAAGCGCGCGTTATATTGCAACGGTTAGGTATTTCAACCGTTGTAATATATATTAACTATCACAACGGTAATGAGTATCAACCGTTGTAATATATATTAATTATTACAACAGTTTTGTGTCTCAACCGTTGTGGAATGTACCCTTAGTTTATTAAATACAAATGTATATTGCTTGTTTTACCATACACCTAATTAAAGAAATACAACCATTAAAATTGGTAAAGAACTATATAATCTGAAAATTAAACTGTTCTTGAAAACCAACTTAAACACACCACGGTTTTTCGAATTGCATCCATTTCATTCTGCACATTTTATGTTCCTTAACATAAAATTTATGGTTCAATGGTCGGTTTCCTTCAATCCATCGATATCTTTTATTATAGTTTACCTCTTCATCGCCAAAAATCATCGCGATTTTATCATCATAACAATCATGATCTTAACAACCACGATGATTAGTGGCGACGATGAGGTAAACTATAATAAAAGATATCGATGAATTGAAGCAAACAGACCATTGGACCATAAATTCTATGTTAAGGAACATTAAATGTGCTGAATGAAATGGATGCAATTCGGAAAACATTGACATGATAAAGGTTGGTTTTCAAATACATCTTAATTTTTAGATTATAAGTTTCTATATCAATTTAACTGATTGCATTTTCAATAAAAGGATAGTGAAACAAACAATATACATAGTATATAATAAACTAAATTTCATATACAATATCAGAATGAATTCATATATATGTATCTTATCAGAATGAATTCATATATATGTACCACCATCATCATCACCATGTGAAACAAACCCTAAGAAGTGGGAAGCAATGAAGAAAATTAGTTAGTTTTCAATTTAACTATATACAATATACATAGTATATAATAAACTAATGTTCTATATCAATTTAACTGATTGTATTTTCAATAAAAGGATAGTGAAACAAACAATATACATAGTATATAATAAACTAAATTTCATATACAATATCAGAATGAATTCATATATATGTACCTTATCAGAATGAATTCATATATATATGTACCACCATCATCATCACCATGTGAAACAAACCCTAAGAAGTGGGAAGCAATAAAGAAAATTAGTTAGTATTCAAAACAAAACAACCAAAAGTTGAAACAAAACCCTAAGAATTGGGACTGTATCATTACAATGAAGTTCACCTTGCTTGTGAAGCATTGAAGTCGAATCTGCACAAAATGAGAACAATCAACAAAAACAACATGAAGCAAACGAGATAATGGGAACTATCTAACAAAAAGATTGAAGTAGAAGAATACCTTATTTTCCATAAACAATATGTACATTATGCTGGCGGTTACGCTTGCTACCGCCAGCATCATCACCATGTTCATCTAGTTTTAGATTCTGCAAGAATAAATACAAGGAGGAAGAAGCTTAAATCAAAAGCTTTATACTTCTTGTATTTCTTTTCGAGGATTCTATAAAAAGATGAAGTTTGCTGCTAAAAATGGGTGCTAGGGTTTCGATGTGAAGGAAACGACGCTACTGTCAATAATAGAAAGTTAATTCCCTTATATAGGTAAATATTTCACAACGGTTTTCTAAAATAACCGTAATGATAAGTATATATATTATTTTAATAATATCACAACGGTTAGTTATATTAACCATAGCGATACCCCTTATAATTGGTACAAGGTTCGACTCCAGGCAACAACATTTTTCTATAATTACGTAAAATAGAAAAATGTTGTTGCTTGGAGTCGAACCTTGTACCAAGTATAAGGGGTATCGCTACGGTTATTATTACTAACCTTTGTAATATTACTTGCTCTTCCCGGAGTAGAGAACACTCTGGCCATAATGATTTAAAATTTTCTCCGTTTTTCAAAAAATATCGTTCCATAATATCAACCATTTACAAGTTATCATCATTGCAAGCATTAAACTATTAGACTTTTCATCTTCAACCTCATCTATAAATAGACAACTTTACATTTTGTCATAATATATTCTTCGTAACAATGAGTTCTACAAATGAGAATGCTAGAAACATCACCAATGAGGAACGTCAGACGCCAATTGAGGAGGTCCAACCAGCGGCCAACGTCAGGGATGCCTTAAGGGTGAGGAAGGATAAGAAGAAGAAAAAGAAGAAGAAGTTGAAGAAGAAAAAGATAAAGAAGAAAAGGATGAGTGTTTATTATGATTCCGATGAGGGGAGTGAGGAGAGATGTCTGGATTATGAAGATGCATTTGCAGCTATGGACTCTAACATTGATAAATATATGTAATATGATTATTAATGTACTCTTCTTAATGGAATCTTAATAAAATGTTATTTTATATATGCTCATCTCTTACAGTTTTATTTTTAAAGTTATATATACTATTCTCTTGTACTTAAAAACACTAACAAAAGAAATAAAATATATGTTTAAAAGAAAAACAATGATGAATTTTGAGTTTTGAGGTTAAATCCTCGTAACACTAACAAAAGAAATAAAATATATGTTTAAAATATAAAAATATGACAAAAAATATAGTTGCTGGGAATCGAAGCTTGTTACATGTATTACAACGGTGTTTTAATACAAGCGTGTTTAAAATGTAAAAATATGGAAAAAAATGTAGTAGCTGGGAATCGAAGCTTGTTACACAGCTTGTATTACAACGGTTATTCAGTACAATCGTCGTTAAATATGGCGTTATAAATCAGCAGGAAATTTTTTTACCTATTACAACCGTGGGATACGAATCCGTGGTAAGCCTGGTGTCGTTAAATGGGTTTTTCGTAGTAGTGCAAATTGCTTTCTAATAGCTCAATTATCCAATCCATTTGCATTGACAAAGAGGAAGATGAATGCATTATATCATCAATCTTGGGAAATGTTTCAAACACGTCAAGGATTCAGAATAACTGATTAGGTGAACGACTTTCGATGGTAACGACATCAGCAAAATTCAGCAGCTGAACGATGGATCCTCTGCAAACCTCCATGAAAAAGAAATATGCGGCATAGGAGAATCCGAAGAAGATGCGATCACAAAGTCTTTGCTTGCTAGGGAAAAGTATATTGAGAGCGACATTGGAAGCTTTAATCCATCTTTCAATTTCATCTTCAATATCCTGCCATGGCATCTTCTGAACATCATTGATACTAAGTTTTTGTAACCCTAATATAGAGAGACTTTCCTCCAATAACTCCCTTCGGAAACTACTGTAAACATGCGAACACTCATTTCCAAAACTACCAGCAACCATTCGCTTTGCGATCTCGTGAAGGTCGTTAATCGTCGCCGAAGGTAAAGCATCAATCACGATGTCGTAAGTTGTTATCGGCATCGCAACAGGAATCATATTCTCTTCTTCTCCACCATTCCTAACTTCTTTATCTTCTTCTTCTTCCGAGTCAAACGGTAAATTAATTAGATTCTCTTCTGCCACATGCTTGAGTTTGAACAAACTGAGTTTTTTTATTTTTCTTGATTGGATCGACGAAAGAAGGACGATGAAGGGACATATTCGAAGGAGGAGATGGAAGGAGAAATGGGATTAGGGATTCGAAGAAGAATATGAAAAGAGAAAGGGGATTATGTTTTGTTTTTTAGTGAAGGGTATTTTCATCCTGTTTTCTTTCATTTAACATATGTGGGAATTAATTAAAATGAAAAAAAATCAATAAAAACGCTGCCACATCATCATTTTAGATGAGTTGGTCTGACAAAGGTTTAAAGAGAGATATTTTTTCAAATGTTATAGGAATTCATGCAATTTCTTTTTACGGGTTTTTTTTTCAAAAAGCGCGTATATGGTCGGGGAGAATAGGTATTAACCCTAAAATTTATGTTTATGTCTATGTTCATAAAATCCCGCAAAAAACAAAGCAGGACAGAGCGAATACATTAGAGAATGTGAGCCTAAATTTTTAACCCGTCACGTACTAAAGTGCGGGCAAAACGGACATGCTCAACGGGGCGGATCCATTTAGAAGAGATTAAGAAGAGTGAAAAAGATGTGAAAAGAGAGAGGTATAAAAAATAGACAAATTTAAAGTATTATTTGATATAAAAGAAATATATTTGTTATCCTAGTTCGGATACGTTACTAATATTACAAAATGAGGTATTTAAAGAAAAATTAAAGTACATATACATTAGTATAATTTTAAAAAAATATTATAAAAACTAATATAAATGACTTGACTCGTGGTGTGGTTGCAACGCCCCAGTTTTTAAATTAATTTTTTTTAATTGAGTTAAAATGTCTTATATTATTTTACTTCAGTATTAGTGTGTTTTATTTGATTTAATTGGTGTTTTTTGGAATTGTTGTATTTTGGTTAGAATTATTAGAAGTTTTAGTTAATTAAAAATAATAGAATTATAATATAATTAGTGTGGTGAGAAGAGAAATACCAAGAGTTGAGTGGATGTGGTGAAAATAATAAAATAAAATAGAATTAGATTTTATTTGTTTTAAATAAAATAAGTTGGGAGAGAAAGTGTGAGCACGTGAAAGTTGGAGAAAGGGAGAAGTTGAGTAGAAGAGGCAAACCAAGCTAGAAGAAGAACTCCATAGCCAAGTTCCAACCTTTTTAGGCAAATTTGAGGTAGGAGGAATTATTAAACTATGGGTGTATTTTTAAGGAAAGATAGAGAGGGATCCTAACCCTCACCTTGTTGCTTTTTCCTTCCTCCATTAATGAGGTTTTGGACCTTAAGATGGTTGTGTAAACTTCTTTAATTAATTTTGTTATGATATTGTTTTTTTTATTGTGTGAATTGCTGAATTTCATATGAATTGATATGTGAAAATTCTGAGTTGTGCTATTCATGTTTAAGGGTTTTGCGATGATGAGTATATTGAGGATTTTGTCATAAATTGATAAATAAATGTCCCATCTGTGTGTTATTGATGTGTTAAATGATGTATGATTCGTGTCTGGTGAATTGTTGTGAGTTTTGTGTGTTTTGGAAATCAGGGCTTTGAAGTGCTCCAATGGTGAAAAACGCAGATTCTGCATTCCGCATAGCGGTGACGGGAGTCACCTTCGTGACGGGCCAACCATCGCTGTGTCGGATGAGCTAACGAGCGTCAGCAAGATGACGGGCCACCCGCCATATAACTTAAGGTCGAGTTCTCTGCTAGAGATCAGTGTGATGACGATTTTGGTGAGTGAGAGTGGTGACAGGCGTTATGCCCTAGGGGTTGGCTGTCATGCCTTGAGTTGACCAGTTTTGGGTCGTTGACTCTTTTTTTCAAGTAAATTTTGTTTTCAATGATTATTCAATGTTGTTTTTTATTATTGATGAGTTTGTTGAGAAACTATATAATTTAATTATCATGATGAGCTATGATTAAAATGTTGAGTTGTGTCGAGATATGTGGCTCAGAGAGGAACCACTATTGTGGCCTTATATTAGCAATTTTTATGAGGAGACTTTGGTTCATAGAGGAACCAACAATGAGTATTGGATTTGGAGGTTTGGGATATGTATTTGCATTTTTTTGCTGCATTCGTGCATCATGTATATCAGTGATAGGTGTTGGACTACGGTCCAGTGACGAGTCTCAGGTTCAGATAAGGGACTTGTGATGAATATGATGGTAACGAACTTCGTTCCAGTGTGACGGAATTCGATCCAATGGTGAGTCTCGGGTTCAGAGAAAGAACCTGTGATGAGCTTGATGGTTCAAAGAGGAACCAATAACGAGTGGATAAATAAGTAACATACCTCTAATATCCAGAAACCTTAGTACCACATGCATTGGAGTTGAATACATTGCATACATAACTGCATTTGTAATTTGATGACTATTATAGATGATTACATGTTTGATGATTGAGTGTGATATCCTTTGTTGTTTTATGCACCATTAACATTTATGGATGTATTCTCACCCTTGTTTGTTATTGTGTTGCTCTTTCCCTCTGTGGTACAGATACTCAGGTAGAAAATCCTTAATTGTTATTGAGTTGGAGGATGACGTGATGATCTTCTTCATTATTTATTGCTTTTAAGTTATTGTAGTGTATGTGTGTCGCTCTTGTTGAAAACAAGTTTTGAGGCATTTCTGTTGTAGTAACCGGTTAACGGATATTTGGTAACCGGTTACCACTGCTTTGACAAAAGTTAATTGGCTACTAGAATTAGGTGTAACCGGTTACCCCAGATTTGGTAACCGGTTACACTGGGAGTTTTTTCAGTTTTTAACTTATTTTTTAAGTTGTTTTGTATTTTCCCAATTTATGTACATGTTGTATAAATAGCCTTCAGTGCTCCCATTTGGGGTTAATGCCAATTTTAATTCTCACTCTCAATTATTCTCTCTCTATCTCCCTCTCTCTATTATTTCCTCACATCATCTTCTCCAATTAAAATAATTTCTCCATTTATTCACCATTTGAGCTTGTGATTGCTCCAACATTTGGCATCAAGAGCACTAGTTCTGATCCATTAATCTGCTACAAAAATGGGTATTGTTTCCAATGATAGAATCCCCACCAACCTTCAGATTCTTGATTCAAAGAATTATGGCAAGTGGTCCAAACAAATTAAATTTTTGTTCGGGTATCAAGAAGTTCTTGAGGTGATCAACAATGGAGTCACACCACTTAGGGCATAAGCTAAAAATTCTCAGAAGGCTACATTCAAGGAAGAAAAGAAGAAGGATTACAAGGCACTATTCTTGATTCATTCTTGTGTCGATGGTGACAACTTCGAAATAGTTGGCGATTGCAAGTTGGCGAAGCAAGCTTGGGAGATCTTGGAAAAAGCTTATGCAGAGGCTATTAAAGCAAAAGTGGTGAGGTTGCAAACTCACAAAAGGCAATTCGAGTTAACGCAAATGGAATAGAAGGAAACGATAAATAATTACATGACGCGTATTACGCGTTTTGTGAATCAAATTAAGGTGTGTGGAGAAACGATCTTGGAGAAGAAAATTGTTTCGAAGATCTTGCGTTCTTTAATGTCAAGATTCGACAATATTGTAATGGTTATTGAAGATTCAAAGGACCTTGCGACATTGAGCAAAGATGGGCTTCAAATCTCTCTTGAGGCTCATGAGCAAAGGATGGACGAAAGAGGAAACTATAAAGCTAAAACGGAGATTTCTTTACAAGCACGGCTCAACGAGAAGAGTAAAAGATCGAAAGGAAAATGGGCTTCGAAAGGAAAGCAAAATTTCCAGAATTTGGGTGGAAAAGATCCACAAAATTCGAAGGTTTCGATGAGGCAAAAGGGTGAAAGCAGCTACAATAAATATAACACCCATATATAAGTACATATATCTAGAAGATACATATTATACATGTTTGCAAGTTTGGTACTGAAATACAAATAAGTTACTAGTAGCACATTGTATACATTACATGCCAAAACATAAAATATAAAAACAATGGCATAATATACACAAGATACTCCAAAGACTAAGAACTAGATCATATCAAATGATCTCAAAATAGAGTCTTCACAACGGAAACAATGCCATCCCAAAACAACCAAGACAAGTAAGGATATCAAACTGCTTTATCCTTACCCTTCACGGAACCGGAACCACTTGAAATATAATCAACAACATGGGGTGAGATAATAATCCCAGTGGGTTCCCTATCTTATGGATTCTCTCGGCTTTACAAGGTTCTAACCAATCCTAACTCAAGTCAAAAGGGAAGGGACAAGACTTGAGTTCATAATCTCACCATATATTGAAACATGTTACTTGAGTTCAACAACTCAAACCATCACTAGTCGGAAACCAAATCAAGGCCTCTTTCCCCAGTGAACCCCACATCTAGAGTTATCAACACGGATCACGAATCCTTGTATTATAGATATCTTTCCCCGGCCAACCCACACAAGAGTTCTCAACACGGGTCGCGAATATATAGCTCTTAGGTAGCTTTCCCCGGCCAACGCTACAAGAGTTATCGACACAAGTCACGGATACCTATCTAATAAGTAACTTTCCCCGACCAACCCTACACAAGAGTTATCGACGCGGGTCACAAATACCTATCTAATAAGTAACTTTCCCCGACCTACCCTACACAAAAGTTATCGACGCGGGTCACAAATACCTATCTAATAAGTAACTTTCCTCAGCTAACCCTACACAAGAGTTATCGACACGGGTCACGGATACTTATCAATGAATAGTGCGTACATTCCAGAAGAGCTCTTTATATAAACCTCAACTCTTGGAACGAAATTTCTCAAGGGATTGCTTTCGACTATGTGATCACATGCACAAACATGATTGTATTCGACAGTCACAAGGCCACATACGCCTTATTCACAAAGAAACACAGATCAACATGTGTTCTATATAATGTCTCACCTCACCACTAGACAACTACTTGTCAAGGATGCACACCTAGGCATCAAATGCATACGCATTATCATCTAAGTCATCTACCATTTCCTAGTAACATCACTAGGTCATTCCATTGAATTGTGATAAGGTTTTCATCACTTTTTTTTAATGCTTTTTAATCACATAATCATCATTTTAACCAATCCACCATCCACAAATCCAGATGCATATTACTCATAATAATCAATGTAAACAAGATGTAGTAACAACAAATGTGCATGTGAAACAACCAAGCAAGCATCAAAATATGATATGAAAAAACACTACCAGGTTCGCAGTGTGAAGGCCAAGCGAGGTCCCTTCGCCATGAGTTCGTTGTGTAAAAAATATGGGCAACACAGGAAAATTCAGAGGCAGTAGAAAAAAGGCTCAGTGATCGTTGTGCGAGTCCTGGGTGAATGTTCGCCTTCAGCTCACAGTGCAAGTATGAAAGACTGTCACATTCGCCTTCAGCTCGTTGTGCGAGCTCTGCGATTTCCAGAATTTTCTACATAAAATAAGGCAGTTCCGAGGGGTTTCTTCACCCCAATCCTTCCCAAACTCAATCCAACATGGTACTAACATATTAAAGCATAAGAACCACATTTCAAGTAGTAATATCCTGAACACAACAAGAATCATGGTAGTTTCATGGAAATAAAGAAATCTTACCAAATCCAGACACACATAATTCTATCTAGAAATTTCTAATCTAAGTGTATAACTAGAACCCAACTCTAGATAATGATGAAGAAGTTGTTGATGATAAGGATGAGATGATTTGATGATGGATGGTGAAGCTTCCTCTTCTTCTAGGGTTTCTTCTTCTTTCTTCCTTCTTCCTCTTCTTTCTCCCTATTCTTCTTTCCCTTTTCTCTTACTATGTTTTTCTTTCCTTTCTTTCTTTTTTTCCTTTATATCACTTTTCCCACAAAATAGAACAAAAGGCACAAATAGGTAACATGAGAAGTTAGTAAGACTAACTTGGTTAAAAGTCCAATTTTAAGGGTATCCAAAATGTCTCTAATGTACCAATTAATAAAAACTCAGAGTCAGATAATATTAATTAAATCAAATCTGAGCTCATTGGTTGCTCTAATTATCTCAATATATAACTCTCAGGGCACACCAGAACCCAGTTGATCTCAACTAATATTATTTAGAGCTTTATATCAAATACGGGGTATTACATCCTCCCCCCTTAAATAAAATTTGTCCTCGAATTTAAATATTACATGAAAAGGTGAGGGTAAGCATCCCACATCTCAGACTCAAGCTCCCAACTAGCATCACCCAGATGTGTTTCGTCCCATTGAACCTTAACAAGGGGAATCTCTTTGTTTCTCAACACCCTAGTCTCTCTTCCCACAACACGGCTTGGTAGAGGTTCAAAAGTTAAATTTTCTTCTATCTCAATTGTATATGGAAGAACTGGTTAAAGAAGGTTGGGAATGAACTTCCGTAGTTGAGACACGTGAAAAACATCATGCATCTCAGATAGGGAAGGTGGTAAGGTTAATCTATAAGCTACTTCACCAATCCTCTCTAAAATCTGATATGGTCCTACGTATCTCGAACTTAACTTCCGCGACTTAAACAGTCCTTTCAATTTCAACCTTGGATTAACTTTAAAAAACACATGATCACCTTCTTCAAATTCCAACAGTCTCCTTCGGTTATCCGCATAACTCTTCTGACGGTCTTGCGCTTTCTTAACCTTGTAACAAATCATTCTAATATTTTCCATAGTCTCTTGAACAATCTCTGGTCCTAAATTCCTTACTCCACCAACTTCCGTCCAACACAAAGGTGTTATAAATTTCCTTCCGTACAAATTTTCGTTAGGAGCCATACCGATACTCGTGTGGTAACTATTGTTGTAAGCAAACTCAATCAACGGTAAAAGTTCCTTCCAATTCTTCCACTTTCAAGCACACAAGCTCTTAACGTATCCTTCAAAGTTTGTATCATCTGTTCCGTCTGGTCGTCCATTTGAGGATGATTTGACGTGCTCAAACATAACTTGGATCCCATGGCTTGTTGAAAAGCTCTCCAAAATCTTGAAGTAAACTTTGGATCTCTATCAGATACAATGCTAGAGGGGACACCATGAAGTCTCACAATTTCCGAAATAAACTACCGTGCAAGATGACTTGCCTTGTAAGTAGTCTTCTCGACCAATAAATGTGCGGACTTTGTCAACCGATCTACAATCACCCAAATAGAATCATAACCACCTTGTGTACGAGGCAACCCAACCGAAAAATCCATTGAAATACTATCCCATTTCCATATTGGAATCTCTAATGGTTGCAATAAACCACCTGGTCTTTAGTGTTCAATTTTCACTTGCTGGCACACCACACATTCCGACACATACACCGCAATATCTCTTTTCATCCCGGTCCATCAATAGTCCCTTTTTAAATCTTGATACATCTTCGAGGAACCAAGATGTATAGTAGAAGCACCTTTATGAGCTTCCTCTAAAATCTTCCTTTTTAATATCGCATCATCCAGAACATAAATCCTTTGATTAAATAGAATTACCCCATCTATGGCTCATGTGAAGCCCGATTGAACCAACATCTCTTGTAACTTCGCATCTAGCACTTGCCCTTTTTTGATTTCATCGCTTAAAGTAGAATTAACATTCAATTTTTCCATTATCACACCATCTGGAGTCCAAACAAAATGAAGATTAATATCTCAAAACATTTCCAACAATGCATACTCACACATCATCAGCTCGGCTTTATGTACTTCCTTCTGACTTAACGAATTCGCTACCTTATTCGCTTTACCTAGATGATACTTCAATTCAAAGTCAAAGTCCTTCAAATACTCCATCCACTTCCTTTGACGCATATTCAATTCTTTCTGATCAAACAAATACTTTAAACTCTTATGGTCGCTAAACATTTCAAAACGCACTCCATACAAGTAATGACGCCACACCTTTAGTGTAACAACCATAACCGCTAACTCCAAATCATGAGTTGGATAATTCTCTTCATGAACTTTCAATTGTTGAGAAGCATAAGCTACAATCTGACCACCTTGCATTAGCACACCTCCTAATCCCCTATTGGAAGCATCACAAAATACTTCATACGACTTGTTAGGATCAGGAATAATCAAAACAGGGGCAATCGTCAACCGTTCCTTCAAACTCATAAAAGTTTGCTCACAGCTCGAATCCCAACCATGAGGAAACTATTTCTGGGTAAGGCTAGTCATTGGTAAAGCCAACTGAGAAAAGCCTTTGATGAACCTTCTATAGTAACCTGTCATTCCTAAGAAACTTCTGACTTCTGAAGCATTCTTCGGTCTTTCCCAATTAATTATTGCTTCAACCTTCGATGGATCTACCGCTACACCTCCTTGGGATATAACATGACCAAGAAATCTGTCTTCCGTCATCCAAAACTCACACTTGCTTAACTTGGAAAAAAGTTGTCTCTCTTGCAAGATCGATAAAACAATCCTTAAATGTTCTCCGTACTCTTGAGGAGTAATAGAATAAATTAGAATGTCACCAATTACAAATTGGTCCAAGTAAGGTTGAAATATCTGGTTCATATAATCCATGAAAATAGCTGGAGCATTCGTCACACCGAAAGGCATCACAAGAAACTCATAATGGCCATAATGGATTCTAAATGCGGTCTTTGGTACGTTTGAACTCTTCACACGAATTTGATGATAAACCGACCGTAAATCAATCTTCGAGAACTCACAATCTCCCTTCAATTGATCTAACAGGTCGTCTATCCTTGGTAAGGGGTACTTGTTCTGGATGGTGACTTTATTCAACTGGCGGTAATCGATACACAACCGCATTCCACCATCCTTCTTCTTTACTAGCAATACTGGAGCTCCCCAGGGTGAAACACTAGGTCGAACAAAATTCTTAGCCAACAATTCTTCCAACTGTTCCTTCAATTCTCTTAACTCAAGTGGTGTCATCTGATACGGAGAAATGGATATAGGAGTCGTTCCCAATATCAGGTAAATAGAGAATTCCACTCCCCTCTTTGGAGGGAGAGAAGAGACATCTTCGGGGAAAACTTCCGGAAACTCATAGACTGCAGCGAATTGCAAAACCATCAAGTTGTTACTTGCCTCCTTATTGGGGACCAAAAGAACAAACTTTTCCTTCTCAAATAAGAAATTAACCATGCCAACCGTACCTTCCAAAATAGTAGTCAATACATCCTTTAGAGTAGCTTCCCAAGACGGAATGGTTATTAACTTCTCCTCATAACCAATAAACACTGAATTAGCAGAGAGCCATTCCATCCCCAAGACTACATCAACCTTCTTTAGAGGCAAACAAATAAGGTCAATCTGAAAAAATCTACCATCCACCGATAACACACAGTTTTCACAAATCAACGGTGTCTCAACCAACTCATCAATGAGGGTAGTAACCACCATGGGAGGAGACAAATGAATAACTTGCAAACCAAGTCGCTTCATACTTTGCATCGACACAAAATAGTGTGTTGCTCCACAATCAAAAAATACAAAATAAGGATGTCCATTCACGAAACACGTACATGCAATCAAAGAGTTGTCACCCTTGGCCTTCTTCGCATCCAAGGTATAAACTCGGCCGGTACTCTTCCCTTGCATCTGATTCCTATTCTGAAGACAATCTCTCGTCATATGGCTCATTCCATGGCATTGATAACATCTAAGTCCTACATTGACACATTTCCCGTAATGATTCTTACCACAAGTACTACACACGGGGGAGCATTAGGTCTAGTACTCTGCATTTGTTTCCCTTTTAAGGGTTCTGGTCTAGCCTAAACTATTGGCTTGGACTTCCTTGATCCTTATGACCCATCCTACTCAAACCCCTCTCTTCCTAAACCATTTTCAAACTGTTCTCAGCCACATAACATTGCCTTAGCAACTCAGCATAAGTAGTGAACTCTCTTTGAGACACACTATGAGAGTTATTAGCTTTCAATCCAAAAAGGAACTGATCAATCTTTAAATTCTCATCCGGAGCATACACGGCCTACCTAGAGTAAGCAGCCATGTCCTCAAACTTCTCAGCATAAGCAACTACTGTCATATTACTTTGTCTTAACTATTGGAATTCAAACTCCTTCTGAGTCTTCAACAAACTAGGAGAATACTTATCCATAAAGGTGGTCTTGAATTATTCCCACACCTTAGGCACACCTTGGATAGTCATTAGAGTTGAAGTATTTTCCCACCATCTCATAGCAGGACCCTTCAACGTGTGGGAAGCAAACACCACTTTATCTACCTCACTACATTGCACAATCCGAAATATTCTCTCTATACCAAACATCTATTCATGAGCTTTCACAAGATCTAGCCCGCCATGGAATTAAGGAGGATTCATGCGGAAGAAATCTCAGAAACTCCCACCTGCAACTTCTGGTGGAGTCATTGGAGGGTGAAGACCTCCATTCAGCTGCTGCATCATATGCTGCATGAATTGGTTATGATGTTGCTACATTTGTTGCACAAACTGAGGCCATTGAACATTCTCACAACCACTTGGAGGATTCGAGTCGGATGTCGGAGTAGCATGCCTACCACGTCTTTTGCGTCCGTCAACCATGTCCCTAAACGTTATACAAATAGAATCATGTTGATCAGGCTCTACATTATGAATATAACATCTGGAACGATGATATTCGCACACATATGAAGCAGAAAGAAATACTTATAATATTTCATGGCTAGGTCGAGGATACAACCTGCTCTGATACCAACTATAACACCCATATATAAGTACATATGTCTAGAAGATACATATTATACATGTTTGCAAGTTTGATACTGAAATACAAGTAAGTTCCTAGTAGCACATTATATACATTACATTTCCAAAACATAAAATCTAAAAACAATGGCATAATATACACAAGATACTCCAAAGAATAAGAACTATATCATATCAAATGATCTCAAAATAGAGTCTTCAAAGCAGAAACAATGTCATCCCAAAATAGCCAAGACAAATAAGGATATCAAATTGTTTTATCCTTATCCTTCGTGGAATCGGAACCACTTGAAATATAATCAACAACATGAGGTGAGATAATAATCTCAGTGGGTTCCCTATCTTATGGATTCTCTCGGCTTTACAAGGTTCTAACAAATCCTAACTCAAGTCAAAAGGGAAGGGACAAAACTTGAGTTCACAATCTCACCCTATATGAAAACATGTTACTTGAGTTTAACAACTTAAACCATCACTAGTTAGAAACCACTTCAAGGTATCATTCCTAGCGAATCCCACGTCTAGAATTATCGACACGGATCACACATCCTTGTATTATAG
Organism: Lathyrus tuberosus; assembly: GCA_022829125.1. NCBI lineage: Eukaryota > Viridiplantae > Streptophyta > Magnoliopsida > Fabales > Fabaceae > Lathyrus > Lathyrus tuberosus. The sequence continues at coordinate 977,723 of JALAZF010000196.1, read as the reverse complement.
ATATTTTTCTCCGGCCAACCCCACGTCTAGAGTTATCAACACGGGGCACAGAAAGGAAATTATTATTATATATTAAAAAACTTATATATATATATATATATATGAGAAATGCTAACACACACCCAAAATTGGCAGCCCTACACAAAAATACACTATATCTATTTTTTTATATTTTTTTTCTTCATCTTTCTAATATGGGTCCCACTCAAAATTGGTGGACCCCACACAAAAATACACTAAGGTGTATGTTGCTAATGCACACCTACATGAGTGTGTATACAAATAAAACTAACATCGTATAAATTCCAATCTTATAACTTTTATTTTATTTCTATATTTTTTATTTAAAAAATATTAATTTAAAATGTCAAATATATATATATATAAAATAGACTTTAAAAAATTACTTTTAAGTCTGTGAAATAAGAGAGTTGAACCTAACAAGATAAACCTAACAAGTTGAACCGAGATATTCGTGAACTTCTAACAAGTCGAGTTTGACCTGAAAAAAAGTTCGTGATGAACTCGAACTCGGCCAATTCTTAACGAGTCGAGTTTGAACTGAAAAAAAAGTTCGTGATGAACTCGAACTCGAACTCGACTAATTCTTAACGAGTCAAACTGAGTTAATGCGAATTCGACTCGACTCGACTCATTTCCAGCCTAATATTAACATAACCCTATATATATATATATATATATATATATATATATATATATATATATATGGTATCAACTTATTCAAGAAAAAATTATTTTAACTAACTTCAAATTATATCTTTTGCATTAAATTTAATCTAATTGTTAGATTAATCTTTTACTTCATTAAACTATTAGATTAGATTCAATTAGAACATTATAATTTGAAATAAATTAAAACAAGTGGCATTAGCGTAAATAATAAGTTAAAATCGCGGCTAAACGCTGATTCACGTCATTTCCCGAAGCAATGTCGACTGCCACCATTTTCCACGTCTCACAAAAGTCTTCCCATAAACCCACGCGCACTCCATAGCGTTCCACGTGCACCGGCCCCGTAACAGAAAAACAAATCCATCTGTAAGGGACCCACACGACTCATTCACGGTTAGGAAGAATCAAAGTAGGATAACGCGTGTGGGAAGCACGTGAATGGGAATTTATTAAGAAAAAGATAATGTGGACCCCACTTATCCGTTGCCGTGTTTGGCGGAAATGACAGTTATTTATTGGTAGGAATGAAATTGGCGCTTGGGTTTTGGTTTTGGCCTTTGGGGAATTGTGTTTGTGCTTATCCGGAAGAATGAGGTTGAATTATTACGAGAATGCCACTGGTGTTTGGTCTTTAGTTTTATCGCATGGATTGGAATGTTCCATACGTTTCTTCTAAGATATCGTCATATTCCATTTTGCTTGTTTGTTTATAGCATATGGATGATGCCATTTCTCTCAAACTCATCCAACAAGTCTACACATTTATATTGACACAATGAAGATATTATTTTGTTTTCATCTATCTCATATCTGTGTTATTGCGGAATATTCTTTAAAAATATTACCTCAATTTCTTTATATAAGAGACAATTTAAATTTTAGATTTATTAAATAATCAATGTATTTGATCGGTTTATAAACTAGATGCATTAATTATTCAATATATTTAAAAAATAAATTATCCTTTATATAAAGGAACAGAAATAGTATATTTTTGTTGGATTAAAGTGTATAAGTGTTACACATAAATTCTCATTAATTATGATTCTTTTATTAATGTGAGATTATTTTGAACAACTTAAAATAATTGTCTTACAATTGACTGATTGAGATTTGATATAATTAGAGTTTAATTTAATTCAACTTTACAAAATCAATTTGTAAAATGAAGAATTTCACTCTATATAATTCTTTATATAATTAGTTTTTAACCCGTGTAAAACTTAAATTTTTTCTAAAAGAAAAAATACAAGCACGTGGGTCCGACCCTTTTTAACATCAATGTTGGATTAACTTAAAATCCGTTTCACTACGTCTACAAGATATAGTTTGTTTTAGATGTTGAAATATTTTTTAGAAAAGACGTTTCATTGTATTGAGTAATGTGAATATTGTAAATAAAGTATGTGTGAATATTTTGGCCAGTTCAAATAGTTTTCTCCAATTGAGACTAAGGCTAGTTGTGAACATGTGTGCCCGATTTCTTCCTGCAATGTTCTAATTGATCTAAAGTATATGTCACTGTGATTATCTAATATTGTTTGTTTTTTTTTTTAATTTTAGAATTCGGCCTCGCGACAGAATAATTTAAAAAAATCAATTTTTCAATCTATTAACGGAGACTCCATTTAAAATCAGAGTAAAATTCCGTATGAACTAACCTATTCAATATTATCTAATATTGTTTGATTTGAGTGCAAAAACTCTCGTAAAATAATATGTGTTTATTTTGGTGAGCTAATATGACTATACATCTAAATACTTCTTTTGTTATAAAATTATACTCAATATTGGTCACTGCATTATTCTCTTAAAACACAAATACCTGAAATCCTAAAATATTATTTCAAGAATATTTTGATAAATTTCAACTTCACGTACCATAAAACAAATGGTGTAAAATAATCATAAAACAATCAAATGACTGAAAAAATAGCAAGATAGAGAGTTCATGCGATCCTACATAACCAAGATAGTGCTCCAACCAACAAAAAAAAACTTGTCTTTTACTTCAACCCAAAGCTAAAATATTAGGGTTTAAATGGAATTAAATGGGATGATCAAAGCTTAAAAACCAAGGAGTCCACCTAATTAGTCTCATTTTCCCTACTTTTTTAATTGTTTAATGTATAATGATAATAAAACCAACATTTTTTATGAAGTATATGTCAACCCACTACACTTATTATACTTTTTCATTAACCTTAGCATGCACGTCAATATACTTAAACCATTATCCATCAATAGTCCCTTCAAAGGGTTAGGTGAAGACCAGTGCATTCCACATGTTGTGTCTCTAGAAAATAACTTAAACATTTTTTCAACTCAACCATTCAATATATACCTCTATTTCATTTTGAATTTGACATGCATGTTAGGGTTTATTGTTATTTAAGTAAAACATTTTTCTCAACTCAACTATACATTTTTAGGGTTTATTGTTATATTTTAAACTTAGTTTCTACGAGAGAATCAATTTAAGTTTTTGGTTTCACTATCGATCTTTCTAGTGGGTTGTGCAGGGGTTTCTATAATCTATTTTCACATGTTTGTTACCTATGATGTAGTTGTAAATATGTGATATATGATTTTTAAGTGGATTGAATGGTCTTGTGTATTTCTGAAGGATCTTAACTTTTTTTTTTGGTTGAGATCTTTACTTTTTAAGGGGACTTGACCATAGTTAAAAGTGATTTTATCAAAATTTGACGTTTTAAGATCTTTGTTGTTGATTGAACTTTCGTGTTTTTTAAAATATTTTTTTATTGGTTTTTTTTTTCATTTTTCTTTTTTATTTGTGTGGGATTATATCCGAATATATTATTAAATAGTTTCACATTAACAATATATAGTCTGAACATTTGTTTGTTAGTGAAGCTAAATTATATATATTTTTTTGAAATAAAAGAAATTGTATATTCCAAAAATAGCGTTAAAGTACCTCAAGAGTTCATAACGGATTCAACGTAAGTCGAAACCAAACATAAAACCAAAAAGTATCCTATATCATCAGCTTAGCTAATGGCTTCCGATATTTATTTATCATCCACATTCTATATGTCGTATTGTCTATAATATTTCGTATAATGCTATGTTGCTCTTCCGCGTCTCCAAAAATGGTTGAATTTCTGTGTCTCCAAACCCCATAAATAGTCTCAGCCATAGCCGTTTTCAGCAGCCCTGCTTTGAATCCTTTCCCTTTTGTGCTCCTCATAAGCCAATTCAGTTCATGTGTCCATGGCAGTGGAATGTGATTCACGTCCATCCAAGAAAAGACTCCCTTCCAAATATCCTTCGTAATTACACACTCAAACAAAAGGTGGTCTATAGTTTCAACACAACCCTTACACAGACTGCATATATCATCCTGCAATAATCCGAGATGTTTCAATCGACTTTTTGTTGCTATTCTTCTATGACAGGCCAGCCAAAGATAGTGCACAACCCTTGGCCTTGCATAATTGCGCTGAATCACATGACTCCAACTGGCTTTCGCATTATGCTCCATAAACTCATCATAAATTCTTTTGATGGAGAACTCCCCATTTTGCTTCATATCATCCCAGGCCTACTGACACCCAGGGATATTGGACCTTTTTTCCATAATCGATTTCATGATCCATGAGCTATTTGGTTTGATGTTGGCCACCATTACATCCTCTCCTCTTAGATAGTAGCTGTGAACCCACTTCACCCAAAGGTTATCAAGTTTCATGCATATATTCCATAAGCATTTCATCATTGCAATTCCATTCCACACTTCCAAGTTTATCAGTTTCAACTCCCTTTGATCTACTGGGCTGCACATAGTGCTCCAAGCCACAAGGCTTTTCCTGATTTTTTCCTTACCAGACCAAATAAACGATCTACAAATCGAATTTATCTTATGTACGACCCCTTTATGGAGTGGAAAGCAAAGCATCCAATATTGTGCCATTGCAACAATAATGCTTTTGACCAGTTGTATTCTGCCAGCTGCACTAAGTAATTTTGCAGTCCAATGTCTTATCCTGCTAGTAATTCTTTCAATTAGAGGCAAGTAATGTACCATATTCAGCCTTTTACATGTTAGTGGGACTCCCAGGTATCTAACAGGGAGTTGCCCCTCCACAAAACCAGTTCTCTCCTTCACCTACTGAATGGTTTCATCTGTCATCCCACTACAAAAAAGTTTGCATTTGTGGGGGTTGACATATAAACCAGTTGAGTCAGAAAATGATTGGAAAGCTTTCAAAATTAGGTCAATTGAATGGAAGTCACCTCTACTAAACAGCAGCACATCATCAGCAAAGGCCAAGTGAGTAATCCCAAGTCTTTCACACTTACTATGATGATTGAAGTTTGGATTCAATTGCATTTTCACCATAACTCTGTTCATGTATTCCATTAGAAGGATAAATAACATAGGAGAAATGGGATCTCCTTGTCTAATCCCTCTTTTTGCCTCTAACACCTGTGTATATTCTCCATTCACATTAAACCTATATGTCACAGTAGTAATAGCCAACATGATCCATTCAATAAATTTGCTAGGCAAACCTATTTCATGGAGCACACATTTTAGGGCAGACCAATCCACCATATCATAAACTTTCTGTAAGTCTAACTGAATCATGCATTTTGGAGTTAACCCCTTCTTTGTGTAGCCTTTTAGCAGTTCAAATGCAAGAAGGATATGGTTATGAATCACTTGCCCTGGAACAAATGCTGCTTGACTATCATGGATCACCTCTTTCAAAACCTTTCCTAGCCTGTTGGTCATGATCTTAGATATTATTTTGTAGACATTTGTACACCCTGCAATTGACCTGTAATCTTTTATGGCTTTTGCTGTATCAGACTTGGGAATGAGAGTTATAGTGGTACCATTGAAAGCTTTGAACAGTTTTCCTTCTTGAAAGAACTCCTGAATTACCCTTATAACATCATCCTTTATGATATTCCAGCTAAACTTGAAAATTTTTGCCCCATAACCATCTATGCCTAGTGCTTTGAGGTCTCCAATACCTTTAAGAGCCTCCTCAATCTCTTTTTCACTCACCTGGGCAATAAGTAGTTCACACTGACTTTGAGTAAATTGTTTACCTTTCCTCATTACCTCAATATCTATGTGTTTAAGATGTGTTGCTTTTGTACCCATCAATCCTCCATAGAATCTCATCACCTCTTGTTTAATACCTTGCATATCTGTTATTTCAGTCCCATCATCCCTTTGCAATGCTTCAAGATTCCTTTGTTGATGTTTAGTTTTAATGGTGGCATGATAGTAGGCAGTATTACTATCCCCTTTCCTCAGCCATTCTAGTTTTGCTCTTTGGATCAGAGTTTTTTTCCTCTATCTCATTCCATCTAATCATTTCATCAGTGCATCTCTGAACTCTCTCTATTTTTTCTGTATTCATTCTGTCATTACTGAGTTCAGTCTGTGCATTCTCCAAATCATTTCTAGCCTTCACCACCTGCAACCTCATTTGTGACATGGTATGGCTAAGTTCTGTCAACACAGGTTTCAGCCTTTGTAGTTTATTCCAGAGTACATACATTGCAGTACCTCTTATTGGCAGATTCTAGTTAGTCCTCACTGCCTCTTCATACCCAACTAATTCAATAAGACAATTGTTAAACTTGAACCTTCTTTGTCTTGTCAGCCTTTGATCATTACCCTCAATACTAAGCAGGGCATGATCTGAAACACTAGGGGCTTTGATTTTCAATGTCCTATCAAGGTTATCTTGGAACCACTTAGAATTACATAATACTCTATCAATCCTTGAATAGATAGTACCAATGCCATGCTTGCTACTCAAAGTATAGTAATCTCCTATATTATCCATTTCACTAAGCCCCGCTCTATCCATCATACCTTGTAAGTCCTTGTATTCATCCTTTGTCACTATTCTTCCTCCCACTCTATCTTGTGGCTTTAACACATTATTGAAGTCCCCCATTATACACCAAGTTCCTTGAGATGTGGCTTTCAAGTTCTTAATAGATCCCCATAACTCTCTCCTCTGATCTAAATAATTGTGAGCATACACTGCTGTCAACCAATATTGGAAAGTTCCCAGCATGTCATACACTTCACAGTGAACTGCTTGATCAGTACTTTGGACAAATTTCACATCTACCTTTGTATCATTCCATGAAATCCATATCCTACCATTCTCATGTTTGGCATAGTTATCTATATACTTGCTATAAAGATTAATTTTATCTCTGATAACCTTTGCCTTATTCTCTTTCACTCTAGTTTCAACCAAAATCAAAATGTCAGGTTTAAGCTTATGGAGACGGGAGCTAATCTCACGTAGCTTACCTGCTTTATTCAACCCCCTTGTGTTCCAGGATATGATCATGGCTCTCCATCTAAGGTCATTAGAGGGTCATTCCAAACCCCTAATGCCTCAAAGCCATTCATACAAGTTACATCTACTGAAGCCTCTGTAGTAACAGATTTTTTACCTTTTTCTTTTGCTTTGCTCACCCTGGTCCATTGTCCTTCAGTGTCTATAATTGTTGGTCCACTTGTTTGTAGCATCTTTCCTTGTTGGATCTCCATTTGGTTGGCACCTGATGCCTCTTCTGTTCTTTGTTTAGGTTCCTCTTCTATGACTTGAACTGAGTTTACTCCGGCTTGTTTTAGTTTAGGTCTCCATTGCTTCACTTGATTCTGCTCCCGCTTCTTCTCTTGATTCTTGCAGTTATGGCCTATCCTTTGACATTGTTCGCAGTACAAAGGTCGTCATTCATATTCAACTCCCTGCACAAGCTTCCTTCCTTCGTAATCTTTTATGTTAACTTCTTTCACCAATTCCTTTGTCACATCGACCTCCACAAGTAACCTAGCATATGACACCCTTAGCTTACCTGCTGTGCACTCATCTGTAACAATGGGCATTCCAATGGCACTCCTGATTTTGCTCAAGCTTTTTGCCCCCTACAAGTGAAGAGGCAGTTGAGGCAGCTTTATCCATAGTGGTAGAGTTCGCAGCATATCTCGTTTTAGGTTAAAGTCTGGATGCCATTCCTCAAAAGTAGTGGAATGTTTCTCATTGAATAAGGACTCTTCATTAACACATCTTCCATGTCCTTCTGCTTGTGAAATCTCAGTAGGAAATATCCCTCATTATGGTAATATAAATCTAGAAGCTTGAAGAAGTTCCAAGTTTTCATCATGAAATTCTTCACTGAGTGCATACTTAGGTCTTCTCCCACGGCATACATAATAAGGGTGTTCTCCCAGAATTTAATCTTCGATTCAATACCCCCTTCTTCAATTTCAATTTCTATATCCCCGTTATTCACAGACGGTGCTACATATTGCATTGACAAACCCTTAGCAGGATTTCTATTTTCTGCTACCACATCTACCCATAATTTTTGATTGATGCTTGCCTTGTTTATGCCCTGCTCCGTTACGCATTCCTTCGTTTGTTGGTTATCTAGGGTTACCTCCTTTGTTGTATTGTCTTCGTTGCTATCCTTCAGAACATCCTCTTCAATTAGATTCTTCTGCACGATTACTAGACTCGTAGGAGTACTCTTCTCTATCGTTGGTTTCGCCGGTGTTTGTAAGGGTTCCAGTGACGATGGTGCCATATGTGGCCGCCCTCGTCCTCGTCTCCCTCGTGCGCCCATCCCTAATTAATTTATTGCATCTAATATGGTATTAAAGGCTGATTTAAGATCTAGTGGACTATCTGCTATCATGTTTTTAGTATTGGGTCATCTACTATTTATTTTCACTCTTCAGGTGTCTAACTAGTTCTAGACGTGAGCGTGTAAGAGTTCCACATTGAACAATATATGACTTGGACATAATTTTATAAGTGAGGGCAATACTAATCTGACAAGCCGATTTTGTAAGGTTGAGTTAGTTTAACCGCATTTATCAGAAGTTGGTTTAAGATCTGATGAACTACATGCTATCAGATTTTCACTATCAGACCACCTACTATTTATTTCTGCACTCCAATTATCTAATCCTAGTTGTACAATAGTGTATTAAATAGTCTCACGTCGAACAATATATAACCTAAACACATATATTTATAAGTTATTTTCACGCTAATTTATAGGATTGAGGTTCAGCTATATTTTTATAATATATTTTTTCTCTTGTTTTAGTACTTTGTATTTTTGTGTGGATTTTGTGGCACTCATATAACCTTCACTTGTTTATTTGTCTAAAAAACTTGTTATTTGTCATGTCATTTTTTTGCAATTGACATTTAAGAACGGGTTTAAAAAAACCTCAATCAATCACAACACTACCAAACAAATTCAAACCCCTATCCATGCCCCCCACAAACATTTTCATAATAATTCCATTATTATCAACAAGAAATAAAATGACCAGATTAACCTTTGCCTAACTTTGCACTATTTCAGAAGACCAAGTAATTGAAAATCCAAATCTTTGTCCCATTGACTTTGAATTCATAAAGGAATCCATTGAATTAGGGGAGAAGCAATACCAATAACTTTGAGAATTACAAATTTGAAAGTGACACGTATGTAAAGGATGAACACTATAGTTTTTCTAATGGCTCCATTATTTTGTCCACTCAATCATAACCATTCAACTGGTAATTAAATGAATGTGGCCAAGTGGAAAATTGATATGGCGGCCAATACCTTATCTTTTTATTTTATAAAAAAATAACTTTCTAGCTAGCTAGTTTTTATGCCACTTTTCTTCTTATAGCGTTCACATTATTTTGGGTAAGATACTTGAAAAGGACATGAAACGTGTATCTATCTTCTTTTCCCTTTCTACTACTTTTTCTCTTTGGTTTTATATATATGTGGATGTTCTATATTATGTTTTTTCTTCTTTCCACTAATTCTATCCAAAGATATGGTTGAGATAAGTGGACTAGCTAATAAATGAATAAAGTAGTCTTATGATTAGCACCATGTATTGTTTTTTCTCTTTTGTTAGAGATTAAATCTATAACTTCAAATTGTTGAGATTAAATCTATAACCTCATATTGTTGAGTTTAATTTAATTAATAGGTATATATTAGAGCATATTATTATATAAAAATTAATTAAATATTATACGAATGTTCTATCTTATCGGATTGGAGATACTACCATTGAAAAATTTAAATATAAAATGATTACTATTCTTATTGATGTCTAGAATTTTCAAATTATATTTAGTTGTTTAATGAAATAACGATTAAATAATTAAACAGATGAGGGTAAAGATTTTTTATTAAACTTAAGTGAATGGTCAAATTCGTCACGTCCAATCAGACACATTATCCAATCAAAATAACCATTCCAAAATGTCATTCCACATTTATAAATAATTATTAATAATTAACCATAATATAATTTATTAATAATTAATTCTATCATTCCACATTTAGTTAATTACATAATTAATCTAACACAAATTCGTTTATTAGTATTATTTGATAGAAATCAGATATCCTCAGCGCGCAATTGCAAAGATTAATCTCTCGAGTCAGATAAGACTCCAATAGATTCGAACCCAGAACCACTGACTAAACTAAAAGAGATTCCTTATTGTCTTGTTAAAGTGCTCTTGAATAATTTACTAGTATTTCTTAGTTTAAATAATTCAAACCAATATTGTCCACCACATTTTCATCAAAAGTAATAAGTATAGTATAAGTGTGTCTTTTAAATCCTTTGACCTTATTAACATGAATATACGAGGACCTTTCTCCATATCATCCATGTCTGGTCATAAATATTTTCTAACTGTCATTGATGATCACACCTGTTACTATTGGATTTTTTTTAATGAAACTAAAATTTGAGGCTTCTCTGTTAGTTAAATCTTTTGTTAAATTTGCACAAACTCAATTTAACACCACCATAAAAGTCACCAGGCCAGACAATGGACCTGAATTAATATTAAAAGATTTGTATCTAACTAATGGCATTCAACACCAAACTTCTTGCATTGATACTCCCCAACAAAATAGGTTAGTTGAACGAAAACACCAACATTCATTAAATGTCACTCGTCCCATGCTTTTACAATCTAAACTTCCAAAAGCTTTTTGGTCTCATACTTTGACATATGTTATTTTCATAATTAATCGGTTGCCTACTAGATTACTAAATTTTGAATGTCCTTTGACTATTTTATTTGATGTTATTCATAAATATTCTTTCATGAAAACCTTTGAATGTTTTGTGTATGCTTGTAGCTCTAAATGTAATAGAACTAAACTTGACTCTAGGTCTTATAAGTGTGTGTATCTAGACACTAAACATGGTGTCAAGGGACATATTTTGTATGAGATTCATAATAGGAACATTTTTATTTCTCGTGATACTATATTTTTTAAGAACTTATTTTCCTACACACTGAACACTGTTAGAACAAGATTTGTTCATGACATATATCCTTTGGGTTTTGATGATAACAAAGTGTTGAAAGAACAATGGTGTTATCTAATGTGTGTTCTAAGTTTTCAAGTTCTAAAACTTAAAGAAGAAATCATTCTGAATCTGATATAAGACACACCTGAGAGAAGTCGGGTTATTGGCTTCTGGTTGTTCATAACTGATGCACATTATTAAGTGAAGTCCGATGATATAGTTTTGCATAGACTCTAAGACTGAAGGTACCATCATCAGAAGAGCAATGTATTATCTCTACACTCAGTGAATGTATCAGCTTCTGGCGATCATTTGGAACCAAGGACTCAGTTAAGTTATATGTATTGCAGAAAGCAAACTACAATGTCAAATCAGTTTGTCAGCTCGAATCTGTGTTCACATGGCTCATGAAGAGTTGACAAGCTTTATGGATATCTACTCTCAACGGATCTATAGTACAAAATCACAAGGAAGACGTTATGGTTAAAGGAGTTACACAATGGATAAAGATCTTTTGGTGTATCTATCTTCAACGTCTCTTGTACTATGGAGTAACAAAGACACTTGTACAAGTTATCTCTTCCAACGACTATTATTCTATAACTGCTATATAAGTAGCTGAAGATTCAATCTGGAATTAACAAGGAATAAGGAAAATAAAGAAGGAGATCCAAGAAGAAATCACATTTCTATCAGAATGGAAGAATAACAAGATCAACAATGGCAACACAATCGAGTATGCAGATTTTCTGTTATATGTTTTAAATTGTACAATGCCTTAAAATTTCTTAAACATTGAATATCTTAGAAATATTAAGTGTTATGATCTTTGTTATGGTTATTTACCCTGTACCTCTGATTATGTATCAAGTACAATTTGTTCTCCATTCTGCTAAAATGGTTATTTTGTAGTTTAGATAAATTTTCCCGCTATGTGCTAGAGCATTGAAGTCTTAATCAGTTATTGATTGAGCAAGAAAGTCTTGGACTGGAGGTCTGAGTAGAAGTCTTGAACCTGAGGAGTTTGAGAATAAGTCTTGAATCCATGGGATTTGAGCAGGGAAGTCTTGGACCGGGGGTATGATCAGAAGTCTTGAACCTGAGGGGTTTAAGCAAGAAGGTTTGGGTTCGTGGAATCTAAGCAGGAAGTCTTGGGCTGAGGGTCTAAGCAGGAAGTCTTAAACTTGAGGGGTTTAACCAGGAAGTCTCAGGCTGAGGGTCTGAGCATAAAAGTCTTACGCGGAGGGCATAAGCAATTGTAATCATGATTTAATTATCGTGAAAAATATCTTGTGCTGCAAGGGGACTAGACTACTCTCAGTTTGGGAGGACCCGAGATAAATCTTTGTGTGTTATGTTATTATTTATTTGCTTATATTATTATTCCACTGCAACTTATAATCAGAATATGAACATGGTTTAGAATCTGAACTCTGTTCCGAAGCAAAGCAAAAATGAATAACACAATTCAACCCCCCATTCTTGTGTATTTTTCTCACCTTCAGTTGGTATCACATCATGGTCTGTGCATAACACTTAACATTGGTGCAGATAATGATCCAACGAGAAAAATATATTTGCTAAAGACTTTCTCTCAAGAAGGAATCAAGTACCATATAAAAATATTACTTTGTCAATCCTCCCATATTCAGTGGTGACTTCTCTAAATTCAAATGATGAAAAAGCAAAGCATATTTGGTCATGATAAAAGGGTTTTGATGAAGGTCTATCGAGTACCCTTGAGAAAGGTACTACTATTGAAGTTGATGGTGTAGAGATGATCAAGGATAGAAAATCTCTTACACCAACTCAGAAGAAACTTTAACAAGAATCATCTTAGGGATAATAGCATTCTGGTATATATTTTACCTCATTCTGAGTATATCAACAACATTGATATGTCTAGATTAAGACTATCTTTGAATCCTTGTGTTCTAAATTTGAAGGGAATTAGTTATAAGATTATCTAGTTACACTTCATCTAATTTTTCCAAGCAAATACTAAGAAGTATGCCTGCTATATTCAGACCAAATGTCACAACTATTTAAGAAGTCAAAAACTTGAGTATGCTGAGTCTTGAATGATTGATTAGTAATCTTCAGAGTAAAGAAATGGAATTAGATGAAGAAAAGTTGTCAAAGAGATCAATCTTCCTCAAGCCTGTTGAAGAAAATTCCTATGGAATGTTTGATGATGGGAAATTTGCCTTCCTTATCAAAGGATTCTTTCAACCGACTAAATGGAGTGTGATATCTGTTGATGGAAGATTAACTTTAGAAGCTTTTAAAATATTCATATTTCAACTTATTATCCCAATCTTAAGAACAAGGAGAAAAACTACCAGACATAAAAACACAAAAAGAAAATGTCTGAGATCTTCAAAACATATTCTAATGAAGCTGACAAAGTTGAGGATTCAGAATCCGATGAAAACTGTAATTTGGCACTGCTGGCCATTACATTTTTTGAAGAACCATTTGAATCCAGGAATAAATCTACTATTGAAGAGAAAAATGTAATGTCTAATCTATATTGCTTCAATATTGATAATAAGGAGCCTGCTTCTCAAGATAAAATCTTAAGTGACGCCATTGCTCCTAAGGAAATTGAAGGCTATCATAGAATCTATGTTAAAGGACAATTCTGTGAGAAACCTTTCATTTCTTCTTTTGTTTTCTAGAAATACTATGACAGTGCTGAAAACTTATTTTATGCTAACTTCTGATAGCAAACACTATTTGTTTATATACTAGTTAAAAATTTTAAAATCAAGGATTATGAAGTCAAAAGATTTAATCCAAGACAATGAAATCAAAGACTCTACTAAGAACAAGATTTTGTTAAGTGTCATAACTCATCCTAGACTCTGTTCTGGAATGAATCTTGGTACAGACTAAGGCAAGAAGTAAAAGAAATTCTGTCAGGACTAACATTTCTGGACCCAAAAAAATATGGGTACTAAAATCTTAAACTGTATTTGCTGCAGGTATCATAGAAGAAATGAGCAAGGCATCTTCCATAACATTTGATCAATGGTTTCTTACAACCTGTGATGGAAGAAAAGCCTACACACCAAACTCAAAAGCTAAAGAATGCAAAAATTATAGAGTTTGGAGAAGAAAGTGGAATCATTGGTTTAACTTCCATTGACTCAGAATCAACTTGAAGTCAAAATTCAAATTCCATGGCCAAATCTAAATACTTGCCCGAAACCCGGCCGAGAAAAACTATAAAGAAAAGGTATGCTCTGTTCTTTACTCTTGCCAACTTCTTAACTAAATGAACTATTTAAGTATGAGTAAATACAAAGTTTCTGTTAGATCTCTAGAGAAATTATATTTGTTGACAACAAAAGAATCTTCAGAAATCTTTGAAAAGAAACTATGTTGTATTTGACTATACTGAATATTTCATTAACTAGATGATAATCATTTATATGGAAACAATATTCTTACCTTTTGTGATAATACTACTGCTAGTTAGTAGTCAAAGAACCCAATTCAATATTCATAAATCAAGCATGACTCTAGTTTCAAGAGAAAATGCTTGACTTTGAATAGAATTTAAAGACTGATAACTAACAGAAGTTGTCTCACTCGAAGTCTAATCCTACTAAACTCTGATGACATATACCTTTTGAAAAAATTTCAGTCTCTGAGATTCAAAAAAAGGAATCTTTACTTCTGATAAAGCAGTTTATGTAAGAATTGTTTTTAAAACATGTCTTACTTAAAATTTCATAAAAATGAAAATCATTTAGTATGTTCAAGAAGTCTGCTAGGTAAGGACCCTTGGGTAATGATGTTTTCTTATTTTATACGTCTATGGTCTCTATTCCTTGTCTTTGTGAAACATCATTTCGTGTCACCTTTTCTGTCCCTCTGACAAGATTCTTATTCCTCTGTGGTCAGAATCTTGTTCGGATCTTTTCTTTTTATTTGTTTTTCTTTTGTGTGTTGACCAACCCAAACTCGAGTGTAGCGCGGTTTTCGTGACCGCCCACATCTGCCTGCGAATGGGATTGGGTGCTACTTTCTGATTTCTTATTTATCCTATGAAGCTGGAAAGGAAAGGGAAGTTATCTCAAACTAACCTTGCACGCAAATGTTTTCTTTAACAAATGCTAAGGGGGAGTTCGAGGTCAGGTTATACAATGGGGAGTTATCAATTACCCATCCTATACATGGTTATCCATGGGTTGATATCAATTTTCTACTATTCTATTATTTTCTGCTTGATGGTATTTACTTGTCATAAATGGGAAAGTTTCTCCTTTGGGAGGGTTGAGAGATGTTGAAAAGATATTTTTGTTGTTTTTGGGTTTTTCGATGTTTTTGGTAAGGTACTGGACCTAAGGTTTTTTTGTTTAGTGTTCTCGCTAAGATTTCGCAATCTTATGCCTATGTATTCCCGTTAAAGAAAACAGGGATATCAGAGCAATCGTAGTTCCTCCTATTCTATGGGAGGAAAATATGTCTAGTGTCTTGTTCAAAGCCCAAGATTGAAGCTAAAGGTTATTTGTGGGAATTGATTGAAAGAGTGAAGATATTAAAGATTGAGATATGAATATCCGAGAAAAACATCAGATGAAAATAGAAGAAATGTTTGGGAAAGCGTCAGATGAAAAGAAAAGGAATATCTGGGAAAGCGTCGGATGTTAAAAAAAAAGGAAAGGGTTTTTCCTGTGGTTTTTTAGGAAACTTGAGGGTTTCTTGAGGTCCAAAAGGAGATAAGACTGTCCAAGTCTACTGGTTTTATTTGTGTACGATGCCCAAGAGGAGGCATGTGTTTTAAGGGATGAGGGTCAACCCTTAAAAGGTATGAGGTTTAGACTCATTAGAAAGACTGCTCTAACAAAGGATGACTAGGTTCTATTCCTATACCTTTAAGAGGTCGTCGGGTCCTTGTATTAAGCCCAAGAGGAGGCCGAGAACTTCTAAGAAGCCGGAGGGTTCTTGTACAACGCCCAAGAGGAGGCGGGGAATGCTTTTAAGAAGTCTATGGCTCCCAAACCAAAGAAAAGTTCAAGAAATGCTAATCACCGAGAATAGATCATTTAGTGAACACTTCGGAGGTTCGAAGAAATTCAAAAGATGTCATTCACCGAGAATATATCATCTCTGGGGAGTAGAATTTCTTTGACAATTTCTAGGGGTGACAGTTTAAGAAAAGGTTCACCGAGAATACTGCCTTTCTCTTTGTTCCATATTTTTTAAGCCCGAGAGAAGGCAAGACTATATCTGGAAGTCGTATGGGGATCTAGTTTTGACTGTATCAAAGAGTGACCAACTGGCTTTACCTATTTCTAGACCTAATTGTCGGGGAAAACTCTAAGCAGATATATACAGACATATATATACAGATATATGACAAGTATTTAAAAGGATATGAAAGAAGGACTTACAGGTGAGCAAGTTTCCCACAATAAAGTTATATATATTAAAGCTGATAAAAGAAAGCTGATAAAAACTTACAGGTGAGCAAGCTTCCATAGCTGTATTGTTAGTTATTCAAAAAAATTGAAGAAAGTTTTGATAACAGATTATGAATTTGAATCTAAATCACAAGGAAAGTTGTTTTAAAAATAAGTGATGTGAATATCCGGGAAAACATCGGATTACAGGAAAGACATAAAAATGAAAAGGTTGCAGATATCCGGGAAAACGTCGGATTGAAAGAAATAAAATAAGAGATTGGAAAATATGAATATCCGGGAAAACGTCGGATGTAAAGAGACGATGAAAAAAAGAAAAGGTCGCTCGCTAAGACTTTACAGTCTTATGCCTACGTATTCTCAACGGGTTCTTGAGAAATCAGAGCAGTCGTAGTTCACCCCTAAGGGGCACGAACTACAGAAAAGAAAGTTTAAATCGCACGGCGGCGATAGGGGAAATCTAACCTAAAGTTATCATGCTTGGTTGAATATTCTAATGTCTATCTTATTTCAAACCTAATCGAAAATTAAGTTTGAACTAAGAGATCCTAAGGGAACATGCATATGTGGCAAAACATCACGGAATAAATAAATAGAGAGCACACGGCAAAACATCGTGACAAATAAAATATACACGGAAGAACATCGTAGTAACTAACAGATAAAATATACACGGAAAAGCATCGTGTAATTAGCATAAAAAGATACGCGACAAAGCATCGCGAAAAATTTAAACAGTCACGACAAAGCATTGTGGAAATCATCAACACATAAAATTAACAGACAATCACGGCAAAGCATCGTGAAAAATAAACAGAAAGTGCACGGCAAAACATCGTGATAAAATAACAGACTTTCACGGTAAAACATCGTGAAAGATAAAGATACGCGACAAAGCATCATGAAAGATAAAACAACACATTGAATCAAATAATCATTAACATGGTATTTCAGGGACCAAATTTCAATAGGTGCAAAATAACAATTTAAAACAGATAAAAATGTTAAAATAAATTCACAAAGAAGATAACATTTTATATCATATATTATCATGACATTAATTAATTAATTAACAAACTTATTGAAGAAAATAACTTAACTACATAATAGTGATAAAAATATGATCATGAAGTTAATAATTAACGTTAATGTTAATCACAATTAGTCAAAAAATCGAGAATTAATATCAAGACTAATTAAAAATCAAAATTGTCAAATTTATCATTTAAAAATTAATCATGTTAAGAAAATAACATCAAAGAAAATCAATTATCAAAGTTAATCATAATTAACTAATATTAAAATTAAATTAAATAAATTAAGTATTATCATTAAAAAAAAGACTTTGGAACGGGCTGGAAAAAAAAAGATTAGAAACTAATGTTGGGTTCATATCAGCCCAATACATTTTCTTTTTATAAAATTAAATGAAAGATTAATAAATTAAACAATTAGAAAAATTCATTAGTTAAAAAAAATCAGAATTTTAGGAAAGGAGAAAGAAGACTCACACGATGGATGTCTCTCTCTCTCTCTCTCTTTCTCTGAACTCAAACACGTCACCGTTGCAAACTCCCTCCGTCCGTCGCAATTCCATTTCAGGCGATTCTCCCTCCGATCGTGCTCCGTTCGCGGTGGTCTCCCTCCGTGCGTGATCCCGGCGTGGTCCTCCGTCGGGGCTGTTTCTCTTTCCGCCGCGATTCCCTCCGTCGATGGTTTGCGGCAAAGGGTGGTGGCTTCTTCTTGCTTCGTGGTAAGTTTTTAATTTCTTCTCAAACGATGTTTTGAAATTGTTGTAATCTGCTGTTGTTGTTTTTTTTCTTTCTGGTAATCGGAATTTTGCAAGTGTAAGTTGTGTTCTGTTCTGAATTTTATCACTGGAAATTATTGGCTTGAATTGGAACAAAATTGTTGTTGGAAATTTGTTGGATTTGTAGTTGCTACTGTTTGTTTTGAATTTGTACAGGTTTGTGTGTTCCCAGGTCGGCCGAAACTGCTGTTGTTATAAGATCATAAGGACCGTTTACAAACATACCCAGTGAGAAACATCAAAGTTCCATTTACAAGCAATGAAATGTGGCCATAAGTTTGATAAAAGAAGAGTACGGGGATTGCACAGTACATGAAACTTGCTGCCATGCAATAATCTTTCCTTCCAATGTATTTCTTTTTTCTTGTATTGTATGTGAACTCATTCTTTTACGTTGCCAACTTCTTTTGTAGCATTTGTACAAAATCTAATGCATAAATTTCAAATAAATAATTATGTGCATCTAAAACCAAAGCAACATGTGTGTGGTATGATATTTATATGACAATAGAAATAAACATAGGAAAGTGATTATGAGGATGAGGGAGATTGAGAAAACAATATGAGAAATTGTTTTGGCGTGTGGGTTCAAGTGAATCAAAGCCTCTATTTATAGGCAAATGATTGCTTAAAGCTTAGACAAGTTAGAGATAAGAGAAGAATAACATCTTCAAAGTCTCCATTTTTAGTCAAGTTTGTTATGAGCCTTAATGGTTTGTAAGAGAACGTTTCTAATTCTCTTTGGTGATTGGCTAGTGAAATAAGACAAAGGGAGCAAAGCCATGTTAGTTTGTTAGCATAAGAAACAAATTCATAAAAAACAAACTTGTAAAAACTTAAGAATTTATATATATTTCTTTTCTAAAAAATATGGATATATGTATATTTATATAACAAAACAAGAAAAGAAAATTTGATATGTATGTATATTCTTATGAAAGTGTGCGCATGATCTTGTGGTGGTAGAGGAGAAAATTTGTGAAGTGTGTGAGACTAGTAGTGTAAAAGAGAGACTAGTAGTGTAAAAATAATAAAACAAAAATTATATTATATATTATAATAATATACTAATATAATAAACAAATTTAATATAGTAAAAATTTTAATAAAAACAAAGTTATTAAAATCTTGATTAATTAACAAAAATTAATTAAAATTGGAACCGAAACCGGTATAAAAGCGATAAAAAACTGTCTATATTGAGGTGTCCGAAAAAATAAAATGAACACACCAAAATTATCAGCAAAAAATATACGTATTGAAAAAATACAGCGTTTTGTCAAATTTTGAAATTGATTTTATCCGCTAAAAAGGCTTAGACAGATCAGAAACCTGATGACCGGAAAGTCAAAAAATTAAAATAAATACACCAGGTTAAAGTACGCAAAAAAATAAATAAAAAATGATGTCTGAAAGTGTGATTTTAAAAATTGCCCGGATATCGACTTTTTGCACTGTTGACTTTTCAGTTTGACCAAAAATACCAGAAAATTTAACACGTTAATTCTGGCTAATAATTCAAAAAATATTCGTGAAGAAAATATATGATATTATATGCAGACGACACAGTATGAAAACATAGACAGATGAAATGAGAAAAAATAAAAATGTCTGGTCAAAATTTTGGGTATAACACTAAGATGAATTCTCTAGTCAATTCTCCTTTGAATCAACTATTGTCATCAATGAAAAGTTTATGTATTTTGAAGATCTACTTAAGCTAGGTTTTAACTTCTGGAAGACTGTTTCTGAACAAGGCTGTAATGGATACTTTGATATGCTATGTGGTTTTACTTATCCAAAACTTGTCAAAGAATTTTAGGTTAATGCTTCCATTGTCGAGATAAATTCGGAGTATGCTATTCTTTCCAAGGTTTTTGGTGTTTCTATAACAGTAACCTCTAAGACGATTGTTAATGTAATCAACAGTGAGGAGATTGGATAAATCCCTGGTACTCTTGTTTAGGAATACTATATTCCTACTTGGCGTACTTTTGTAGATCCATCAAGCCTCTATCAAGTCTCAAATCTTTGTCCTGATGCAATTATTTGGAATCAGTTTGTGAACTCAAATTTGCTACCTAAGGACACGGATCTAGACCTTTTGGACTCTATTGAAAAAGATTTGCTACTTCTTCTTAATTCAGACTTAGAGATTAATCTTCCTAAAATTATGTTTGACTATCTTAAGAAGACTTTTTCATCCTTTCACAAGGGAAATACTTTCTTCATTCCTTATGGACGAGTTCTTTCTGAACTACTGCTCCAACAGGGAGTCGTCATAAGTTCAGAGGATGATTCTTCTAAAATCTGGAGAGAAAAACTTGAAGCTATCTTTGAGAGATTCTGATGTTGGGTTTCTGCAAATATATGCCTTGTAATTGTTAAACACTCTATATTAAGCAATCTTGTTGTTAAATTTCTTTTCATGTTCTTGTTCATGTTCTTGGGTGTCTTAACTGTTATATATGCATTTCTTATGTTGTTTGGAAAATAAAAATTAGGATTAAAAAAAAAACTTGCAACATACTCATTGAAAGATTGGTAGCCATTAGATATTATCAAAAACTTTCTAGACATCTGGATCTGTTCTAAGGAATTCCCTAGGCTCATCTGACATATCTAGACTATTTAAATAATCCTCCCAATCTTGCTTTGCAAACTCAACAACCTTCTTCCTTAGAAGATTTTTGTGTTTTGACCTAGAAGTTATTTTTCTTATTTGTGTATCAACAAAGGTTGTTGTAGATGTATGTGTGCCTCTGAAGAAATCTGCTTGCTTGAATATGCTTCAGTTGCTACATGCTTATCATTTACTTGAGTTGTTACTTTCAGTATTGCTGCCTTTATAAAATCTCTCTTTGGAACCCATATTTTATTTTGCTTAGACATTTTTGGTGTTATAAGGATTAAGTTATTCAGAAACATAGTTTACTGAACGTTTTATAGAGTCAGTCTATTCATCTGTTATCTTGAGTGTTTAGAGTTTCAATATTGATTAGTCAAATCAATCTTTTAATGTCTGACTATTGGGAAATGATGTCTAGTATGTAGTCCTAATAAATATTTTCTTAAGACAACTGTAAATGTCATCCTAACAGTTATTCATTAGTTTTATTATTTCATTTGTTCTTCTTTTTTTACTTCATTTATGTATTTGTCAGAAAATCAAAGGAAAAAGTAAAAACTGTACGCATGAAAATTTAATATTGGACAATTTTTTTTCATTGATAAAAAAGGGACTACATATAAGGATAGAGAATAATAAGATTACATTAATCTAAAGCCTCTAATGCCTTACGACCTACCCAGTTTCCCCAATCACAGTCCGACTCATCCTCATCCTCAAAATTCGAAATAATCATTTGAAGGATTATTTCGTGTTTATTCTTCTTCTTCTTCATTGATTTCTTCTTAGGTTTCAAAACGGATGCCGATGAGCCTACTTCAGAAGGCTTCACTACAGCTGATGATGAACCCTCCTCAGAAGACTTCAGTAGAGTAGATGTGGATCCAATTTCAAAAGCTTCAGAACTTTCTGGTTTCTGGAGACTTTGCATCTCCAGACTAGTGGTATCTTCTAAAATTTATGTAATGACAGAGATGTTGGTGCTCTCAGATGTTGCTTCCACATTGCTCTGAAGGATGTTTGATGAAAATGACTTATGCTTTGGGTGTTTTTATAGTGGAGTCTGGGTAACCCAAACAATGGAATAAAATCCTTTTCTTGATCCTTGGAAGTTTTACGACCAATAACTATTAAAGATGCACTATACAAGCTTTTAATGCTCTATATTACTTGAATTGTTTTCTCTTCCTTGGGAATCGGTCTCATAATGATGATCTGCTTTACATTTATGAATGTCTTTCTTTTCGTCTTTCTCTTTTATTCTTTTTAATGTGACAAAAGGGAAAGAAAAATATAGAAGTATTTAATAAAGAATATGAACCCATTCAGTTTTAAATGTTGTTTTTTATTTATTTTTAAAATTCAGTTATTTCTGTTATTACGGTTATTTGTTTTTCTCTAGAGATATATTTTAGTTTTCTTGTATATAGAACCAAGGAAGAGCTTACAAACCTAAACCTTGGACTATTAGACTCAGAGGGAGCTTATAAACCTCAAACTCTTATGTTGCTAAGAAAATTAAAATAGCCTAACATTGTTTTATTTTAGTTTTCTTGTATATAGAACTAAGGAGAAGCTTACAAACCTCAACCTTGGATTATTAGACTCAGAGAGAGCTTACAAACCTCAAACTCTGATGTTGCTAATAAAATTAAAATAACCCAACATTGATTTATTTTAGTTTTCTTGAATGTAGAACATAGGGGGAGCTTACAAACCTCAAATTTTGACTATTAGACTCAGAGGGAGCTTACAAACCTCGGACTCTGATGTTGCCAAGAAAATTAAAATAGTCTAACATTGTTCTTTAAATACTTATGTTTTTCATCATAAAAAAGGGGGAGATTGTTAGAACAAGATTTGTTCATGACATATATCCTTTGGATTTTGATGATAACAAAGTGTTGAAAGAACAATGGTGTTATCTAATATGTGTTATAAGTTTGTAGGTTCTAAAGCTTAAAGAAGAAATCATTCAGAATCTGATATAAGGATGCACTTGAGAGAAGCTGAGTTACTGGCTTCTGGTGTTTCCGAACTAAGGCACATTATTATATAAAGTCTGATGATATAGGTTTGTGTAGACTTTGAGGCTGAAGATATCAGCATCAGAAGAGCAATGTATTATCTCTACACTTAGTGAATGTATAAGCTTCTAGGGATTATTCAGAACCAAGGACTAAGCTAAGTTATCTGTACTGCAGAAACCAAGCTACAATGTCAAATCATTTTGTCATCTAGAGTTTGTGTTCACATGGCTCAAGAAGAGTTGACATGCTTTACGAATATCTTCTCTCAACGAATCTATAGTACAAGATCACAAGGAAGGATTTATGGTTAAAAGAGTTACACAATGGACAAATATCTTTTGGTGTATCTATCTTCAACGTCTCTTGTACTATGGAGTAACAAAAACACTTGTACAGGTTATCTCTTCCAATGACTATCATTCTGCAATTGCTATATAGGTAGTTGAAGATTCAATCTGGAATCAACAAGGAACAAGGAAAATAAAGAAGGAGAGCCAAGATAAAATAAGTGTCTCGCGCTTTTATCAGAATGGAAGAATAATAAGATCAACAATGGCAACACAATCGAGTATGCAGATTTTCTATTATATGTTGTAAATTGTACAAAGCCTTGAGATTTCTTAAACATTGAATATCTTAGAAATCTTAAGTGTTGTGATCTTTGTTATGGTTATTTACCCTATACCTCTGATTATGTATCAAGTACACCTTATTCTATATTATGCTAAACAGGTTGTTTAGTAGTTTTAAAAAAGTCTCTTCTTATGTGCTTAAGCATCAAAGTCTCTTGCTGTGAGCTTGAGCCAAGTAAGTCTCATGCTATGTGCTAGAGCATTTAAGTCTTAATTAGTTATCGATTGGACTAGAGGTCTGAGCAGAAGTCTTGAACTTGAAGGGTTTGAGCAGAAGTCTTGAATCCGTGGGATTTGAGCAGGGATGTCTTGGACCTTGGGTTTGAGCAGAAGTCTTGAACCTAAAGGGTGTAAGCAACAAGTCTCATATTTGTGGAATATAAGCAGAAAGTCTCTGGACGAGGGTCTAATGAGGAAGTCTTGAACCTGAGGAGTTTAAGCAGGAAGTCTCGGGCTGAGGGTCTGAACAGAAAAGTCTTATGTCGGGGGCCTAAGCAATTGTAATCATGATTTTATTATAGTGAAAAATCTCTTGTGTTGCAAGGGGACTGTACTACTTTAAGTTTGGGAGGAGCCAAGATAAATCTCTGCGTGTTCTGTTTATTATTTATTTGCTTATGTTATTATTCAGCTGCAACTTATAATCAAAATATGAACATGGTTTAGAATCTGAACTCTGTTCAGAAGCAAAGCAAAAACGAATAACACAATTCAACCCCCTTCTTGTGTATTTTTCGCACCTTCAAACACCTCTCAAACAAACTCTGTTCCTCTTCGCATTTATCCTCCTTCTTATGAATCTTACTATGACTATGACTTAAATCTACCTCACACTAATTCTAATAACGCTAACTCCAACATGACTAACTGTAACAATACTAACTCCAACCCTACTAACAACCTTGACATCACAACCTTCCCTTATCACACACCTCCTTCCACCCAATCAACTCCTAATAACCTAACACCATCCATAATAGTGAAACTTATAATCTTCCTAGAAATCCTATCATCACAACTCCACCTTCTAACAAACCAACATTAAGAAAATCCAACATATTATCTAAACCTCCTAGCTATTCACAAGACTATCCCTGCTCCCTCTTAAAGGAGGAAGTTTATATGAAGTGTCCCTCTAGTTTAAAGGTCCCTAACAATATGTTGTAAGTTAAAAAATTCCATCTAAGGCTTAAAACAAGCTAGCAAAAAATGGAACCAAAAAATTACTTTCACCCTCATTAACCTTGGCTATCATCAATCTAAAATGGATTACTCTTTATTTACTAAGAAATCTCTTAATTATTTTACTTCTATTCTCATATATGTTGATGATCTCATACTTATAGGAAATGATTCAACTGAATTTTCTAACATTAAACGAATTTTAGACACAAGTTCCAGCATCAAAGATCTAGGATATCTCAGATATTTTCTTGGCTTTGAAATCACTAAATCTTCTATAGGAATTAGCTTGTGCCAATGAAAATATAGTCTGGATTTGTTACAGGATACATGCCTACTTGCAGCAAAACCAGCATCCAATCCAATGGACCTTAGATACCTGCTGGATAAAGAAGATGATCCTATTCTTCCATACTCATATACTTTCAGAAGCCTCATTGGTAAATTACTCTACTTGACACACTACAACCTGACACCACCTTTGTTGTTTGCAGGTTAAGCCAATATTTGGTTGCACCCACCAACAAACACTTGCTGGCTTCTTCACGAATTTTGTGATACATAAAAAAGGCCCTTCCACTAGTCTCTATTTGCGGAAGAATTTTTCACTCAACATCACAAGTTTCACAGATTCTAATTAGGGCTCATGTCCAACCACTCGAAGGTCTATCACTGGTTTTATTTTCTTCCTCAGTTCCAATCTCATCTTCTGCAAGTCAAAGAAACAGAATGTTGTGTCCTGTTATTCTCCTGAGGAGGAATATCGGGCTCTTGGCAACACTTCTTGTGAGGCATAATGATTATTATATCTCCTACAAGATTTCTGCATACCACATACTTAATTGGTCACATTATTTTTGTTACAATCGGAGCGCCATACACATTGCATCCAACCAAATATTCCACGAACGAACGAAGCATATTGAAATGGACCCCCACCTTGTTTGAAACAAACTCCAAACTAAGATCATCCATTTGATGCCCATAAATTCAGCAAACCAAGTGGCGAATCTCTTCATCAAATCCCTCCATATTGGTCCCTTCAACTCTCTTGTTCACAAACTGATAATCATTCCAATTTACAGGAACTGTTGTGACTTGTAAATTTTTTTTATATTTTTTGTTATCTAATTAATTTTTTTTTGTTATTTTCCTTTTTAAATGTGTTTAGCCCATTCTATTATAAGGGCCTTTTAGCTCTAATGGATTTGCAAAATGGGTCTATTTAAACTCATAGCCTCAGCCTGTATTTTTCAACTTTTAGACTAATAATATAATTTTTCTTTTTTTCTAGCCTCTCGTAAAGAGAGAGATATGCTTTCCTCCAGCATTGTTTAAAAAAAAAAAAAAAAAAAATCAATGTCAACAATATTTACAAAGAACCAAACATATTTTCTTTAAAAGTTAAAATTAAAAATATATATATTTATATAGTAAATTGCGTATTTAAATCAAATTTATATAATTGTCCTTAAATTTTTGTCATAGAAAAATTTAAAATAGATGGAACCTTTTAAGAATATTCCTCATGTAAGGAACCTGCTCGGAATATTCTTCGTTTATTTGTTATGCTACTCTTTTTTAATCGTTTCATAATTTACCTTTACGAAGAAAACTATAATTAGCTGTCTAAAATAAAAGATAACTCGCATTAAAAAAAAAAAATAATAATTATCCACATGGTAATCATCTATTGACTATTACCGTAAATGAAAAAAAAAATGTTTTTTTTTTAACAAATTAGAAAATGATACTCCATTGTTAATCAACGGATCAGAATTTTGAATGAATAGTAATACTTTTAAGTCTTTTAAATATTTCACACGAATTAAAATTTTTTATTTTTATTAAATAAGAAAGACAAATTATATACGATTTTACAGCAATGTCGCTCATAATTATAAAAGAAAGAGAAATTAAAAAAATTGAAACAAAAAATAATAATAAATATTTATTGTTATATTAAAAAAAGTTATAAATATTATATTGAAATGGTATAGCAATTTATAATTTGGGACAAATTTTTATTTGCAAAATGATAATTTAGAAAAGAGAGAATAATTATTAATTTTTTTTAATTAAAATAACCATTATTATTAAACATGGCCATGACAAAAAAAAAGGTATGGGAATGTTTGTGAAAATAGGGGGTGTGAATAGTGTCGTATCTTACTCCAAAATAACAACTACGACAACCCATATAAGGAATCTAAGTCGCTAAGCCCATATCACATTCTTAGTAAGATTATTTTTGGCACCCCGCGCCTGACACTCACACATTTTAAAATTTTCAATTTTAATCGTCTCATAATTTATCTAAATAAATTTTACAGTTTTTTCAAAAAAACTTCAAAGTGTTTGTAAAAATCCAAAATTCGATAATTATAATAAATATTTGAGAAAATATGTTTTATGTTTTTCAATACAAAAAAATATGTTCTACAAAAAATTTTTTTTTTTTTCCACTTGTCTATTTTATTGGGGAGTTCGTGGAACAATATGCTCTATGTTATTTTCAATACAAAAAGTTCTTAAATTCCACATTTTAAAATTCATATATGTGGTCACTGTGTAATGATTAAACCTTTTTTGTTTTAGATAATTTTGACTAATTTTCTAAAGGCAACATACATGTCTTTTTTTATGAAAAAATAAAAGCATCTGAGTATAGTAAAAATATTCATCTACTTATACAAGGGCAAAGTAATTCCTGCTAAAATTCCCGGTTCTAGATGAGTTAAAAAGATCCATATGCAATAGTTATAAAGACATATTTGTAGAAATGATTTTTTTCGATTTAAAGGAGATTTTTACTTGTTTACTCTTTTGGCCCGCATCACATAATCGATTCTTTTTAAAACATAACTTTGACAAACTAACTACTAATTCTTTGTGGATCAATTTGTTTAAATGTTTCATGTGGATTGGGTTATTCTCCAATGACATAGTCGGGATTCGTCCTATTTACTTAAAAGACAAACATCATTTGAAGGTAGATTATTAAAACGTATAGTGTAGGTATTTCCACTTTTTAAACTAATAAAAAGAGTTGATTGTTTTGAGTTTTCACGACCTGCATACACATGAATCAAAAGTCACATTGTTACCTTTATCACATAATTGGTTAGTACTAAGCACGTTATGTTTCAAACCTTCAACTAAAATAACATCCCAATCGTTGGAATGAGATACTTACCAATCATGTCAAACACTATGATTTTTTTCTTTGTTATATCACCATACGAGATAAATCCCCCCTTTTAGAAGTAAAGAAGAAAGCAGAGTTCTATCTCCAATTATATGCTTTGAACAAACTATCACAATATTATTTAGCATTTGAGACTTCAAAGCATTTCTACATTATGAACTTAAGTTTTTCTATTTTAGGTACCCAAATCATTTTGAGTTCTCTAACGTTAGTGTAATGTAGATGATTTCTAGGTTTCAAATTAGACTTATGATCATAGAAGTAAAATGAACAATAATGATTTCTTATGTTATTTTCATGGGTTTTCTTATATAGACGAGGTAAAGAAGAAGTGTTTTTATTCTCATGACTCTTTCCAATAAAGTAAGATAAAACAATATGATCATTTCTACCACAATAGTTATATTTAGAAATATCACATTTGGAGGTTGTAAAGCCCTGAAACCCCTGTTTGAAATTATATGGAATAAATTAATTATAAACAACTATTTCACATAGGATGTTACACAATCTCCACATTCAACCTGCTCTGTAAAACTTATTAAAAAAAACATTTAATTCAAAACACATGTCATCACATGCTCACATTTACTTAGGCTCATCGTTGCGGAATTAATCATTAAAAACAACTACTCAATTAAATAAGTTTAAATATAACTTTTATTTAAAATTAAACCCAAACAGGGAAATATGACTTCAACATCAAAACAACTAAAAAAATCAAGAATTATAACATTTAATCTCGCAATAATAACTCAGAATAAAACAAAACATAACATTCGACGACCCAGTGTTACAGATCAGAGCAACAATAAACTAAAACGCATAAAATCGGAAAAGAAGAATAGCCTCAACGCCATCCTTCAACTCTAAAGCAGCTACTCATCTACCTTCTTGTCTCTACCCCCAAGTAGGACTACAGAACATCACAACAAAACAAAGGAGTGAAAATATGCTCAAAATTCGTAATAGTGGAAAAAAATGCAAGGGTATACTATAAGCAACACATCAACTTTCATACATATCAATTACATAAATTAACACAACAATTACTCAACAACATCCAAAGCAACTCATCTGAGCGACTTTTATGTGATGCACTGCAACAATGACTCAACTCATGCATGTGGTACCAACTCAACAATGGTTCTTCATACGAACCAAGTTCCAACATCTGAACCTCGAGACCCAACATCCGAGCTTGGGAAAAATCTCTAGTCCCAGCATCTGAACTCATGATTTGCCTATTTCATAACAACGACAACATATGATGTATGACATACAATAATAATGCAACAACAATAACACAACAATGATTACCGTCCCACATCTGACTATAATCAATCATGCATTTAAATGCATTATGGTAGTTCACCACTCATAATTATGCAATTAATCACAACACTTCACATAATCCCAAACATTATAGGACAACATCCATTAATCGCCAAAATGACACACTATCATACGAATTAACTTGAAACGATTCAATTCTGAATTGTCACCCTCGCTAGGCGACCTACAGCTCGCTGGGCGAGCCCTCTCTAGGCGAGCTCTTCCCTCGGTGGGTGAGCATCACAGAAAACCAGAACACTCACTTTGTCACGCTCGCTAAGCAAACACAATAGCTCGCTAAGCAAAGGTCATCCTCGTTAAGCGAGACCGCTCAGACCAGAAAACCATAAACACGATTTTACACCATTTGAGCCTTATCAAAGCCTTGATTTCAATCCTAATCAATCCCACACACACGAAATTCAATCATACATGTTAATACTGTATTAAAACACCCAATTAAGCACAAATTAACATATATTACATCGATTTGATTCAAATCATCATCACCTTCAACAATTGCAACACAACTCAAAAGAACACAACTTTTATAAATTCAAACACCTAATTTTCATGGTAAATCTGCAGAGAAAATTTAGGATAATTACAATAATCACTCATGTTATCATAATAGTTTCATCCATATCATTAACATTCAATAATGGAAGAAAATAGGGAAAAACCTAATGGAGATTAAGGACTTCTCCCTACCTATCATGCAATTAACACCATATTTAGAGTAATCCCCCCTTACCTTGGATTTCCAGTAGTAACTCTAAGCTTGGCTATGGTGATTTTCTCCCAACCCTTGTTCTCACTTTGCCTCTTGTCCCAAGACAATACGTACTGACTACTCTTAGATTTTCTAATCTATTTTTCTTAAAACCTAATTTAATCTTCTAATAATTATAATTTGGCCTCAACTTATGATAATTCTCACCACTTACCTTATTTTTCCTCATAAATTTTATTTTTCGTCCAAAACATCAATTTTTTATTTAATTTTAATATAATTTAATTTTCTAATTATTTAATAATTAAACACTTTTCTACCAATCCCAGCCTAGCACAAAATGCCAAAACACTAAATCATCAATCCAATGCATATAAAATTCATTTAAATAACTAAATCACAAATTCAATTAAATAAATAATTTAAAGAAAACAGGGTGTTACAACTCTCCCCCACTTATAGAATTTTCTCCCTCGAAAATTACCTGGACTAAACAGCTCCGGATAAGAATCTCTCATCCGACTATCTAACTTCCACGTCATGCTTCCGCTAGCAGGTACTCCCCACACCACCTTCACCAGCGCAATCTCATTGCCCCTCAAGTGTTTTACTTTGCGATCCTCTACTCTCAAGGGAGATGCCTTAATAGTTAAGTTATCTCTAACTTGCACATTGTCCATTTGCATCACCTGAGACGGATCAGGAATATACTTCCTCAACTGAGACACATGAAAGATATAATGAAGGTTTGAAAGAAATGAAAGTAAAGCAAATTTGTATGCCACTTATCCTACTCGTTTCGTAATCTGATAAAGACCTATAAAATGCGGTGTGAGCTTTCGAGACTTCAAAGCTCGACCAACACCAATTATCGGAGTAACCCTCAAGAACACATGATCTCCTTCTTAGAACTCAAGTGTTTTCCTCCTCTTATCATGATCACCTTGATTTCTATTATTTATTCTTTTTCTATTATTTGTCTTTTTTGCAATTTTATTTCCTATTATTTTGATTATTGTTTTTTATTGATTTAATTTTATTCTCTCTTTAATTTTTATTAAATTTCATTTTCAAATCAATTTCAATTTAATTTTTTATTCAATTTTTGTTTACTTTTGATTTTTCCTTTTGTGATCATTTGTGTTGATGTCTTCAACATCATTGAGTAATGATCCTTAGGTTGGTTGAACCTTCAGCACTTTAAACATGTTGATGAATGATCATTAGATCACTCTTGACACTTTGAGGTATTGATAGGTTGCCCTTGGTTGATCATACTTTGAATCTCTTGATGATAGATGAGCCCATTGTGTCAACTTGATTTTGCTTTCTATTTTCATCTTTGATTTTCTCATTGTGCTACATGTTTTAGGAGAATAACTTTGTGTTATTTCTCTAACATGTTTAAGCACATAAATTTCATTGACCGACCTCAGATAGGTGTGACTTCTACATAAGTTCACTTATGATTTCTTAACATATCGCTAGATTTGTCCCGACTCGATTAATTGGTCATTCGATCACTAACCTCTAACTACTAACTTCTAACTTTTATATTCTTGCACTTTATTTTCTAGCAAATTACTTCTCGTCATTTACTTTCCGACAATTCTCTCTTTATCATTCCTTTTATGCACTTTACTTTATGTTATTTTTGTCTTCTTTGATCTTTATCTTATTAAAAAGAACAAAAACCTGATAAAATGAAAAGACCAAAAATATGATTCTCTGTTGGTGACCTAAAAGAAAGATCCTCATGGATTGTGTGATTGACCTTAGCATGATTTGGAGTATTTTGGAAAACATTGGACTATGTATTTTGACCTTAGCTTGACATGGAGCATCCTTAGGGATTCAAGGTCTTAATCATCAAGAGTCTGGTTCATGGCGCTACTCTCAAGCAAAAGGGAGACATGTATGTTAGAACAATATTTGTTCATGACATATTCTCTTTTAGTTTTAATGATAACAAAAGTATTAAAAGAACAATGGCTTATTTGATGTGTGTTTTATCTATGCAGATTCTTGTTCTTGTACATAAATAATCAGAATCCGTTTTACTTAGACACACTTGAGAGTTGCTTCATTGCTAGCTTCTGGTGGCAGAGTCTCAAGAACAATTACTAGTGTGGCTTGACGCAGACTCTGAGCTGAAGGCCTTAACATTCAGACGAGTTACTACACTTGGTAATTGTATATCAGCATCTGGTACCATTCAGAGTTGGTGATAAAGTTGTGGATTATTCGTACGGCAGAAAGCAAGTTATATTGTCTTATTAGCCTGTCAGCTCGAGTCTACAAGATTGCAAGGCTCAAGAATGCACAATCAAGTTAACTGAGAACTACCCTGCCCCAGGTTAAAGATTGCGAGTTTTTATTTGTAAAGAAAAGAAACTCCTACTTCTAAGCTCAAAAGGGGGTGACGAGGGTTTATCTTCCTTATTTCTCCAGTGTTTGGGAATTGAAACAATGCCTTACATCTTCAGCAAAGTCTTGATTTGAAAGCATACCAAAAACAATTATGAGTAATTTGTTTTCATCATCCTCCCTCCAATCTTTGCATAATCAAAAAAGAAAGTGGAAAAGAGATAATTTTTTGTTTTTGTTTTTGTTTTCTTTTTGAAAAGGAAGACATAAAGATGTAAATAGCAAACATAAATGAATTGAATCCAAAAGTCGCAATGCTCATTTTATTAATTATGCAAGTACAAACATGATTTGAAAGCAAACAACTAATACAAGATAAGGAAAATGCAAACAACAAGAAACAAAAGTCTAGTGACTAGTCAAAAACAAAGAGTGAGTTGTCATGTCTGAAACACTGAAGTCTGCTGAAGTCGACAGAAGCTTCACTTGGCATGCTCTGGCAGAGGATTCGTCTGGACATTAGGATTGGTGTCACGAAAGTTGATGATTCCGACCTTAATCAAGTCACGCACTCTAGCCTTTAGTGCATAACAATGTTCCAAGTCATGGCCGGCGGCACCTTCATGGAATGCACAGTGGAGATCAGATCTGAATCCAGGTGGAAGTGGATCTGGAGGAGGAGGTAAAGCCTTAGTAGTAATCAAACCTTTCTGAACCAGACCAGGATATAATTCGGTGTACGTCATTGGAATAGGATCAAAATGACTCCTATCACGGTACTGATTATGTCTAATAGTCGGACGTTGAGCAGCTTGAGCCGGTCGTGGAGCAGTAATCACGGAAGTAATAACAGCAACAGCAGGGTGATCAGCATAATAAGGTTGGGGTCGAGGCCCTCTTGTTTCAAATATGACAACATTAGTCTGATCTTCTCTCTTCTTCTGGAAGTTCCCATAGGATTTCTTCGCACCATTAAAAGATTCAGCAGTCTTTGACACTTTACCTTTCTTAAGTCCTTCCTCGAGTCTTTGGCCAATAGTAACCAAATCAGTGAAATTGGAGGAAACACTACCAATCATCTTCTCCCAGTAGAATGGAGACAAGGTGTCCATAAACAATCCAGTTAATTCTTTCTCTGCTAGAGGAGGTTCAACTTGGGAAGTGAGTTCTCTCCAACGCTGAGCATATTCCTTGAAAGACTCTTTCTCATTCTGAGACATATTTTGAAGCTGATGACGATCAGGAGCCATGTCGAGGTTATATTTATATTTCTTCATGAAGGCATTGATAAGATCCTGGAAACAGTGAATACTGTTCTGTTTAAGATTCATATACCATTTGAGAGAAGCTCCACTCAGACTATCTTGAAAACAATGGATAAGCAACTTCTGATTCTTGGCATGAGCAGCCATCTTTCGGGTATACATGACCAAATGAGCCCTTGGACAAGAATCACCTTTGTACTTCACAAAATCGGGAGTCTTGAATTTAGCAGGCATAAAAAAGTCAGAAACCAGGCACATGTTGTCTGCATCCATATTAAAGAAATTAGAACCCTCAATGGCTCGGAGTCTCTTGTCTATGGTCTGAAACTGTTCACGGACAACCTCAGGTTCCACAAAGTCTTCACCCTGAACACTGACAGCATTGTACTCATAGAGAGGGTTCTCAAAAGGAGCTCGAGTAGTCTGAACTATAGGTTGAGGCTCGGAAAAAACAGGAGCTTGAAATGTTGGTCTGGAAATCTGACCAATCAAAGTAGTAGGTGCAAGAGGTGGAGAATAGTTGAGAGGTAAACCAAACTCTGGCCAAGTTGAAGGTGGCACCTGAACGGGCTGAGGGTCAACATTCGAAACTTCCTGGATGACAGTCCTTTGGGGTTGCTCTCCTCTAGAAATCAAGACCTGGAGCATTTCAGTGAGCTTGGTCATGCTTGACTTAAGTTCATCGATCTCGATTCGGACCTCAGCGTTGTATGCTTCTTGCTCTGACATTATGCGTCTGTAGTTAGCTCTGGTCTGATATCTGTGTCGAGGAATCAGCTTGACGACCCACAGGTAACACTGGAAGATAGAGACAGCTGGAAATGAGTTGCTGGACAAACGGACGCATGCAAATGATATGCAATGCAATGCAATGGTTTCAAGGAACTCAAAAGCAGGTTGCAAACATTTTGGAAAACTGAAAAGTTTCATTTTAAAATCCATGATCTTTATTTGATTTTGCAAATGAAAGAACAATTGAGTTCCTTGAAACCAAAGGGTTATTCATGAATGCATGAATGGATGCATAAACACAGGTATACACATATACACATATACAGGTAAACAAGCAAGGGCCTAGGTTTGAAGATCACGAGCATGGGGCCATGGTCTACCCTTCCCAAGGTATGTACTAGAGGTTTATTTGTACCTGCCGAACGGGTTCTACAAAGTTCCTAGAGTCTACAATCCATCTTTCGGATATTATCGATTTTCCAGATCACTTGGTATTCAATAATATCCTCAAGAGAATCTCGTTTGAGTGTAGTATCGCGTAGCGACTATTGCAGAAATAGACTCCCGCATAGTCCCCGCACTACGCCCTAATAGGCCAAATTGGTTTAAAGGTAACTACGGTCCCCAGTCTCGACGGCCTTTAGATCGAAACAATATCGTCTTCACGAATGAACTCGTTGGACAAATATTTTATTCGAGAGGGCCTAGACTGAGTGGTGAAGTCTCAATTCACTTTTTCAGGAATCGACTCCTTCAAAGTATCCTTGAATTCTCACCGTTCCTAATCATAATTTTCACTCGAGTCCGGGTGTAGGACTTAGCTCACCACACAAAGTAGCAACCCTGCAAACAGAAAATCCAAGCAGAACATGTATATATACATATATAAAGATATATAGGCAAACAAGCAAATAAATAACATAGACATAAACAAGTTAGGGGAAACCCTCGAAAAATCCCCAGTGAAGTCGCCATTTCTGTCGCGGTGAGAATCGGATGTCAAGCTATTGGTTAACTTGAATCATAATTCATAATTCACCACCGAACTTTAATTTATCCAAAGGAAAGGTTAAAGATCGAAAAAACCTAAGTTAAGAGAATCTAAGCTCGGGGGTTGGTTACGCTTAGGGAAGGTATTTGCATCCTAAACGTCTGTAGTACTCTACAGGAACCTTTTGTTATTATTTATGTTATGTTATTTGTTTGCTTGCTAAGGGTATCACTTGATATATGGATCAAGAATGCTTAGGTTAATTGTTCAATTGGTGTTGACCAATGTTTTTGAAAATGGAATTTGGTGTTGACCAAATTCTTTGATTTTTATTTTTAAAGATTGATTTTATTTATTTATTTTATTTATTTTTTTTATTAATTATCTATCTAAAGAAATAGAGGCGGTAAAAACAAATAATAATTACACATGGGGGTGAGGGATACATTTTATCAAATGGGAAGTAAGAAAATGACTGAAAAACTACACAATCAAACAAGTAAATGCGGGACCGATGACCAACCGAAATCGAATGACAACTGAATTTAGCTCTGGAGCTAAGTTAGAGTGGATTCATGTAGGAATCACTCTATGAGAAGCCGAGCAAATGACTATATGCACTCAAGCGGTTCTCGAAGGTTAAATTAGATTTTAACTCCGAAATCGAATGCAACGATAAACAAATATAAATCCGCATAAAAACCGATGAAAATCGACAAATGGTTTGCTACACTCAACGTAGTCATCGCAATGGATTCAAATTATGCGGATCTAAATTTATAAAAAAGGAAACAAAAATAAAAAAGAAATTTTAAAGTGTTTTAAAATTGTAATATTATTACAAAGAAAAAAAACCTCAACAACATTGCTATCGCGAAAACGCGGTCATCGCAACCGGATCCGAATTGTACGGATCTAAATATAACAAAAAAAAGCAACTCAAAGAAAAGAAAAATTTAACTTTGATAAAAACCTCAACAATATTGCTATCGCGAAAACGCGGTCATCGCAACCGGATCCGAATTGTACGGATCTAAATATAACAAAAGAAAAGCAACTAAAAAAAAGAGAAATTTAACTTTGATAAAAACCTAAACAATATTGCTATTGCGAAAATGCGGTCATCGCAACTGGATCTAAATCGTAAGGATCTAAATTTTTTAGAGATAGAAAATGCATAGAAAAATAAATTTTAAAACATTTTAAAGCAATAATGTTGCTAACGCAAAAATGCGATCATCGCAACCGGATCAAATCAACAAAAATGTCACGCGTCATGCAAACCAATATGCAAAACAGCGTATCGACATAATTCGATCCGAAAATATAATTGAAGCATAAATAAAAAATCATATTAACAAACTATATATATAAAACACGTGCAGTTCTAAAGTTATTTACCCAAATGAAACATGCATATATAAAAATAAACAATAATAAAATGATTATAAAAATTCTAAAAGAATGAAACAGTAACGCATGGCGGCTACTGTTCGTGTTATTACGCTAGCATGTTATACATACATATATATATATATATATATATATATATATATATATATATATATATATATATATATATATATATATATATATATATATATATATATATATTCATGAATCTAGTATGCTTTAGAAAATAGAGAGAGGCACGACTATGGCCGTGAGATTCACCTGGTATGTATTAGAAAAGTATGCAGTATGCGGCGATGCTTTTAAATTTTTTTCTCCCCTTTTTCTTTCTTCAGTCTCCTTTTTCTTTTTTTTTTCGGTCTCCTTTTCACCAATGCTAACATGTGTATATATAGAGACTGAATTAGGGTTAATTTTTAGTTACCAATAATGTTCTTAATATTCAATTGGAGGCCCAAATTAAATAACATTAAAATTAAATAAAATTAAAACTAAATGATATTAAAATTAAATTAAATTAAAACTAAATAATATTAAAATTAAATGATATTAAAACTAAATGATATTAAAATAATTTAATAAATTTAAAATAGAAACTAAAACCTATTTATTTATTCTAAACAGTATTTAAATTAAAAATAATAATAATAATGAAAATAAATATTTAAAATAAAATTAATATAAAATAATAATGATTCTAATTATTTATTCTAAATAATATTTTAAAAAAAATTAGGGTAAAAAATTAGGGTATGACAGGATGAAGGCCTCGGGAAGCCTTGCCCCTAGCAAGCGTGCAGATATTGCAGGGAGGTCTCTCTCTCGAGGAGTCTCCCGCGTTTATCGGGGTCTTCTCACTTGGGGAGCCTTTATGTCGCGGAGGCTCGCCGTGTCATGTCGACGGGGTTTCTTTGTGGATGGGTCTCCCCGTCGAAGGGGGTTCGCCATTTCACTGGATTTGCGGTGTAAGGGTGGATTTGATCACGGAAGTCGAATTCACTGTTTTCCTCTGCTTTTCAGGTAAAATGACCGTAAGGATCGAGGGCGTCATTCATATCGACGATGAGGCCGAACACAACGCACCCGTCCAGCAAGTCAGAGCCGAACGAGCTCGCGCGCCTGAAGATTGGGCTAGGAATGAACCTCTTAATGTCGGGTCACGCTTTGTCGTCGACTACACGGACGCCTTGGCGACTATCGAGGATCTCGCCCTGGGCTCTTCCCCAAATTGGATAGTCTATAAGCCCAAAGAACAACATCGCATCTGCTCGAGTTTCAGGGGGATGAGGTTCCCGATGTATGAGTTCGCGTTTAGGGACGCGGGAATCCGTCACCCCTTCAGTGATTTCCAAAAGGGGGTGTTCCAATGGTTACGTATGGCACCTTCACAGCTTCACCCCAACCCGATAGCGTTCGTGCGGGCATTCGAACTTGTGTGCGAACATCTCCGTATAGGGGCCACGCTTCCTTTGTTCTTCCGCATTTTTCATCTACAACGGGCATCTGCTCAGGGTCGGCATAGCTGGGTGTCCCTGAAGCAGCCGAGGAAACTGTTTCGGGCGTACCAGGAATCCGTCCGCATTTTTAAAGACTGGTTCTATGTCGTCAAGCCCATCTCACACGTGGCTGTCGACTCCTTGTATAACCTTGTGGTCAACGAGGAAGACGAGGAGACATTAGTGTCGAAGTTTCCCCTCAAGTGGGAGGAAGACCACTTCGCGAAGGGCACAGATAGCTACATCGTGAAGCATGGCGACTTAGACGCTGACGACCAGGAATCATATAAGAAGATGGTCGACTTTGTCTCCAGTTTTACTTTTTCCAAATGTGTGCATAAGGACGGGAGTTTCTTCCACGACGATCACGGGGAAGTTTGCCGTGAGGCTCGATTTACCAAGGCTCGCCTCGAGTGTGAGTCCCATGAGGAAGCCTTGAGGTTCTTAGGTAGTGAACATTTGTTTCACTCGGGCGTCTGCCCTTTTCTCTTTTTTATACTGACTTATTTTTCTTTGTTCACTGTCGCAGGCCAGATTCCGAACGTGCGTGAACGTATCATGAAACTTGCGCCCACCAAGGGTGCGAAGAAAACCAAGGGTAGAGTCTCCCAGGTCCAACAGATGATGAAGCCCGACCAAGGGGCGAGCGGCTCTTCTTCCCCCCAATATAGCAAGTCGCCTCCTCTGCAGGAGACCCCTTCTAAAAGATAGCGCACCGAGGAGCCCATACTTGTTGAACTCGAGGAGAGTGCGCAAGTAGAGAAGTTTGTGCTGCCCCCTTGCCACATTCATCGGGATTTTTTCTCCGGGGATAATTCCCCGACTGTGGGCGAGGATGAAACCAAGGCGATCATGGGGATCGACAAGGTGGCCAGAAGGAGGGTGTTAACCGAGGCTATGGCCTCCGTGATGAGGATCTTCCAAAGGGCCTTGGTCTTCAATGACGAGACCAACCCGACCTCTGAGCTGAAGAAGCTGCGGGACAAAAACGCCATCCTCGAAGCGGAGAAAAACAAGGCGGAGAACGATCTACTCGAGGCTCAGACGAGGTACGAAGCCCAAGTGCGCCTCCTCTAAGAGATGATTGAAATAAGGCAAGAGCTGAAGGGAACCAGGGAGGAACGAGATCGCCTTCTGACCAAGGTTGCTGAGCTGGAGGCTTATGCCAAGCCTGCCGAGGATGAGACGGAGGGGGAGAAAGCCCTCGCGGCCCGTGGTGCCCTGGTCGCTTAGATCCGCGAGCTCGAGCAGGACTGCTTAGAGGCTCTCAAGGTGGGTTTCAACAATGCTTTGGAGCAGGTCCAAATCGCGAATCCTCGGGCTCAGCTTGTCGTTGAGGGGATTGGCCTTTTCCACCGGGTGGTCGATGGTAGGGTGGTTGTCCCCAAGGAGTCAGTCGAGGGAGCTGGTGATAGGGGACCCAGGCCCGAGGAGGAAGCCGCTGTTTGATTTCCTGTTTAATTGTTTGGCATGCATGCCATTTGAATTGTTTTGTTCGACCTGCGTACCTTAGTTAGCAGTTGACTTTGCCTGGCCTGCGTGCCAAGGGATTTAACTTGTAATTTTTGTACATGTGGTTTGCCCGACATAATTCATTGTGTTCTGACTTTTGGTATGTTTATATTTTTTGTGTGCTGCTTGTATATCGAATATGTGTTTTATATTTGCGTGTTTTTGTTTAAGTATTTGGGGCCTTTGATCGACGTTATTGGTCCTCAACAGTGTAGGGGACTGGTCGAGTGGTTGGAGTCGGATTCCGACCTTCAACGAAGCTAAGAGCTCGATCGAGGTCTTTGCTCCGAGGCGGGAACTTCCCATCATGAGCTGGGCGTTCTGCCTAGTTGGTACGACAACGGTGGAGCTCGGTGGAGGTGTCCCCGTCGGATTAAGAGTTTGCTCGCACACACAAGAGAGGGCCCTTATCTTCTTGTCTCGAGTTTAGGAGTCGCGCTTGTACCTTAGTCCGCCCCTGTGGTCGCGACGCGAATAGGTCATGGGCAGTGTTTAAGTATAATACTGTTTAATCTTCTTAGTGTTCCATGGTCGAGCAAATTCCTCCCCGTGCAGGTTTTCGAGGTAGTAGGCTCTGGTCCCCGTTTTCACGCAGACGCGATAAGGGGCCTCCCAGTTTGCGGCGAGCTTGCCTTCGTGTGAATCTTTCTGGTTCATTCATAGGACTAGGGTGCCCACCTGAAATTCGCGCTTGATGAGTTTGCTGTCATGTTGCAAGGTTATCTTCTGTTTGAGGGAGGCTTCGCGGAGGGATGCCCCGACCTGATCTCTTCGACTAGGTTGAGCTCCTCTCTTAGGGGCTCGTCGTTGGTCTCCTCGTCGAGAGGGAACTCAGTGCTTTTTGAGGGTTCCCTTATTTCTACTAGAATCACTGCCTCGGTTCCGTAGGTAAGTCAGAACGGGGTCTCCCCTGTGGTCGAGTGCGGGGTCGTTCTATATGCCCAGAGCATGTTGTACAACTCCTCGACCCACCTTTTCTTGGCGTCGCCCAATCTTTGTTTCAGCCCTCATAAGATCACTCTGTTCGCAGCTTCGGCTTGCCCGTTCATTGGCGGGTGCTCGACCGACGTGAAGTGTTGCCTCGTGCCCAGCTTGGTAACGAAGTCCTGGAAGTTCTTGTCAGTGAACTGTGTCCCATTGTCGGTGACGATTGCTTGGGTTACACCAAACTGGGCAAGTATATTCCTTTTTTAGAAACGGAGTATGTTGTGGGTCGTGATCTTGGCTAAGGCTTCGTCCTCTATCCACTTAGTGAAGTAGTCGACACCGACTATCAAATATTTGTTTTGGTATGACCCCATGGTAAAGGGACCTAGGATTTCCATCCCCCACCAGGCAAATGACCATGGGGATGAGAGTGTTTTGAGCTCATTGGGTGGCACCAGGTGCATGTCCCCGTGTCGCTGGCACTTTCTTTGGTGTCTTGCTGCATGATGGGCCAGTAGTAC
The DNA here is from genome assembly GCA_022829125.1 of Lathyrus tuberosus. Lineage (NCBI taxonomy): Eukaryota > Viridiplantae > Streptophyta > Magnoliopsida > Fabales > Fabaceae > Lathyrus > Lathyrus tuberosus. Next base: position 936,443 of record JALAZF010000196.1, on the reverse strand, counting down.
TCCGCCCGCAATGCTTTATGGGCTAGGGACCGTCCACCGAGGTGCTGCGCGTTGATCCCTTTTCGGATCTCCTGGATTATGCTGGGGACCACGGACTCCTCGACGCATTTGAGGAGGGGAATGGAGAAACCCCGCCGGTATAACTTTTCCTCGACGATGGCGTACAAGCAGGCACGTCGCCTGACTACGCTAGCCTCCTTGGTGTCGTCGGGTAGTTTCCCCGTGCTAAGGTACTCGTATACCGGGGTCATCCAGCAGCGGCCATCACCGATGGCATTTACGTTGATATTCGAGGTGGGCTTCTCGATACTTGGTCGTGGAAGCACTTCTTGAATGACGTACTTGTTCCCGCCTTTCTTCTTTGTGCTCGCCATCTTAGATAGGATGTCCACCCGGGTATTGTGTTCGCGCGGGACATGACTTACTTCTTTGGAGGTGAATTTGGTCATCTTCTCTTTCAGTAGGGCTAAGTACTCGATGAGGCTGTCGTTCTTGGCCTGGTACTCTCCCCGCACCTTGGAGGCCACGATCTGGAAGTCGATAAATATTTTTACCTCTTTCGCGCCGAGGTTCTGAGCCAGGCGTAGCCCGACGAGGAAGGCCTCGTATTCAGCCTGATTGTTTGATGTTTGGAAGGATAATGTGAGGGAGACCTTGATCAATATGCCTTCCTCGTTTTCTAGGATGATACCTACTCCGCTTCCCGAAGGACTGGATGCCCCGTCGACGTAGATTATCCACTTCTGGGATCCATCGGTCGAGGGTTCCGAGGTGGACATCTCCGCGACGATGTCGGCTCACGCCTGAGCCTTCAGGGCCTTCCTACTCTTGTACTGGACGTCGAACTCGGAGAGCTCGAGCGACCATTTAAGCATCCTTCCCGCCATGTCGGGTCGGCTGAGGAGCTGTCTCACGGATTGGTCCGTCCGTACGATGATCGTGTGGGCCAAGAAGTAGTGTCGCTGCCTTCTGGCCGCAGTGACGAGGGCCAGAGCAACCTTTTCGATCTGCTGGTACCTAAGCTCGGGGCCTTGGAAGGCTTTACTGGTGAAGTATATCGGCTTCTGTCCTTCAGGGGTTTCCTTGATAAGAGCCGCACTGACCGCCTCGGTTGTGACGGCGAGGTACAAGTATAACGTCTCCCCATTTTCTATTCGCACTCCTCGGTCCACTCAAATGTGGCTTCTTTGCGTAGGAGTTTGAAAAATGGAAGTGTGTGCTGGCCTGATTTGGCCACGTAGCGGGACAACGAGGTGAGCATCCCGTTTAGTGATTGGATCAATTTCTTCATGTTCGGCGTTGGGAACTCAGAGAACGCCGTGCACTTGTCGGGGTTTGCCTCGATTCCTCGTTCTGTGAGATAGAAACTGAGGAACTTGCATGCTCGGACACTGAAGGTGCATTTCTCCGGGTTGAACCTCATCTTGCATCTTCTCGACGTGTCAAAGACTCTTCTGAGATGGGCAGTGTGGTTGACCTCTTCTCATGATTTTATGATCATGTCGTCCATGTAGACCTCGAACATGTCTTCGATCTCTCAGCAGAAGACTTTGTTCATCATCTATTGGTAGGTTGCATCGGCATTCTTCAGACCGAAGGGCATTACGTTGTAGTAATAGTTGCCCGACTCAGTCATGAAAGTCGTGTACTACTTGTCGGCCTTCTCCATGGGGATTTGATTGTATCTCGAGTACGCGTCCATGAACGACATCAATTTAAAACCTGCAGAATTGTCGACCTATTTGTCGATGTTAGGCAATGGGTATGCATCTTTCGGGTATGCCTGGTTAAGATCGGTGTAATCAACGCACATTCTCCACTTTCCATTATTCTTTTTAACGAGTACAACATTGGATAGCCAGGTTGTGTACTGGGCTTCCGAAATAAAGTTCGCCTCTAAGAGGTCTTTTACAGCCTTTTCAGCAGCCTCCACTTTCTCAGGAGACTACCTACGCCTACGTTGTACTACAGCCCTAGCGGCCGGATCTATTGTGAGCTGGTGACAGGCCACATCTAGGTCGAGGCTGGGCATCTCAGCAGCGCTCCATGCGAACAGGTCAGCATTCTCCCTAAGGCAGGCCTTTAGCTGTTTCCTCGCCAGGTCGGGGAGGGCAGTACCAATCTTCACGTTCTTGTCCAGGTCATCCCCGAGCGTGATGAGCTCGAAGTCTCCATCTGGAATGGGGCACACGGGGTGAAGAGGCTGCTCGTTACCTTCACCTGGAGGAGTGTGATCCGCTACTTCGTTCTACTCCTGCTTTTTGGGGAAACGACTGTCGAGGTCGACCGTATTAACGCGCGGGAGTGGATTTTGCTCTTCATCAGTGAAACTGCCTGCTGGCCCTCTCTGTTCTCGGGTGTCTCGGGGCCGGTCTTCTCTTTTTCTTTCCCCGCCTCGTCGGGGAGCGGTGGAGTCCTCGTGCCTGGAGGTTTTGGCACCCTCTTGATTCCGCGAGTCGCGGGCGCAGTGGGTTCCTCAATCTCCTCATACTGGATGTATGTCAGGGCCTTGTGGAGGAGCGCGTCTAAGTTGTTGGGCCTTTCAACGCCGACTACCTTGGCGAACTCGGTGCGAGGTCGCAGTCCTCGCTAGATCAAAAATCTCTTCATGTCGTCCGAGGTGGATACCTGGACAGCTTCTCGGTTGAACCTCTCTATGTAATTTCGGAGATATTCGTCTTTTCCCTGGATGATGGCTTCCAAGGATGCTTCCGTCTTCGGGTGGCGCCTGTCGTAACCCAAAATTTGACCTCCCTTTTGCCTTTTACATAAGCATGTGAATTCGCATCATTGACATACGCATTAACACTTTTTCTCTGTGGTTTTGTTTCAGGAATATTCAGGTTGGTTAAGCCCAATTAATCGCATCCTTACAAAGTCATCACATCATCAGCACAAGCACAAAACAAGGGTTTCTATGCCTATTTATCAAAGCAAGAGGTCGGAAATCGGAACCATGGTCATAACACCCTTTTCAAGAAAACTTGGGCAATTTTTGACTGGTTAAGCGGTTAACCATATGGTGTTAACCGGTTAACACCCTTTTACAGCGCCAAATTCAGCTTTTGGACAGCTGTTAATAGGTTAACCTTATTTGGTTAATCGATTAACACCTGATATTTCAGCAAAAATTCAGTATTTTTATCATCTTTCAGCAACTCTCTCCACTCTCTTTTGGTCTATTCTATTCTAGCATTGTGTGGAACATTCTAGACAGTTCAAGACCATCCAAGACACTCCACTTACATTTATTCCAATGCATCACTTTGAATTAAGTGCACCATGTTCCTTAATTTCCAAGTATGTGAACCTTTAATTTGGATCTACATTGGGATTGCTCCACCGAGTTAACTTTCTAACTAACCGAGTTAATCGTTGACTCAGTGAGTCAAGTGCAACTAACTCCCAAGCTAGCTCCAAAGCTAAGTCTAAAGCACATTCCAAACCAATCACACTCCATACCTAGCATCTATATAAATAAACCTTCAATCATTTTTCAAGAACCCTCAACCATTTCACACATTTCACACACTTCACTCTCAATTCTCCCACATTCTCTCTGAATTTTTCTGCAACTTCTTCATCTTCATCTCCATTTTCTTCCCAAACCTCACCATGGCTCAATTTCTCTATTAAAGATTAATCACTTTCACTTTGGAAGTGATTATTTCTTGAGCTTAACCTTCATCCTCTTGCAATTCTACTTGATTTTCTGGAGTTTTATTGGCTTTTGGATTCATCTCAAGTATTGCTTCAAGATTCTACGGTGCGAATTCATATTTTTGAGATTCGTCGCAATTTTCTCGATTTCGATACGATTCAGCTACAATTGAAGATTCCTCTGGTTTTCTTTGATTATCTTCATCAAGATTCATTTGCAACAACATCCAAGGCACATCTCAGCCTTGTAGGTCGGCTTTCTTTGCACATTTTTCTGTTTCGAACGTTTTTGTATCATTCGCGATGTAGTTTCGATGTTTTATGTGTGTGAATTGATTATGTCATTACTTGATCCATGATCTTGATGAGTTAATTGATTCCATTGCTGATTATTTGTTGTTGTTAGACTTGATTTTCGTGCATAATTGTTTTCCCTAGCATAGGAGTGATTGCACAATCAATACGTGGCCAAAAGTACTTTTCAAAAATCAAATTTCTGCCACTGCTCCAGTGTTAACCGGTTAACCATATATGGTTAACCGGTTAACCAATCTGCTTTTCACGTTTTTCTGAACTTTTCAAGGTGTTAACCGATTAACCATATATGGTTAACCGATTAACACTGTACCAGAGGCAGTTTTTTGAGCTTTTTCAAGTGTGTTTGCTATGTTTTCCTCATTCAACTCCCATGGATTGATACGATTGATTATTATGGATGTTTTATGAGTCATTTCACTTCAGTATGAAGCATGCTTGTGAATTTTCCATTGCTCGATTTTATCAATTGTGTATTTGTGCACATTCTTGGCATAATATGAACATGATCATTTTTGCACACTTTCATTCACATGATAGCATGATTTGTGATGCATTTTAAGTGTTATTTGGTACTATTTTGCATTTCCATTCATGTTTGAATTAAGTTTGTCCTTCAAAGGATAAGCTTAATCTTGTATAATCAATAATGCACCCTTTGCTTTAATAAATTTTCAATTCATTTTAGAAAATCATTAGCATTTTCTTCCCTTTTGATTAACTAATCAAAACTTTGTTTCGATTATTAATCTTCCCTTTTACGCTACTCTTTAGGCTTCCTTTAGAGCTTTCGTTCTCTCTCTTCCCCCGTGGAGTCGGAGTTTTCGCGCGATACTGGAGCACTGTACAACTTGGAGTTGTTACGCCATCCGTTTCACTTTCTACACTACACCCTGTGTGTTAGAGAGGGAATGAGAATGAAGAATTCATACTCTCATTCTGACTACTTCAGGTAGGGGACGAATGACCCTGTGCCTGGCTTAGTCACCTCTATCTCCAGGATGTAGCGTATCTTTTCCCCAGTCGAGTCAATTCTGGATCACTCTTGCTCTTTTCAATATCTCTTTTGATATTCCTTTTCTTGTGATCAATCATCGTTTATTGATTTCCCAGAAAGAGTCTCAATCCTTCTTTCTTCGGTTAAACACATTCTTCTTGTTAAGCACTGGAACTTTTGCGGAGTTCGCAACCTTCTCTTGGTTCTTCTCCCTTTGATTGGTTAACCACTGCCTGTCCTTTAAAACACCAATTTGCACTTTTTCTCAGTTAACCACAATCTATCTGTTAACATATTGAGTTTCCTCTTGGGTTAATCACATTCTCTTGGTTAATCACCAATTTTTCAGTTAACCACAGCCTGTCTGTTAAAATACTGAGCCCCTCCGAGTTAATCACCTTCTCTTGGTTAATCACTAGTTTCTTTTCGATTAATCACAGTTTCTCTGTTAACACCGAATTCCCAGCGGTTAGCAACCTTTTGGTTCAAATACCCTTTCGTTGGTCAAGTGATGCTTGTTCAGTCAATACCAACATCCCTTTGGGTCACAACCTTTGCTTGGTTCCACACCCTTCCTTCGGGTCACAACTTGTGCTCGGTACTACAATCGCTTTTCTGGTTAACCACTGTTTATCAGTTGTTATACCAAAATCCTTTCGGAGTCAAACACCTTCCCTTGGTTCAGTACTCTCTTCTTTTGGTTCATCACAGCCTGTCTGTTGACACCAAATCCTTTCTCCCCACCAGAGTCGTTTATCTCTTTTTCTTCGGTTAACCACTGCCAGTCAATTGACATACCGAACCCTTATTCTTTTGTTTTGGATCCCCAACAGGGTCGTTCACCCTCTAATCCCCCGCACGGTCGCTTTGTTATCTTACTTCCCGGTAGAGTCTCAGTTAGCTTTTTGATCCTTTATTTTCTTGGTTTCTACACCATTCTTGCACTTTATCCTCGATACGATTATCTTTTCCTTTGCAATCTTTTCTCGGTTTTGACACCAATCCTTCTTTTAATCACCAGCGGATCTTTCTTTACCTTCTTTCATTCTTGATTTTGACACCACCTTTCCTTTTCCTTTTCCCTCTTAGTTCCTTGAACTACAGATGCTCTGATTCTGCATTCATTTGAATGTATGAAACGTAGGCACAAGATCGCGATGATCTTGGCGAGCACACTTCCACCTTTTTCCTTTCTTCTTCTCTTCCCTGGTTCCCTGAACTACGGCGCTCTGATTTCCTCATTGCACTATGAGGGTACGTAGGTATGAGGGCCCTAATCCTCCGTGAGCACTTTCTTTCTTTTTATTTCTTTTATTTCTCTCCCCTTTTCTTTTAGCTGGAAGCCTTTAGATAGATAACCCATCCAAGCCTAGAAGCAAGCGAAATGGTTCCCGTCGAGTACGACTGATGCGTAAGGTGCTAGTACCTTCCTTTCGCATGACCGACCCCTTACCCGTTTCTATTCCCCTGGGTTTTATCGATATTTTCCCTGTCTTTTGGGACTAAATAAAGTTCGGTGGCGACTTTTTTGTATCTTTGAGTGTGGGATTCACTCAGGTATAATCCCGCTAGCTTCAGCTGGCGACTCTGCTGGGGAGTCCTTGCTCTTGCAAGTTGGGGTCTCGCCTAGTTTCGTTTGCTTTTTTCTTGCTTGTTTGGGTGTTTATCTTTAGTGCTTTACTCGTTTTATTTTTGCTTTATTAGCTTTATGTTTATTCACTGCATTTCTTTACTGCTTTAAATATTCATATGCTGTATATTCTGGATATCTGCTATATATTATGTTGTTGTTGGGATGGGTAGATATTATTGGAGAGAAAAGTCCTAACACCGGGCTTAACATAAACATAGGCTAGAACGTGGATAGTCGTGAGGCCTGCGTTTTGCGCGTTGGGTTACCACGAGAGCCACATCCCAGATCGTGATTCGCCTGAGAATACTTCCGTCCTGCGAGAATTCGCTACGGTGGGGATTTTCATTCCGAATCGTATGGTTTGGACGACCTTTCTAAGGACCACCTTGTTGTGTCTAGATCACACCTGTGAGGGGGATATGGATTTTTGCAGGAAAACAAGCCTCTTCATACCTTTGTTCTCTCACACACATCAGATTTTGCACCGACACAGAGTTATATGCAAATATCCAAATTGTTCAGATTTGATTGTTCGGACAGCGCAGGCTTCTTGATTCTTGTGTTGCATATCATTTTATCATGTAAATTAATTTTTTCATGTGCATTTCCAGGTTATTCGAAGACTTATTCTTTGTTGACATTATCATAGAGATGAGTACTGGTTGCAGAGGTATCTTTAGCTACAAGTTTGTGGAGCCTAAGCTGAAGACTTTGAGAGGTTTAGCATCCTGTGTGGTTGAAGATAGCAGAGGGGTTTTCAAAGATAGTTATGGTAATCTGTTGGCCATCCTCAACACTGAAGTCAACATCACTGCCATTCATACACTGGTTCAGTTCTACGACCTGCCACTTAGGTGCTTCACATTTCAAGATTATCAGTTAGCACCTACACTCGAGGAGTATGCTTATATTTTGGGGGTTGAGATCAAGAGGCAGGTTCCTTTTTCTACACTTGTAGTTGTCCGAAGTTTCCCCTTATTGCTGATGCTCTTTGCATTAGTAAGAAGGATGTGGAAGCTAATATCAAGACCAAAGGGAATGGTATTCGAGGGTTTGCTTCAAAGTTTCTAGTTGACAAGGCCACTTCCTTTGCTGTAAATGGAAACTGGAAGGCTTTCAACACCGTTCTTGCTCTGGTGATATATGGGATTGTCCTGTTTTGGAACATAGAGGATTTTGTAGATCAGGCTACCATCAGTATCTTCTTGTCCAAGAACCATGTTTCGACACTTCTTGCTGATACCTATCATTCTATTCATTTGAGGAATAAAGAGAAGAAGGGAACCATTGTCTGTTATGCTCGTCTGCTGTACCGATGGTTCATGTCTCACCTTCCACAGAAGGGTCCTTTTGTTGAGAATAAGAGAAATCTTAAGTGGTCTCAACGAATCATGTCTCTTACTGCTTATGACATTTCTTGGTATTCTCGAGTCTTCGACGATACTAAGATCATTCTTCATTGTGGGAAATTCTCCAATGTGCCTCTCTTGGGTACAAAGGGCGGAATTAACTACAATCCGAAACTTGCCTTCCGACAGTTGGGATATCCTATGATTGCCAAGCCAGATCCTGAAGTAGTGGAAGAGTTCATCTTTTATGAGGGGGTTGATGACATGGGGTTACTGAAGAGGTTTAGTGCCACTTGGACTCAGATTCACTTTGAAGGAATAGCCGATTTGGGTAAGAATAATTGCATAGCCAAGGAAGCTTACACACTTTGGGTCTAAGAGCGCGTCAAAGAGATCTTGTTGCCATTTTCTTCCGAGCCTTCCATGAATGTCAAGCTTCCAGAACTTGCCATTGTTCCTCCATCTGAAGCCGACCAACTCAAGAGGACTATTGAGATGTTGAAGAAGGAGAATGCTGATCTCCGCCTCAACCTTGATAGAGTCACATCTGAGAAGAAAAGTCTATAGATTAAGCTCCATCAGAAGCGTGAGCGTATGCTCAAAGAGGTGGAGGTTGAGCAGAACAAACGAAGGAAAGTGGGAGATGCTTTGAAGAGTACCTATAAGGGACTTACTTCAAAGAAGAGACAACTCACCGACACTCAGTATCAAGCCTACAAGGATGAGTTGAGCTACAAGAAGCAACTTGAAGAGCTTCAAAGGAAGTTGTCAGAGTACAAGACGAAGCTGCAGAGTGAGTAAGACCGTGCTAATCGGTTGGCAAACGAATTTTCTCAGTGTCAAGCTAATCTCGATAAAGCCTTCGGTGAGAACCAGAAGCTACAAGATCAAGCACATCAGAGTCGAGAACAGATCAGTCAGATCAACACAGAGAGTACTCATTGGGAGCAACAAAGTCGTCATCTGCAAGTCCTCTTGGATCAGAAAGAGGCCTTTCTTCAGAATATGCTTCAGGGACCTAACCATTCTTTGCTGCGTAACCTCATGAAGGATGCGAAGTATTAGAGTGAGAGACACGACTGTCTAGCCAGATTCGCTGAGCACACACTTGAAGACTTGCCTGGATTGTCGAGGGATGCATATGCTGATGTATTGTCGCACAAGACTTCTTGGGCTGTTTTCCACTTCTTGTATGTTTGTAGGGTGGTCTTTGATAGGATTCATGTTGATCTTGTTATAGCACAAAAGGCAGATATCTGATATGTACTTGACTTGTGCTTCTTTCCTTTATTGTTGAATGAATGAAGTTTCTTACCAACTTTATCTTTGCACCTTTACTTGTATGCTTTATGATTTCTGTTAACAAAGATAAGTTTAAAAATTCCTGGAATTTAAAACTTTATTTTTGCATGCATATCATACATTCATTTGCACACATATGCACGTCCCTTCATCTGGAAAACCTTTGCTTACCCTGTCCGTCTCCGCTTGTATCAAGACGACGACTCGACATCGGTATTTCACTCGCTCAAGCAAATCCAAGATCATGGCTGATTTCGAAGCTGAGAACGCTGCATATAAGGAAACTTTGGCTCAATTCCAGGGTCGGATGGATCAGTTTTAGACCAACATGGACGTTATCATGGAACTCCTTCATGCTCAGAAGGACGCCGCCGCTGCTGCTACCACTGTTGTTGTAATTACCATTGATGCAACCATTATCACCCCTGCTGTGATTGTTCCTCTTGTTGTTACTACGACTACTCCTGTTGTTATTCCTTCTCCTGCTACTGTCAAAGTGCCGATTGAGCCTGTGATTCAGCCCGTTGTTCATCCATCAAATTCTCAATCTGGTTTGAACAAAATGCCTGCTGCTTTTCCTTGGGGCATGTCTCTGAATTTCACTCCTCAGATTACAAATAGTGGTGCCTTCGTGCCATATCAGCCTTTTGTTATGCCCATGCCTAATGGGAATGCTGCTGCATATCCGTGGGGTATGCCTACTCCAATTCCACCTCTAGTGGTGAATGATGATCATGAGAACCTTCAGGTTCAGACTCGTCAGACTCCTGTGTTGACTGAAATTGAAACTCCTGGTGACGATGAGCATGTGTATAGGGGTCCTCTTATTCATGTTCCGATTTCCTCCCAAGCTGCTCAAACTCCTGTTCAGAATGTTCATCCTGGAATGCTCTACCCTGGGGCATCTTCAGCTGCTGTGGTACCTCCTTCGAATTATCCATTTGGTGTTTAGATGGGTCAGAATGCTAGTCAGATGGTTAATCAGGGATTGGTATACTCTTCTCAGTTTACTACTCTGCAAGTGCATGCTTTCAAGATACACGAGCTTCCAAAGTATAAAGGTTTGAGTTATCCACGTAGTCAGATCACTATGTACTGCAGAAAGATGGCATCCTATATTAATAATGATGAATTGCTAGTTCATTGTTTTCAAGATAGTTTGTCTGGTGCTTCATTGGATTGGTACGTGGGCTTAGAACGCAGTAAAATCCATACTTAGAGGGATCTATCCGAAGCATTCTTAAAGCAATACAAATATAATCTTGATCTGGCGCATACCAGTTGCAGTTGCAAAACCAGTCTCAGTGCTCAGCTGAAACATTTAAGGAATATGCACAAATATGGCACGAGATGGCATCTCGTGTGCGACCTGCTCTCTCGGACAATGAGTTGGTTGACATCTTTATGGGTACATTGCAGGGATCTTACTATGAGAAAATGGTGGGCAGTTCTTCATAGAACTTCACTGACATTGTAACCATCGGTGAACGAATTGAGAACGGGTTGAAAACTAGAAAGATTCCTGGAGCTACTTCCCAGCAGCCGGCCAACAGAAAATCTCAGAACAGCCAATCGAAGAAAAAGGAAGGTGAAGCCAACGTTGTGACAGCTAAAGTATCTCCTCAATATCAAGAACCCATGGCTCCCATGCCTTACTATCCATATCCGTACATTGCTGCTGCACAATATCAACAACCTCCGTACCAGTATCATCCGCAATAACCAGTTCAGAATGCTCATAATCAACAACAACCGCAACGTCAACAACAGTCTCAACAGAACAATCAAAACCGTCTAAACAACAACAATCAAGGAGGTCGTAAGTGCCCAAATTTCGACAAAATTCCAGTGCCCTATACTGAATTGTTCCCAAAGAGATCGCAGCTGCAATTCATCCATTCAACCCTAAGCATAATCCAAATGCGTCTTGTGCTTATCACTCTGGATACATAGGACATGCAACAGAAGATTGTATTATTTTCAAAACCAAGGTTCAGGAGCTCATTGATCGAAGGATTTTGACTTTTGCTGAGAAAGGTCCTAACATTCAGCACAATCTGTTGCCCAATCATGGTGGACACGTCGTTAATATGATTGAGGATAATTCAAGGGCTGAATTGATCATGGATGTTGACGAGGTAAAGGCTCTGATGACTATGGTTATCAAGAGATTGAATGAACATGGGTTGTTGAAAGGGCTGCATGGTAAGTGTTAGATTTGTGATGATAATCCCAACCAGTGCCAAAGGCTGAAAGGTTGCGTCCAAATTTTGATAAATCGAAGTGAGGTTTAATTTTCCAGATCTAAATCTGTTGAGGAAGTCGCTACTATCGAGCCATTCACCATTATCTATAGGAAGGTTCTTGTTGAATCTCCTAAGAAGAAGATACAGCCTATCATTGCTTGCCCGCCAAAGCCATTTCCGTATCAAAATTCTAAGGAGGTACCTTGGAGGTATGGATCAACTGTGTTTTTTGGAGGTCAAGAGATAAGTTTTGCTGAGTCTGAGATTGTGAATGTTACAGCCACTGGGGGTATGACTCGTAGTGGACGGGTGTTCGCTCTGAAGGTCACTATAAAGCCTGTACAAATTCCAACTGTTGTTCCTCCCAAGGAGAAGCCTGCCTTTGCAAACCCTAGTGTTCAACAAGGGGCATCTACTTCCGTACCAGTGCCAACTATTCCGTCTGAGGATGTTTCAAAGAACAAGGAGACAATTGATGATCAAGAGTTCCTTAAGCTGATTAAGAAAAGTGACTTTAAGATTGTAGATCAGCTGGGGCATACACCCTCAAGGATCTCAATTTTTTCCTTACTCATGAGCTCGCCCGCACACAGATCAGCTTTGTTGAAGGTTTTGAACACTGCCCACGTGATGCATGATATATCCGTTGTCGAGTTCGATGATGTAGTAGCTAACATAACAACAAGCAGATACTTGGGCTTTAATGAATCAGAATTACCTCCTGAAGGAGCTGCCCACAATCGAGCATTGCACATATCCGTAACCTGCATGGACGTTTTATTATCCCGTGTTCTTGTGGACACCGATTCTTCCCTCAATGTGATGCCTAAGGGCACATTGAGTCAATTAATGGTATAAGGGAGTGAGATGAGGTCGAGCGCCTTAGTTGTCAGAGCTTTTGATGGTTCTCGAAGGAAAATTATTGGAGAAGTGGATTTACCTATTAATGTTGGACCGCATTGGTTTACCATTACTTTCCAGATGATGGATATCAATCCCGCCTACAGTTGCCCATTGGGTCGCCCGTGGATTCACGCCGCAGGGACAGTTACTTCCACTTTACATCAGAAATTGTAATTCATGTTTGATGATCAGCTGGTCATCGTCTGTGGTGAAGAAGATCTGATTGTAAGCGAGTTATCATCTTTCCGATATGTCGAGATTGAGGAAGGCATAGCTGAAGTGTTGTTGCAGTGTCTCGAGTTCGAAGATGTCAGCTCTGCTTCAACTAGTCAAAGTAGATCACCACAAATGACCTTGGCATCTGCCAAGAGTTCCAAAGAGACCGTCGAGAAAGGTGCCTTGCCAGGCTGGGGGCATGTGATTGATATGGTTGAAAAGCATAATCGTTTTGGATTGGGTTATCGTCCTGATCGATAACCTAGCTCACTTGGTCAGAAGCAGTGCAACTTGATCAAGTTCAGTAGCACGGGATTTCATAAGGGTGACAGTGTGGCATCCGTTGATGATGGTGGTCCTAGTAATCAGATTTCAAGCTTTGTGCACAAGTGTCCGCCGGGTTTCATGCTCAACAATTGGACATCTACTGTGATTCCTGTGGTTTTCCCAACAAACATGTAATGCATTTTGCTTTCTCATTCCCTCGTCCTCGCCCGAGACAAGTGGATAGCTTGTAAAGGGCCTCCCGCTTATGCAATATTATGTGATCAATAAATAAAAGTTTTTTGCATTCAAAATCATGCTCTATTTTCTTTCTTTATTTTGCTTTTTCACAAACAAACGACAAAAGTTTTCTTTTATTTTCACCTTTTCAAAATAGCTCATTCTAGACATATTCATAAACATGCAGAACGAATAAATGCATTGATAACAACATGGCAAACATCCATTGTAATTCTGGGGTTCCAATCATCCAAGCCGAAGAAGATGGTGAGGAAGATTGTAAATTACCGGCTGAACTAGCAAGGCTCCTTGAGCACGAGCAAAAAGAGATTTAACCACACAAAGAGCCAGTGAAAGTTGTCAATCTTAGTATTGATGAGGTCAGAAGAGAAGTCAAGGTTGGCACATTCCTCGCAAAGCATGTACACTCAGAGTTGGTCAAGTTATTGAAAGAGTATGTTAATATCTTTGCCTGGTCCCATCAAGATATGCCTGGGTTGGATACCAACATCGTTGAGCATCACTTGCCACTCAAGCCTAGATGTCCTCCTGTCAAGCATAAATTAAGGAAGACTAAACCCGACATGGCACTCAAAATCAGAGAAGAGGTAAAGAAACAGCTTAATACTGGGTTCCTGGCCACTTCAGAATATCCTGAATGGATCGCCAACATCGTCTCGGTTCCAAAGAAAGACGGGAAAGCCAGGATGTGTGTGGATTATCGAGATCTCAATAAGGTAAGCCCGAAAGATGATTTTCCTTTGCCTCATATTGATGTCTTGGTAGACAACACGGCGCAGTTTTCTGTCTTTTCGTTTATGGACGATTTCTCAAGATATAATCAGATCAAAATATCTCCAGCTGATATGGAGAAAACTACTTTCATCACGCCATGGGGTACATATTGCTATAAAGTCATGCCATTCGGTTTGAAGAATGCAGGGGCAATATACCAACGTGCCATGACAACCCTCTTTCACGATATGATTCATAAAGAGATTGAGGTTTACGTGGACAATATGATTGCCAAGTCCAAAACTGAAGATGATCACCTGGTTCATCTGAAGAAACTATTTGACAGACTTCGGAAGTTTAGACTGTGGTTGAATCTTGCGAAGTGCACCTTCGGAGTTCGATCTGGTAAATTATTGGGCTTTATTGTCAGTTAGAAGGGCATTGAAGTTGATCCTGACAAGGTTCAGGCAATTCAGAACATGCCGCCTCCCAAATCAGAAAAAGAAGTCCGTGGCTTTTTGGGCAGACTTAACTACATCTCACGATTCATTTCTCACTTGACGGCTACCTGTGTACTGATGTTCAAATTACTAAGAAAAAATCAATCGATCGAATGGAACAATGATTGTCAAGAAGCTTTTGACAAAATAAAACAATACTTGTAAGAACCACCGATCTTAGTACCACCGGTTCCTGGTAGGCCTTTAATCATGTATCTCACTGTTCTCGATGGGATGTGTATTGGGTCAACATGATGACACTGACAGAAAAGAACATGCAATTTACTATCTGAGCAAGAAGTTCATTGATTGTGAGACCAGATACTCACTCTTGGAGAAAACTTGTTGTGCTCTGGTCTGGGCCACTCGACGCCTAAGACAATATATAATTTGTCACACTACTTTATTGATATCCAAAATGGATCCGATAAAGTACATATTCAAAAAGCCCGGTGTCTCAAGAAGGATTGCTCGGTGGCAAATGCTGTTAACTGAGTATGATATCCAACATGTTACCCAGAAAGCAATAAAAGGGAGCGTATTGTCTGACTACCTTGCTCATCAACCTGTGGAGGGTTATCAACAAATGAAGTTTGACTTTCTCGATAAGGATGTTCTGTTTATTAGAGATTATGAGACTCCAGACCCTGACATAGGACCCGAACCAGGGGCGCGATGGACGTTCGTGTTCGATGGGGCTTCCAATGCTAAAGGTCGTGGAAATGGTGTTATCCTCATCTTTCCAACAGGTTTTCACCTTCCCTTCACCGCCAGATTATGCTTTGCATGCACCAACAATATGGTTGAATACGAAGCATGTATCTATGGTATTGAGGCGGGAATTGACATGAGAATCAAGATTCTTGAGGTCTATGGAGATTATGCTTTGGTCATCGGCCAAGTCAGAGGGAACTTTGTAACTCGGGATTCCAAGTTGGTTCTGTGCCAAAAAACACATCGCGAAATTGATTCCTTATTTTGATGAAATCTCTTTTCATCGATCCCTAGAGAGGAAAATTAATTAGCTGATGCTCTTGCCACCCTGGCATCCTTGTTCGAAGTCAAGTGAAAAAATGAAGCTTCTTCTATCTGCATTTATCATTTGAACGAACCAGCGCACTGTTTAGCAATCGAGGACGAGTCTGATAACAAGCCTTGGTTCTACGACATCAAGAGATATCTGGAAAAACAAGAATATTCCGAGGGTATTACTATCACTGACAAGAAAGCTCTTAGGCGGCTTTGCGCCAAATTCTTCTTAAGTGGTGGTGTATTATACAAGAGGAATTATGATTCCGTGTTGCTCAGATGCGTGGATAGGCGCGAAGCACACACGATCATGAGGTCCATACATGAGGGCTGCAAGGGTGTACATGCTAAAGGTCCTGCTATGGCCAAGAAGATCCTCAGGCTGGGTATTATTGGACAACGATGGAGGTAGATTGTTACAACTTTTCTAAAAGATGTCACAAGTGCCAAATATACGGTGACAAGATCCATGTGCCTCCTACTCCATTGAATATTTTTGACTTCGCCTTGGGCATTCTCTATGTGGGGTATTGATATGATTGGATTGATTGAACCGAAGGCTTCCAATGGTCATCGATTCATTCTAGTTGCTACCGATTACTTTACCAAGTGGGTTGAAGTTGCTTCTTACGCAAATGTTACACGACAAGTGGTTGCCAGATTTATCAAGAAGGAGATAATATGTCGCTATGGTATTCCTAGAAACATTATCACTGACAATGCAAGCAACCTAAACAACAAGATGATGAAAGAGTTGTGTCAAGAATTCAAGATCAAGTACCACAACTCCTCACCATATCGGCCCAAAATGAATGGTGTCGTCGAAGCAGCAAAAAAAAACATCAAGAGGATTGTTCAGAAAATGGTCAAGACTTATAAGGATTGGCATGAAATGCTTCCCTTTGCGTTACATGGCTACAGAACTTCAGTTCGTACTTCTACTGGGGCAACTCTGTATTAGCTTGTGTATGGTATGGAGGTTGTTCTACCCATTAAAGTTGAAATTCCTTCGCTCAGAGTCATCATGGAAGACGATCTTGATGAAGTTGAATGGGTTCGATCCAGATACGAACAACTGAATCTCGTCAAAGAGAAGCGCCTTACAGCCGTTTGTCATTGTCAATTGTATCAGAGATGCCTCAAGCGAGCTTTTGACAAGAAAGTGCTCCCTCGAGCATTCCAAGAAGGTGAACTCATGCTTAAGAGGTATTCACCTGTTCACTCGGATCCACGCGACAAGTGGACTCCCAACTATGAAGGACCCTTTGTTGTCAAGAAGGCCTTCTCAGGCGGAGCCCTGATCCTCACCACCATGGATGGGGAGGAGTTGCCATCGCCCGTGAACTCCGATACAGTCAAAAAATATTATGCCTGAAAAACAAAATGGATAAATATCCCGCTAGATTGAAATCCGCAAGGACAATCTAGGCAAAAATGGGCGTCCCGATGGACCGAAAAAAAAGAAATATCCATGCAAAAGTTAGGGACAATGCAAAAAACAATGATGGCCCGCTAAGTTGAAAACCTGAAAGGGCGACTTAGGCAAAAATGGGTATCCCAGTGGACGAAAAAAATAGAAATATGTCCAGGAAAAAATTAGGGATACAGGCATTTGACTGTGAGAACCTAAGCCTCTCTTCATCATAGCTGGATGTCAGACGGTAGCAGAGCAATCAAATCATCATCAACTGGCGCAAGGCGTTGGGACCTAAACTTACAGTGGATGGTAGTCAATATTGTAATCAATGCAAAGCATAATTTCCCTTTGCCGTTTACTTTTGTTTCTCAATTTTATTGTAAATTTCCTCATCAAGGATTTTTGCATCCTCGTACACCTCTTATGTACAGTATTTTCACATTCAATAAAAATGCATCATTTGATTTCTCAATTGTTTTCTTTTCGGTATTTTGTTGCAAAATAAATTATTGTTTGTGATCACATAATACTATAAAGCGTTGAGAATAATAAAAAGCTAAATCAATAGAGAAAGAATTGTGCAATGCATATTTTGCTGGTAACTCCTATGGGATGATCGATAATATCCATTGGCAAGCCTAATGCCCGACCAGCACCGTGATTGTTTTTTGAAGTTGTTGTTTCCTATGCAGAGCCATCATTTCCCCAGCAATCGCCATTATGTTTCTTAGGAAAGGTTGGTTACCTTCCATTTCCCCAACAGATCCATAAGGTCCCCAATAGAGTGGCCAGATGATGTACCTCAATCGGAGACTTGATTGTTCTCTTGTTCCCCAGCAAAGGTAGTGCATCATTCCCAGCAGGTTGAAACCGTCATTCCCCAGCAGTGGTATGTTTTGGTTTCTTATCTTCCCCAAGCAGAGAAGATCATTCGGACCTTGGAATTCCCTAAGCAGAATTAATCAAGGTTGGAAAGTCGTTCCCCAGAAAGAATCAGCCATGGTTTGAAGATCGTACCGGTTCTTTCACCCCCGACAAGGGTGGTAATAACTTGGAAATTTGGGATCTCTGTGTTATTTCCCCAACAGAGTCGTCATCCATGGATTTCTTTCCCCAATTGAAGATGTCGAGTTTGTCTTGCTGCTTCTTTCCTAGCCACCGTGCAATACCTCAACCTGCACCTTTGCATGACATGATACCAAGCATCATGTAGAACAACACATACATAGCATATGCATCATGCATACTCCCTTTTGGCCTGATTCATCTCCTCAACAGATATTCAGCCAACTTCTCACCTAATCAAACTCTCTACACTTTCACACTTTTCTTTTGTCGTCGTCGGCCAAATTCTCGAGCTACTCTCTTATTTAATCCCCTTCTACCTCGAATCATCGAAAAGTTGGCGCAATTCGAACATTCAGGTCCAAGAGGATTAAATAGGGGCAGATGTCGTAACCCGAAATTTGACCTCCCTTTTGGCTTTTGCATAAGCATGTGCATTCGCATCGCTGGCATACGCATTAGCACTTTTTCTCTGTGGTTTTGTTGCAGGAATATTCAGGTTGGTTAAGCCCGATTAATCGCATCCTCACAAAGTCATCACATCATCAACACAAGCACAAAACAAGGGTTTCTATGCCTATTTATCAAAGCAAGAGGTCGGAAATCAGAACCATGGTCATAACATCCTTTTCAAGCAAAATTGGGCAATTTTTGACTGGTTAACCGGTTAACCATATGGTGTTAACCGGTTAACACCCTTTTACAGCGCCAAATTCATCTTTTGGACAGCTGTTAATCGGTTAACCTGATTTGGTTAATCAATTAACACCTGCTATTTCAGCAAAAAATCAGCATTTTTATCATCTTTCAGCAACTCTCTCCACTCTTTTTTGGTCTATTCTATTCTAGCATTGCGTGGAACATTCTAGAGAGTTCAAGACCATTTAAGACACTCCACTTACATTTATTTCAATTCGTCACTTTGAATTAAGTGCACCATGTTCCTTAATTTCCAAGTATGTGAACCTTTAATTTGGATCTACATTGGGATTGCTCCACCGAGCTAACTTCCTAACTAACCGAGTTAACCACTAACTCGGTGAGTCAAGTGCAACTAACTCCCAAGCTAGCTCCAAAGCTAAGTCCAAAGCACATTCCAAACTAATCACACTCCATACCTAGCATCTATATAAACAAACCTTCAATCATTTTTCAAGAACCCTCAACCATTTCACACATTTCACACACTTCACTCTCAATTCTCCCACAATCGCTCTGAATTTTTCTGCAACTTCTTCATCTTCATCATCATTTTCTTCCCAAACCTCACCATAGCTCAATTTCTCTATTAAAGATTAATCACTTTCACTTTGGAAGTGATTACTTCTTGAGCTTAACCTTCATCCTCTTGGAATTCTACTTGATTTTCTGGAGTTTTATTGGCTTTTGGATTCATCTCAAGTATTGCTTCAAGATTCTACGGTGCGAATTCATATTTTTGAGATTCGTCGCAATTTGCTCGATTTCAATACGATTCGGCTACAATTGGAGATTCCTCTGGTTTTCTTTGATTATCTTCATCAAGATTCAATTGCAACAACATCCAAGGCATATCTCAGCCTTGTAGGTTGGTCTTTCTTTGAACATTTTACTATTTCAAACGTTTTCGTATCATTCGCGATGTAGTTTTGATACTTTTTGTGTGTGAATTGATTATGTCATTATTTGATCCATGATCTTGATGCGTTGATTGATTCTATTACTGATTATTTGCTGTCGTTAGACTTGATTTTCGTGCATACTTGTTTTCCATAGCATAGGAGTGATTGCACAATCAATAAGTGGCCAAAAGTGCTTTTCAAAAATCAAATTTCTGCTACTGCTCCAGTGTTAACCGGTTAACCATATATGGTTAACCAGATTTTTGAGCTTTTTCAAGTGTGTTTGCTATGCTTTCCTCATTCAACTCCCATGGATTGATACGATTGATTATTATGGATGTTTTATGAGTCATTTCACTTCAGTATGAAGCATGCTTGTGAATTTTCCATTGCTCGATTTTATCAATTGTGTATTTGTGCACATTCTTGGCGTAATATGAACATGGTCATTTTTGCACACTTTCATTCACATGATAGCATGATTTATGATGCATTTTAAGTGTCATTTGGTACTATTTTGCATTTCCATTCATGTTTGAATTAAGTTTGTCCTTCAAAGGATAAGCTTAATCTTGTATAATCAATAATGCACCCTTTGCTTTAATAATTTTTCAATTCATTTTGGAAAATTATTAGCATTTTCTTCCCTTTTGATTAACTAATCAAAACTTCATTTCGATTATTAATCTTCCCTTTGGCGCTTCTCTTTAGGTTTCCTTTAGATCTTTCGTTCTCTCTCTTCCCCTGCGTAGTCGGAGGTTTCGCGAGACACTGAAGCATTGTACAACTTGGAGTTGTTACGATGTTCGTTTCACTTTCTGCACTACACCCTGTGTGTTAGAGAAGGAATGAGAATGGAGAATTCCTACTCTCGTTCTAATTACTTCAGGTAGGGGACGAATGACCCTGTGTCTGGCTTCGTCACCTCTATCTCCAGGCGGTAGCGTATCTTTTCCCCAGTCGAGTCAATTCTGGATCACTCTTTCTCTTTTTAATCTCTCTTTCAATATTCCTTTTCTTGTGATCAATCATCGTTTATTGATTTCCCAGAAAGAGTCTCAATCCTTTTTTCTTTGGTTAAACACAGTCTTCTTGTTAAGCACCAGAACTTTTGCAGAGTTCGCAACCTTCTCTTGGTTCTTCTCTCTTTGATTGGTTAACCAGTGCCTGTAAGTTAAAACACTAATTTGCACTTTTCTCAGTTAACCATAGTCTATCTGTGAACATACTGAGTTTCCTCTTGCGTTAATCACCTTCTCTTGGTTAATCACCCATTTTTTTAGTTAACCACAACCTGTTTGTTAAAATACTGTGCCCCTTCGAGTTAATCACCTTCTCTTGGTTAATCACTTGTTTCTTTTCGGTTAATCACAGTTTCTCTGTTAACACCGAATTCCCAGCGGTTAGCAACCTTTTGGTTCAAATACCCTTTCGTTGGTCAAGTGCTGCTTATTCAGTCAATACCAACATCCCTTTGGGTCACAACCTTTGCTTGGTTCCACACCCGTCCTTCGGGTCACAACCTGTGCTCGGTTCTACACCTGCTTTTCAGGTTAACCACTGTTTATCAGTTGTTATACCGAAATCCTTTCAGAAATCCCTTGGTTAAATACTCTCTTCTTTTGGTTCACCACAGCCTGTCTGTTGACACCAAATCCTTTCTCCCCACCAGAGTCGTTTATCTCTTTTTCTTCGGTTAACCACTGCCTGTCAGTTAACATACCGAACCCTTATTCTTTTGTTTTGGATCCCCAACAGGGTCGTTCACCCTCTGATCCCCCGCACGGTCGCTTTGTTCTCTTACTCCCCGGTGGAGTCTCAGTAGGGCTGGAAATGAGTCGAGTCGAGTCGAACTCGCCCCAGCTCAGCTCAACTCATTAAGAATTTGTTCAGCTCAAATCTCGGCTCGAGTTTGACACAAACTTTTTTTTAAGCTCAAACTCGACTCGTTATAAGTTCACGAACAATTTGGTTCAACTCGTTAGGTTCATCTCATTTGGTTCAGCTCACTTGGTTCACGGACTTAAAAGTTATTTTTTTAAGTCTATTTTTTTATTTTTGATGTTTTAAATTAATATATTTTTTAAAAATGAAATATTAAAATAAAATAAAGTTATCAGATTGAAATTTAACTTTATCTCAAAAATCTACTAATTCAAAAACTACATAACTTTCAAGAGATACATTTAAAAGTCTAATTCAAAAACTGCTAAATTGAAGTTTAAATTTGTCTAAAAAATTCATAATTTCATCAAAATATTTAGGAACCATACAAATTTAATGAAATAGTACACCAAAAATTATTAGAAATTGATACATTTCCATCACAGAATGATTACACCACTTGCAACCTTCATTACACATCTTATTTTAGCAAATGTCATTATGCCTCCAACATTGATGACTCTAAATGAAATTTTCAGCTTTACTACCATAACTAGTACATAAGGGAAATATTTAGGATTAATATTTTGAGTAAATCTTTAAACCTAATCTTAATGACAATATAATCCTTCTCATATGTAACTGAGTTGACTCATGAACCTAACGAGTCGAACTATGTATAGTTCAAGTTCAGCTCATTTAATTAACGAACTTAGTTTTTCGCTCATATTCAGCTCATTTGTTTCATAAACCTAGTTCAACAATTTAATCTTCGAACCGAGTTCCAAACTATTTTCGAGTTGATTCAGTTCATTTCTAACCCTAAGTCTCAGTTATCTTTTTGATCCTTTATCTTCTTGGTTTCTACACCATTCTTGCACTTTATCCTCGATACGATTATCTTTTCCATTGCACTTTTTTCTTGGTTTCGACACCAATCCTTCTTTTAATCCCCAGCGTATCTTTCTTTACCTTCTTCCGTTCTTGGTTTTGACACCACCTTTCCTTTTCCTTTTCCGTCTTAGTTCCTTGAACTACGAATGCTCTGATTCTGCATTTATTCGAATGTATGATACGTAGGCACAAGATCGCGATGATTTTGGCGAGCACACATCCACCTTCTTCCTTTCTTCTTCTCTTCCCTAGTTCCCTGAACTACGGCGCTCTGATTTCCTCATTGCACTATGAGGGTACGTAGGCATGAGGGCCTCAATCCTCTGCGAGCACTTTCTTTCTTTTTCTTTCTTTTCTTTCTCTCTCCTCTTCTTTTAGCTAGAAGCTTTTAGATAGATAACCCATCCAAGCCTAGAAGCAAGCGAAATGGTTCCTGTCGAGTATGACGGATGCGTAAGGTGCTAGTACCTTCCTTTTGCATAACCGACCCCTTACCCGTTTCTCTTCCCCTGGGTTTTATCGATATTTTCCCTGTCCTTTGGGACTAAATAAAGTTCAGTGGTGACTCTGTTGTATCTTTGAGTGTGCGATTCACTCAGGTATAATCCTGCTAGTTTCAGCGCCGGGAAGCGGTGAAGTGCCTGGAGAACTTCCTATTCAGCTCCTTCCAGGAGGCAATGGACTCGGGCCTGAGGCTCTTGTACCACACCATAACACCCTTCCTCAGGGTAGTGGGGAAGAGCCTGCACTTGATGGCTCTCTGGACGTTTCGGGAGTCGAGCATCGCATCGATACTTTCAATGTGGTCGTCCGGGTCGGTCGTACCATCATATGTCGCCAAGGGCAGGGTTTTTCCATCCCGACAGGCAAGGGAGATTCCATGATGGCTCTGGACAGTGGCGTGTGCTGGTCGTCCTTGTCGCTTCTGGCAGGTGACCGTGACAGGGATCGGTTATCTCGGTCGTTCCTGATCCGTCGGGGATGGCTCCTTGACCGGCTCTTTGGCTTCTCGACGTATTCTTCAGCGTAATTCCTCTTATGAGCAGGGGAACATCGCTCCTTACGGGGAGGGGATCGGTCGCGCTTCTGATTGGTCACGGGTTGAGGCCGTTCCAAACGCGGGCGACGCCTGGGCTTTCGGGGAGAAGGGCTCCGAGAGTCGTCGTGTCGTGGCCTCCGCGGGGGAAGGGAGGGACTGTGAGAAATAGGGCGGCGATGTCTCCGCGGGGGAGAGCGTGATTGTCGCTCCTTCTTGAGTATCTCTATCTGCTCATTCTATTGGAAAATCATCAGATTTGTCTGATTGATCGCCGCGAATTGAGCCATTATGGACGGGTCAGTGTTAGGTGGCACAGGGATTGGCTAGTAAACAGCCAGGCTATCAAAGCGTCGGGCGACGTTGAAGGCCGCATTGTCCGAGGAGGAAGAGGCGGTGTGCCCATCCCTGGGGTCACCCTCTTCGACGTGAACGGCCACGTTGGGGTCGTGACCGTCACCGTTGGTGAATGGAATGAAGGCGGTTTCCGGAGCGTTGTCGTCAATGTGTGGGCTGGCCATGATCAACGGAGGTTGAAAACTACTTTGGTTCTGGGGTTTCTATAGGAGAAAGAACGGGGAAGCAAGAGTTCTCATAGACGGCGCCACTGATCTTACCGGATCAGAAATGGACCAGCATCCAGCAACACATCGTGAGCTCCTTTATTCGCCGGTGGTGGTGAAGAGGAGGGGGGTGTACCTATAAGGCACTCTGATGCTAAAGTCAAAGACGGAGTAATCAGCGCAAGTACAGAGAAAAGGTGTAAAGAATAGATTACTTGACCCTCTAATGAAAGAGGGTATTTATAGTGTGATCCCAGCGCTGGGCCAACAGTTACTTTGCATTGGGTTGGATTGCAAGGCCCAATACGTGTAACTGCCAGGGCTTACGTGGCGTAGGGAAGACCAGCACGTGGTCTTCACCCTGGATCAACTGTCCCATGATCTTCGAAAGGTGGGCTGACCAGTTCTTTCGGGAGTGGATAGTTTCCTGATAACGTGTCCCACGTGGGGGTACGTGGTGTAACACCCCGATTTATTTAATTATTTTTTGTAATTAAATTATACGATGTTGTGCATATGTGCGTGTTTGAGTGTGGTTGGTTGAGGCTGGGTTGCCCTTAGTATAGGGTAGTGACCTTTGAATCATAAAGATTAAGGGTCGGAAGGAGTGGCGTGGTTAGAAATTAATTAATTAACTAGTGGGATACCCGTGCGGATGCACGGGTTCCGCGGCGGGCTTATGAAATTGGACCAATATATTTTGAAATGCTAAAATATAAATTTGCAAGTTTTAAAGGAGTGTGCAAAAAAAAATGTAATATGAAAGAGTGTTAAATCACAAAAGTTGAGATAGAGAAAAAAGTTAAATTATAAAGATAAAAATGTAAGGTATATGAGCCCACTTAAAAAAATTAAAAGGTATAATTGAGAATAAAATATTTAATATTGCTTGGAAAAATAGTAATAGAAATAAAACTAAAAAAAAAATAAAACCAAAAATAAATTAATACTAAGCATGAAAACCCAGAAATGCCCTTGGGAGACTTATTTGACAACCCTTGTTTCTCAAAAGGGTCACCGTGGTCTTCATTGCAACCAACCAGACGCATGCAAAGGAGATGAAGCATTCTTTGAAAGACACAATGGCTGCTCACTTCAAATGTCACAAGTGAAGTAACGATGGCATTCCAACAAAGTCCTTCACGATGACGCAGGCGGCGAAAGACACAATGGGTGCTCATTTCGTCT
Source organism: Lathyrus tuberosus (assembly GCA_022829125.1). NCBI lineage: Eukaryota > Viridiplantae > Streptophyta > Magnoliopsida > Fabales > Fabaceae > Lathyrus > Lathyrus tuberosus. The sequence goes on along the minus strand of JALAZF010000196.1, from coordinate 911,406 downwards.
CTCCCTACACGAAACCGGAACGCAGATCACGGTAAGACTTCGATCAGAAGTTGTCAATGGTAAGGCATGGTGTTAGTTTTTGTAGAGTACAGTAAAATTGAAAGAATATATGGATTGGGTAGGTCAAATTTGTTAAACATCGCTCATTTAAGTTATATTTCTCCGTTTGCATGCATAAGGGTCGTCGTTGGAATCCAGGAGTCATGTGTTTTTGTTATTCTGTAGCTACAGTACAGCGTTGGCTACTGAAGGGATGAAGAAACAGAAGGGCATTGTTATACACGATGCTGATGATCAGCCTTCGAATAGGAAGGGTAAAGCAAAAGCCGTGGCATTTGGGAAAGACGTCAAGGGGAAAAGCAAGGTTGGGGTTGGCTTTGTGGAAGTGAAAACAGAGTCAGACTATATTTGTATATCGTCTGATATCGATGGGTGAGTATTTACGATGGAAGCTTCACTGCAACTGATATATTGGTGCAGGTACAATACGGTTTGGTTCATATGGAGGTATTGGGATATTGATATGGGTTATTCTGAAATGCAGGGAGGTTACACCCATTTACTATGAAGAGTCTGAAGAAAATTGGGTTCGCGTAGTGAAAGATGCGAAGGCCTTGCGTTCGAATGTATACGTAAGTAATATCTATTTTATGTTTGTTATTATGTAATGATTTCATGCATGAATTGATGTTATTTCTGTTGGCTTATTGATTGTACAGCAAATACCACGGCTGGTGATCAAGAGGTGCCTGCGCAAACGACAGGACTCTATCAACCTATATGATACAGATAGGTCATGCGCTTACTACTGTGAATTAAAGAAGAGGCGTGGACAAATGGAGAAGTATCTCCTCGGTGGATGGTACGACTTTGTGAAAGACCGAGACATCCAGGATGGAGATGTGCTGCATTTCTGCATCAGACACCCACCAGCCAGTGAAATATTGGTGTCTGTGAAGCATGGGAATGTGAGGCGGTGAATTTTATGACAGTGGTGTTTGGAAATTTGTAGAGAAAGTGGGGTTGAAATGTGCCACGGTGTGGTTCAAGAAGCATGGGAATTAGGTGTAGTTTAAATTATCTGGTGGTGTAGTTTTGTTTTGTCTCTGTCATGAGTTGTAATAGTTTTGTAACTTTTATCAGTAACAATATGCAGCATATGTAGCTACTATGTTTTGGTTCTGTTTTATAACACCCTGTAAAAGGATGTAATGTTTGACTGCTGCAATGGAAATATTGAGAATGCTTCTGTTTGTGGAGTTTTATATTTCATGTTGTTGTTTCTGTCTTCATCCAACAGTTTTCCAAGTGTGGAAATATAATATGGTTCGTGTTTTTATTAGCAGTGTTTGTGCCATGTATTTAAAACATAGTTGGGAAAACACAAAATAGACGTGTAGAAAACAGAATTAATGCATGCTTTGTAGACCACACAATGAACACACAAATACAATACAGGTGTAAAGCAAGTGAAATTACTTTAAAAGGACCACATTATTCCCTCACTTCACATGGGCACTGGCGCACTGCAGGAGAAAATATAAAATATTAATCATACTATTGACATGTGATTTTGATAGGGTAGAGGAAACATTAGTTGAAGCAATAAATACCATCCACTCGTTAGTAAAAATAGCCACAACATACCTGCAACCACCTCTTCAAATTAACAATTCATAGAGTTGCAATGGAAAGGGTTGGTCCTCTGCTGCATAAAGAGGTGAATGACACAGTTGTAATAGCAAAGTTATCCTTCCAAGTAAGTATAACCATGTGGCTGTAAAACATATGTGATTTGGGTTTTTTTCTGCGTTTTTCACTGAATATAGGGTGTTATATATTAATTTCATGAACTAAATCATAAGAAAGTTATGTGTGTAGGCCTTTCCTGAGATCGAGCCTGTATTCGTTCGAGCGTACCGGGGAGACTTAAGCAAAATGTGGACAGTGCCGAACAACCAAGGTATTCATCATACTTTAGTATACAACAATAGGGAGGTTCAACCACTTATAATCAGTGGGTGGAAGGGTATTAAAGATTACTACTCACTACCAGCTAACGTCGTTGTTTGGTTAGGCTACTATGAGGACAATAACTTTGGGATATGTGGGTTTAAAGAGAGTCATGCAAAACAGAAATTACCCAGGTTCCATAGTAGGTATCTATATAACGAATCGATATATGCTTTTGACGCCGTGCTCCCACCACTGAGTGAGATCTCACCGAAATTAGTTGAGTTCTATTTTTTATGTTCAAATCAGTTGTGATATAGTTGCAAATTAGTTGAATAGCTGATAAATTGGGTGATCTTTTATACACATTCAGAAGCTACAGCCAGATTTTGCCGGCGTTCTACAAAAATTCGGTTACGAAGATCTGCTGCTTTATGGGGACAACGGACGTTGTAAAATGCTGTCGATACTGAACATCGATGATGCATACCGCACCAAGTTAGGAAAAGACTGGGATGCATTCTGCGTGTTAAACAATTTCAAAGGTGGAGACCGCATACGCTTCAGTTTGGATACAACTGATGAAAACAAAGGGTGTCATGTGTATAAGATATGACACAGGTAAGCTTGCACTTGATATTAAAACTTTATGTCTCTCTGTTGATATGCTTTACAAATTAATGTATGTTTCTGTATTATACTTATATACAGAAGTGCAAAATAGGTATGACTGCAGGTAATGTAATTCTGTACTATTTATACAGAAGGTGAAAATACATTAGTCGGTTGTGAATTAACAAAAAAACCTACGGATATCCCACAAAGTGCAACAAAAAACCTGACACCTAAACAACAATGTTAAAGTCGTCATATTAAGGTTACATACGGAGTTAAATTCATATAACTAAACATTGTTAAAAACCTCCTTGTAAACAACATTGGAAGTACATGTTTTGGCATTGTTGTTTTCATCGTGTATCAATACTTTGATACCCTTTTTGCTTGTAACCCTTGAAAGTGCAACATAAATCTGGCCATGAGTAAAAACGTCTCGTGGAATATATAGCCCGACCCAATCCAATGACTGACCCTATGATTTGTTAATCGTCATCGCGTAGGAGACAGTGATGGGGAATTGTCTCCGGCTTAGTTTGAAAGGCCAAGGAGACTGTGACGGGGACATATTCATCCTGGGAATGTATACGACGCTGCCATGGTGTTTTTCCCCCATGATATGTGCCTCAAGCACATGTGTAGCCATTTTGGTCACGATTAGGCGAGTACCATTGCACAGGCCTTCAGACTGATCGATGTTTCGCATCAACATAATGGGTGCCCCAACCTTAAGTTTGATATGATGGTTAGGCAAGCCAGAAGTTTTTAATGAGCTGAGAAACTCTGGTGTAAGAACATCTAGAACATCCCTGTCATGTATCTCCGATCGATCGACTGTATTACAGCTATAGTAATCCCTCAAGTCACCTGCATTTTCAACATGAGTCACCGTATATCAAGAAAGGCATCACCAACTGTATTATGTTAAGGAGCTTATCAAATAAAAAGTGAGAGTACCTAGCATAATCGACAACACATGATCGTTAATCTTGTCAACCATGTCTATTATTGATGCCAATATAACCCTGCTCTTTAGGTAGTTGAAGTCCGTATAATTAGCGAGAAAATTAGGATACGTACTCGTTATGACAGCAGGGATAGGATCATCAAAATTGTTGATAAGCATCTCATGCGGGAACTCAATTTCAGCAGTCCCATCATTTGGTTCTCCGACCTTTCCTTCTCCAATTCTGAGTAGCCAATCAGAGAATTCCGCCATTTCTTTCCTGTCGTGTTCGGTGGGACCACAATTAAGACGCATATTCTTAGTTAAGTTCAATACATGTACCGAATGCCATATGTAGGAAGAGTTGATTGTGGCATGTACAATGTCGGAACGACTACCCCTTGATATTACTGGCAATATCTGTCTGAAATCCCCACCAAACACGACAACCTTCCCACCAAAGAGTTCTTCCGAGTTCCCATCAGTACTCATCACATCTTTTAATGTCTTGTCAAGTGCTTCGAAACACCATTTGTTAGCCATGGGCGCCTCGTCCCAAATGATTAGTTTTGTTTGTCGAAGTAGTTCCGCGGCCTCATCTTTGTGAGTGATATTACAAGTAGAGTTGGACAAAGTAGGGACAGGTATTTTGAATCTTGAGTGAGCTGTTCTCCCACCCGGTAACAACAGCGATGCGATTCTGTTGGTGGCGACAGTTAAACAAATGTCATGCTTAGATTTAATTGCACTTACCATCGTCCGCCACATGTAAGTTTTCCCGGTTCCACCATACCCATGCAGGAAAAAAACTCCACCTTTCTGATTTGTTACGGCGGTCATAATCTTGTCATAGATTCTGTGCTACTCGTCTAAAACAAATAAGAAAAGTATACGATCAAAGCAACGCCTAAGTATTAAATGAGGAATGGCATTCAGTTTCCTGGTAACTACCTGTAAGAGCATAATGTAGTGATTGGAATTCGTTTTTCATGGTTTGTATGTCGTAACTACGTTCTTCATATATGAGACGGTTCCCCAGCTGCTCCAACACATAACTGTCGGGGTATGGTATAGGTTTGAAGTCATGGAGGCTTTTTCGATTCTTTTGAAGGAGAGTCTCAATGTGATGCAACGTGAGATTTTGCAGCTCATGGTCATTCAATATTAGTTCTGTCAAAGGAAAATACCCCATAGGTCAGTATGGACAGACTATTCGAATGCATAGCACTTAACCATGCAGTATGACCTTAATTGAAGGATTGTATAGTTTTGCCATTTAAAGCCCATATTAGAGAGGTAAATGCTAAAGTAATTAAAATGGATGAAATCTAAAACCTGACCTGTGTTATTAATCAAGAGCCTTTGTTGGTGCAACAAACCGTCGGACAGTAAAGGCCATGTATGTGTCCACACATACGCCGGTCGATTGACGGTGTCGGACATAAGCATAACAATGAAAAGCTTGCGTAGGAAATAACCGGACCCCACTCGCTTGCCTCTTTAATGGCTCCAATGTATTCCCTGTCATCTTCGAGGAAACCCATAGCAAAACATGCATCTCTAAAGGAATCACACTGTCTATCGCCGACCTTACGAATATCCTCATAGCACGTGGGTCCTTTCACGACAGTCAGCATCATACGTAGATAAAACAACTCGCCAGTAGACGGTGGTACCCAAATTAATCGGCCAATTGTATACCCCTTTTTCTGAGGTTTCCACAATCTATTTCTTTTTTGGTAAACAAATCGTGTGACGAACTGACCATAAGTTAATTCTCTGGCTTCTTCGTAAGTCTGGTTGGCAATTAAACATGACGAAAACATAGTCTTCGTTATGCTCGCCTTCTCTAATATATTCTCCATCCGGTCATGATCGGTGTAGTAGACAGGTTTGTCACCTATAAGATGGAAAAACATGCGTTCCACAGCGGGTTTACGGCCATGAATATTGTAAGAGAAGATTCTCCAACTCGCCTCACATAGAGAGACGTATCTACAGTCAAGATATTGTTGAATTTCGTCTACGGGTTCGACACTATTCGTGGAAGGATGAGACCTATGTACAATAGAAGCTGTAATTCTATCATGGCCTTTGTGTATATATTTGAAAAGATACTTAATTGAAGTACTTTGATTACACCATTCCATGTTAATATGGGCTTGGTACTTCAAGAGAAGTTTTGTGTTGTACGGGACGACATGCCTATTGTCCAGAGGGACGCCGTTCTTGTGTATGACATGCGTAGTTGATCGTCGTCTGTATAGAGGGTAGCCATCAACATCAACAATGGTATTCTCAATGAACTTTTTTGGATAGAATTTTGTGCACTTTCTGTTCTTCATACACGGTGATGATTGCCTAGTCATACCACAAGGTCCATGCACCATATGCGACTTGACCAAGTTGTACAACGTAGGATGAATGTCCGGGTCAGGTATCTCGGCGGAAATAATTCTGTCAATATCATTGGGTGTGGGGTATTTACTCTGAGGATGCAAGAAGATAAGAATGTGAGCGTGAAGTAGACCTCTTTTCTGGAATTCAATAGTGTACATGACTGTTGAATGGAATAGCACAGAAGTCAGCATAAGCATAATAGTTGTACGTAATATAAGTGAACATAAAATAGAGGCAGAGTTCCAAACGTAGACTTACATGCCAAAACGCGTCCTAGGACATATCTCTTTGTTATGTCACGCATAAGTTCGTCGAACTTAATTTTGAAGACCTTTGCTACAATATCCGGACGATCAATAGCACTTAAATTATTGCTATGCAACAAATGTTTTATTTCAGGCCATGCGGGGTTGTAGGTAAATGTTATAAATAGGTCAGGGAAGCCAAGTTTACTTGAAATCGCCATTCCATCAAAATAGAGCTGGTCCACGTATCGTCTGCTTCCGACAAAGGTCGAAGGCAAAACAACACGCTTGCTCTGTTTTGTACTTTGATTAGAAGTACCAGCAGCATTTTCCTGCTGTAAGTTGCTATATTTACCGACCCTTAATTTAGATTGATTTTTCCGCAACCAGTTTAGACGCTCGGATTCCATCATAGTATAACCGTCAACCAGGAACTGTTGGAAAAGGCGCCGCGAATGCAGTAAAGTCTTAGGTTCGGAGACGCGCTCATGTAGATGGAAGCACAACCAATCCTTGATTGTTTGATGATTTTTGTTCGTGACCTGTCTTTGGTGACTATATTTTTGAAGAATATTATCTCTGTAACCGTCTTCGCCATATACAAAAATGAGTGGGTATTGGTATCCAAGGTATGCCGGATGGAATTCATCAATTCGTTGTAACCCTCCATCGCGTGGGTGGACTATTATGTCCCTTTTTTCGGCAGAATCAATATCGCCGACAATGAGAGCAGCAACTTCCGCAACAGTTGGCATATTATAGACACGTCCGTCGCAGGGTCTACTGGATATCAATTTCAACTTCAAGTCTAGAAAAGAATTATCCCTCAACAGATCTCTAGCATTTCTAAACGCTTTGGCATGGACATTGTAAGAATCCAACATCACCTTCAAGTCCCTGACCAATTCCCTCTCAAGTTTTTTGTTGTCCCTACAATAAACAGCAAGAACATATATTAGTCCACATACGATTTTCATTTCAAAGAGATTGACAGACACTTAGTTGTACATATGAGAAAAGAGAGCTGAGCTACCTGAAATAATCCATCCTGTTTTCAACTTCATTGTCCGTATCGAAGATGTATAGCTGAGCATATTGCGGAGGTTGACCGATTTTGGGAAGCATAGTACCTATCCGGTGACACACCTGACCGTGAGTCGTAAAGTTGGAGGATCGTTCCCTCTCTGTGATGTTGTGTCAAATTTCATCCCAGGAGAAGTGAAAGAGAACATAGCGTTGTATGTTTGTATGTTGGCCTGGAAGTTTTTACTACAGGGGGAATTTCCATCGAAAAGGAGCTTAGCTAATAAAGGTGGCGGCTGCCGCATCAGTGGTAGCACGACTCTACCAGACTTACAGCAAATGTGAAACTTAGGTGCAGTTGTGTGTCTATGTTTAGATTTACGTTCCTGGTACCACATACATGCCTTGCAATGCTGGCATTCCCAAGTAGGAGCTCTGATATCTAAGTATTTTGTGCATGTAACAATTAGATGTCCATAATACGCGACTAAGAAACAAATGGAAATTATGTTAGTTAAATTGGTAAAGAAATTAGATTGTAGGTGATCTTCGACATCTTCAACACCAGATTCAATGTCAGAGTCTGAAGAATCTGCAACCATATGATCAGAATCTGAATCAGAGTTTTCCTCGGAAGATGAATGTGTAGGTGTGTTGCATTATGGAGTGCCAGAAGCAGAAGCATTACATGGTGAATGTGCATTACTTCCGACAGGAGGCAGGATTTGGCGGAGGACCGTCCGCGAGGAGTCACAGGGCATGAATGAGGGTGGTGGGGAAGTATAGCTTATAGATGCAAAAGTGCCTGTGTTGGTTGATGAGGACGCATCCAAGGGAGAATTAATGTCTCTTACTGACATAGGCACGGTAGAATTTAACATGGGAAATAGATTTATGCCAGAACTAATATCGATTCGTCTACGCTTCGGAGGGACAGTAGGAAGATTGTGTCGAATAGATGGTCCAGTGTGTGTCGTATCATCGACATTACTGTGAGGGGATGTACGTTGAGTTTGGGAGTGTTTTGCATTAGGAAGCAAAGGTGTTGATGGTGAAGCAACATTGTTCTCCTTGTTGGGTCGCAAATTATGTTGTCTCTTGTTACTCAAGAATAATTTTCTTTTCTGTCTTACAATAATGGCAGGCGTATGACTGTCACCATCCATGGGAAGGCTGTCGCAAAACCTTGGACGTGCAAAAGGAACACCTAGTAAAGATTTGGCACCATTAAATTTGATGGACAAAGTCTGAAATCGTAAGCAATCACATGAGCAGTGGGACCGAAGAAATACAGGTTGCTTGCTTTGCTGAGGTGATGATGGACTGGCATTGTGTTGCAATTCATTTCCCACTAAAAATTTGAAATTTTAAAAACCCCTCCAAATAGATGCAGCAGAGCACTAATATTTTAATTCCAACTTTGTATTGTTCTTTTTATTGTTATTATAATATGCTGGGAAGGCAAGTAGGAATTATCATTAAGTTTGTACTTGTTTTCTCACATGAAGCAGGAAGGAACGACGACATGACATATGATAGAGGTGGTGCTTGAGTGCTTTGCAGTGCTACCTACAGAGCAGATGTGTTTAGCTACTGGACAATGTACAAAAGTTGGTAGGATCAATATTTTAATATTATTGTAACATGGTTAGTAGGACATACATGACTTAGTAAGGGGTGGCTGTCAATGCTTTTTTGTCTCGTTAATAGTAAAATGTATAGCATTAGCTTATGTTTATCCGTTATGGTTCAGTTGTTCTAATACAAATGCATTGAAGTTGTAGATTAGGGGGCTTGTATCAATGTATCTTAACAATACAGATCAAAATATCTTGAATGACAAAACAGATCACATTAATAAAATACAACATATATTACAACATATGTTAACAATAGAGGTCAACATATATTACAACATATATTCAGTTGTCCTATTGTTGTAGTGATTTGATCAAACAAAGATAAAAAAACTTCAAAACATATACACAAATTTGTTGTATTAAATAGACACGGTAGTAGTGGCAAGTGAAACTTCAAAAAAGAGTCCAACAACATGTAAACTGTCCCGGCAGTGGTCGACGGTCAAACTTGTTTTTTACCCCGCTTGTTAAGTTTCTTGGCTTTTGTGGACGAAAGGTCCCCATCTGGTTCAGTTTTGATCGACGGTTCACCGGCTGGTTCCGTAGACATCCGCTTAGCATTGGCCTTAGGGGTTGAAGGATCAGGAGCATGGGTGGATGTGATTTCACCATCCTGAATTTGACAACAACACAGAAAGGATTACAATTGCAGGCTGTGGTAAATACTCCCAGTAAATTTAGGAATGACATATAAGAACAGATTACCGTAGGAGGAGTTAGTTTTACAAATGGCATATCCTCACCAACACTCTCCACAACCTGTGTAAATCATAATGCATTGGCATCTTGTTAGAGTCATTAGTTGATATTTCCTTATGGTTCGCGTAATACATCATTCCTAAAGGAATCGTTATAAAGGACAATTAAGCTACCTGCATTGAATTAGAGGAGGCCTCAACAAAGTGGTCGCTGTCTTGAATGAGCTTGTCATCCTGCCATTGGTAAAATACTGTTAGAACAAAATTTGAACAAAACATTTGTGATAGACAAAATACGAAATTTTACACAATAGTAACCTGAGTAATTGCAAGCGGTCCTTCAAGTTTGTTGATCAGCTGGGCATCATCAAGATAGTGGATGACAGAGCAACTCTTAAACCGAGGATTCTACTTCACCTTGAATGCCAACTTCTTTCCCAACATTTTATCAAGGGCTAGTGGGAACTCAAGCGGGTCAGTGATTCCGGCCTATTTGCCATCACGTTTAAACCCAATAATACGGATGGAATTTGAATTGGATAACAAAAACAGTTAGAAATGTTGTTGATTATAGTTTTCACTCACCTCAATCATTGTGGCTCGTAAGTCAGCAGCAAATGTTGCCAAAAGCTGTGCTGCAATTTCATCCCAGAAAACAAATATTGCCGAGCATCCCTCATGAACCGCAAACACCTCTATTTTATACCTACAGATGCAACCAAATTCAGACATGGCAAACGTAAATTGCTAAACAACAGTAAGGACGATAAAGATTATAAAAGGTCAACCTCCATATTTCTGCCTCAGTGCGGTGGCCATCTCTGCAGACAAAAGGAGGCATGGAGCCCTTGGCAACTTGAGGACATTGGTGGCAAGCTCTGTAGCACCACCCATTTGGCGAAGCGATAAGTTTGTCGGTTGTTTCAACCGTGACACATACAGTTACCTGAATGGGATTCAAAGATGTATCAGGTCTATTGAATTGCGTGAAATTATAAGAATATCATTGCCAACATGCGTTACCTGGTACAGTTGGATGATTTCTCGGAGTGGTAACTGAACAGATTTTGTTATAAAAGCTTCACTTGCAGATTGTTGAGAACCAAACGACATATGAGACGAATCACGTGTTTTGTTGCCAGCCGTGGAGAGTGCTTTCCCATAGTCAGTCCCTTTGGGCAAGCTGTAGATGAAAATTCTGTTATAAAATAGTAACGGCAGATAATATCAATGGAAGAAAGTCCATAGTTGTTGACCTATTCAGAAACGATTTGATCTCAGGCAAATCGTCGTTAATATGTAACTCTGTCACGTTGTAAGTGTTTGTCACAGCTAGGGGATACTTTCCTGCACGACCAAAATGGAATATATTATATTATGGAATTAAGCAAGAACATCAAATTTGGTAAGGGATATTAAAGAGCAGACTGACGCGGGTTACGGGAATACCTTCTTCCTTAATCTTTGCGTACTTCAGAAAAATAACAGTTGGGGTGTTAATCTCATGTTGATGTTTTTTATATTCAAAGAACTTGATAGCATAGTCCTCCCAGAGGGTACACAACAACGTCTGGTCACTAAATCGCGTAAACGTTCAAGAAACGCAATCAGTTGGAAAACAAACGTTCAACCACCTAGGAAACCTTATCGTTAGCTATTGAAATACCTTAAATCGCGCAACACTAGGTTGACTTGAGGCTTCTTCCCCCCAGTCTTTGGTTGGGAGTATCCCACCTCATCAATAACACCAACAACATCTACAAATAACAGAAGTTTCGCGAAAACGTAAGAAAAATACAAGGACAAGCAAACAACAGCATGAAGGAAAAGCTATATACCGCAGAGAAGATTTGTCTGCCATTTGCCAGAAATTATGTCAGAAAAGGATGTCAAGTTGATAATCTTATCAAGAATGTTATGCTTGCCAATATCCCCAATGGTTGTTCCACCTGTGAACTTGAGGAGATATTTGTGGCTAGTAGGTTTGAATAGCAAATCGTTAGGGTGGACCTGAAAGTTTGATATCGTGCAGGTGACGTTAACCGACAACACCGAGTCAAATGCTTTTTTAAACATAGTTGGAACAACGACGTGAATGTTATGTCCCTGCAATGAAAAACATTTGTCTAAATTAATTTCAGTCTATGCAACACAGGAAAATAACTGGTTATTTACGTCAACACAAACAACACCATGAGCAACGGGTTGAAGTTGAAAGTCAAATAAGAAATTTCAGTTGCTGAACAACACCATCTACAACAACATAAAGAACATCTTGAACAACACAAGCAAGACATAAATAAATGCGTATTAAGACAACATAAACAACACGATGACCAAACTTGTAACACCGACGTTCAGAAAGCGGATGAAGATGCAGCGACGGACAAATATGCAAGAATGAGCGATTTGTGTAAAACTATTATGTATACTACAGAAACAACGTAACTAACTCACGTTTGTGTCGCCAACGACCATTTCGAAATGCTCATTTGCTGAAGTTTTGACTGTCCATTTGTGGTGAACCTTTACGGCGATCTTCCACAACTCTTTACGGTCGTTGATATTGGCGACGAGTTCGAAAGGTCGCGCCATTGTTGAGGAGCTGTTGACGAAGGAGCCTAAGCCGGAAGAGACGAAGGAAATGGAAATGGAGACTACAGTTGACGAAGGAGCCTAAGCCGGACACAGACGAAATGAAATGGGAGAGTCTACAGTTGCTATAGCTGTCTCTTCACTTTATTGGGCAGTGTGTTTGAGGTGGATGAGCAGAGGTTACTGTAAACATGTACTGAGTTCTTTTGCTTTTCGTTACAATGGTTAGGAAAGGGTGGTGAAAAGTCAAAAAAATTGGCAAATATTGGTATATGGTAATTAGTAGATGTGGGGCATTAATGTAATATGCATAACCATAGTGAATATAATATAGTAAAAAAGTGGTGAAGAGTGGTTAGTGTAAAGAGTAGTTCGTAAATGGTGGTGAAAAGACAAAATTGAGGGCAAAAATGGTTATGTGGCAATTAATAGGAGTGGGGTAGTATGGTCAATTCCATGACCTTAGTTTTTATTATATAGTAAGATATTGGGGATATTGATTAATAATATTAACGTGAATTATTAATAAATATCGTTATTATTATTTAATTAGTAAGATAATAATAATAATAATAATAATAATAATAATAATAATAATAATATTGAGGGAATATTAATAATATAATGGAAAAACAAGAAATAGGGAGGGCAAAGTGGTCCTTTCGTGGTGGTTAGTGAGGATAAAGAAGGAAAAGCATAATTGGGGTCCAAGGGTCATAGTTGGAATACGAGAGAAATTGGAAAGAGAGAAGCAGGGTGTTGATCGATCGATTTCGAAAGAGAAGAGAAAAGGGAACGGGAGCAGAGCTATGGCTTAGAGAGACCTCTGAAGAATTTTCATCTCAGGTAAGGGTGGGGTTCTTCAATCACTTAAGGGATATATGATGTTTGTATGAGGGTAGATAAATTGTTAGGTTTTTATCCATGTGATTGTTGATTGTTTGGTGTTTTTGATGAGAAGTTGGAGTCGCGTGTCGGTAATAGTAATAATGCTCGTATTGTGTAAATTACTTGTTGTGATTGCGGTTTTTCGGTGTTATAATGTGTTACAATGTATGTATGATATGGTGTACAGGTTTAGAGGTTCAATTCTGATGTATATGAAAAAGGGATTTTTCGTAACAGAATAGCAGAAAATTGTTTCTGCAGGTCGAGTAATCGGTTACTCTGTTTGGGTAACCGATTACCTAGTGAAATTGGGGTTTCTGGCACATTTTACACAGAGTAATCGGTTACTCTATTTGGGTAATCGATTACCACTGAACGTGACAGTTTTTCTAAACTTCAAAAATTCATAACTTTTGATCTGTAAGTCCGTTTGGGCCGCCGTTTGAATCGTTGGAAAGCTGGTTTTATGTACTTTTTGTTAAAATTATTTTCAATGACAGAATTCCAACTATTCAACATGTGGTGTATGTTTGTGTTTAGTATGGGGATATGTTGAACTGTGAAATGTGGAAATTAGTTGTGCGATGCGTGTTGTTGTTGTGGATTGCGATGTTTGCATGTTTGAACAGGTGTATACTGTATGTTGGACAGTGGAGAGATAATGTATTGGTGCTATGCTAGTCATATGCATTACGTCGTTGTTGTATGTTGTTGTTGAGTGCAATAGTTGTTGCTTATGATGTTACATGAAGGATTTCTTGTTGTGGTGTGTTATGGTGAATAGGTATCTCAAGTGTGATCAAGAGGATCGTGAAGATGTATGATTAATATTATACATGTGTGTTGTATGCATATTGTGTCATGCATTTCATGGTGTTGGTGGGATGAATCATTGCTCAGGAGGAGTGTATGTGATTCATCCGTACTCCGATATGGAGAATGGTGGATATAGATCATTGCCAAGTAGGGGTGTATGTGATCTATCCGGGTTCGATTGAATGAACCATGATGTTGGTACCACATGAATTGAGTCTAGTTGGTGTCTCATTGCATTCGTTGGTAGTTGTGTTGCATTATGCTTTGTGTGATTATCTGTGTTTGTGTTGATGTGTGTGATTCTCATTAGAAGTTGTGATTGGGTGAACTACTTGATGTTTTATACTCTTATATTTATATCATTTTTCTCTTTTGTTTGATTTGAGAATATCACCCCTTCTGTTTGAATGTTGCCTCCACGTGGGTAACGTGCAGGTAATCAGGAGTAGTGTGGAAGTCGTGGTCGGTGAAGACGAGGTGCTTCACTTTAGTTTAGAGTCTGCTTTGATATGTAACATTGGGAGTCAGGAACACTTTATGCATGATTTTACTTTGTTAAAGAATTACAGTTGCCTTTACATTTTTGAAAACTAATATTTCGATTAATTGAAACCGTTATATTTTGTTGATCACAATGAAGAATTTCCGCTGTGTAATAAAGATGATTTTTGGATTAAAGTTGCATTAATATTTATTATATGTTGCATGTCTAATTTGTGAGCAAGTTCTTGTTGAAAGTAATACCCTTTTATTCCGAATTGTTTCAATTTACTCTGATTTTTCGATTAAATATTACGGGGGAATTTAGGGTGTTACAAAGTGGTATCAGAGCAGGTCGGTCCGTCCGGCCAGGTTGTCTAGTTATGTTATTCCCTAGTATGCGACATGTGTGAAAACACTGTCGGTGCTTGTTTTGTTTTCCATTTGCAGGTTGGGAATTAAACAAGTGGGGGAGAAGTATCTGCTTCTCTTGGATGATCCAATTATTGAGAGATTGGGTATCATGTTGCAGTGGGAAGGAGTGCAGTGTTGGATTGTTCAACTGTTGAGAATGGTGTGATCCTTGAGGGAAGACGGTCAGGTGTTTTCGTTGTTCGCTTCCTTATGAGGGGGAAGGCGATGTTATGGCTAGAGATGGGCCGGTGAGGTGTGGAGTATCCTGACGTGTTTCCTTAGGAGGTGCACAATTATCTTTAGTTAGAACAAGATGATGTCATCTTTGGACGAATTGGTGGAAATAAACCAAGTGTTTATCAATTATTTAGAGGAGTGGTGTAGTGTATTGCTGAGACAAGTGTAACTCCGGTGTTATTAGTTAAGAAAAAAGAAGGTAGTACGAGATTGTGTGTGGATTAGTGACAATTGTGTAAGGTAATGAGTGAAAATAAATATCCATTTCAACGGATTAATGATTTGATGGACCAACTGGTGGGCTAGTGTGTTTTCGGTATAATGGAATCGAAGTCGGATTACCTTCAGATTTGGGTGGAAAGTGAGGATAGTTGGATAATATTAGAAGTAATATAAAGAGGTGGAACTCATGTTCACCATTTCCAATCTTCATTTTCGCACTTAAGGAACAGCCTACACTAAGCAGGTGATAACTTTTTGCTAGTAACTCCGATGGGATCGATTCCAGACTTTTTGAAAAGCTTACGAAATTCTCTATAATTTGCATATAAATTTTGTCTTCTACATGTTTTTGGAGAGGGAGAAAAACGCGTTTGAAGATTTGGGTCTGATGCTGAATTTGGTGAGGACAGGTATATAGGATTCCTTGACCAGCCTCCATTGCGCAGGTGATAACTTTTTAATCGAAACTCGGATTAAAGCGATTCTTGAATTTCTGGAATCTACAGGAAATTCCCTTCAGTTTGGAATATAATTTTGTACCAAGAAGGTCTGTATTGAAGGAGATAATTGCTTTTGAAGTTGAGTGAGTCTTGCTGAAAGTGGGTAAGATGAGGTCAGGTATAAGATGTTTAGTAACAGGACGGAGGTGAGGACCTCAGAGAAACACATGGGGATGCGGCGTATGCCACTTGAGAATGATTAGAGTGGGGATATTTTTGAGGAATGGAGAAGGTTAAATAGTAGCGTGGATTGTGTGTCATTGATGACGTGGTGTCAACATGTGTCAGGAAGATTTTGGAAAGTTTCTATCACCAACCCGACGATGAGATGGTACTGTTAAGATTGTGATTAGGATGAGACCAAATGTGAAACTATGCGGATCATCGATATTGTGAAATTAAAGGAAGGACGAAGGATTTATTAGTATTGTTAAAGTCCTCTATTTGGATAAATGTTTCATTTAGAGCGGACCGATTTGGATTGTACTTGAAGTAGTAGCATTTCTGGTTTTGGGAGAATAGTTAACAATTATGTTGTGTTACAAGCGTGTATCGGAGAATATGTAATGGATTTTGGGCTTTTATATATCATTGACGAAGTTGAAAAGAAGGAAATTAAGAAAACGGTTGTAAGCCTTAGAGAGATGGTGGAGTATTATGCTTAGGTAACTTTGGGCACGAAGTAAAGGATGCTATTGTAGTTGGGTAACGATGATGTATGCCACCGTTATGGTTGCCAACTACCTATTGACAAATTGAGGAACTAATCACCCTTAATCTCTTGTTGATGGTAGACGGGATTATGTTGGATGGGATAGATGTGTCTTGCCAGCTGGTATAGTATGTACATTGAATTGTTTGAAGTCGAGCTAAGTGCTTGTGGATTGTTGATTAGTCGATGCAGATTCCTAAATCGGAAGATGAGGCGGATTCGAGGCTTTTATATGTTGATCGGATGATGTTGATAGTTACTTATCAGAAGCAGAGAACAACGTGCTGACTAAAGATATGCCAAGGGTGTCACCGTGGAGAGCCTTATTATTAGTAAAGAAAAGGATGACAGCGTGAGGTTGCGTGTAGATCGGTGAGTAGTATGGAAACTCACAGTTGTGTCCAAGGTAGCTTGAGTTTTGATTTGAGATGAATCGAGAATCCAATAGACATGAGACTTGAAGCATTGGAAAGATGATCCAGTGAGGGAATAAATGGAAATACGAGACCATGATTTAACCAAGGTTGTTTAGTAGAGGATAGTAGTGACTAGTACGCCTTAAAGTGTGTGTAGGGAGTATGGATCGTGTCTTCCATACTTATTTGGATAAGTTAGAACTGATGTTCATTGTGGATGTTCGGATCTATTATAAAAATTGGAAGAAGAACGTGTAGAGTAATTGAGAATTGAGTTACAAGTATTGAAAGAAGTGGAGTCATATGTTAAGTTATCAAAGTGTGATTTTTGGTTAGTAGAGATGAGTTTAATTGGTTGTGTTAATTTAGATGAGGGTATTGTTGTGGATCTATCCAAAGTAGATGTAGTTCTACAATGAGGAAGCTCTAAAGTGGGTTAAGGGGAGTATAATATTCTTGGACTTGGTTGGTTATTATCACGGAGTTTTGTAGCAGGAATTACGAAGGGCGCTTAGCACCGTTGAGCGCGCCCAGCGCGGTCTAGAAGATTTTCGCGATCTCGAGGCAGAGGCGAGTGCGCTTATCGCGAGCTGGAACTCGCTTAGCGCGGTCTGGGAGTGAAAAATGTGATTTTTCTTGTTGAAATTAATTGAAAACATGTATCCTTATACTGTTGTAATGCTCGTATTGTGTAAATTACTTGTTGTGATTTCGGTTTTTCCGTGTTATAATGTGTTACAATGTATGTATGATATGGTGTACAGGTTTAGAGGTTCAATTTTGATGTATATGTTGTTTAGGGATGTTGTGTAGAAGTGAAAAAGGGATTTTTCGTAACAGAATAGCAGAAAACTGATTCTGCAGGTCAAGTAATCGGTTACTCTGTTTGGGTAACCGATTACCTAGTGAAATTGGGGTTTCTGGCACATTTTATAAAGAGTAATCGGTTACTCTGTTTGGGTAATCGATTACCACTGAACGTGACAGTTTTTCTAAACTTCAAAAATTCATAACTTTTGATCCGTAAGTCCGTTTGGACCGACGTTCGAATCGTTGGAAAGCTGGTTTTATGTACTTTTTGTTAAAATTATTTTCAATGACAGAATTCCAACTATTCAACATGTGGTGTATATTTGTGTTTAGTATGGGAATATGTTGAACCGTGAAATGTGGAAATTAGTTGTGCGATGCGTGTTGTTGTTGTGGATTGCGATGTTTGCATGTTTGAACAGGTGTATACTGTATGTTGGACAGTGGAGAGATAATGTATTGGTGCTATGCTAGTCATATGCATTACGTCGTTGTTGTATGTTGTTGTTGAGTGCAATAGTTGTTGCTTATGATGTTACATGAAGGATTTCTTGTTGTGGTGTGTTATGGTGAGTAGGTATCTCATGTATGATCAGGAGGATCGTGAAGATGTATGATTAATATTATACATGTGTGTTGTATGCATATTGTGTCATGCATTTCATGGTGTTGGTGGGATGAATCATTGCTCAGGAGGAGTGTATGTGATTCATCCGTACTCCGATATGGAGAATAGTGGAGATAGATCATTTCTAAGTAGGGGTGTATGTGATCTATCCGGGTTCGATTGAATGAACCATGATGTTGGTACCACATGCATTGAGTCTAGTTGGTGTCTCATTGCATTGGTAGTTGTGTTGCATTATGCTTTTTGTGATTATCTGTGTTTGTGTTGATGTGTGTGATTCTCATTGGAAGTTGTGATTGGGTGAACTACTTGATGTTTTATACTCTTGTATTTATATCATCTTTCTCTTTTGTTTGATTTTAGAATCTCACCCCTTCTGTTTGAATGTTGCCTCCACGTGGGTAACGTGCAGGTAATCAGGAGTAGTGTGGAAGTCGTGGTCGGTGAAGACGAGGTGCTTCACTTTAGTTTGGAGTCTGCTCTGATATGTAACATTGGGAGTCGGGAACGCTTTATACATGATTTTACTTTGTTAAAGAATTACAGTCGCCTTTACATTTTTGAAAACTAATATTTCGATTAATTGAAACCGTTATATTTTGTTGATCACAATGAAGAATTTCCGATGTGTAATAAAGATGCTTTTTGGATTAAAGTTGCATTAATATTTATTATATGTTGCATGTCTTATTTGTGAGCAAGTTCTTGTTGAAAGTAATACCCTTTTATTCCGAATTGTTTCATTTTACTCTGATTTTTCGATTAAATATTACGGGGGAATTTAGGGTGTTACACGTGGAGTCCATGGGGGAGACGTGTGAGAGCTCCCATGGCGTGTAGATGGTTTGGACATCAATTGGGCCCTCCCTGACAAGGAGTTATGTTGGGTCATGCCCGACGATGTGCCAACCTTAGGCTCAGTCCAGAACAAGAGCTTGAGCAAGGGGAAGTCTTGAAGGTTGAGAAACACAAGAAAGGGAGGTTTGAATTGGGTTTCACATTTCGTCCCCATTTTACCGAATTTAAACTAATGGCGTTAACATGTAAATAAAAATAAATGAACATAATTATTTTTATCCTGGTTCACTGTTAACGAAGTTACTCTAGTCCACCCCTCGAGGTGATTTCGCCTTATCACAAGGACTTAATCCACTAATCATCAAGATGATTACATCCACAATGGATACCTTCCATTGACTTCTTGAGAATCTTGGCTTTCACTCGCCTATCAAGGAATCAACCTCTAAGCCATTTAACAACGACCTGGACCTCTCAAGCATCCTGGTCTTCACTTGACCGCTCAAGGAACCAACCTCCAAGCCATTCAACAATGACCTACCCCTCTCAAGCATCCTGGTCTTCACTCGACCGCTCAAGGAACATCACCTTTTTCAAGGATTTTCTTGTGCACTATATATGCTTCTTACAAGCTGATACACAAATGAAGTACAATAACACCTAAGTGTTTCTAGCAAGTTATGAGCAACAACTCCTTGCTGTCTAATACATAAACAATCTAAAGAATAAACCTCTAAGAGATTACTAGTTCTATATTGCTTAAAAACTTTCTTATTGAGCACTACGACTTCTTATCATGAGCTTTAAGCTTCTTTCTGATGAACTCCTTTTTGAGTAGGTAATGCTTCTTCTAGCTTAACTATCAAGATCAACTAAGTTAATATGCTTCACTTATTGATGTTTCACTTGACAAGTTTCACATGGCTTTAGCATGTTGCATCGTTGTACATTCTTCATCATTATGCTTCAGTTTCTTCTTCATCGAGCATTCTTCATTTAAGCTTCAGCTTGCAGCATCTTGTACTCCTTTCTTAAGCATATAATGCTTTTTTGAATTCAACCATCAAGTTCAACTAAGCTACTATGCTTCACTTATTGATGTCTCACTTGAGTAGTTTCATATAGTGTTAGTATGATCATCGTTTGTGCACACTTTGTATTTAGCAGCTTCATCTTTGCTTGCTACATGTTGATTGTTTGCTGTGTTGAATAATCCTTTAGTATGAACAACAACCAACAAACTTTTTATCTATCTCTCTTATGATCAGCGACTGCTTTTAGCAACAAGCAACATTTCTTCAAGCTTCCAAGTCTTCAATTTATAGAGCATGAAAGAATAGATCTATTGAGGGGTATTCTTGGAAACATATTCCAATAGCAATATCCCAACGTTCACATGAAGGAATGGTCAACATCATTGTACAAAGAGCTGTCCTTGCGCCACCCTATCGAGGTAGAGGTCATAGAGTTTTAGTACTATTATATTCAGCTCAAAACCATTTTTATCTTCAGTCTTCTAGCATCTTCAGAGGCTTCAGATATTAACTTGATGAAGCGTGTTGTAGAAGAGTCATTCTTTGTGTAATCTTTAGAACCACAATCTTCAGAATTCCATATCTTCGTTCAGCAGAACTATCTTAAGAATCTTCAGCACGTGGTTTCTTAGAAGCATTATCTTCAGAGTCTTCAGAACATGTTTCTTCAGAACCTTGTCTTTAGAGTCTTCATATTTCATTAAGCACGTTCTTTGTCTTCAGAGTCTTCAGCACTTTGTTCAATCAGAACCTTGTCTTCAGAAACTCTTCAGAACTTGATCTTCATAAATTGTGTCTTCAGAATCTTTAGAGCTTTGTTCACCTGAACCACATCTTCAGAATCTTCAGAACTTATAACATTAGAAGCGCATCACATTAGAAAGTCTTGTATATATTTTTCATAAAGTCTCAATTAGAATGCCCAGAACTAACGTTCATTAGAACCATTGTATTAGAAACATTCATGAATCTTGACTCTATCTTGTACACACATATGTTTTCTTCCAGGGTGTTGATAACATAGTCTGATGACGTCACACACCTTTTTATCGGAGTCAGAATCATATTGACAATAACCACACACTAGACAGAAATCATATCATACAAAATTGTTCTCTTATATAACATATACAGTTATCATCAAAACTCAAAGGCCAGATGTAGAACCAAATCTTGTTCTTACAAGTCTCAGTCTGATGACCAGAAGAGCAGGTGGCTCGGTAAGAGGGCGTGGGCAAGAGAAGTCTTAGACATTTGCTCTAAGCAAGGGGAAGTCTCAACCTGAAGACCTTGGAGCAGGTGGTTCGGTCAGAGGGTGTGAGCAAGGGAAAGTCTTAGACATGTGCTCTAAGTAAAGGAAGTCTCATACAGTTGGTCTGAGCAGTTGTAAAAGTCTTATGCAAGAGCATAAGCGATTGTAATCATGAAGTGGTTATAATGAAAATCTCTTGTGAGGAAAGGGGACTCGAGTACTCTCAGTTAGGGGTGGAACCAGGATAAATCTTTTGTGTCTTCTGCTGTTATTTTATTTACTTCTGTTATATCCTCTGCTAATGAATTAAACAGAATCTAAACACCAGTTCTGATTCTGAAACTCTGATCAGAAGTTAAATTAAAAGAAAACGCGAAACACAATTCAACCCCCCCTTCTTGTGTACTTTTCACACCTTCAATGTAACCTCCGGTTTCCTCAGCTGAAGACTGCAAAGCTTTTCAAGCCCAGGTACAACAGTTGATTGACAAAAGGTACATATCCTTTACAGAAGGAAGCCTTGTGGTAAACGTCAACCTCCCGCCTGAATGAGTTCGAAGACTTCAAGAAGCATCTCCTAATGCAAGTGGTTCAGACAAGAAGACATCCTCAAACATTGGAAATCATTGGATCATTTTTATCATTGCATTTGTAACTTCTTTATGATAAATGTTACTTGTTTTTAAACATTGTTGTTTTGAATGGTAATATTAATGAAGTGATCATGCATTTTCTGAAGCAATCATGTCGTATTCACTCATTTTTATTCTCTTATATCAAAATCATAAAAAAAATACATCCATATTCCTCCCATTCACTTTTTCAAACTGCTATTTTAGCAAAGATTTGAGGGGGGATAATGAAAACTAAACACCCATAGTTGTTGAAGACATGCTTTTAGATAAAACCTTGCTGATGATGTACATGCATTATTTTAAATCCCAAAACACTGGAGAGATAAGAAGTTAGTCCCTAGTTAACCCCTTTGAGCCTAGAAGTAGTTGTTTCCTTCGGATCTTTAAACCCTTACGCTTAACCCGGGGCAAGGTAATTGTTCAGTAAACCTGACCACGTATTTGAATTTTAAGAGAATACATCCCATCTAGGGATCAACCACATGATAATCTTCGTACACATCTCGAAGTTTCGAAAGGAATCATGCAAATTCCAAAAGTTATGTCGGTTGTTCTTTAATGAACAATGACTTGGCAGTCACAACCCTTCGGCAAAATCAACAAAAAAAAGAGAGAGAGAGAGAGAGAGAGAGAGAGAGAGAGAGAGAGAGAGAGAGAGAGAGAGAGAGAGAGAGAGAGAGAGAAAGTTCGCTAAGTCGAACACCCAAAGAGGAAACTTAGGCAAAAATTAGGGCAATCCTGATGGACTTGAAAACACAAAATTGGTCCAGGCAAAAATTAGGGATACAAAGCAAAAATTCAAAAGCAAAAGAGGTCATCAAATCCTCAGCAAAAACAAAACAAGATTTGGTGACCACCATATCAAGAATTGAATGGTCACTGACATCCATGACAAAAACAAAAGGATGACTGCCACTTCAAGATAATCTTGAATCATTATTTTCACTTTCACATCATCAATCTCTCTTCAAAGATGAATGTGTGCATCAATTTAACTGAACATAAGACTGAAGATCATCACGAAGAAGGGGTGGATTAAAATCAAATTTGAGCCTTATATCCTTTGTTTCAAATAATCGTGAACCAGGCCACGTTACAACCCTCAAAAGACCTAATTGAAGCAGGGTCTATTTTGAAAGAATACCACAACAAGGTTACGTAAACTGACTCCTAGAGATTTGCTAATCTTCTTCTTGCTATATCTTCCATAATGTGAATTACTAAATTAGCACTGCGTTTGGACTAATGGTTCATTCATCACACACTATCACATCATGATTTTTTCAAACTTGCATGAGCATCGCATTAAAATTACCATTTGTGAATGAACATTTTTAATTACAAGTCAATAGTTGACATTAGAGAAATTCCAACAAAGAGCAATCAAAGAAGAACTTAATCATTTGTTAAAGTTGACCAAAATTAAGAACACCTTGTAGTCCTATGGATAAGGGGCATTGACATCCAATGATTATGTGGACCCAAGGAATCAGTCAGTCTAAAGCAAGTCCCAAAGCATCAGTTAATTGAAGGGAAAATTATTCAAGGATCGGTTGATCAGAAGTGAATCATCTCAGAATTCTACCAACCAGGGGCAGATCACCCACAGGTTCTGTTGATTAAGGGCAAATCCCTCCAAAGCTCAGTTTACCAGAGTTAAGTATTGTAACGCTCATACTAGAGCAAGCCACCCTAAGAGCACATCAAAGCCAACCACTCCAAGAGTCGTTAAATCCTTTCACAACTTGAAACATTGGGGCAAGTCATCTAAGACCATGTCATGGCAAGCTACTTCCAAATTCCTTTCAAGGTGAACCTTGTTTCAAGGACAAACTGGGGAAAGATGAGCTATAGAGGGGAAAGTCCTCTCCATTCTTTTAAGCTGCTCAAGCAAACTTTGCTAGCAACCTTTGAGTTCAAGACGAGTGTCGGGGAATCATATTATTACCCCATCCTATAACCTGAGCCTTTTGACAAAGAAGCTTTGGTACAAAGGACCTCCCATCCATCATCCACACAGGGGCACCTTTAGAAACCTTCCAATCATTGCATAAATAATCCTCATGCATTATTCATGTCACTTTGCTCTAGCATAAAGCCATGCATACCATCTCATTCATCGGGCATAACCCCACAACATGAATCAGACATCAAAAGCCTTGTAACCAAATCACTTAAAAACTCAGTTCCCGTATAGAAAATCAGCTCAAAGTCTAACTCTCGTATGGAAAATCATTTACCAAATACCAGTTCCCATCTGGTAGACAACTTTTAAACCAGTTCCCGTCTGGTCACCTATTCTTTAGCCTATTTTTAATTCCAGTTATCGTCTGGTAGTCAATCTTCTTTTCAAAACCAGATCCCGTCTGGTGGCCCATTTTAAAAGCCAGTTCCTGTCTAACGATAAAACAATAGGAGGCCAGTTCCCGTCTGACAACTTAATCATTTTCCACCAAATCTCGTCTAGTAATCTACCTTAAAAACCAGTTCTCGTCTGGAAGTTCACCTTCAAGTCCACTTTCGTTGGCAACAAAGAAATAAACCCCTAAAAAATCCAATCACCATCAGGTCCAACCTGATCCTACACCAAACCAAAGCCCAATTGTTCTTGGCACACCAAACCAAAACCCAACCTTGTTTGGCATCCCTCCAAAGCCCAATCGTTATTGACACCTCCAAAAACAAATCTTTATCACTACCTACAAAGCCCAACCATACTTGGCACATTCATCACCCGTGAACCACTTATCCTCATATCCCCAGCAACCCAAGCATACATCACCATTTTGTATACATTAATCATCATTACATGCACACTTAACTAATCTTTCTCGAAAGCACAAAGTTTGCT
The DNA here is from genome assembly GCA_022829125.1 of Lathyrus tuberosus. Classification (NCBI taxonomy): domain Eukaryota; kingdom Viridiplantae; phylum Streptophyta; class Magnoliopsida; order Fabales; family Fabaceae; genus Lathyrus; species Lathyrus tuberosus. Next base: position 886,598 of record JALAZF010000196.1, on the reverse strand, counting down.
TGGACATCCTGACAGGATTCTTTCAGAGGATTCCTCTCTTTACTTACCTTTTGTAATTCCTTCTGTTGCCTTTTGCACGAAGTGTTGTCTCTTCACTTGCCTTTTGCAAGTCTCCTCTACCTTTTGTAGGAGAAAATCTTCATCACTAAAATACATTCCATATTTTCTCCTAACCTTTTTTTCAGTAGTCTTCTCTGCCTTTTGTAGAAGGAAACCACAATCCTATATCCCTCCTAACCTTTTGTTCAGGAGTCCTCTTTGCCTTTTGTAGAAGGAAACCACAATCTTATATCTCTCCTAACTTTTGGTTCAGGAGTCCTCTTTGCCTTTTGCATAAGGAAACCACAATCCTATATCTCTCCTAACCTTTTGTTCAGGAGTCCTCTCTGCCTTTTGCAGAAGGAAACTTCTCATATTTCTCCTAACCTTTTGTTCAGGAGCCCTCTCTGTCTTTTGCAGAAGGAAATCACATCCTATATTTCTCCTAACCTTTTGTTCAGGAGTTCTCGCTACCTTTTGTACGAGAAAAAAAATCAATCGTGGAATGATGTTCTTCAAGTTCCTGCTTAACCTTTTGTTAAGGAGCTCTCACTACCTTTTGTATGAGATATCGCATCCGTATTCCCCCTAACCTTTTGTTAAAGAGTCCTACTTGCCTTTTGCATGAGGAATTTACTCGCTCCCTTGACTTTTGCAAGTATCCTCTACCTTTTTTAGCATAAAATCTTATCGTCCCCCTACCAAGTCACACTTGCCTTTTGCAAGAAGCCTCTCTACCTTTTGCATAAAAAATTTCAAATTACACTTATACCCTTTGGTGTTTGTAAAAACACCACCATTTCCTTTCTTGGAATCCTGCAAGGATGTCTCCCCTTCCAAGACTGGAAAAGCTCATCATTGAAAGATACTCATTGAAGTATACCATGCATTGCATATCATGCACATCATGACATAACCCTCATAACTGACATGTTCTCACCATAAAATACCTTGTTCAAATCCCCAACAGCTAAACCCATATCACCATCCCATAAAGATAAATCCACAATACACATACACTTTAATCCTCTTATACCTCGAATGTCTGAAAGTCGTTGCTATTCATACCTTCAGGTCCAAGAAGATTAAATAGGGGCAGCTGTCATACCCCAATTTTGACTGGGCTTTTTAAGATTTTCATACATTCGACTTTTTTCACTTTGCATCATCTGCATAGCATAACATGTCTTTCATCATGCATGATGCCTAAAATATTGGACAAAATAAATTTATCGGATTTACAGACAGATCGGCCAAACTGAATCTCAACTGTGCGTAAGATCAGTAGACGAAAAATATCAAAATCGAGCTTGCAGATGTCAATTATATTAATCTACATTTCACATAGTTTAACCTGGCGTGCTCATTTTATTTTTCGATTACTATTTTGGTCACATTTTGATCAGTCTGAGCCTTTTAACCGATCAGATTTTATTTAAAATTTGGTCAAACGTTATATTTTTTTTAGAGGTTTATTTCGCGTTGATCATTTTATTTCATTTTTACACTAAAGAACACCTAAGGCGTTGTGGGTATTAATTAAATATATATTAGACCCCAAAATCCACCTATTCCGGACTAGACCAATGGCTAGGCATGACCCAATCCACTTCTGCTTCCAGAACGGCTCAATTGCCTAAGTCCAGCAGGTGTGGGGCAGCATTTACCTTCCTGCCCCTCTACCGGGCACATATGGACAGATGAGCCTCAAGGTCATTTGCTCCTCCCCGATATTCCTGCCCATTACGCACAACTCCACCATCCAAGAACACCCATGGCGCCTGTGCCCGGAACTACGCCTTTGCCCCTGACAACGGCTAGTTTTGGGCATCTCTGCCCGTCATAATTGCTAGTTTTCGACAGTTACTTATTCTTCAGAAAACGGTTATTACGCCCCGAAAATAGGGACCGTTAGCCACGCGCTGGGGGTATTATAAAAACCATCTCATTTGAGAGGGTCAGGCATTAAAAAATCATCCTTAGAAACTCATACTTTTGTACTTGCCTTTCTCTCTCCCGATTCTTACTTTAGCATCAGAGTGTCTTGCAGGTACACCCCTCCTCATCTCATACACCCAACATCACAAACGTTTCTCTTGACCCACTTCAGATTCTGATAAGCCTTCATGATCACCACCATATAAGAGTCCATTGGCCCAAATGTAAAAAAAAAAAACTAGACCTACAAAGAACCAACAATGGGGCGGCGCTCACTTTCATCAATAATATTTTCTCACCGACATATCACGTTAAAACCAACTTTTCTTTTTCTTTCTTTCCGTAACCACATTTTCTATCCTTTAACAACCTTCCTCAACCTTGAATTTTTCCAATGTAACCTCTTCTTCCCACCGTCCTGCATTTTTCCTCCATACCATTAACCAAGCACAACTACAAACAACCTCTACTCACCTTCAATTCAACCACCATTAAAACAACTCCTTCCTTATACAAATCTCACTCCACCACTTCAACGTATTCTCTCTTCACCTTAAACCACAACAACAAACATCACTATTAAAAAACTCCATCAACATAAACCTACTGCCTCTTCTCTATCCAACATTCGCATTAACATCAATACTCACCATCTTTCTTAAATAGAAGCTAAAACGAAATACAATACATCTTTACACAACTGATTCACCTATCTTGCTCTTTTCTTCCTTCACCTTTAACACCAACATTCACACCGCCCTTTTTACTTCGCTCGCACTGAAACAACTCACTGTTAACAACTAATCCATACTTAAGTGATAATGGCATCTCACTGCACCATATCACCTTTGCGACATTGAAGCTCCACGACGGACAACATAAACAAATCGTGTTTCCACCAACCAAACTGGCAACAAGTCACTAACACCCGCCGTGAAGAAACTTTCATTTCCAACAACACCCTTCAATCATACTCCCTCCGGTGAACACACCTCCATATGTTTTCTCTGTTCCAAATCGAGCCACCACAATCAACCAAAACTCACTTGACCGCCGCTCGTTTACAGCAACCCACCAATACCGCATTCGTTGTCGCCGAGAGAACGAGTGAGGGAGGACGAGAGTGAGAGAGGAACGAGATCGAAAAAGCAAAGCCTGAGAAAACAGAGAGAGCAAAGTGAACAAAGAGAGCGACGCGAGAGAGAGGAAAGCGCGGCGAAAAGAGAGAGCATCGAGGGAGAGGATGAGTTCTTGCAATAGTTTTTTCCCCTCTTTTTTTATTATTTTCTGCTCATTTCAATTTTGGTATTTTGTTTGAAGTTGGAAAAATTCGACTACTGATGGTTTTCTTTTCTTTCTATTTTGCTAAATATAGATTAGGGCTTGTCTGATTTATTTTTAGCCCATCAGACTGCTTCCCACACCTCTGCCAGTGCATTATAGCTTCCTATTTTCCCCTCTTTTATTTTCTTTAATTTTCATTTCATTTTCTATTTTGATTTTTTTCCTCCAAATTTGTTTTACTAATTTCTTTTCCAATTTGTTTTACCACTTTTTATTGTCTTCAATCTCTTGATTTCTATTATTTTCTCTTTTTTCTATTATTTGTCTTTTTTGTAATTTTATTTCCTATTATTTTGATTAATTGTTTTTTATTCTTTTAATTCTATTCTCTCTTTAATTTTTATTAAATTTCATTTTCAAATCAATTTCAATTTAATTTTTTATTCAATTTTTGTTTACTTTTGATTTTGCCCTTTGTGATCATTCGGGTTGATGAAATCTTCAACATCATTGAGTAATGATCCCTAGGTTGATTGAACCTTCAACACTTCAAACATGTTTATCAATGATCATTAGATCATTCTTGACGCTTTGAGGTATTGATAGGTTGTCCTTGGTTGATCATATTTTGAATCTCTTGATGATAGATGAGCCCATTGTGTCAACTTGAGTTTGCTTTCTATTTTCTTCTTTGATTTTCTCATTGTGCTACATGTTTTAGGAGAATAACTTTGTGTTATTTCTCTAACATGTTTAAGAACATAAATTTCATTGACCGACCTCAGATTGGTGTGGCTTCTACATAAGTTCACTTATGATTGCTTAACATAGCGCTAGATTTGTCCCGATTCGATTAATCGAACATTCGATTACTAACTTCTAACTTTAATGTTCTTGCACTTTATTTTCTCGCAATTTACTTCCTGCAATTTACTTTCCGCAATTCGCTCTTTATCATTCATTTTGATGCACTTTACTTTATGTCATTTTTTTCTTCTTTGATCTTTATCTTATTAAAAAGAACAAAAACATAATAAAATGAATATACCAAAAATATGATTCTCTATTGGTGACCTAAAAGAAAGATCCTCATGGACTGTGTGATTGACCTTAGCATGATTTGGAGTATTTTGGACAACATTGGACTATGTATTTTGACCTTAGCTTAACATGGAGCATCCTTAGGGATTCAAGGTCTTAATCATCAAGAGTTTGGTTCATGGCGCTACCCTCAAGCAAAAGGGAGACATGTAACCTCTGATTTCCTTTTCCTTGCTTAGCTTAGGACACTTTGCACACACACGGCTTTCTCTTGGGCTACCTAACAACAAGACCATTTATTTCTCGCATCAACATCCCTTGTATTTTTCATGTATCCCTCTCCCTATTTTGAGTACTTTCTTTACTTTCCCGCTTTTCTTTTGTTTGATTTTTCCTGCTAGCTATCCTTAGGGACTAGGATTGACCTCACCATTCTCTATTAACCTTGTAAGTTGATCACCTTGTGCACCGCCATCAACCAAACCCCAAAGCATTCTTGATCCATACATCAAGCCATACCCAACTTGTAAGTCGATCGCTTCATGCATTACCGTCAACTTTTCCCTTTTTATACTTAAACATTTCCGTAATCTTGAATAAAACCCTTGATCTAACGTCAAGTAGCATTTTCTCAATAAACTCAAAAACACAATGAAATACGATTAGGATTGCGCGCCACGAGCCTTAAGTGGCGGAGAAGGAGTGAAAATGGATTTTTCCTGCCCTCACTCTAATTATTTTGGACACAAGACGTTTGGCTTGGTAGTTTGAAATATTCACCTCCACCCATAGTCTTTAGTGTAATCCTACTCAAGAACAACCTTATTTTTAAAACCCTAAAAACAACATCAACTCATCAAACTCTTTTTGCGCCTTAGGGTATCATCCCGAAAACCCTTTTTCAAGGTAAAACCAACTAACACACACTCATTTTCTACGTCGAAATACAGAGCTCTGATTCCACATTTCACGATGAGGATACGTAGGCACAAGAACCCTAATCCCTGGCGAGCACCCTAATAAAAAAACCTTCCATTTTCCCTTTAGCAAGTAGAACTTTACATAACAACATTCATTTACGCTTAGACAACCTAGATGGTTCCCGGTGAGTACAACGGATGTGAGGGGTGCTAATACATTCCCTTTACATAACCGACTTCCGAACCCGAATTTGGTTGCGAGATCATTTTCTTCACCTTTAGGGGGTTTTACCGATATTTTCCCTTTCCCCTGGAATAAATAAAATTCGGTGGCGACTCTGTGCATTTTTCGTGTAGTGACAAGTTTCATACAATGTCTAAAGAGTACAGGCCATAACAATAATCAAAGGAGGACCCACCTGGAATGCAGTGAACTTTTCGTCGTAAGTCTCTCTTTTCTTCTCTTTTCTTTTTCTTTCTTTCCTTTCACTCTTTGGCTCTCTGACTCATTCTCTAACTTTTATTTTTCTTTGTTGTGGTGCGAGGTATTAGCGGAGGTTACAGAGGCGTAATGAGGAGGCTAGGGTTTTAGGAAAAGTTTGTCTTCGATGTGAAGGCAAACTTTTAGGTTATTGCTCTGTGAATTCGTTTGTGTTTTCTTTGTAAATTGCTTAGGGTTTTTATAGGTAGAAATTAGGTTTAGGAATTCAATTTGATTGTTCTAGTTTAGGAAATTTTTTATTATATTAGATTAGGTTTTGATTCTGATTGTCTTAGGGCGCTAGTTTGTGTAAATTGGGAAGTATCCATGGCCTTTTCAAATATAACAGAATCCCTTTGTAATAAAAATTTGGTTTTTATGATTTGATCTTTTTTTGACATATTTGGATGTTTTTGGATGTTTGTGGTTTTCACGGACAAAAATAAAAATAAAATAACAATAATAATAAAATAAAATTAAAAAAACTATAAACTAAAGAATGGCCTAAAAATTAAATTAATAATAATAGCAATAATAAAAACTAATAAAATTAATTGATAAAAATGAGAACAGGTGTATAAAGTAAAAACAAAACAAAAAATGGATAGAATAAAAGTCAAAATAGTCTCCTTTGACTTTTAATTAAGTGGGTTGACCTTTGACTCAGACCACTGCAAACCACTCAGATGACTCAGATGGATGAGTCAACTGAAACAAAATGACTCAAATAAAGAGAAATGCACAAACAAAGACACATGTCTCAGATAAAGGCAATTGACCTAGACATAACTAACTCAGACAAAATCAAAATGACTCAGACAAAATGCAAAGTACATAGTCAAAGGTTCAATGTCTCAGGCAAAGGTGAATGATCAAGTGACACAACAGATGACCCAAAAATAGAAATATCATATAAAAATTATGGGAAAAATTTAGGGTGTGACAAAGCTCACCCAACAGGCTAGGGTGTCTACTCTAATGCCAATTGAAATTTTGTTTCTCATGGGATATATGTCGAATAGGCATGGCAATGGGGCGGGTTTAGCTAGCCCCGCACCCGCACCCGCCTCCCCTGTAGTAGACTCGCACCCGCCCCCAAACCCGTTTGGGGATAGAAATTTACCCCCAGAAGAAGAACGGGTTCCCCGCCCCCACCCGCAAAAAAAATAGCTTTTTTAAAAAAAAAAATACATATTTTTCTTATTTCACAAATCACCTGGACAACATGAATAATGACATCAAAAATACAAAAAATCACTCTTAATTTAAGTAAATAGTTGTAGGGTTTAATATTTAAACATCATTACAAATATTTTTTCAATCATAACCCTGAAATCAGTACAAACATTTGACTCTAATCATAATATTTTTAAAGTTACACAAACATGATTGGTTTGATTCAAGGTATAAATCACTCACAACAACCAACAATTTTTTGCAAAGTACAAATGCAAAAGTAAAACAGTACCATCAACAAAAGAATCAATCCAACAACAAGGAACAAAATATACTAAATCATCATAACAAAAAATGTTCTAAATAAACAACAATTTTTCTAATAATTTTCATCTTCGAGGCGGGAGTTGGAAATAGAAGTAGCACCATTGATCAACAACTCATCTGTATTGAAAAATAAAAGTTAAACCATAAAAATTTAACATGAGATAGGTGGACATTGTGTTTGAGAGGTACCATCATTTTCCATGACTAATTATCCTGTTGAGTTATACATAAGAACAAACTAAAATTTATCAATATTCTACAACATGAATACAACATGATCAAAATGCACCAGCAAAAGCATACATCATAAGCAAAAGCAGCATGAATACACTTTTGTAATTATAATCGCTAAGTTGGTATTACTATCACTATAATTATAATATATAGTTTTAAAATTCACTTTACAGCCGAACATTAATAGTGAAAGGGCAAGCAAACTTGTTAACAATTATAGGAAGATGACAATTCTAGATCCCATTCTTAAAGCCACCAAAATTGTCCCTGATAATGCAATCCTTTATGAATTAACTTTCATCAACAGTATAATCTATAATAGTTATATTAAAGCAATTCCTGAGCTATATTGTAAACAACATGAAAAAAACTAAGGAATTATATCTATTAGAAATAAGACTGTGATTTCCCAACCTAGGAGGAAAGCATTTAATAAATTGATTAATCCACTGAAAAATGGCACTAAAAAATGACAATAGAATTAAAGCAACAATACAACCCTTTATGAAATAGCACTCATCAACAGTACAACCTATAATAGTTTTATTAAAATAATTCCCGAGCTATATTGTAAACAACATGAAAAAACTAAGGAATTATATCTATTAAATGATTGCCACTGAAAAATGGCACTAAAAAATGTTGTGGCACTAAAAAATGGCACTAAATGATTGCCACAGTGGTGCTACAAACAATTTTGGCACTAAAAAATGTTTCTATTTTATTTTAGGTACTTGTTAATATAACTTGGCTTTCAAAATTTAATTTTTCAAATTACTTTACTACAAACTTATTGCTCATCTTCTAAAAGCATACTCAATATAATTCACTTTTGGCATACTCACTATAATTATAATTATAATATCAAATGACAATAGAATTCACTTTTCAGGTTGCCTTTATATCAGTTTATAAAAAATGCCTTTTAGATTCCAACTTACAAACTACATATGAAGAATAATAGAGATACTTAGATAAACAATAACAGAACAATAAGAGACTTCACTAGCATCACACTTATTTTAGATCACACAAATTTTATTCTAAGCTTGTATTTGGAACAGCCCAAATTTGTCTATGATAGAACGACCAATTTTCTAATACTATCAATTAATTCAGCAACATGACTAGAATTCTTGTACCACCAATAAATACTCGATAACTACATAGAAATTAAAATATATCCAACAGGATGCTGCAGAAGGACACAACACACGAGATACGCACACAACCTAAATAAAGTACCTACAAATGGATGAGTGATGACTCCTAATCAAATAGATATAAAAGTAATCACCACATTTTTCTTTAAAATAATGCAGGATAGTTCAAAAAACATAATGTATTCATAATATATTCATAATGTATTCATAATGTATTCATATCAGTTTATAAAAAATTCCTTTTAGATTCTAACTTACAAACTACATATGAAGAATAATAATAGAGATAATTAGATAAACAATAACAGAACAATAAGAGACTTCACTAGCATCACACTTATTCCAGAAACAATAACAGAACTTCTTTCAGACATTTGAACAAACAATTGGTAGACACAATCCAAATTTAAAATATACTGTTATTAACTTGTAAATTTCAATTAAAAGATTGATGAAAAATAGAGAGATAAACAAACACAACACCTAGAAATCATTCAAATCACAAAACCCTTTTAGAAAAAAAATAGAAAAAAAATATAGAACAAAAGAAACAAACAATAACTCATTTTGTTCAATGAATTGAAAGCAACAATAGATCTATGGAGAAACAAAGAAAGACATAAAATCAGATTCAGATCAAATAGAAGATATGAAGAGAAACTACGAAAGACATAAGAATGGAGAGATGCACTACCATTGATTTCAGAAATAGAGGAGAAACACTACCGCCGGCGAGTCGCGACCAAAAATTTTTGTTTTGTAACTTGTTGTGTACTTGTGTTGAGAGGAAGATGAGATGAGAGGAAGGAAATGAAAGGGTTCTCAAGTAGTCAAGTTGTATAATGCCACTAATAACTGATTAGGTACGGGTGAGAAAAAAAAGTATAATAATAAAATAATTAAAATAGGGGTATTAAAGTAAATTCCATCTGACGGGGCGGGGCGCGGGTGGGTGCGGGGCGGTTAGTAGCATCCCCCACCCCCGCACCCGCGCCTGTAATTAAAAACCGGGTTTTCCCCGCACCCGCACCCGTACCCATTCAAACCGGGTTTTCCCCACTAATTTCGGGGCGGGTCTGGGTTTTTTTGCCATGCCTAATGTCGAACGCAATGCTTCAACAATAGGTTTGGCAGGTTAAACCAAAAACACCACAATAGAAAATACTAGATGATGGAGCAGAAAAACAGTAAATAACATGATAGTTGTTTATCTAGTTCGGTGAAACCACACCTACGTATGAGGGGTTGAGTCCACGACCCAAGAAAGGAAATTCATTATTAGTAGCTTAGTACAATTAGTCTTACAAGTAGCAACAAATCCTATGTTGTTCAATGCCTCTTCCTAACACTACCCAATGATTTTATATTTAGAGTCTCCCTAAATATTACTCACTTTCTTCTCAATCACACAACCTATCATTGAAGATTACAACTCAATAATCAATTTTGAATACTACCACTCAACTCTAGACAAACCTTCTATGTCGAGTTATTGAAACATAGAGGTGTACATACAACAATAATAAGGACTCAAAATAAACCCTATCACTCTAAAATCTTCAATGTATTATTTGACTCCCAATGTAGGTTTTGAGCTCCTTATATAGCATAATAACTCTAGATTTTTCTCCTTGGATAATATCTTTAATTTCGTCTAGAATTAATGCATAATTTGTTGGATATTTGATTTGTTCCATAAATATCTCCAACAATAAGATAAGATTTGGTTTGTTACAAATTCAGATTTAAATCTCTTTAAATCTGATTTGATCTTCACAATTGTCCAGCAAATCATATAATCATATTGTTAAATAAAAGTAATAATAACTAACTGAATCTTCTCAAAAGATTCATTCAAAACACAACAATCTGGCGCCTAACGAGTAAGACTCAAATGTCGTACCAACATGTTGAAGCATCGCGCCCAGCATGTGTCCTTTATACAGTTTGAGCAAGTTAGACCAATCTTAAACACTTGTACACTTCTCCATATTGTTGTTTTGTTAAATGGAGTCAATCCAATAGGAACTATAATATTCCGCTTGAAAAAATATTCTGATTATGTGGAATTTTTTTTTAGAATAACACATTTATTAAAAAAAATACCAAATAAAACAACATTTCAAATAAATGACCAAAATGGCATGGTTTGGAAAAACAGCAATGGGTGGCGCCATATGGGATGACGCCTCAGTTAAAAGGCAAAAGCCATACCATATGGCGCCTCAGGCCAAATGGGTGTGCCCTAATTTTTTTATACTGCAAAGGGGGAGGCGCCATCCCACACTTCATTTTTTTTTAATTTTTTGTTTAATTTGTGAAATGAAAAATGTATTGGAAATAAAATTAGGGTAGTCATAAATACATCAGAATGTTAAGGACAACCATTAGTACAATCGGTGGTAAAAAAAATTCAATGATCGTGCATATCTAAACGTCCAACAGTTCCACATGCAGGGGCTCTTGTGTGGCGTCTTTGTCTACCACTACGATTTTGTTGAGGTGTGGCTGGTCTTTGTGTCTGTTGAGATGTCCCTGACGCATCAGACGATAGCCCCGGCGCATGAGACGAATTCTGAAGCATCTGTCCCTAATAGTCGGGAGATTGTCGCCGACTGCGCTTCCGTAATCCAGCTGCATGCCCATGTTTGTGTAGTTTGTATGGGGGGTTGGGTTGGTTGCATACGGTATGGTTGGCGGCAAATGTTGCATTGATGGGTGTTGGTACTGATTTAGTGGTTGATGTGGGGTTTGGTAGTCGAAAAATGGGTGGGTTTGTTAGCTGTAGGACGATTGTGGTTCTTGGTTGTAGGAAGATAGGGTGTTCATTTGTGGGGGGATATGGTGGGATGGGGTGGGTTCGAAAGACTTGTCAGGGCTATAGGCGGGATGGGGGTAGGGGTAAGGGTTTTCTTGTTGTGATTGAGTAGGTGGCATGTTATGGTAGGGGTTAGGCTCTTCTTATTGTTGGGTATAGGTAGGTGTATGATGTTGGGCATATTGCTGGGTATGCTGCTGCGAGGAAGACACACGTTGACGGGTGTTGAAGCTAGAATAGCAGCAAGCAAAAATATATAAGTAACCCAGTTTTGTCGTTCTCCACAGGGATCAGTGCGAGAGAAAGAATGCCATTCAACGGTATCTATATTTCTAAGCTCATGGATCAAAAGTTCTGGTTTAAAATGAACCAAAAGCAAATGCGGGAAATTAAAGGAACAAAAAGCAAGTAAATAACAATAACACATTCTTTGGAGAAGAGAAACTCAATAGAGATCAATCGATAACACATGCATTCTTCTAATCAAGTAAACACAAATCAATCATTCGCCTAATATCCTCACGTATCACCCACAACAGAGGTTATGTCTAACGCAACATCGAGAGAACAACCGTATTGTCTCATTGGTGATGTCTCACGCAACAAAACCAACAAAGAGCATTAAGAACTGATACTCACGCAAGTGTTAAGCCTAAATCTATCTCTAGAGTCTAGCCCCAAAAGATATTACTATAACACCCATATCAGATAAATGATTTCTTCGTGTTAAAGCCAAGATCAGAATACGTACATACGCTTAACCCTTTTTACATGTATTCAACTAATTTTCCAAATGAATGTGAATATCCTTCTTCATCCCTATTATCACACATCCTCGCGATATCGTATCGATCCTACTCATGCTACCCATGCTACTTAATCAACACAATACAAAAAAATATAAAATGAATATCAACTCACAAAACCATGTCAAAAGTTTGCTCATTGATAGAAGAAAATCTAAGATCAAAGATTTGTAAAGGTTTTGTCAAGACCACAAATAATCAATCAAAGACAACAACAATAGAAAATCAAAATTCATTCACAAATATAGATTATAGGAAATACAATAGGTATCAAAAGATTTACATACAAAATCTCAACAAATAGAGAATACAAAGAGAAGAAAGGAGAAGAACCGTTTCCTCACGGTTTGTCAGAGCCGATTGAAGCAAATCCAACTCCGGATCAACAATATGCATCCTCTAATGTTGTTTCTAAGCCTATCTAATCCTAAAATATGTTTGATGAAGTTGGGAGAAAGTTCCCCCAAAAACATAACCTAAAAAATGCTGAAAAGTGACTTAAATAGGGGTTGAAAAGACGCGAACCGCGCTAAGCGCGCTATGAGGGCGCTTAGCGCCATCAGAGAAATCCAGCATCTTGTTTTCGTCATAACTTTCGAATCGTAACTCCGTTTGAGGCACGGTCGGAAGCGTCGAAAATCTTATTCAATGCTCTATATGAAAATGAATAGAAATCAAGGCTTGAATACCTACAAAAATGAGACAAACAAATTATCAAAGAATGAAATTTATTAATACCGCGCTAAGCGGCCTCAGAGTGCGCTTAAGCGCGATCTCACTAAAAATATAGTTAAACCGCCTTAAACCGCGCTAAGTGCGGTCAAGGAACTTTAGCTACTGCCTTTGGCAGAAAAACTGTGCTGAACCCGCGCCAGAAAGCGCGCTAAGCGCGAGTTACCGACACGACTTCTCAAAAATCAACTTTTAGGTCGTCTTTCCTTCACCAATTGTTCCTATCATCAAATATAAGCAAGAAGAACTGTCAAAGAGCATCAAAATGATCAATATTCACAATATTTACAATAAAATCGGAAACTTGCATATTTACACTAAAACATATGTATTTACTACTAAAACACAAAAGAACCAGTTGAAAAGGCCCACAAAGTACTATCTAAAATATGCACAATTTGGAACTTAACAACTCTCCCCAACTTATTATTTTGTTTGTCCTCAAACAAAAGTCAATCAACTCGAAGAAACAAAAGCATTTATCAAGAAATCATGCTCAACAAGTTTTTACAAACGGAGAATAAACGTATGGTACAAATATCAAAAGTACATGCAAAGTAATGCTTACCACTAAACTACAACGACACCACAAATATGAATCAAAGCCTAAGCACAAAACACATGTCAAACATCCAAAAGCAATACATGTTCAAGAATGAATCAAACCTAACACTCCACTTTAAATAAGAGTGAAGAAATTAATGCGTGTTTGCAACCGCGGGGAAATTTCACTCATCTGACAAACAATGCAAATAACAATTCAATTCATACAACATCTAGCAATCAAAAAATGAAAATATGGAAGCAAAAAGATCACTAAGGGCTTCAAAGGTTGTAGCTTGGCCGGGTTCACAACAAAGAGACATTTTTAAAGGCCATTGAATCGAAATTGCCGATGCAAAAGAACATTCACTATACAAGGCATTCACAAACATCTCAACTTCATTCACCAATTTCATTCCTCTATTGTAAACCTTCTCAAACTTCCTTATGCACAATTATTTCATTCTCTATTTTTCTTATTCAAACAAGCATTCTTTTTCTTTTGTTTTTCACATTCATAATCACACATTTTCTTTTCATGCTTGTTTGAACTTTTTCAAAAGTTTTAGCATCCTACCATCTTCTTTTTCATTCTCCCCAACTTGAATTCAACCAAACCTCAAGTGAATGCTCCTTGCTTTTTAAGGCAAGGAATTCAAAGTAAAACAATGTTCAAAGGTTCAAGAAGAAATGTTTAGAACCTCACAAAATTCAATGATGAACTACACTTTCAAATTATATACAACACAAAGTTCATCACTAAAAATGAGATCTAAACTGTTTAGGCTCAAAGAGGCTAACGAATTCTCACTACTCACGGGTAAGATACTTTTGGATACGGTTGTGCTCAATATAAACAAATGTCTTGATCATTTCTAATGCTTCCACAAAATCACAGTAATCAAAAGATAAAGCATGAATCAAACGAATTAGACAAAGTTTATCAGTCATCCAAGCATTTAGTAAACAATGGAGGTTTCCTCGCATGGGGCTATGAACTAAAGTGATTCATAAATTAACAAAAATTGCAAGAGAATGAAAGACATGTAATTTGTACAAATCCTAAGGTTCATAAACATGTAATGTTCTAGAAAAGCAATAAACACAAACCAAAGCAATGCAACTGTCTTTAAACTTTTCACACTACCATAACATTTTCTTGTTGAAACAATCAAAATTGAAAAATCACACAATGCATCCTCAAGCTAATCAAAAACAAAACTTGAGAACAAACACAAAATTTCTAAAACTAATAAACCTATACTAACAAAATGGGTGAAAGTGGATAAGAGAATAAGAGAGTTTTTCCACAAAAAGCAAGGCGCGCTAAGCGCCCTCTGTGTGTGCTAAGCGCGCACAGGCTTGCTGAGTTTTTCAAGTTCTTTACCTCACTCAATCTATCCACTATCATCTTATTTTAACTAAACTACTAAATGTAAAACTATAAAAACTCAAAAACCGTTGGGTTGCCTTCCAACAAGCGTTTGTTTCACGTCGTAAGCTTGACGCCTTATTTAAGTACAAGCTCCTCCATGTTGCTTGGTTCACCGGATACTATCAAATAAACCTGCACAACACTTTGAGCAAACGTAACGAAAAACAAAAATATGCACAAACACATACACAAACATGATGGACAACACATATATACGATAAGTGAACAAACGAAACGGAAACAAATATGTACAATCACATATGGAAAAGAATTATGGACAAGTATCTACAAAAGCAAAACAAATGTTTATACAAGTAAATCTACAATATAGACAATTATGTACGAATCTTAAAAACATATAAACTATGCGATGCAACTCAATATCGAAACACCGATCCCCAGCAACGGCGCCAATTTGTTGAAGCTAGAATAGCAGCAAGCAAAAATATATAAGTAACCCAGTTTTGTCGTTCTCCACAGGGATCAGTGCGAGGGAAAGAATGTCATTCAACAGTATCTATATTTCTAAGCTCGTGGATCAAAAGTTCTGGTTTAAAACGAACCAAAAGCAAATGCGGGAAATTAAAGGAACAAAAAGCAAGTAAATAACAATAACACATTCTTTGGAGAAGAGAAACTCAATAGAGATCAATCGATAACACATGCATTCTTCTAATCAAGTAAACACAAATCAATCATTCGCCTAATATCCTCACGTGTCACCCACAACAGAGGTTATGTCTAACGCAACGTCGAGAGAACAACCGTATCGTCTAATTGGTGATGTCTCACGCAACAAAACCAACACAGAGCATTAAGAACTAATACTCACACAAGTGTTAAGCCTAAATCTATCTCTAGAGTCTAGCCCCAACAGATATTACTATAACATCCATATCAGATAAATGATTTCTTCGTATTAAAGGCAAGATCAGAATACGTACATACGCTTAACCCTTTTTACATGTATTTAACTAATTTGCCAAATGAATGTGAATATCCTTCTTCATCTTTATTATCACGCATCCTCGCGATATCGTATCGATCCTACTCATGCTACCCATGCTACTTAATCAACACAATACAACAAAAGATAAAATGAATATCAACTCACAAAACCATGTCAAAAGCTTGCTCATTGATAGAAGAAAATCTAAGATCAAAGATTTGTAAAGGTTTTGTCAAGACCATAAATAATCAATCAAAGACAACAACAATAGAAAATCATAATTCATTCACAAACATAGATTAGAGGAAATACAATAGGTATCAAAAGATTTACATACAAAACCTCAACAAATAGAGAATACAAAGAGAAGAAAGGAGAAGAACCGTTTCCTCACGGTTTGTCAGAGCCGATTAAAGCAAATCCAACTCCGGATCAACAATATGCATCCTCTAATCTTGTTTCTAAGCCTATCTAATCCTAAAATATGTTTAATGAAGTTGGGAGAAAGTTCCCCCAAAAACATAACCTAAAAAATGCTGAAAAGTGACTTAAATAGGGGCTGAAAAGACGCGAACCACGCTAAGCACGCTATGAGGGCACTTAGCGCCATCAGAGAAATCCAGCATCTTGTTTTCGTCATAACTTTCGAACCGTAACTCCGATTGAGGCGCGGTTGGAAGCGTCGGAAATCTTATTCAATGCTCTATATGAAAATGAATAGAAATCAAGGCTTGAATACCTACAAAAATGAGACAAACAAATTATCAAAGAATGAAATTTATTAATACCGCGCTAAGCGGCCTCAGAGTGCGCTTAAGCGCGATCTCACTAAAAATATAGTTAAACTGCCTTAAACCGCGCTAAGCGCGGTCCTTCTCGCGCTAAGCGCGGTCAAGGAACTTTAGCTACTGCCTTTGGCAGAAAAACTGCGTTGAACCCGCTCCAGAAAGCGCGCTAAGCGCGAGTTACCGACACGACTTCTCAAAAATCAACTTTTAGGCCTTCTTTCCTTCACCAATTGTTCCTATCATCAAATATAAGCAAGAAGACCTATCAAAGAGCATCAAAATGATCAATATTCACAATATTTACAATAAAATCGGAAACTTGCATATTTACACTAAAACATATGTATTTACTACTAAAACACAAAAGAACCAATTGAAAAGGGCCACAAAGTACTATCTAAAATATGCACAATTTGGCACTTAACAGCGGGGGTCAATGAGATACGACGACTGAGAGAGGAATGGTTGCGGTGTTGTAACAGACCTAAACCAACTCATATATTGTTGCGTTGGAATAACATCTTTTACAACGGGGTCGGTTATGACGTGCTGGTGTCGATTCTCCCAGTGTTGGCACATCTCTGTTGCAAAGTTAGTCCACTCACCCACTGCCCACTAGGTGTCGACTCTACGCGGATGCCACTTTCCCAAACTTGTAGGAGCCACCGGAATATCCTGATGCATTCCGAACTGAAGTTTGACTCGATCGCTCTGATGCATCTCGATAGTGGTGAACCGAATGATGGGCATTTTTGAAGTCCACACAGCAGCATCATTCGCGTTGGGCAGGTGGCCGAGCCCCTCGTACGACCTCTAGATAAACTACAAGAACATAATGTTTAATGAGAAATTGTATTTTGCTTTAAAGTGTTAGAAATATTTATGTAAGTATTAGGCAAATTTACGTCGTCTAGGCCAATGTGATCTAGTAGGTTGCGGTAGACTGTTATGGCGTTCCTGGATTTTCGATTGTAGCTCATTCCCGGAACTGCCCACCTGAAAATATAGTTAGAGATGAATTAGTTACAACTAAACATTTCATTAAAGGACATAGGCGCAGGGAAGTGTACAAGCTTACCTTAATGCGTAGGGGAATGTGAAAGGGTTTCGGTTAATTGGAGGTAGTGTTGGCATTCTCGACCAACCCCACGCCTGAAGGAGATAGGCGCAACCAAAAAATGTACAAGCGTCTTTGTTTGCAGTTTTGCATAGTGAACTATACAGATGGGCCAGGACAGCTGAACCCCAACTATATTCGTGTTCTCTGTTAATGTTAGTCAACAAAGGCAGATACATAATATTTACACTGTTTCCAGTGCTTTCTGGAAACAAAAAATTACCGAACAATAGCATTAAATAGCACCTAGTTTTTAGTATCTTGTGATAGGGGAGGGAATCCTCGTCTAATACGATAGAGTCATAATAACCCCTTAGGTATTTTAGGTTTATACCTTGCCCCCTAGGTCTACCGTCTTGTGCTGGCTGAGGTGTTTCTAGCCTTAGAGGTGTGCCCAACAAATCGTTGCATAGTTGGTTGTCTACAAAAACGGGGTTGTTGACGGCCGTGCCATCTATGCGGATGCCGAGTAACATATGCACGTCTTGGAGTGTGACTGTGCATTCACCAAAAGGAAGGTGAAATGTGTGGGTCTCCAGCTTCCATCGTTCTAGCAAGGCCAAAATAAATTTTGGGTCTACATGGTATGACTTGATTTTAATCAAGTCACCAAATCCACATCTTATTAGATATTCTTCGATGACAGGGTCGTGACGGAAGTATTTGTGCCCACGGCAACGGAACCTTGATACCTCCTGAACATAAAAAATAAATAACTTTACTTAGATAAAAAAAATACTTCTATGATAAGGAGTGTAAAACAAAAGAAGACCGAAACACTTACAAAGTCTTCAACGTTTTCTGGGGCGCCATCCCACATGACGTGTAGGAATTTTTTTAAATTTTTCTAGACCACTTTGGTAAATCTTCTGAAACGTGTGTTTTTTTGGTTTTTTTTTTTTAAAAAGTAAGTTATGTTAAAAAAAAATCGATTATGTGATTATTTCTCAACATATTTCATGGTCACCAAAACCTACTTTCTCACTTCATAAATTACACCATCGAATTTAAATGAGTATAGGTTTGAAATAGCAAAATATAACAGCTACTGCAACAAGAAGCTCAATTCCGACACAGCAATAGCGGGAGGTCATTGTTCTTTCAATTTGATTATGCTTACTTGCTTAAATGGGTTGTTTATGATACATAACATGTATAAATTGATTAATATATTTTACATTACATGATTCATCTCATAAATATTCGACAAAGTTGTACATTATGACCACTATATAAGAAATATTTTTTTAATTTATTTAAAGTTTAAATTTATTAACTATATAATCAAAAAATAAGAGTGCAACAATCAATGTCAGGAATAAAGTAACTAAAATAAGATTAAACCAAAAATTATAATATGACAACTGTATTTTTTTTTATTTCATTATAATTAATGTCATGTATCCTACTAGTTATGATTAAAACCATTCTAAGATTCTTAAATAAATGAAATATTTCATACATAAACTATGTTGGCTCCATCACTTCAGTAGCTGATATTCAACACAATTTGAGTTCTCTAAAGACCAAGATAAAAAATTCAAGCCAACAACATAACACCAACAGAATTTCCAATCATTGTTAACAGAAAGAAAAACAACAGCAACAACAACAACAATATGTTGTTTTAAACTGAGATTACATTGCATGGCTCATTCTTTCAGAGTTCAAACCATATATGTCATCCCCACTTGAATGATATTGGTGTGAGGTACTTTCATATTTGCAGTACCTCCTCTGCAATTCTTTCTCAGAAATGCATAGAAATAGTTTATCATCAATTTCTTAAAGAAAAATGAGTCCTTCTTTGCCCTCACATCTCCATGTCCAAGCAAATAAGTGAATCCCGAATCCATCGCTTCTCTAAGAGCCGAGAGCTCGTATTCAAGACTAGGATCATCATCCAACGACATGTAACTAGACGGTAGTACTGTCGACGAAGCTTCACAGGAAGTCGGAGCTCCTGTTTCTTCCAAATTCTGACCTTGCATTAGTGGAACCCTGAGCTCGTCCACAGCAGGTGTAAGATCAGAGTTTCTATTATCCACCGAGACGCTGTCCAAATCGTCGTTTAAGTTATCCTCTAACGCAGCTTCTAGCGCTTCCTTTCTCAAGAATTTTTCGAGGCTTTCGATGAGAAGTTGCTCGAATGCACGGTGATCTTCTTTGCGGCTGTCTTTGTAACCGTAGCGAGCAACGCAGCGGAACATGTGGTAGTCTTTTGGACAAACTCTTCGGAATAAAAATCTTTCTTCTTGAGGAACCACGGGAACCGGAACATATTTAATGCAGACGAAAACTATGGTAGAGTGAAGAGCCGGAAGGCTTAGAAGAAACTGCAGAAAAATCGAGGGAATACCTTGGACAAGCTCGTTATATAGCAAACCTATTCCAGGAACTCTTACCGTTCCGAGATTGGAACTAAGATCGAGCATTAAGTCCATTGAAATTTTTTCTCTGACTTCCCTTCGGTACTTCAATACACTTCCGTAGTTCCACGTGTACATCACGGAGAGGAAAAAGGTAGCAAAGGCAAGTGGAAGCCAGCCGCCTTCAAAGATTTTCGATAGGACCGAAGACATGTAAATAAGCTCCACAGAACCGAACACAAGTAGGAAGCAAAATGCGAGAAACAAGTTTGTTTGCCAAATTAAAAGCATAACTAGTGTCACCAAGGTGGTGCTAACCATCATAACACCGACTTCAGCAATTCCTGCAATGCAACGAATGAAACGGATTATCGCATTAGTCGATCTTTTCATATAGTTCGTGAAAATTGAGATGGTGGAAAGTTTACCATATGCATTTGCGATATCAGTAGTGCTTTTGAAGATGGAAACGACAACGATGCACATGATCATCAGAAACCAATTAATGACGGGGATGTAAATTTGACCCATGAACTTTTTTGAGGTATGAATTATCTTGAGCCTGGGGAAGCATCCCAAAGCCATTGATTGCTTAACACACGAAAACGTAGCAGATATCATTGCTTGGCTTGCAATCATAGCACCAAGTGTCGCAATAACAAACACCGGCCAGAAGAGACTCTCTGTTTGACACAGCACAAACAAAAGGATACAAAATGAGTAATACACATAACCACTAGAAACTCACACACACATCAGTGAGTACCAGAGTTCGAACTCTGGTGATGACGTCCAACCTAGGAATATCGGCTTCTGCCAGTTGAGCTAGGATTTGCAGACAACTCATAAGTACTTCTAAAGTCATACATATGACTTGTTGAGATTTATATATTTATAAACACTATATCACCTGGAACAGATTTGTAGAACACGCTTGAATAAGATGCAGGGTTTTTCATCAGAAAAGCAGCTTGTCCCATATAGGCGAGAAGGAGACATGGAAATACCACGAAAGTGAAAGCGATCTGGATGAGCAATTGTACATGAGCTTTAAGAAAGCGGAGAAATTTAAATATTTTCATTTATTTATTCGAGGATTCACGAACCTGTATTGACGGTACAGTAAAATGTCCTAGATCTGCAAACATTGCTTCTGCGCCTGCATAGGAACGCACAAGAAAGTTGTGAATTTCCTGATTCCATGACCTTAAGAGTTTTTTCAACATCTCATTTAGGTAGAACATAACAAGTCGGCTATGTTTTGAACGATTGAAAGAGGTTTACCTGTAATGCAAAGAACGCAACCACCAAGAGCAGACCACGCAGTTTTTCCATTATTCTTGAAGAAATAATAGATATATGCCGGGTTGAGTGCTCTCACAACAGTAATATCATATCTAAGCATATTATATAGTCCAATAGAACCCAGAGAAAAGAACCATAAAGCAAGTACAGGGGCGAACATGAAACCCACTTTAGCGGTACCGAACCGTTGAATGTTGAACAAAGCCACCAGGACTAGAATCGATATACCAACCACTTCACCTGCAAGTAAAAGCATGAATTACATATCTAAGTAAAAGCATGAATTACATATCTAAGTTTTGTTATACCTACTTGTACCGAATCCGTCTATTTGATTCTGTAGACCGCTTATGGCCGACATCACTGCAACAAAGAAGCACCGTTGAAAGCTATTTTTTTTTAACATTGTATTTACTATTACAAAATGATAAGCAAATTCGTGTCATAAAGTTGCTTGCTCACATACCTGATATTGCAGGAGTTAGAATACCATCTCCGATAATCATGGAAGTTCCGATAAGAACCAACACTAACAACACGTTCTTCAAAATCGACGTCCTTTCCAAAGTCTCCTTTATTTTTAACGCCCTTTTGAGTTCTGGAGTTGGAAGTTTGAGCTTAAAACTAGAGATTAGTTCATCAGCTTGTTGGCGATTCGGAAGCAGATTCACATCAGCATACCTACAAATCAGCGAGTATAGTGCAAACGTTCCTCCTACAGTTGAGCAATTAACATATAAAAAAGCCGCGAAACAAAGTACATAATTACGAGTGTGAAAGTGAATTCGTTACCTTCTCCATTGTCATTAGCTTTGAGAACTATGAAAACATATTTTGCTAACGGAATAAGCGCGATCGTGTACATTACTAACGATAACGCCCCCAAGACATCGTCGTCTGAGTTAATAGGAACCTTGCTGAAGACATCGGCAAAAACATAAAGAGGACTTGTTCCCATGTCGCCATATACCACACCAAGAGTTTGAAATGCTAATGCAATGGTAGGCCAAAGGGAAAGGTCCTGATTCACATAAGCACATAAGATTTTAAAACTGAGGAACCACTGTAACCGCATCACACCGCAATTTTAACTTTCAACTCTATATTTCAAACATCCCCAATTGCGATATGATATAAAATTCACACTGCAACAGACACAATGCGCATTGCAGCAACTGCAATGACCACATCCGTGACCGCAATTCAAAACCGATGGCTAACATATATATGCACTATTAAATAAAAGGTGAATAACATACCTTGGAGTGTTGATCATGAGTTGCAGAAATCTCCATAGCTTCAACATCAAAAGAATCAACCCTTTTAGGTTTCTTAACAAGCCTCCTCCTAATTGAACCATACCCTTCTCTCCCATCACTTCCATGGTTCTTAGTAGACCAAGGAGGAGCTTCATCCCAGTCAACTTCACTTCCATCAACCCACCTAGACTCACTACTTCCACCACTGCTGCTTCCCAACAACCTCACACTTCCCTCTTCAATCCCATCCACCCTCATTCTTCCACACAAACAACAAATAAATCAAAAATAAAAAACCCAGTTGTGAAAATTGAATCAGCTTTTGAAAGTATGAAACTTTATCAACAAGTTTTGATGGTTCTTGAGATGAAAGTTCATCCTAATTTTTTCTGTGAAAAATGGACCATTGGAGGTTGAAGTAAAGAAGATAGGTTAGTATTGATGTCACGATTGAAACATGCCAAAAACCTGTTCTTTCAAAGACTTCAAAGACAGGATCAGGTCAGGGTACAATTATGTATTCAATGTTTTTTTTTTCCAACAAAAATTTAATAGTAATAATAATTGAGGATAAAATAATTCAAAATATATATTAAATGGAAATTCTTTTTTTTTTTTTTTTGAAATGAAATAAAAGGTAAATTTGAAGAAAAATATTAGTATTTTGAATTCTTATGTTTTATATGTGGTCCGGAGGGAAGCACGTCGTTCCATATGAATATCACAAATATGTCCCGTTGCATTGCATCATTTGAACATAAAAACCTATGGTGAATTATTTTTATTGATCAATCAAGATGAATTAAAATATAACTATTAATATAATACTAAAAATATAAAATAACAAAGAAGGAACATAGATAACTTTCTTATTTAGTGTTTTGAAAAACATATATTTATGATTAAATTTCAACGTATATTTTTAATTAGACTAATATATATATATATATATATATATATATATATATATATATATATATATATATATATATATATATATATATATATATATATATATATATATATATAAAATTAGAATATTAGTAATTACAAATATAAAATAGTTTTACGTACATAACTTTAATACTCTCTTCGTTCTTTAATAAGTGTTATTTTTTAAATTTTTTTTTTTTTTAATTGTCACTTGTAAAGTTTAAGATATTATTAAATATATTTTTGTCAAAATTACTTCTAGGTAATTATTTCATAGAGAAAAAATAAAATAAATGTAATAAATAATTAAGGATAGTATATGTAAAATGATAATTATTGTATGAAAAGAAAATAATATTAATTAATTTTTTTGGTATACGTAAAAAAAAATAAAAGAGTGACACTTAAGAATGAAGAAAATGAATAACTTTCTGTTTTATTATAATTAGTGATTTGATAAAAGTTACTCATCTTTGATTTAATAAGAGAATTAAATTAAATGTATTATTTTTGTATAATTAAAATATGGATCTTGTTAATGAATGTCCCGTATACTCTTTAAAAATTCTATATTAAGTAATTTTTTTTTTAAAAGTCAAGTAGTTTATTTTTCAATGTATTGATTGCCCAAATTTTTATAAAAATTTATTATTTAAAATTTATTATTTTTTTAAAAGTCAAATAATTTATTTTTAATATTGATTTCCCAAAATTTTCAATGTATTGAAATATTGTTTATTTTTCAATGAACTTGATGTTTCTTAAATAGTATATTTTTCAATGTATTATTTCTTTTAAAATATATTGTTTTGTTCATGTTCATATGGTATAAAATAAATAATTACATAAAAATTAATAATAGTAATTTATTTTGCAATAGAATATATATATATATATATATATATATATATATATATATATATATATATATATATTGTATATTTATTATTTTCATTCTCCAATTATTATAATTTCACCAAAATCTATCATATAACAACAAACATCAAATATCTGATAAAATTCTCAAGTTCGATCAACTAATATGCGTATATTTTTATGTCTGCATACTTATAGCTATTATTGCTCATTGTTTTCTTAATTAACTCATTTTTATACCCTTTTTTTCTTCATATTTCATAGAGATGGTGGACAAAATTGGCTACACACAAATACAAAGTAGTAGTAAAAAAGAGCAGGTGAATTTATACTGAAAGATTTGGGGTATGATATGTAACAACTACGTATTATTCTCACTTCTATCTTACATCAGCTTAAGTTGCTGCATTTTTTACATTGATTTTACTTTTTGTAAAAACAACACCATCAATTGCACCTTTAGGGAGGCATGTGCCTTGCAGTTCATCAATTACAATCACCATCGGAAGGATTCTTCTTTGCCAATTGTTATCATATTCCAGTATGTCAAGGTCAAAGGAGAAAGTAGTTATAAGTTTCTAACTTTTTCCTTATAAATAGATTTTTTTTCTTAATGAAGTATATTTTATCTTGTTGAGACAACAATTATATTTGTAGTAAGTATCCATTCTCAGTTTCCAACACTTACAATGTAATCAAAATGCACATCAATGAACATTTGCCTAAATTAAAGATTTTCTTAATAGGTAATATTTGTGGTACACCTATATGTGATTAAGATAATGTTTCGGATACTTTAGTTGAACTTATAGAAAAAGTATAATGTGTTAATTGTCCATCTTTAAAACTTGAAATTGAAACTCTCAAAGGACAAATAATTCATGCTATTTCACTATCTTATATTTGTTCTAACTCTTCAAGTGATAGAGAGACTGTGTTCAAGAAAAACCCTCATGTCACAGGGAGAAATAGAAAAAGCATTTAATCTAAAGTTATTTGTCATTATTATGGTGATAAAGGTCACATTACGCATCTTTGTCATATTAGAAAGGGTTAATACCTATTTTGCCCCCTGCCATATAGGCGCTTTTTGAAAAAAACCCCTGCGAAAAAAAAAGTTGCAAAAACTTCCCTAATATTTGAAGATTCTCTCAATTTTGACCTTCATCACATCCAGTCACCAAAAAATCTATGTGGCAGCGTTTTTTTAACTGATGTGTCACGCCATGTTGGCTTTTTATTTTTATTTTGAATTATTTTAATGCCATGTGGCACTTTATTTTATGTTTATTTATTATTTAGATTAGAAAATATGTTAAATGTTCAAAAACTTGCTAGTTGTAGGATTTGAACCCACCCCCTTTCACTCATTGTTTCAATAACTTACCACTAGGCTAGAAAGTGTTTGTTGAAATATTGTCTCCTTTAATTGATTTTAATACATGTTTTTCGTTTTTTACTTTTAAATGATGTTAATATATTATAACTAAATAATATATTTAGTTTTAAGTTTTTTTTAATGTTACATATACTGTACCAATTTTAGTTTATTAAAATGCTACAATTATTAATTTTTCAAAACTAAACTAGACTAATCCTTTATAAAAACTAAACTATTAATGTTTGAACTATTAAAATAAAATAAATTAAACTAACATTAATATAATTAAGAAATAAATTATTTTATTAATTTTTAAATTAATAAATACTGTAAGTACTGTAGCTAATTTAATTTACGTTTTAATAATAATAAACTAATTAATAAATTTATAAATTAATAAATACTGTAATTAATAAACTAATTTAATAAATTAATTAATAAACTAATTAATAAATTTATAAATTAATAAATTTATAATTGCTGTAGCTAATTTAAAAATTTATTAATTAGTTTATTAATTTCTAAATTTATTAATTAGTTTACTAATTTCTAAATTTATAACTAATAAACTAATTAATAAATTTATAATTATTGTAGCTAATTTAATTTATAAATTTATTAGTTACACTATTGTAAATTTATAATTACTGTAGCTTATTTAATTTACGTTTTAATAATAATAAACTAATTTAATTTACGCTTTATTAATTACAGTATTTATTAATTTATAAATTTATAATTACTGTAGCTAATTTTATTTCTTAATTATATTAACGTTAGTTTAATTTAATTTATTTTAATAAATACTGTAATTAGCTACAGTAATGTTAATATAATTAAGAAATAAAATTAGCTACAGTAATTAAACTAACGTTAATTAGCTACGTTTTATTAAAATAAATTAAATTAAACTAACGTTAATATAATTAAGAAATAAAATTAGCTACAGTAATTATAAATTTATAAATTAATAAATACTGTAATTAATAAAACGTAAATTAAATTAGTTTATTATTATTAAAACGTAAATTAAATAAGCTACAGTAATTATAAATTTACAATAGTGTAACTAATAAATTTATAAATTAAATTAGCTACAATAATTATAAATTTATTAATTAGTTTATTAGTTATAAATTTAGAAATTAGTAAACTAATTAATAAATTTAGAAATTAATAAACTAATTAATAAATTTTTAAATTAGGTACAGCAATTATAAATTTATTAATTTATAAATTTATTAATTAGTTTATTAATTAATTTATTAAATTAGTTTATTAATTACAGTATTTATTAATTTATAAATTTATTAATTAGTTTATTATTATTAAAACGTAAATTAAATTAGCTACAGTACTTACAGTATTTATTAATTTAAAAATTAATAAAATAATTTATTTCTTAATTATATTAATGTTAGTTTAATTTATTTTATTTTAATAGTTTAAACATTAATAGTTTAGTTTTTATAAAGGATTAGTCTAGTTTAGTTTTGAAAAATTAATAATTGTAGCATTTTAATAAACTAAAATTGGTACAGTATATGTAACATTAAAAAAAATTAAAACTAAATATATTATTTAGTTATAATATATTAACATCTTTTAAAAGTAAAAAACGAAAAACATGTATTAAAATCAATTAAAGGAGACAATATTTCAACAAACACTTTCTAGCCTAGTGGTAAGTTATTGAAGCAATGAGTGAAAGGGGGTGGGTTCAAATCCTACAACTAGCAAGTTTTTGAACATTTAACATATTTTCTAATCTAAATAATAAATAAACATAAAATAAAGTGCCACATGGCATTAAAATAATTCAAAATAAAAATAAAAAGCCAACATGGCGTGACACATCAGTTAAAAAAACGCTGCCACATAGATTTTTTGGTGACTGGATGTGATGAAGGTCAAAATTGAGAGAATCTTCAAATGTTAGGGAAGTTTTTGCAACTTTTTTTTTCGCAGGGGGTTTTTTCAAAAAGCGCCTATATGGCAGGGGGCAAAATAGGTATTAACCCTATTAGAAATGTTCAAGTTCTCAATGGTAAAATGACATGGATTCCTAACTGTACCTCAACTAACCTCAAAGAACCCAACTAAAAATGGGTACTTAGTTCTATCTATTGTTGTTTTTGTGCAGGAGTGTCTGGGAATCTTTATGGATTCTCAAGACAAGTAAAGGAAGATAAAGTTTAGTTCTAGATCAATGTAATTTATATGATCATTTCATTCTCCTTTATCTTCGTGTAACTGCATTTTATTTATCTTATTTTCTTTTAATTGGTTTTCATTTGCATAGAAGAATCCATCCATGTTGCTTTTGATGAGTCCTCGCTCAAAAAGAATGGGATGGGTATTTGCTTTGATGTTTTAGAGAAGTTGATCAACGGCGAAATTTTCAAAGAGGATCATTCTCTTTCACCAAAGGATGAGGACATTAAGGAAGATAAAGAGGAAAACTTACACGAAGATAAAAAAACAAGAGACCTCGAACCAACTACCTCAAGATTGGACAATCGTAAAATATCATTATTAGATCAAATTCTAGGAGACATCAAAAGAGGTAGTTTGCAAAGTGAGGCCATGGGTATGGAAGTATGGAGTGGATTGTTGGAACAAAATTACTTTGTCTTTGTTTAAGTATGCAAGACCATAAACTAAAATTTTATACATAATCCAGGTATTGGTTATGAGTATGAACATCCAAAGAGAAGTTTAAAGAACAAAATCAGATGAATCAGAAGCTGAAGACCAGACTCTGAAGAAGTCAACTTCTGAAGAGGTCAATGTCTGAAGATCTGAATCTGAAAGAGTCAGTCTCTAAAGACCAGACTTTGAAGAAGTCTGCTTCTGATGATCAGAATCTAAGCCAGTTGTCATACCCTAATTTTTTACTCTAAGATCCCACGACTTTTTGCATTATCTGCATAGCATATCATGTCTTTCATCTTGCATAATACCCAATTTATCGGCTGAAATAAACTTGTTGGATTTACAGCCGAATCGGTCAAATCAAAAGTCAATTGTGCGTAAAATCAGTTGACAAAAAATTTTAAAATTGAGCCTGCAAACGTCAATGATATTAATCTACATTTTGCGTAGTTTAACCTGGCCTGCTCATTTAAATTTTTTGACCACTTTTCGGTCGCATTTTGGACAGTTTAAGTCATTTAACCGGGTAAAATTAATTTCAAAATTTGACCAAACGTTGTATTTTTCCAATATATTTATTTCGCACTGATTATTTTGGTGTGTTCATTTTATTTTTTCGAGCACTTTTTTGCCCGACTTTTTATTTCTTTTTTTAATCATTTTTATTTATTTGGCTTAATACCCTTTTTTGTCCTCTACCTATGACTCGGGGTCCATTTCGGTCCTCTTCCTTTTAAAAGTTCCAAGTTGGTCCCTTACGTTATATAACAGAATCAAATAAGTCATTTCCGTCAAATATTGGTAACAGTGTTAGAAATAAGTGACGTGGCAGCTGAGGTGGTAGAATTATTTTTTATTATTACATTTAATAATTAAATGTTTTTATTTATTTTAATTTATTTATTTAGAAAATCAATTTAAATTAATTATTGCAAACTTTAATACAAAATATTTGGGCCAGAATCTCATGTTCTTTAGAGTATGAGCTCAATAGTCAAGAATTGTTATTATAGTGTGAACAAGTCCTTTATAAACACTCAACTTTATTGTTCCAAATTCGATGTGAGACTTCAAGTGTTCTTCATAGCAAAATTGTTCCAACTCCCTAGTATAACTAAGTGTTTGGAAACGTGAAACATATATGATAACATCATGCATTGATAAGAGAAATTAATCTTAATTTGGTTATAATTATTCATGTATAAGAATCCATTAACAACTTACTTGGCACAAATAAATTTCTCGATTCCATATCCATTTCTGTCAAAATCCGGTGGTAGTTTAGCCTCTCAGCGCTTATTTGACTTCACATTACCCATAACTACATAAAAAACAAACCATTGAATCTCATAACTTTTTCAATAATATATTTCACAAACAAAGTAATTAAGAAATAGATTGCATAGTTACTTACATTGCATGAAAGAAACTTGATCTGGTAGCCATGTATCCAAAGTTGTGGACCTCACCTGGTTGCAAAATCAGAAGGTTTAGCCATTGTCGTTAATTTTTATTTTTTTAATGCAAGATCAAATGATAAACTTGTATACTTGGTCCAACAATCTGCACATTCCTTGTTGTCAGGTAGCTTACGAAGTCCTTCTAAGATCTGCATATAGAAGTAACACACACAAAATCAAAAACAAAATATAAACACCAAGCCAGTAGAATATCATTACTTCAGCTTCTGCAATACTAGATGTTCTATTTTCTCTTTTATAAATATACATGCAATCAGTTTCTTCAATAGCAAGAAATACAATTTAACACTATGTGTGATGGATATTCAAAATTATAATAACGGTTGTATCACACCAATGAGAATATTTGACCGGTTTGGATTAATAATCAATGACAACACCACTAGACTACCCAATACTAGTAATAAACCCCAAGAATAAAACATTGGAAATGAGCAGTTTTCACTTAGTCTCCCAATTGAAAATTGGATGTTAGTTATCTTTAGAAATAAAAGTGCACTCAAATGCATAAATTGTAAAATAAATACACAGATTATCAATAAGTATGTACTGCTTTATTCTCCTTGGATCTTGATAAACTTGGAGATTCAGTGGCAAAAAAAATTTCATTTTGCTTGGCAGTTGCAAGGATTTCTTCCGTCAAAGCAATCACCTGTGTTGCACAATTTTAGGGCCACATTCCAATTCAGTAAAAGAAATACATTTCACATAAAAGTAATTCCATGGATTCTCTAGAGCAGCGGATGAAAGTAATTCCAACTCAGTATGAAATTCAGCTATCCTGTTCTGCACAAGTAGTCTCAACAGATTGAGACCAAGTATTAGACACTCGCTATTGTATAATGAAAGGAAAATTACTCGTTATTGTATAATGAAAGGAAATAAATGTATTTATGCTATGAAGAACACTTGAAGTCCCACATCGAATTTGAAACAATAAAGTTGAGTGTTTATAAAAGACTTGTTCACACTATAATAACAAATCTTGACTATTGGGCTCTTACTCTAAAAAACATGGGCTTCTGGCCCAAATATTTTGTATTAAAGTTTGTAAAAATTAATTTAAATTGATTTTCTAAATAAATAAATTAAAATAAATAAACACATTTAATTATTAAATGTAATAATAAAAAATAATTCTGCCACCTCAGCTGCCACGTCACTTATTTCTAACACCGTTATCAATATTTGATGAAAATGACTTATTTGATTCTGTTAGACAACGTAAGGGACCAACTTGAAACTTTTAAAAGGAAGAGGACCAAAATGGACCCCGAGTCATAGGTAGAGGACCAAAAAGGGTATTAAGCCTATTTATTTTTAATTAAATAATCATTTAATTTATTTAGATTTAATTAGATATTTAATTTTTATTTTTATTAATTATTATTTTTGATTTGTTTATTAATATTTTCTTTTTTTTTATAAAAAACACAATAAAACATCAGCAAGACCAATTCAATTTCTTTCCAAAACAAAGCCTAAACATGTTCTTAACAGCATCTGTCCTTTCCAAAACAATGTCTAAACATGTTCAAGACAGGTTCGTTTTCTTTCCAAACATACACAGACATGTTCCAACACAATCACAACATTTTCATGAATTACAGGACAAGGAGACAAGAATTTAAACTCTTTCCAAATAGGTTCAGACATGTTGATGAGGAATTCATAAGTCATAAAACCTGGTGGCTATAAAAGAGCAACATACACACAGATAATAAACAACAAGTAATCACACTAAGAAACACACGTATACACCATCCACCTTTCAACATACACTCCACCTTTACACTATTCCCCACGCACGATAGGCTTTTTTTCCTCTGGACTGAGTTGAAGGACATACTCCCTCTTCGTGAAAAAACGCAACACACAAGAAGCCATTTGAGGAAGGTAAATTTGGAACTCACCCTTTATTTTGAAAAAGCTAATGTTGTATTGTATTTATGTTAATTTTATATTTGTCTTTGTAGTATTGTTTATAATGTCATGTTGTAGTGTTTTGCGTATATTTGTTGATGTAGTTTTATTAAGTTTGTAATTTAAGTATGTGTCATGTCAGTTAGCTAGTCTATGTTTGTTCATAAATTAAACTTTAATATTTTGTGTTAAATTTATATTTGCTTATGTGTTGTATTACTAATGTGTGTTATTTGAGTTTATGACTTGTGTGTTGCTATGCAAATTTTGTATTTGTTGTTTGGACATTATATATTTGCTTTCTGTGCGTAAATCTATTTTGCAGTTTTTTTGTTGTATGCGCATTTACGTGCCAATTATTTTAATTGTACCAATGTGGATAATTCATTTAATTTTTTAGACTTCATTAGTTTATCTTTTAAAATAAATAGTGCTAAGTTGTTGTCCTTTAGACTCCCATGTTTCCTTTCATTTGTAGCAAGTGTGTGGATGGTTAAAGTGTATGTGTATATGAGTTAACAGCATGTCAAATGATAATAAGGAAAGTCTTTGTACAAATATTTTGAATGTATTTATGTTGTATTACATGATGTGGTTGCTCAAACATTGATTCTTTTTTTTTAATACTATTTTATTTTCCTTCTTTTCTTTTTTAATTGATTTTTCATAATCTAGAAAATTAAAAACATTTTCTTACCTATTTGTTAATTGTCACATTTTGAAATTATTTTCTCTAATTAGTTTTTCTTTAATTTAATTCATATAATATTTCGAAAGTACCAAAAATATTTTAATATTTTCTTTTTCTAGTTATTTAGTTATTTGTTGAATATTAAAAAATGTATATAAAAATATGTTGTAATTATTAGTTAATATAAATATTAATATTTAAATCAATTAATAATTTCTTGTTGCTCGATTCCAATGGAGGATCCCTTTTGTTAACTGCCATGTCATAGCTTAGCCTGTTTGCACTTTCCTTCCCTTTTATCCCAGCCTTAGGTTTAGAGTTGTCGTACTCTACGTAGGTGTCTTGCCATGGACATTTCCTTACCCTTTAACCTAGCCTTAGGTTTAGAGTCACCGCACTTTATGTAGGTGTCTTGTCGCAGACACTTACTTTTCCCTTTTGAATCTTGACCACAGTCAAGAGTTCCCCACCCTTATTGAGGGGAACTACGAATGCTCTGATTTCATTCCCGTCAGGATACGTAGGCACGAGATGCGATGTCTTGGCGAACATACTTAGAAATGACACCTTAGGTATTCTTTTACCTTTTCACCCTTTAGCAGACAAATAACAAATAACACAATAAAACAAGAGGTTCCTGTAGAGTACTACAGATACTTAGGATGCTAGCACCTTCCCTAGGTATAATCAACCCCCGAACCTTAGATTCTCTTTTGCTTTGCATTGCATTGCATATTTCGGGTTATTTGCTCTTTTTCCCTTCCCTTGGATAAATTAAAGATTGCTGGTGAATCAAGATTTGTGAGCCTAGTTAATTTAATAGCTATGGTATCCAATTCTCACCGCGACACCAGTTAAAGCGCAAGGACCAAGGTGACTCTAATAGGTTACTATCAACCTCTGAGTCTACTTTTTCAGGTGAAGATATAAGTTTTATTTTTTCAAAGAGTTTGATGGGATACAACTGCTAATTTCTTTTGTAGCAAAGGATTTTCAAATTAGCTTTCACCTACCTTGACTATTTGGTGAAACATCCCAATGTCTCTTTTGAAGCTTCTCAAAGGACTATACTGTGTTAGATCTTCAACAACATTTTTCTTCTCTATTTAAGTAGTTGAAGACTTGAAGAAAAATACATCAATTGACATTAAAAGAGAAGTTACTCTGTCGACATAAGCATAAGTTGAACTTAGGATTTTTTATCCTTGTATATCTTAGAAATCCCTAAATCTTAAAAGAGTCTATTTGCATTGTATTCTTTATACACCTCTGATTGTATATCAAGTGTATTTTCCTAACAATCATTTATCAACTAGGTAGACTGTTTGAAGTTTCTTACTAAGTTTTTTTATCATTTGAAGCATCTTTCTTGTATGCTTAAACATTGTAAGTTTCTTGTTTGTGTGCTTGAGCATTGTAAGTCTCTTGCTTGTGTGCTTGAACATATAAGTGTTTTACTTTATCATTTAAGCATTGGAAGTCTCTTGCCTGTGTGCTTGAGCAAATTTTAATCTTGTGTGATTATAGTAAAAATCTCTTGTAAGTAAAAGGGGACTCAATTACTCTCAAGTTGTGAGAGAAACCATGATAATTATGTGTATTATTCTCCTTTTTTGCATTTCATGTCCGCTGCCTACCTCTGACTGAATCAGATTCTATAATTTGTGTTTAGAATTTGACCAATGGTTTAAAAAGAAAGAAAAAGTAAACACAATTCAATCCCCCCTTCTCGTGTTTTTCTCACCTTTAGTTGGCATTAGAGCACAATCTGTGTTTAACACTTAATTGTGGTGCAGAAAAGAGCCTGAGAAAAACATATTGAACCATGTTTGGAGTTTCTAAACCTATTAGTGGTACTCCCAATCCACTTGCTGCTATTAATAGTGATTATAACAATTTAGAAAAGAACAATTATAAGAACAATTATACAGTTAGACCTCTAACTTTCAATGAAGACTTTACTAAGTTTGAATGGTGGAAGAGCAAGATGTATACTCATATCATGGGCCTTGATGATGATTTGTGGGATATTCTATAAGATGGCATTGATATTCCAATCAATGGACTTGGAATTGTGTCTGTTAGAAAAACTCTTACACCAACTCAAAAAAAGACCTATATAAAGCATCATAGAGTTAGATGCATCTTGGTTGATGCTCTACCTCATTCTGAGTATATTAAAATCATTGATAAATCTAAAACTAAGACCATTTTTGAATCCCTATGTGCCATTTATGAAGGGAATCAACAAGTTAAGAAAGCTAAGGTTAACCTTCTGGTTCAACAAAGTGAGTTGTTTAAAATGAAGGAGGGTGAAGACATTGAAACCATGATTTCTAGGTTTCAAGTTCTTGTATTTGAACTTTAGGTTCTGAAAAAGAGCTACACTACATCTGATCATGTCAAGAAGATTCTTAGGAGTCTTTCTGTCAAATACAAACCTAAAGCGACAATTATTCAAGAGGCTAAAGACTTAAACACATTTAGTCTTGAAAGTCTTATCAACAATCTTCAGAGCCATGAGATGGAGCTCAATAGAAATGAACCAGTCAGAAATTCAAAGCCTCTGGCTTTGAAATCTATTGCTAAAACTGTCAAGGCTCCTCAAGTCTAGCAGTCTAAAGAAGCTTCTCATGTAGAAGGTTCTAAACATGACTCAGATGATAAGGAAATGACATTTATCATTAAAAGGTTCCAGTATATGGCAAAGAAGAACAAGAGATTCTCTAGCAAAAGCAATGACTTTAGAGGATCTTGTTCTAGAGAAAAGAAGGATGATCGAAAAGGATGTTTCAACTGCAAGAAGCCTGGTCACTTCATTGTTGAATGTCCAGAACTGCAAAAGGACAAGTCAAAGAAGGGAAGCTTTCAAAAAGATAGCTTCAGAAACAAATTCCATAAAAGTCTCATGGCAACATGGGATGAACTTGACAATGAAGAAAAGTCTAAAAAGGATGAAGAGCAAGTTAATCTTGCTTTGATGGCTCTTACATCTTCTAAAGCAGAATCTGACTCAGATTATGGTTCAGAGTCTGAGGAAGAGGATGAGGTATTTTCTAAACTATTTTGTTCTTATTTAATTACTTTCATTCAAGATCCCATGGGAAGATGTCAAGATAAAGCCATACACATGAAGATATTGAAAGAGAAATATGATATTTTGAAAGAAGAATTAAATTTTGTTCAAAGTAAAAATGAAGCTCTAGAGAAATATCATATTGATCTAGTAAAGGAAGTGTCTGATAATCCTCTTGATGAGCATGAAATGTCTATTAAAAAAATTATCATAATTGGCTTTAATAGGACTAAATTTGCTTCCATGATTTAAGGAGTACGTAGAAGCAAAGGGGAAGGTCTTGGTTACTCACAAAAATCTTTTAATCAAAGTTCTAAGACCTTGATTAAACCAACATATCCTTCTTCTTCAAGCTCTGCTCAGAAAGGGCTTGACTGTTATTTTTTACCTGCTGCTAAAAATGTAAAGGTTCTGAATCACTTAGAACCTAAAGCTATTGAGTCAAAGGTTCTGAAGAAACCAGAACCTAAGACTCTAAAGTCAAAGGTTCTAAAAAAGCCAGAACCTAAGATATCAGAAGCTAAGGTTCTTAAAGGTTCAAAACCTAAGGCCAATGTCAATTCAAGACAACAAAATTTCAAATCAAAAATATTGAATGATCCTAAACCTTATCATATGAAAGCATGGGTACAAAATAAGAAGAAACGGTCAGAACTAACCCTAAAGGACCCATAAGATTATGGGTACCTAAATCTCAATTTTTTTGCTACAAATATGCTTTAAGGGAGAAGAAAAACAGCATTCATAGTACTTGGACAGTGGCTGCTCACGACATATGATAAGAGAAAGGCTTATGTTCCAAACCCTAACTCTGAAAAAGGGAGAAACTTTGGGATTTGGAGGAAACCAGAAAGGAAATATCATTGATATGGGTACTATTGGTAACTCCTTTATCTCAAATAATAATGTTTGGCTTGTAGATGGACTTAAACATAACCTACTAAGCATTAGTCAATTTTGTGATAGTAGTTATGAAGTCATGTTTAATAAGAACAATTGCATAGTCATGAATAAATTTGAAAAGTCTGTAATATTCAAAGGTGGGAGGAAAGACAATGTTTATAAAATTAATTTTTCTAAATTAGTTGATCAGAAGGTACTTTACCTTCTATCAGCGAGTGATGAGAAGTGGATCTGACACAGAAGGTTAGGTCATGCTAACTGAAGATTAATCTTTTTAAAGGATTCTCAGATCTCAATTATCACTCATATTCTCTTTGTGGAGCATGCCATGTATGGAAAATTAGTAAAAATTCTTTCAAAACTAAAAAAATTGTCTCTGCCTCTAGACCCTTAGAATTGCTTCACATTAACATGTTTGGTCCTGTTAGTACTGCATCAATCAATGGGAAGAAATATGGACTAGTCATTGTTGATGACTACAGCAAATGAACTTGGGCTAAATTCCTCATAACCAAGGATGAATCATATGACATGTTCAACATCTTCTTCATACTTCTTCATACATGTACAAACTGAAAAGGAATAAAAAAATTTTAAGGTAAGAAGTAATCATGGTGGGAAATTTAAAAATGATCCATTTGAACTTTTTTGTGAAAAAATGGAATTCTTCATGAGTTCTCTTCTCCTAGAACTCCACAGAAAAATGGAGTTGTAGAGAGAAATAACAAATCTTTACAAGAAATAGCCATAGTCATTATCAATGAAAATAACTTACCTAGGTACGTGTGGGCAAAAGCTAGAACACAACATGTTATGTTCAGAATAGAATCTATATTAGATCTATTATGAACAAGAATTCATATGAGATGTTCAAGGGAATAAATCCAAGCATTTCTTATTTTCATCAGTTTGGATGTACATGATACATATTAAACAATAAAGTCTATCTAAAGAAATTTAATGCAAATGCTTAGAAGGGTGTTTTTTTTTGGGATACTTTAAACGCTCTAAAGCATGCATGGTGTATAACTCTGAAATCAATATGGTTGAAGAGTCAATACACATCAAATTTGATGACAAAGAGCCTAACAGTAAAATGTCATAGCTAGTTCAATTTTTTTTCTTAAGAAATCTATGTATTTGAAGACATATCAGGAGCTAGAGGTCTAGAAGTTGGAAGTTCATAAGCTGGCAATCCATTAGAAGCAGGATGCTTATAAGCTATCAGAACTTTAGAAGCATGTGATCCAGAAGTTGATCTGAACTCATAAGGTTATCCAGATGTTGAAGATTCTGAAGAAGCTTAAGATGGCTCTTGATGACTTCTCGGAAAATGTATCGATAATGTCGCAGTAATAGTTAAGATTGAATCCACATGGACTACTTTTTAACAAGACAAAATTGTACAATGCTTATATAGTAAATTGGGGGGGGGGGGGGTTTGAGTTTGAATGCGAAAAAAAAAAAGTGTCTGACAGAATTACGAAACGGTCAGGTTGTGTATAAAATCCCTTATTTCTCTATTGTTAATGTTCGATGCCTGACATGAATAATCATATTACTATAATCCCACGGTGAATTAACAAAATCGTTATAACCAATACCTTGCGATATAGTTCATTAATCACTACTTGGAGTTTCCTATCCCTAGTCTACCAACGTAAGCAGGATTAGGCGATGCAACAGAGCGTTAATTTACTAGCCACTACTCGGGGTCTACTATTCCTATTTGTCGTACCTCGAAAAATGAGAACAACCTCGCAAAGCGCAATCGCACGCTCGGTGGATGGACTTAACACAGTCTCCACCGATCTTTATTTATTCCCATAAAGGGAAAGGGAAATTATTGAATAAAACCCCCTAAAAGAAAGGATGAGATATGGTCATCACAACCAATATCAGGGTTCGAGAGTCGATTATGCAAGGGGAAGGTATTAGCACCCCCCCACGTTTGTTGTACTCAACGGGAACCATTTAGTTAGGGTTGAAAGAATGTTAGCTTATGTTAATTTCTAATCTTCTATTTATTTGGGATAGAAAGAGAGAGAGAGAGAGAGAGAGAGAGAGAGAGAGAGAGAGAGAGAGAGAGAGAGAGAGAGAGAAGAGAAATGTTTTTGGATTTTTATTAAAGAGAAAGGACCTAAAAAGGTTTTTATTATTAGTGGGCCTGATAAGATTTAGCAATCCTGCTCCTACATATCGCAAAAAAAAAATCAAGGCACACGTAGTTCTGGGTAAAAAAAAAGTTTGTTTGCTAGTCAATTTTAGCAAAATCTATCTTGTATTAATCGACATAAAATATTGTTTTACCTAAAAAAGGTGAGGAGCGGATGTTTACACCACATTGAATGGATTTACAAATCACATTCACGCCACTTATCTCAACTCAATGGTTGTGGATGAAGCATTGCTCAGCATCATCTTAAGAATTAATGTCTTTCATTTTTGAAAAGGTTTTTAGGTCGCGCGGCGGCGAGCAAAATAATTTGATTAGTTGGATGTATTTTAGGTGAATGACGAATGTTTGATGAGAAATAATTGTTCGAAGAGTTACACCAGAATGTTAGATCCCAAAGACCCTTTTTCATTCAATGTTATTATGAAAACTGTTTGATGGACAACGAACGCTTGATAATAATCAATTGTTTAAAGAGTTACGTGTTGAATACCAAAAATGCTTTAAATTGATCCATATTTATTGGAATTTTTCATCTCATTTGTTATGTTTTGTTGGATCTACGCCATGTTTTCATCCTATTCTTCAATATTGTTGAAATTATCTTTGGTTGCTTTGATTTGTGTGTTATTGTGCAGGAATTAGGCATAAAACATCAAAGTGTGAGACACAAGAAATTAGACAAGGAAGCCAAAGGAAAAGAAGAGATTCAACATGTTCGATGGGCGAACAGCCAGCGAGGAGTAGTAGTGAATGTTCACAAGGCGAGCTCATGGCGAAGCCCCCAGCGAACCATCTCAGAATGATGGTAGTAGGAAAAGGGAAATAAGTTCGTTGGGCGAACTGCTAGCGAATGTTTGTTGGGGCGAGGTTACAACGAAGAACCAGCAAACCATCTCAGATTAAAGTCAGTAGCTAAAGGACCATAAGTTAGTTGTGCGAACTTGTAGCGAAGTAGTTCGCAGGGCGAAGAATTGCTCGCACAACGAACTTTGTAAATTCCTCATGGACGGTTTAACTGTTCAGAACCACTTCAGGTGCCATAAAGTAGAGTTCGTTGGGCGAAGAATGAGTTTTCTGGTCAAACTTGACAGATTATAGTTGTACTATATAAGTACTTTTCACACTTTTTGGGGATCATAACCCATTTTTCACCTAGAAACCTCATTTCTCAGTATTTCTTCACCAAAAGGTGATATTTTGCAAATAGAATATGGATTCGCATCCGAGTTCGATTCTTCGACGTGGATTCTCATTCATCTTCTCTCATTACTTTAAAGTAAGCTACCATGGTTATGGGTAGCTAATTTCCTTTGTATCAAAGGTAGAGGCGGTCTACCATTAGCTTTATGTATTTCTTTTTATTGGCCTTGTATGTGAACAAGTGATGATTAATATATGATGAATATGTTTGTTCTTAATGATCCATTCTTGTTTTGTAAAACTCTAGACATAGATTTTGTGGAACTTGACCTAAAATATTCATCTATCAATTTATAAATTAGAGATACCGGTCTATGGTTGATAGTTGCTTTGTGGTAAACTTAAAGCGTACTATATTGGTTGTTATATGGAGAGATCGTGTAGCAATGAATACGGTATTTCTCACGATGTCGCTCTAGAGATAGATGGTATTGAGAGAGTACGTGACGATATTAATCGGATCTGACTTCACATGCAAGATTGAAAGAATACGTATAAGTTAGGGTAGATGAAAACTACTTTTGATATACTTTGTTAATCAAACACTTTAGAATTTATAATCTTTACTACTAAAAACGTGATAATTTGTGAACAAAACTTTGAAAACCCTTTTTCTTGAAACGGTAAACTATTAAATGGCAAGCATCATGATATCAGAACAATCCCTATGGAGACGATAACAAAAATCCACCTATACTACAATTCGAACAAAATGGCGCCGTTGTCAAGGATTGTTGTGATATTGCAAGCATTGCAAATTGATTTTTAGATCTTTGTATTATAATCTCTTACCTCTGTTTATTTTTATTGACCTGTTTAATTTGTTTGGTTAAGTGTGCAGATTGTGTTTATGCGAGGGAGTGTACCAGCATACTAACTTTTTTCGATCATGAGATTGAAAGAACCGCTCGTAGGCTCAATAACAGAACTAGGCGGAGGAGGCAACTTGCCAAAGAAAGAGAAGAGTGTGGAGAAACTTCTTTATCTACACCCATTTTTACGCCAAACATGGCAGATCCACCACCACCACCCCCTGCTTCAACCCCATGTGTTAACACTCCAAGACACAATGCTCAGTTTGCACGCAACGCCCATAACGGGAGGCATTCTAAGATGAAAATGGGAATAATATCTCTTTTATATGTAATCCCTTTGCGAGGATGGACTATGAGGATATGTTTACACATCTCACAAAGTTTTATGAGATAACTGGTGCAACTAGAGCTCCGTAAGTCGAAGAAGAACCTTTGTTCAAGAGACTATTCCCGTATTCCTTGATTGGGAAGGTGAAGGAATGATATCTTAACCAACCCGCTCTTGTGATAAAGGATTGGAATGTATTGGCGGAGAAGTTTCTTGAACGATTCTTCCCTCACAATCGGTTTATGGAGGCCAAGACGGCGATTTTAGTATTTGCGCAAGGAGGAAGTGAATCTCTCAATGAAGTTTGGGAGAGATTCACATCTATGCTGAGAAAGTGCAAGGGCCATGGTTTTGATAATTTGACTCAAGTTCACATTTTCCGCAATGGAATTCAACCCGTTCATAAAACTCTTTTGGATGCTATGGCGGGTGGTTCTCGAATGTCAAAAAGTGCGGAAGATGCGGTGTCCATCATTGATAGGATGACACTAAATGATCATCAAGGTCAACACAACCGTGGTACTTCGCAAAGAAAACTGGGAATTATCGAGTTGGGAGCGAATGATGTTATTCTCTCACAACAAGTGAAGTTGTAGACAAAGAAAATGTCAAAACTTCCACAACAAATCAAAGAGATGCAAGATGTTCCCAACCAAAATCAACATGTAGCAAGTTGTGAACTTTGCAAAGGTGATCATCCTACCGGCTATTGTCCCCCGGTCGTTGAAGAAGCCAACTATGCGAGAAACCAAAATCAAGGCTATCAACCAAGACCACTGTATCAAAGCAATAACCAAGGCTACTAATCGAGAGGTAATAGCCAAGGTTTCCAACAAGGGTGGAGACAGAACCGGGATCTTCTAACCCTCAACCCTACCAAAGTTACAACCAACTCCAACAAAACTAAGGAGGAGGCTCTAAGATTGAGGAAACTCTCAATCAATTCATGCAACTATCAATGTCCAACCAAAATAGCAATGATTCCTCTATTAGGAATCTTGAGGCACAAATTGGGCAATTGTCTAAACAATTTGCCGATCAACGAAAATAAGCCTTTCAGGCTAAGCCGGAAGTGGATCCTAATAGGGTATGTAAAGTTATCCTTACTAGGAGTGGTAGAAAAAGTTATTTGGGCATTGGTGAGAATGAAGTGGAGAATGAGGTTGTAGTTGAAAAGGAGGATGAAATTGTTGAGGAGGAAGTTGAAAAAAATGTGAAGGATGATATAGTTGAAAAGAAACGGAGAGAAGAGAAAAAGAATAATGATATGAAGGGGAAGGAGCAAGTGAACATCCATATTCAACATTTACCTTATCCTCATAGTCCTACAAAAAGGGAAAATGCAAGGCAATATGCTCGGTTTATGTATATTTTTAACCAATTGCATATCAATATTCCATTTGCCGAGGCATTGGAGCAAATGCCTACTTATACGAAATTTATGAAGGATATCATCACCAGAAGAAACGGTACACGGACCAAGAAACCGTAGTTGTTGATGCTAGTTGTAGTGCAATTATTCAAAGGACTATTCCTAGGAAACAAAGTGACTTGGGAAGAGTTACCTTACCGATTACCATCAGCAATATCTATGTTGGTAATGGGTTGATTGATTTGGGATCTAGCATAAATTTGATACCATTGTCAATTGTTAAAAGATTGGGACACATGGAGTTAAGGGCTACTAGAATGACTTTGCAATTAGCTGATAAATCCACTACCCGTCCTCACGGTGTAGCTGAAGATTTGGTGAAAGTTGATAAGTTTTTGTTTCCCATTGACTTTGTGGTGATAGACATGGAAAAAGACGATGATGCTCCTCTAATTCTTGCGAGACATTTCATGAAAACATCAAGAATGGCTGTTGATGTGGATGATGGTCTTATGAAAGTGCGAGTGCAAGATGAAGAAGTTTGCTTTAATCTCTTTGAAGCCATGAAGCATTCAAAAGAAAAGAATTATTGTTTCCATCTTGATGCAATGAAGGAAGTGATTGAAGAGGTGAAAAGAGAAGTTCATGTTGCTACCCCCTTGGAAAAATTTCTTACGCATGCTTTGCTTAGTCTCAATGAGAGTGAAGAAAATGAGATTGAAAAGTGTTTGTAAGAACTTGAAGCATTAGAAGAAGTTTCTCTCGTGGAAGAGCTTGATGAAGAGTTAAAAAAAGAAAAGGTGGAGGACACAAAAATTGAGTTGAAGATTTTGCCCCCTAATTTAAAGTATGTGTTTCTTGATGATGAGGGGCACAAACCAGTGATCATAAGTAACGAACTAACCAATGCGGAGGATGAAAAATTGATTATGGTGTTGAAAAAGAATCAAAATGC
Source organism: Lathyrus tuberosus (assembly GCA_022829125.1). Lineage (NCBI taxonomy): Eukaryota > Viridiplantae > Streptophyta > Magnoliopsida > Fabales > Fabaceae > Lathyrus > Lathyrus tuberosus. The sequence continues at coordinate 843,106 of JALAZF010000196.1, read as the reverse complement.
TATGGGTTGGACTCTTTCCGATTTAAGAGGAATAAACCCATCCTATTGCATGCATAGGATCTTAAAGGAGGATGACTTTAAGCTGGTAGCTCAACCTCAGCGCCGCTTAAATCCTACCATGAAAGAAGTGGTTAGTAAAGAAGTGGTGAAGATTCTTGAGGCCAAAATAATTTATCCTATTTCTGATAGTCTATGGGTTAGTCTGATGCAAGTGGTGCCGAAGAAAGGTAGGATGACGTGATTTGAAATGAAAAGAATGAATTAATTCCAACAAGAACCATAACTGGTTGGATAATGTGTATCGATTACCGTAGGCTAAACAAAGCTACGAGGAAAGATCATTTTCCCTTAACTTTCATGGACCAAATGCTTGAGAGGTTTTCCAGTTAGAAATTCTATTGTTTTCTTGATGGTTATTTGGGTTACAGCTAAATTATTGTTAATCCGGAGGATCATGAGAAAAATGTTTTTACATGTCCATTTAGGGTCTTTGCTTATAGGAGAATTCCTTTTGGGTTGTGTAATGCGCCGACTACTTTTTTGCGGTGCATGCAAGCCATATTTTTTGACTTGATTGAAAAGTCCATTGAAGTTTTCATGGATGACTTTTCGATTTTTGGGCCGTCATTCGATCTTTGTTTGAAAAATCTGGATATTGTGTTGGAAAGGTGTGTGAAAACTAATCTTGTGCTTAATTGGGAGAAGTGCAACTTCATGGTTACATAAGGAATTGTGCTCGGCCACATAGTTTCTTCAAAGGGCCTCGAAGTTGACCAAGTCAAAGTGGAGGTTATAGAGAAGTTACCACCACCCTTTAATGTCAAAGGAATTATAAGATTTCTCGGCCATGCGAGATTCTATAGGAGGTTCATTAAAGACTTCACAAAGATTGCAAAGCCCTTGAGCAATTTTCTCAACAAAGATAAGTCTTTTGAATTTGATGACTATTGCATGCTTGCTTTTAATTATTTAAAAGAGAGTTTGACTACTACACCCATAATCATGGCTCCCCGTTGGAAACTTGATTTTGAACTCATGTGTGATGCTAGTAATTATGCCGTTGGTGCGGTACTTGGTCAAAGAAGAACAAAAATTTTTCATGCCATACACTACGTAAGCAAAGTGTTGAACGAAGCTCAAATCAATTATGCCACTATGGAAAAAGAGCTTCTTCCGATAGTGTATGCATTGGAAAAATTTTGGTCTTACCTAATTGGGTCTAAAGTGGTTGTTTACACAGACCATGCAGTGATTAAGTATTTTCTAACCAAACCAGATTCTAAGCAAAGGCTTATTAGATGGGTCCTTTTGTTGCAAGAATTTGATCTTGAAATTCACGACAAGAAGGGATCCGAGAATTTGGTTGCGGACCACTTATCCCGTCTTGTGAATGTGGAAGTAACTAAAAATGAATTAGAGGTTAAGGAGGAATTCCCATATGAGAAGTTGTTTATGGTTCAGGTTAGGCCTTGGTTTACTGATATTGCAAATCACAAAGCCGTCGGAGTGATTCCGGAAGGCCTAACTTGGAATCAAAGAAAAAAATTCTTACACGATTCCAAGTCTTTTATTTAGGATGAGTCGAATTTATTCAAACTTGGTGTTGAAAACCTTTTGAGAAGGTATGTTACAATTGAGGAGTCAAAGAGCATTCTTTGGCATTGCCACAACTCACCTTATGGTGGTCATTTTAACGGGCTAAAAACGACAATGAAAGTCATTCAATCAGGCTTTTATTGGCCTTCTTTGTTTAAAGATGCTCATGTGCATGCCCAAAGTTGTGACAATTGCCAACGGAGTGGAGGAATTACAAAATGGAATGAGATGCAGTTACAAAGTATGTTAGAGGTGGAAGTATTTGACTGTTGGGAAATTGATTTTGTCGGTCCATTTTCACCTTCATTTTCTTGTGAGTACATTCTAGTTGTTGTGGACTGTGTGTCAAAGTGGGTGGAAGTGATAGCTTTTGCTAATGCAGACGGTAAAACGGTGATAAAATTCCTGAAGAAAAACATTTTTTTGCGTTTTGGTACGCCTAGAGTGTTGATAAGTGACGGAGGAACCCACTTTTGCAACGCTTCTTTAGAAAAAGCCTTGGAGCATTAGGGCATAAAGCACAAAGTGACATTGCCATATCATCCTTAGGCTAATGGCCAGGTTGAGGTATCAAATCTCGAGATCAAGAGAATTCTTGAGAAAACTCTATCTTCTTCTAGGAAGGATTGGACACACAAGCTTGATGAGGCTTTTTGGGCTTATCGGATCGCATTTAGATCTCCGATAGGTCTCACATCGTTTAATATGATCTACGGCAAAACTTGTCATTTCCTGGTAGAGTTTGAGCATAAGGCTTTTTGGGCCTTAAACTTTTTGAACTTTGATCCCACTTTGAGTTGTGTAAAGAGGAAAGCGCAACTTCATGAATTGGATGAATTGCCACTCCAAGCTTATGACTCTAACAAGCTTTACAAGGAGAAGGTAAAAAAGTATCATGACAAGAAAATTGTAAGGAAAGACTTTCATGAAGGACAAATGGTCTTATTGTTCAATTCGTGATTAAAATTGTTTCCGGGCAAGTTAAAGTCAAAATGGTCTGGTCCGTTTGGGATTAGGGAAATCAAGAACTATGAAGCAATTGTAATTGAAGACCCTTCATCGAAAGAAATTTGGACAATTAATGGGCAAAGGTTGAAAGTGTACCTTGGTAGTGAAGTTGTTACGGATGCAGGAACAATTTCTTTTAGCGATCCTTAAGTCGCTTTTCGACCGTCGAGCTCAAACGACATTAAACAAACTGCTTGTTGGGAGGCACCCCAACATTGTGAGTATTCTTATTTTTCTTACTGCATTTGTTAGCTTGTTATTGTGAAATAGTGTTGTAATAAACCACAAGTAAAGAAACCATAATTTTTGAATTACTGTCATGTTCGCCCTGAGTTCGCTGTTAGAACCTGGGGCGAATAAGTTCACTAGGCGAATAATTGTTCGCACTGCGAACATGGAAAATTCTGGAATGGTGAAAAGTTTATGCTACAACACTTTTTTAATGTTTGTGTAGTACTGTTGCATTGCCTTTTATGTAGTGGACCTGAGGAGAGACCTTTTTGAAAAGGAGGGGGTAGTAGTAGTAGTAAACTCTAGTAGTTTTTTTTTATGATTGTTGGTAGTTTGTTTTGATTTTTAATGTTTCCCTTTTTGGTGATTAAATGTGAGAACTTATAGATTGGTTGATATTTGTTAAAAGTATCCAATGAAGATTCTCCCAAGTTTGGATGGTGATGATAGTATCTGATCATGTAAATGCAAGCAAGGTACATGGTTACCTCTTTTTAGGATGCTAGAATGCTTAAGAATGTTTTTCTTTGTGCAAATGTAATTTTGTTTCATTTTGCAACTTTGTTTGAATGCTTATTTCACTTAGGTTCCAATAGCCACAAATTTGTGAGAAACCTCTATTGTTTACTAAATGCATAGGATGATTGATAAATTTTGTTTAATACATTTGATTCATGCTTAATATTGTGATTATTTTGATTTTGTGGAAGCATTAGAAATGATCAAGGCAATTGTTGATATTGAGCATAACCATATCCAAAAAAAGTAACTTACCCGTGAGTAGTGAGAATTTGCTAACCCCTTTGAGCTTAATAGTTTAGATCTTAATTTAGTGATGAAATTGGTGTTTGTACATAAATCAAAAGTTAGTTCATCATTGAATTGTGTAAGATTCTAAAAATATTTCTTTAACCTTTGAAAAATGTCCTAAATTATTTTCCATTCCATAAAAAGCAAGGATCATTCACTTGAGGTTTGGTTGAATTCAAGTTGGGGAGAGTGAAAAGAAAGTGGTAGGTTACTCAAAATTTTTGAAAATTTTCAAACAAGCATTGAAAAGAAATTTGTGAATATGAATTGTGATAAAGAAAAAGAAAAAGCATGCTTGTTTGAATGAGAAAAAAAATAGAAAACGAATAATGTACATAAAGGATGTTGGAAGGGTGAACAATTAAGAAAAGAAAGTGTTGGATGAAGTTGTAGTGTATACATAACCTTGTATAGTGAATGTTTCTTTTGCATTGGCAACTTCGAATCCATGGCCTTATAAATGTCCCTTTGTTGTGAACCTAACCAAGTGTTGCGGTGAAAATCGGATAACAGGCTATTACTTAACTTGCATCATTTTCGTTTACAACCGACTTTGATTTATCCAAAGGAAAGGTTCAAGATCGTTAAAAAACCTAAAGGGGGGAGATCTAAGGTTCGGGGGTTGGTTATACAAAGGGAAGGTATTAGCACCCTAAGTATCTGTAGTACTCTATAGGAACCTCTTGCTAAGTTTGTGTTATGTTATGTTTGCTTGCTAAGAACACGAAATAGAATTAGTCTCGTCCTAATCATGATTTAATCGAGGAATCGATAATCAATGATTCTTGACTTTCATCGACTAAAAAGTGAATGAAACTGAAATAAAGAGAAATCGGTCTCATATTGATCAAAGTTTTGTTGATTCAATGAAGTCAACCAAACCATGAAGTTTGTTATGTCATCGGCCAAAATAAAGATAATGAAACCGGAATGAAAAAATAAGGTTGGTCTCATCTTAATCAAGATTTAAATCGATAAATCGATAATCTTAGATTTTTAACTTTCATCGACCAATAAAAATAAGTAAAAAGTGGCCTCATATTTATCAAGACTTTATTGATTTGAAATAATCAAAGTCAAGATTTGTGCAATGTCATCGGCCTAAAGTAAAGAAAATGGACTCGAAATGAAGAATAAAGTTAGTCTCGTCTTGATCAAGATTTAATCGAAGGATCGATAATCTTTTGATATTCGACTTTCATTGACCAACAAAAATAAAGAAATGAGCCTCATACATATCAAGACTTTTTAGTCATTTTGCATAAATCAACTAAGTCATGATTTTGTAGTATTATTGGCCCTAAAAATCGAAATAAAGATCGTAAGCGAAAAATAAAAATCAAAACAAAATTCGAAAGAAAAAGTTATGAATTCAAGAAATAACATGATAAATTGAAACTAAAAATTCAAAGTGCTCCTAAAATAAAAACTAGAGAAACAAAATTAAGAAATAAATGGAAAATAAAATAAAAATAGTATGAAATAATAAAAGGGTGGTGATGAAGCATGTTTTTTGTCTTTTTGAATTTTTATCTTATCTTTTAAACATCATTTATAATAAAACCAAACAAAAATTATAGGATATTACAATACTTTTTCCAGAAAAATATTAACATGCTAATGAACTTGATAACAGCATAGATAAATGATCATGGTACTTTGAAAATGGAGAAATAAAAGAGGTGAATGTTACCTAGTGGAGACGGTCCACTGTCTCTTCAATGACACGAGTTATGGAAAAATGAAGACGAGCCTTCTCTCCAGAAAATTTGCAAGAATAATTGAGGGAGAAAATTAAGAGAGTATTCAGCCTTTGTGTGGGGTGAATCTCGTGTCCAAAATGAGAGAATGAGAGATCTTATTTATAGTGTGAATAAAGTGGGAGTGTTGATGTGGCAATCCATGTGACTTTATGAGAATGATTCATGGCCATTGATAATTGAAGTGTAAGAATACTTTTTGGCCATTGATAAATCCAAGTTGGCAATCCATGTGAAGTGTTTGTATTGTAGTGGTCCCCACTTACCATGAAGATAAACAAAATAAAAGTAATAATAATAATAATAAAGCTTAGTAATAATAAAACTAATAATAATAAAACTAATAATGATAAAACTAATAATAATAAAATTAATAATAATAAAATTAATAATAATAATAATAATAATAATAAAGAAATAATAATAATAAAACTAAAAATAATAAAAAAGATAATTGAAAATAGTTAATAAAAAAAAGGAAATAAAACAAATTAAACTCTAACGAAAAATGCATGATTATTGATAGGGTTAAATATACAAAACCCCCCTGCAATGTTAGCGAATTCTCATTTTAGCCCCTGTAAATTTTTTTTTTTTAAACACCTCCTCTTAATATCCAGATTCCCTCACTTAGGCCCCTGGCTGCCACATTGCAGCAAAGATTCCTTTCTCTTGCTTGCGTGGCATGCCAGGTAGCATTTTTTATATTATTTTATTATTTTTTTTATTTTTTTTAATTTTTTTTAATTTTTTTTTATTTATTTTTTATTTTTTGTTATTTATTTTTTATTTTTTGTTATTTATTTTTTATTTTTTTTATTTTTTTTATTTATTTATTTTTTTTTATTTTTTTTATTTTTTTATATATATTTTTTTAATTTTTTAATTTATTTTATTTTAATTTTTTATTTTAATTTTTTTAAATTTTTTTTTTTATTTTGTTTTATTTTTTGTTTTATTTGTTTTATTTGTTTTTATTATAATTTTTTTTCTTTTTTTTTATTTCTTTTTCGCCTTGCAACCGATGTAAAAACATACATTTTAAGAAAAATAGCATACATTTTACATCGGGCCAGAAAGGAAACCGATGTAAAAAAAAAACATTTTACATCGGGCCAGAAAGGCAACCGATGTAAAAACATACATTTTACATCGGGCCAGGAAGGCAACCGATGTAAAATGTGCATTTATTTCTATAAAAAAAAGTTAAACTCATATTTCACATCAGACTTAATAGTCAACCGATGTAGTAGATGTATTTTTCACATCGGACTATGGCCCGATGTAAAATGTCTTTGATTTACTACATCGCTTGGCTTTACATCGGACCCAGAACCGATGTAAAATGTGCTTTTCGCTCGATGTAAAAAGTCTTTTCTGCACTAGTGTAATTTTTAAAATAAAAATTTGTTTAAAATAGAATTAAAAATAAAAATTAGGTCCAAAAACGAAAAAAAAAAAAATATATATATATATATATATATATATATATAAATAAAAACGAAAAAGAAATAAAAAAAAAGAAAAAATAATTATAAAAATTATAATAAAAACAAATAAAACAAAAAAGTAAAAAAAAAATTAAAAAAATTAAAAAAAATTAAAAAAAATTAAAAAAAAAATTAAAAAAAATTAAAAAATTAAAAAAATTAAAAAAAATTAAAAAAAAATTAAAAAATAGAAAAAATTAAAAAAAATAATAAAATAATATTAAAAATGTCACGTGGCATGCCACGCAAGCAATAGAAAGGAATATTTGCTGCAATGTGGCAGCCAGGGGCCTAAGTGAGGGAATCTAAATAAGATGAGGGGGTTTTTAAAAAAAAAACTTTGCCAGGGGCTAAAATGAGAAATCGCTAACATTGCAGGGGGGTATTGTATATTTAACCCTTATTGATATGTTTACTAAAATGCGAAAACAGGGACCAATGAAAAGAATATGCAAATGATCAGAATATCGGAGAGTAAATTTTGGGGTACAATAGTTGCCCCTATTTAAATATCTTCACCGTATGACATGAGTGATGATAGTCTTCATGAAATCATGGTGGAAGGTATTTAAATATAGATAACCGAAAATTTTGCCCTCAGACGCACTGACATGCAATGCTGACATGCAATGAACTCTAATATGATGAAAATGATGGAATGCTAAATGCAAAGGGGCAGACAAACAAAACACCAAGGATGAAGGGCAATCCACCACAGGTGAGCTTACTGGGGAAGGATAAGGTTAGCATTCACGAGAAAGACTCACTGGGGAGACTCTAAGGATGCACCGGGGATAGAAAAAAAAAGAGGAAATCCTACAGGCCCTCACTGGGGATGGGAGCCAGAGAGGGGCTCTCCACTAGGGGAAAGTCCAAGGAGATGGACGACAGGTTTATAGGTGACCGGACGACACTGAGGAAATGAAAGTACACTCTTTACTGGGCATGGAACCAGAAAGAAGACATGATCTCCCCTGGGGATCAATTTGGAATAAAAGGATAGACACCAACAAAAGATTTTCTGGGATTTTCTTATACTGAAGAGTTCAAATGGGATCTTCAAGAAAAACTAGAAAAGACAGAGAAAGACACATCCGGAAAAACATCAGATGGCAAAAAAAAAACCAGTCATCCAATAATGGCTGTGAATGAAGGGTACAAATCATAATATCTAATAATGGCTTTAGATGAATGTGAACAGAGACTACATTCAAGAATGGCTTTGAATGCAAAGGAAACAGTCATCCAATAATGGCTTTGAATGAAAGATAAGACTCACAATATCTAATAATAGCTTTAGATGAATGTGAAAAAAGATTACATTCAAGAATGACATTGAATACAAGGGAACCAATCACCCAATAATGGCTTTGGATGAAAGGTATAAATCACAATATCTAATAACGGCTTTAGATAAAGTGAACACAGACTCAATCTGAAAACATCAGAAAGAGAGACGCATCCGGATAGGCATCAGATGGTAGAGAAACTAGTCATCCAATAATGGCTTTGAATGAAAGGTACAAACCACGATATCTAATAATGGCTTTAGATAAAGTGAACAAAGATTTGATCTGAAAAACATCAGAAAGAGAGACACATCTGGATAGGCATCAGATGGTAAAGAAACCCGACATCCAATAACGGCTTTGAATGAAAGGTACAAGTCACAATATCTAATAATGGCTTTAGATAAATGTGAACAGGGACTATATTCAAGAATGGCATTGAGTGCAAAGAAACCAGTCATCCAATAATGGCTTTGATTGAAAGGTATAAATCACTATATCTAATAATGGCTTTAGATAAAAAATGAGCAAACCGAGGTCCAAGACAGCATTGGATAAGGGGGAAGAACTTTCAGGGATAACACTAAAAGTAAAGGCAAATCACTATATTCAAGAATGGTATCAAATGATAGTGAGAAAGACATCCAGGAATGACACTGAATGCAAAGGAGAAAGCTCGTTCAGGGATCGTACTGAATGAACAGATAAGACTTTCAGGAATGGCACTGAAAGAGATCCAAGCAAATTTGATTGTGGTTACAGAAGGTAGGCAAAACTTTCAGGAATAGCACTGGGAGAAACAAGAGGAATAAGATATCCAGGAATGGCATTGGAGAGAAAAAGAGACAGACATCCAGGAATAGCACTGGAATGAAGGAATGTAAAGATCCAGGAATAGCACTGGAATGAAAGGATAGGTAACGTTTTGGTAGGCACCAAGTAAGATGGACTTTGACCACAAGGTAAGACGCTGATAACGACACGACCTCGGGAGAAATGCAAATGAGGATGAAACACTCATGATATGCATATGTATATGAGTTATGCAGATGATATATGATCAAATGCAAATGCAGATGTCGACGACATGGCTCGACTCTCTTGGTGAGAAGACAAGACTAGAAGAATGATTCCTCAACACAGAGATCACTGTCATTCTGCTTGGGACTAGAGATGCTAATGCTGAACACATCATCTACCACACTGGTAAATTGTATCCAAATTGATGATCCTTGTAGGAAGAATGAAAAACTGCTTGAAAGTTGCATGGGGATTCTTCAAGTAAACTGCCCCAGATTAGCTGACTGTTGTAGATAAGCTGATCATTGCTTCAGTTTGATTGATTCTGAAATGACTATTTCATGGTGCTCTTAGAAAGCTTACCCCAGTCTGAGTCTTGAAAGCTGATTATTTTACTGTACACTGGGAAATCTTGCCCCAGTCTGAGTCTTGAAAAACTTCTGTATAAACCAATTTTGAGAAGTCGCCATTAAACCACAAATCTTGAACTGATTCTCAACAGGATATGGAAGGAACTTGCCCCTGGTTGGATCACCGACCAAGTTTCTCAATTGTTTGAAAATTCCTTAAGAAGAAAGCTAGTTTGCAAACAAAAGTATTTGTACAAACATGGTAAATGCAAAGTTCATGCAACTTTTGAAATCAAAATCATTTTGAAAGAGGTGCAAAGTATATGAGATACTGGTCAGAACACGGTGGTTCAAGACATTAAAATGAAACGTTTAAGCAAAGGGTGTAATACCCAAAATAGGTGATCTGCAAAGATCTTTTGGAGTCAGTTTACGCAACCTTGCTGTAGTATACTTTCAAAATAACCTTGCTTCAGTTAGGTCTTTTGAGGGTTATAACGTGGCCTTGTTCACAGTTTAAGAAAAAAAGGATAAAGGCTCGTTTATTTGTACCCACCCAATCTACGTGATGAACTTCAGTCCTATGCTCAGTTAACTCAAACTATGCACTCAAATTCCCATGAGTTAGGAATTGCACTGATGATAGCGATTGTAACACCCCCTTTCTATACCCCCAATTAATCAAATAATCATTTAGGCACATATTAAAATTTAGTCAGAGTATAATTATAACATGGCATAAAAGAGGCATGTCACATCAAACACAATTATACAACATACAACACCTGCTCAATATTGATATGCAACAGTGGGGTAACTTGCAACAGAGGAACTTAGTCCTTACACCCACATCTCAATATTTAGAATAAAAGCGGAAAATCTAAACATTGAATAACAGCAAACATATATACATATATACATGAATCATCAAATATTCTCCACCAACATCATACATGTTCACATAAACATTCATCAGCAAGATACATATACATATGTATCACAAAAGAATCACAGCCATCCTAGCTACCCGGTGCTACATATCAGAGCCGACCGACCAAGGAATGAAGACACGCTCCACAAAAAGACCACCAGCATACCTACTCTGCAATGCCTCATAGAGCATTATAAAACAGCAGAAGGGTGAGAAATATTATCATAATAACAATGTATATAATTATATATATAAACATAAAAATACACATATTCCATATTCTCACCACAATCCATCACAATTTCCTCCATATACATCACAATGTATATCTACATATCAACCAAGCATATTCATCATGCATACTTTCACAATTCCCAATCATTCCACATAAACATACACAATTATGAATACTCAACGACACATCATTATAAAGATGATAAATGCAAATCATAGAGACCGACTCACGACTCTATGCAAATGCAATGCGGTACCGACTCAATCATCTCAATTTCACTCAGGAACTTCTGCTGGAACCATCGTTCGTTACCAAAGTAACTCCCCGTCGGGCCTACGATGTTCACCCATTGCTCACACCCCACATGGGCACACAATGTTTATGGATCGCTCACACCCCACTGGGGCATACGACCCGATCGCTCACACCCTACACGCGGGCACACGATCTGATTGCTCACACCTCACCTAGGCACACAATCCGATTGCTCACACCTCACATAGGCACACAATCGTTCGTAATCATCGCTCACACCTCACATAGGCACACGATGTTACCACAGATTCTCCTTAGAATCGCTCAACACAAGAATGTATTTCATGATGCTTCACATGCAAAATGACACAAGACATTCTTGAAATGCATATATATATTCACAACATATTCATGCATTCATCTCATACAATCACATACAATCTATATACATTCACATCAATGCACTATTGTATAATTCACATTCAAATACACCATCAAAACGGTAAAAGTCGCTAAATAGCACTATTCCCGACTTTCCGACATAATAAAATCGGCCAACAGTTTCCACACCATCATAATCATAAAGTACAGCTCAATAGCTTTCCAACGATATAAAGAACGCCTAAATCGGAGTTACGGTTCGAGAATTATGAATCGTTAAAAGAAAAGAAAATTATAAGAAAAAAACAAAAGCGCCCGGCGACAGGGGAGTTTCGCCCGTCGACGCTTCGTTTTTGCCTTCGCTTCGCCTGGCGAAGGAGGGGCGAAGGAATTTCCCCAAACCTGAACCAAACCAGTAGCTTGGCACCCTCGCGCCTCTCAATTTCGCCCGGCGAAGGCTCGAACCGCCCGGCGCTCTGGGCCTTTCGCCCGGCGCTCTGCACCAGAAGCAGAAATTCTGCTTCGTTTTCACTGTTCCAAAAACCCCCAAATCTCCATTTTCTCCCCCAAATCACTTCCAACAGCAAAATAATTCATAGCAATGATTCATCAACCTAGGGAGATTATACAACACAAATTATATCGATTTCTATCCGCGAAAACATCGATTTCTACCATTTTCTACACAAATGGGTTTAGTTCCAAAACTCATGAAAATCAACAAAATCAACAATACAATCATACATAATCATACACATTGCTAAGATAACATGATTTCACACCCTTACCCGGATTCCAAACTTGCTCTGTGATTGATCTTGATGAATTTCTAAGTTTTCCTCTTTTCCTCTTCTTTTCTCTTCCTCCTCTTTCTTTCTCTTCTTCTTTTTCTCTCAATCTCTTTTCTATCTTTTTTCTTTCTATTTCTATTCTATTCTATTTCTTTTCTCTCATTTTCCAAACAATCAATTAATTCATTTTTCTCACAAATTCTAATTCCACTTAATTTCTAATTTATCATTAATTGAGAAAAGGCTTAAATACTCTCCATTCTAATTTCCCCGCAAACTCTCAAAACGGCAAAATAACATTTAACACACCAAATTCACAATTAAAATAATTTATCATCCAATTAAAATAAAAGACTCCACCTAATTGGGAAATAATCAAAATCGGGGCGTTACAGCTCTCCCCCACTTTAGAAATTTTCGTCCTCGAAAATAAGACCTGAATCAAACAACTCCGGATACGACTCTCGCATCCCACTCTCTAGTTCCCAAGTCATATTGCCTTCCGCAGCGCCTCCCCACGCTACCTTTACAAGCGCAATATCCTTGCCTCTGAGCTTCTTAACTTCACGATCCAGAATCCTAATCGGTAAAGCCTCCACCGTAAGGTTATCTCTCACTTCAACCTCGTCCATAGGAATAACATGTGACGGATCCGGAACATACTTCCGAAGTTGCGAAACATGGAATACATCATGCAAATTGGAAAGGTTCGGAGGCAACGCCACACGGTAAGCCACAACACCAACTCGTGCAGAAATCTGATACGGACCAATAAAACGAGAAGTCAACTTCTTCGACTTCAAAGCACGACCCACACCCGTAATTGGCGTAACTCTCAAAAATACATGGTCGCCTTCCTGAAACTCAAGATCTTTTCTTCTCTTGTCATGATAACTCTTTTGTCTACTCTGAGAAGCTTTCATCTTCTCACGGATAAACTTCACTTTCTCCGTCGTTCGTTGTACCATCTCCGGTCCAACTATCGCCCTCTCACCCGTTTCATGCCAACACAAAGGTGTTCGACATATACGACCATACAAAGCCTCAAACGGTGCCATACCTATACTTGAATGAAAACTGTTATTGTAGGTGAATTCAATCAACGCCAAATAATTATCCCAAGCACCACCTTGCTCGAGCACATAAGCACGCAATAAATCCTCCAACGATTGAATTGTCCTCTCGGTTTGACCATCCGTTTGCGGATGATAAGCCGAACTCAATCTTAGCTTAGAACCCAAAGCCTTTTGTAGACTCTCCCAAAACCTCGATGTGAATCTAGGATCTCTATCCGATACAATACTCTTAGGAATCCCATGCAACTTCACAACCACAAGAACATAAATCTCGGCTAACCTCTCCAAAGGATAACTAATATCAATTGGAATGAAGTGAGCAGATTTAGTAAGCCTATCAACAATTACCCAAATAGCATTATGACCTCTTTGCGTATTCGGCAATCCCGTAACAAAATCCATCGATATACTATCCCATTTCCACTCCGGAATGTCCAACGGTTGCATCAATCCACTAGGCTTTTGATGTTCTACCTTCGACTTTTGACAAGTTAAACACGCATACACAAATTGAGCCACATCTCTCTTTAACCCGGACCACCAAAAGATTTTCTTCAAATCTTGATACATTTTATTCGCTCCCGGATGAATACTTAAGTTACTTCGGTGCCCTTCTTCCAATATCATCTTTTTCAACTCTACATCATCGGGAATACAAATACGACCACGGAATCTCAAAACTCCAAAATTATCAACCTTGAAATCTTCATTCTCATTCAACATCAAATCAACGAATTTCAAGTCCAACTTTTGCTTTTCACCTACCGTTGCAAGAAAATCATTCGTAACATGTAGCATACCAAGTTTCACACTTCTCGGCATCATTTCACAAATTAAACTCAAGTCTCTAAAATTCTCCAAAAGTTCCCATTCTCTCGCCATCAATGCAGACATATGTAACGACTTCCGACTCAAAGCATCGGCCACCACGTTTGCCTTGCCCGGATGGTAATTCAAACCAAAATCATAATCCTTCAAAAGCTCCAACCACCTTCTTTGTCTCATGTTCAACTCTTTTTGATCAAATAAATATTTCAAGCTCTTGTGATCACTAAAAACTTCAAATCTTGCACCATAAAGATAGTGTCTCCAAATTTTCAAAACAAACACCACGGCCGCCAACTCCAAGTCATGCGTAGGATAATTCTTTTCATGTACTCTCAATTGTCTTGAAGCATACGCCACAACTTTTCCATCTTGCATCAAAACACCACCTAAACCAACCAATGAAGCATCACAATACACAACAAATGGTTCCGTAGGATTTGGCAAAATTAAGATCGGAGCCATTGTCAACCTTCTTTTTAACTCATTGAAACTCTCTTCACAATGAATATCCCAAATGAAAGTCTTTTCCTTACAAGTCAATTGCGTTAACGGAAGTGCCAACTTTGAAAATCCCTCAATAAACCTCCGATAATAACCCGCCAAGCCTAAAAAGCTTCGAATCTCCGTAACCGATCTAGGAGCCTCCCATTGCATCACTGCATCAATCTTGGATGGATCAACACTAATACCACTACCGGAAATAACATGTCCAAGAAAACTTACTTCCGATAACCAAAACTCACATTTCGACAACTTAGCATACAATCTTTTCTCTTTCAAAATTTGCAACACAATTCTCAAATGCTCTTCATGCTCCTCCTGAGACTTAGAGTAAATCAAAATATCATCGATGAACACAACCACAAAACGATCCAACTGTCCATGAAAAATACGATTCATGTATTCCATAAACACACCCGGCGCGTTAGAAACCCGAATGGCATCACGGAATATTCGTAATGGCCATACCGTGTCCTAAAGGCCGTCTTTTGAATATCCTCCTCTTTCACACGAATCTGGTGATATCCCGATCTCAAATCAATCTTGCTAAAAATAAGCGCACCAACCAATTGGTCCATCAAATCATCGATCCTTAGAAGCGGATACTTGTTCTTAATTGTCACCTTGTTCAATTGTCGATAATCAATGCACAACCGCATACTTCCATCCTTTTTCTTTACCAACAATACCGGAGCACCCCACGGAGAAACACTTGGTCTTACAAATCTCTTGTCCAACAAGTCATTCAATTGCCTCTTTAATTCTACCAACTCCGATGCCGACATACGATACGGTGCCATCGAAATCGGTCTCGTACCCGGAACTAGATCAATAGAAAACTCAACTTCTCTCTCTGGCGGTACATCCTTAATATCCTCAGGAAACACCTCAAGAAAATCACAAACAACAGGAAACACATCAAGTGACACTTGACCATCCACAGACAATGATGCAAACAACCCGAACAATTGAGCTTCGTCCGCTAAAAGTTTCTTCAATTCTTTAGTGGATAGGACACTCTCATCTTCATCATCTTCCAAAGAAGGAAACCTTACTAACTTGTGATAGCAATCTATATGAACTCGATTAAATCGCAACCAGTTCATACCCAAGATTACGTCTAAACCTTCCAACGGCAAACACACTAAATCCATCTCGAAGTCTTTACCATAAATGGTCAAAGGACAACTCACACAAACCAAAGAAGTAGTTACTGACCCCATCGCTGGAGTGTCAATAACCATCTTACCATCCATCACAGACAACACAAGATTCAAACGCTTCGCGCACTCAGACGAAACAAACGAATGAGTCGCTCCCGTATCAATAATAGCAACTAAAGGCGTACTATTAATAAAGCATGTACCTTTAATCAAACGGTCCGCACTAGTAGTTTGAGTCCCTGCCAATGCAAACACCTTTCTGCCCGCTTGAGCTTATTTCGGCTTAGTACACTTAGTACTAATGTGACCCACTTCTCCATAATTATAGCACTTCACCATATTCCTTCTACAATCTGTAGCAGCATGCCCAGTACCTCCACAATTAGAACATTTCACCACTGGCTTCCCACACTCAAATGATTTATGACCTATTTCCCCACACTTATAACACTTAATGGGACCCGAACCTCCTCCTCCAGATCTCTTCTCAAAGTTTCCCCTATGCTTGCCCTTATCAACAGGTGTCACATAAGGTCCACTTCTAACTTGTTGCTTTCCCTTCCTCTCATTCAAACTTTTGTAATGTGTAGAACGAGCCCTGCTATCTTCCTCGAAGATTCTACAACATTCCGTCAAATCCGAAAACCTTCTTATCCTTTGATATCCCACAACCTGTTTAATCTCAGGACGTAAACCATTCTCATATTTAATACACTTTGAGAACTCAGCAGTGATTGCAGCATAGTGAGGATGGAATTGAACCAACTCCACGAACTTAGCAGCATAGTCCACCACGGACATACTACCTTGTTTCAATTCAAGGAACTCTATCTCCTTCTTCCCTTTCACACTTTCAGGGTAATACTTCCTTAAAAACTCAGTACGAAATAAATCCCAAGTTACCTCTTCATCATCCACCTCAAGAATTTGACGCATACCGACCCACCAATCGTCGGCTTCTTCCTTCAGCATGTGAGACCCAAGCCTCACTTTATTCTCTTCCTCACAGTCCATGACTCTGAAGATCCTTTCAATCTCTTTCAACCAAAGTTGAGCACCATCGGGATCAAATCTTCCTTTGAAAACCGGTGGTTGATTCTTCCTGAACTCGTCGTTAGCATTCACATTCGGCGCACCTTGCACCGCCCTAGCCATTGCTTCCAAAGCAGCAGCCATCGCATTGTCGTTTCTACTAGCCATATTCTAATCATTCCCAAAAATAACAACAAAGTTAAACAACAATTCAAACAATACGACAACAAGACAGACACAACTGACTCAACTCTGGCTCTGATACCACTTAATGTAACACCCCCTTTCTATACCCCCAATTAATCAAATAATCATTTAGGCACATATTAAAATTTCGTCAGAGTATAATTATAACATGGCATAAAAGAGGCATGTCACATCAAACACAATTATACAACATACAACACCTGCTCAATATTGATATGCAACAGTGGGGTAACTTGCAACAGAGGAACTTAGTCCTTACACCCACATCTCAATATTTAGAATAAAAGCGGAAAATCTAAACATTGAATAACAGCAAACATATATACATATATACATGAATCATCAAATATTCTCCACCAACATCATACATGTTCACATAAACATTCATCAGCAAGATACATATACATATGTATCACAAAAGAATCACAGCCATCCTAGCTACCCGGTGCTACATATCAGAGCCGACCGACCAAGGAATGAAGACACGCTCCACAAAAAGACCACCAGCATACCTACTCTGCAATGCCTCATAGAGCATTATAAAACAGCAGAAGGGTGAGAAATATTATCATAATAACAATGTATATAATTATATATATAAACATAAAAATACACATATTCCACATTCTCACCACAATCCATCACAATTTCCTCCATATACATCACAATGTATATCTACATATCAACCAAGCATATTCATCATGCATACTTTCACAATTCCCAATCATTCCACATAAATATACACAATTATGAATACTCAACGACACATCATTATAAAGATGATAAATGCAAATCATAGAGACTGACTCACGACTCTATGCAAATGCAATGCGGTACCGACTCAATCATCTCAATTTCACTCAGGAACTTCTGCTGGAACCATCGTTCGTTACCAAAGTAACTCCCCGTCGGGCCTACGATGTTCACCCATTGCTCACACCCCACATGGGCACACAATATTTATGGATCGCTCACACCCCACTGGGGCATACGACCCGATCGCTCACACCCCACACGCGGGCACACGATCTGATTGCTCACACCTCACCTAGGCACACAATTTGATTGCTCACACCTCACATAGGCACACAATCGTTCGTAATCATCGCTCACACCTCACATAGGCACACGATGTTACCACAGATTCTCCTTAGAATCGCTCAACACAAGAATGTATTTCATGATGCTTCACATGCAAAATGACACAAGACATTCTTGAAATGCATATATATATTCACAACATATTCATGCATTCATCTCATACAATCACATACAATCTATATACATTCACATCAATGCACTATTGTATAATTCACATTCAAATACACCATCAAAACGGTAAAAGTCGCTAAATAGCACTATTCCCGACTTTCCGACATAATAAAATCGGCCAACAGTTTCCACACCATCATAATCATAAATTACAGCTCAATAGCTTTCCAACGATATAAAGAACGCCTAAATCGGAGTTACGGTTCGAGAATTATGAATCGTTAAAAGAAAAGAAAATTATAAGAAAAAAACAAAAGCGCCCGGCGACAGGGGAGTTTCGCCCGTCGACGCTTCGTTTTTGCCTTCGCTTCGCCTGGCGAAGGAGGGGCGAAGGAATTTCCCCAAACCTGAACCAAACCAGTAGCTTGGCACCCTCGCGCCTCTCAATTTCGCCCGGCGAAGGCTCGAACCGCCCGGCGCTCTGGGCCTTTCGCCCGGCGCTCTGCACCAGAAGCAGAAATTCTGCTTCGTTTTCACTGTTCCAAAAACCCCCAAATCTCCATTTTCTCCCCCAAATCACTTCCAACAGCAAAACAATTCATAGCAATGATTCATCAACCTAGGGAGATTATACAACACAAATTATATCGATTTCTATCCGCGAAAACATCGATTTCTACCATTTTCTACACAAATGGGTTTAGTTCCAAAACTCATGAAAATCAACAAAATCAACAATACAATCATACATAATCATACACATTGCTAAGATAACATGATTTCACACCCTTACCCGGATTCCAAACTTGCTCTGTGATTGATCTTGATGAATTTCTAAGTTTTCCTCTTTTCCTCTTCTTTTCTCTTCCTCCTCTTTCTTTCTCTTCTTCTTTTTCTCTCAATCTCTTTTCTATCTTTTTTCTTTCTATTTCTATTCTATTCTATTTCTTTTCTCTCATTTTCCAAACAATCAATTAATTCATTTTTCTCACAAATTCTAATTCCACTTAATTTCTAATTTATCATTAATTGAGAAAAGGCTTAAATACTCTCCATTCTAATTTCCCCACAAACTCTCAAAACGGCAAAATAACATTTAACACACCAAATTCACAATTAAAATAATTTATCATCCAATTAAAATAAAAGACTCCACCTAATTGGGAAATAATCAAAATCGGGGCGTTACAGCTCTCCCCCACTTTAGAAATTTTCGTCCTCGAAAATAAGACCTGAATCAAACAACTCCGGATACGACTCTCGCATCCCACTCTCTAGTTCCCAAGTCATATTGCCTTCCGCAGCACCTCCCCACGCTACCTTTACAAGCGCAATATCCTTGCCTCTGAGCTTCTTAACTTCACGATCCAGAATCCTAATCGGTAAAGCCTCCACCGTAAGGTTATCTCTCACTTCAACCTCGTCCATAGGAATAACATGTGACGGATCCGGAACATACTTCCGAAGTTGCGAAACATGGAATACATCATGCAAATTGGAAAGATTCGGAGGCAACGCCACACGGTAAGCCACAACACCAACTCGTGCAGAAATCTGATACGGACCAATAAAACGAGAAGTCAACTTCTTCGACTTCAAAGCACGACCCACACCCGTAATTGGCGTAACTCTCAAAAATACATGGTCGCCTTCCTGAAACTCAAGATCTTTTCTTCTCTTGTCATGATAACTCTTTTGTCTACTCTGAGAAGCTTTCATCTTCTCACGGATAAACTTCACTTTCTCCGTCGTTCGTTGTACCATCTCCGGTCCAACTATCGCCCTCTCACCCGTTTCATGCCAACACAAAGGTGTTCGACATATACGACCATACAAAGCCTCAAACGGTGCCATACCTATACTTGAATGAAAACTGTTATTGTAGGTGAATTCAATCAACGCCAAATAATTATCCCAAGCACCACCTTGCTCGAGCACACAAGCACGCAATAAATCCTCCAACGATTGAATTGTCCTCTCGGTTTGACCATCCGTTTGCGGATGATAAGCCGAACTCAATCTTAGCTTAGAACCCAAAGCCTTTTGTAGACTCTCCCAAAACCTCGATGTGAATCTAGGATCTCTATCCGATACAATACTCTTAGGAATCCCATGCAACTTCACAACCACAAGAACATAAATCTCGGCTAACCTCTCCAAAGGATAACTAATATCAATTGGAATGAAGTGAGCAGATTTAGTAAGCCTATCAACAATTACCCAAATAGCATTATGACCTCTTTGCGTATTCGGCAATCCCGTAACAAAATCCATCGATATACTATCCCATTTCCACTCCGGAATGTCCAACGGTTGCATCAATCCACTAGGCTTTTGATGTTCTACCTTCGACTTTTGACAAGTTAAACACGCATACACAAATTGAGCCACATCTCTCTTTAACCCGGACCACCAAAAGATTTTCTTCAAATCTTGATACATTTTATTCGCTCCCGGATGAATACTTAAGTTACTTCGGTGCCCTTCTTCCAATATCATCTTTTTCAACTCTACATCATCGGGAATACAAATACGACCACGGAATCTCAAAACTCCAAAATTATCAACCTTGAAATCTTCATTCTCATTCAACATCAAATCAACGAATTTCAAGTCCAACTTTTGCTTTTCACCTACCGTTGCAAGAAAATCATTCGTAACATGTAGCATACCAAGTTTCACACTTCTCGGCATCATTTCACAAATTAAACTCAAGTCTCTAAAATTCTCCAAAAGTTCCCATTCTCTCGCCATCAATGCAGACATATGTAACGACTTCCGACTCAAAGCATCGGCCACCACGTTTGCCTTGCCCGGATGGTAATTCAAACCAAAATCATAATCCTTCAAAAGCTCCAACCACCTTCTTTGTCTCATGTTCAACTCTTTTTGATCAAATAAATATTTCAAGCTCTTGTGATCACTAAAAACTTCAAATCTTGCACCATAAAGATA
Source organism: Lathyrus tuberosus (assembly GCA_022829125.1). Classification (NCBI taxonomy): domain Eukaryota; kingdom Viridiplantae; phylum Streptophyta; class Magnoliopsida; order Fabales; family Fabaceae; genus Lathyrus; species Lathyrus tuberosus. The sequence goes on along the minus strand of JALAZF010000196.1, from coordinate 821,985 downwards.
GTGTCTCCAAATTTTCAAAACAAACACCACGGCCGCCAACTCCAAGTCATGCGTAGGATAATTCTTTTCATGTACTCTCAATTGTCTTGAAGCATACGCCACAACTTTTCCATCTTGCATCAAAACACCACCTAAACCAACCAATGAAGCATCACAATACACAACAAATGGTTCCGTAGGATTTGGCAAAATTAAGATCGGAGCCATTGTCAACCTTCTTTTTAACTCATTGAAACTCTCTTCACAATGAATATCCCAAATGAAAGTCTTTTCCTTACAAGTCAATTGCGTTAACGGAAGTGCCAACTTTGAAAATCCCTCAATAAACCTCCGATAATAACCCGCCAAGCCTAAAAAGCTTCGAATCTCCGTAACCGATCTAGGAGCCTCCCATTGCATCACTGCATCAATCTTGGATGGATCAACACTAATACCACTACCGGAAATAACATGTCCAAGAAAACTTACTTCCGATAACCAAAACTCACATTTCGACAACTTAGCATACAATCTTTTCTCTTTCAAAATTTGCAACACAATTCTCAAATGCTCTTCATGCTCCTCCTGAGACTTAGAGTAAATCAAAATATCATCGATGAACACAACCACAAAACGATCCAACTGTCCATGAAAAATACGATTCATGTATTCCATAAACACACCCGGCGCGTTAGAAACCCGAATGGCATCACGGAATATTCGTAATGGCCATACCGTGTCCTAAAGGCCGTCTTTTGAATATCCTCCTCTTTCACACGAATCTGGTGATATCCCGATCTCAAATCAATCTTGCTAAAAATAAGCGCACCAACCAATTGGTCCATCAAATCATCGATCCTTAGAAGCGGATACTTGTTCTTAATTGTCACCTTGTTCAATTGTCGATAATCAATGCACAACCGCATACTTCCATCCTTTTTCTTTACCAACAATACCGGAGCACCCCACGGAGAAACACTTGGTCTTACAAATCTCTTGTCCAACAAGTCATTCAATTGCCTCTTTAATTCTACCAACTCCGATGCCGACATACGATACGGTGCCATCGAAATCGGTCTCGTACCCGGAACTAGATCAATAGAAAACTCAACTTCTCTCTCTGGCGGTACATCCTTAATATCCTCAGGAAACACCTCAAGAAAATCACAAACAACAGGAAACACATCAAGTGACACTTGACCATCCACAGACAATGATGCAAACAACCCGAACAATTGAGCTTCGTCCGCTAAAAGTTTCTTCAATTCTTTAGTGGATAGGACACTCTCATCTTCATCATCTTCCAAAGAAGGAAACCTTACTAACTTGTGATAGCAATCTATATGAACTCGATTAAATCGCAACCAGTTCATACCCAAGATTACGTCTAAACCTTCCAACGGCAAACACACTAAATCCATCTCGAAGTCTTTACCATAAATGGTCAAAGGACAACTCACACAAACCAAAGAAGTAGTTACTGACCCCATCGCTGGAGTGTCAATAACCATCTTACCATCCATCACAGACAACACAAGATTCAAACGCTTCGCGCACTCAGACGAAACAAACGAATGAGTCGCTCCCGTATCAATAATAGCAACTAAAGGCGTACTATTAATAAAGCATGTACCTTTAATCAAACGGTCCGCACTAGTAGTTTGAGTCCCTGCCAATGCAAACACCTTTCTGCCCGCTTGAGCTTATTTCGGCTTAGTACACTTAGTACTAATGTGACCCACTTCTCCATAATTATAGCACTTCACCATATTCCTTCTACAATCTGTAGCAGCATGCCCAGTACCTCCACAATTAGAACATTTCACCACTGGCTTCCCACACTCAAATGATTTATGACCTATTTCCCCACACTTATAACACTTAATGGGACCCGAACCTCCTCCTCCAGATCTCTTCTCAAAGTTTCCCCTATGCTTGCCCTTATCAACAGGTGTCACATAAGGTCCACTTCTAACTTGTTGCTTTCCCTTCCTCTCATTCAAACTTTTGTAATGTGTAGAACGAGCCCTGCTATCTTCCTCGAAGATTCTACAACATTCCGTCAAATCCGAAAACCTTCTTATCCTTTGATATCCCACAACCTGTTTAATCTCAGGACGTAAACCATTCTCATATTTAATACACTTTGAGAACTCAGCAGTGATTGCAGCATAGTGAGGATGGAATTGAACCAACTCCACGAACTTAGCAGCATAGTCCACCACGGACATACTACCTTGTTTCAATTCAAGGAACTCTATCTCCTTCTTCCCTTTCACACTTTCAGGGTAATACTTCCTTAAAAACTCAGTACGAAATAAATCCCAAGTTACCTCTTCATCATCCACCTCAAGAATTTGACGCATACCGACCCACCAATCGTCGGCTTCTTCCTTCAGCATGTGAGACCCAAGCCTCACTTTATTCTCTTCCTCACAGTCCATGACTCTGAAGATCCTTTCAATCTCTTTCAACCAAAGTTGAGCACCATCGGGATCAAATCTTCCTTTGAAAACCGGTGGTTGATTCTTCCTGAACTCGTCGTTAGCATTCACATTCGGCGCACCTTGCACCGCCCTAGCCATTGCTTCCAAAGCAGCAGCCATCGCATTGTCGTTTCTACTAGCCATATTCTAATCATTCCCAAAAATAACAACAAAGTTAAACAACAATTCAAACAATACGACAACAAGACAGACACAACTGACTCAACTCTGGCTCTGATACCACTTAATGTAACACCCCCTTTCTATACCCCCAATTAATCAAATAATCATTTAGGCACATATTAAAATTTCGTCAGAGTATAATTATAACATGGCATAAAAGAGGCATGTCACATCAAACACAATTATACAACATACAACACCTGCTCAATATTGATATGCAACAGTGGGGTAACTTGCAACAGAGGAACTTAGTCCTTACACCCACATCTCAATATTTAGAATAAAAGCGGAAAATCTAAACATTGAATAACAGCAAACATATATACATATATACATGAATCATCAAATATTCTCCACCAACATCATACATGTTCACATAAACATTCATCAGCAAGATACATATACATATGTATCACAAAAGAATCACAGCCATCCTAGCTACCCGGTGCTACATATCAGAGCCGACCGACCAAGGAATGAAGACACGCTCCACAAAAAGACCACCAGCATACCTACTCTGCAATGCCTCATAGAGCATTATAAAACAGCAGAAGGGTGAGAAATATTATCATAATAACAATGTATATAATTATATATATAAACATAAAAATACACATATTCCACATTCTCACCACAATCCATCACAATTTCCTCCATATACATCACAATGTATATCTACATATCAACCAAGCATATTCATCATGCATACTTTCACAATTCCCAATCATTCCACATAAACATACACAATTATGAATACTCAACGACACATCATTATAAAGATGATAAATGCAAATCATAGAGACCGACTCACGACTCTATGCAAATGCAATGCGGTACCGACTCAATCATCTCAATTTCACTCAGGAACTTCTGCTGGAACCATCGTTCGTTACCAAAGTAACTCCCCGTCGGGCCTACGATGTTCACCCATTACTCACACCCCACATGGGCACACAATGTTTATGGATCGCTCACACCCCACTGGGGCATACGACCCGATCGCTCACACCCCACACGCGGGCACACGATCTGATTGCTCACACCTCACCTAGGCACACAATCCGATTGCTCACACCTCACATAGGCACACAATCGTTCGTAATCATCGCTCACACCTCACATAGGCACACGATGTTACCACAGATTCTCCTTAGAATCGCTCAACACAAGAATGTATTTCATGATGCTTCACATGCAAAATGACACAAGACATTCTTGAAATGCATATATATATTCACAACATATTCATGCATTCATCTCATACAATCACATACAATCTATATACATTCACATCAATGCACTATTGTATAATTCACATTCAAATACACCATCAAAACGGTAAAAGTCGCTAAATAGCACTATTCCCGACTTTCCGACATAATAAAATCGGCCAACAGTTTCCACACCATCATAATCATAAAGTACAGCTCAATAGCTTTCCAACGATATAAAGAACGCCTAAATCGGAGTTACGGTTCGAGAATTATGAATCGTTAAAAGAAAAGAAAATTATAAGAAAAAAACAAAAGCGCCCGGCGACAGGGGAGTTTCGCCCGTCGACGCTTCGTTTTTGCCTTCGCTTCGCCTGGCGAAGGAGGGGCGAAGGAATTTCCCCAAACCTGAACCAAACCAGTAGCTTGGCACCCTCGCGCCTCTCAATTTCGCCCGGCGAAGGCTCGAACCGCCCGGCGCTCTGGGCCTTTCGCCCGGCGCTCTGCACCAGAAGCAGAAATTTTGCTTCGTTTTCACTGTTCCAAAAACCCCCAAATCTCCATTTTCTCCCCCAAATCACTTCCAACAGCAAAACAATTCATAGCAATGATTCATCAACCTAGGGAGATTATACAACACAAATTATATCGATTTCTATCCGCGAAAACATCGATTTCTACCATTTTCTACACAAATGGGTTTAGTTCCAAAACTCATGAAAATCAACAAAATCAACAATACAATCATACATAATCATACACATTGCTAAGATAACATGATTTCACACCCTTACCCGGATTCCAAACTTGCTCTGTGATTGATCTTGATGAATTTCTAAGTTTTCCTCTTTTCCTCTTCTTTTCTCTTCCTCCTCTTTCTTTCTCTTCTTCTTTTTCTCTCAATCTCTTTTCTATCTTTTTTCTTTCTATTTCTATTCTATTCTATTTCTTTTCTCTCATTTTCCAAACAATCAATTAATTCATTTTTCTCACAAATTCTAATTCCACTTAATTTCTAATTTATCATTAATTGAGAAAAGGCTTAAATACTCTCCATTCTAATTTCCCCACAAACTCTCAAAACGGCAAAATAACATTTAACACACCAAATTCACAATTAAAATAATTTATCATCCAATTAAAATAAAAGACTCCACCTAATTGGGAAATAATCAAAATCGGGGCGTTACAGCTCTCCCCCACTTTAGAAATTTTCGTCCTCGAAAATAAGACCTGAATCAAACAACTCCGGATACGACTCTCGCATCCCACTCTCTAGTTCCCAAGTCATATTGCCTTCCGCAGCGCCTCCCCACGCTACCTTTACAAGCGCAATATCCTTGCCTCTGAGCTTCTTAACTTCACGATCCAGAATCCTAATCGGTAAAGCCTCCACCGTAAGGTTATCTCTCACTTCAACCTCGTCCATAGGAATAACATGTGACGGATCCGGAACATACTTCCGAAGTTGCGAAACATGGAATACATCATGCAAATTGGAAAGGTTCGGAGGCAACGCCACACGGTAAGCCACAACACCAACTCGTGCAGAAATCTGATACGGACCAATAAAACGAGAAGTCAACTTCTTCGACTTCAAAGCACGACCCACACCCGTAATTGGCGTAACTCTCAAAAATACATGGTCGCCTTCCTGAAACTCAAGATCTTTTCTTCTCTTGTCATGATAACTCTTTTGTCTACTCTGAGAAGCTTTCATCTTCTCACGGATAAACTTCACTTTCTCCGTCGTTCGTTGTACCATCTCCGGTCCAACTATCGCCCTCTCACCCGTTTCATGCCAACACAAAGGTGTTCGACATATACGACCATACAAAGCCTCAAACGGTGCCATACCTATACTTGAATGAAAACTGTTATTGTAGGTGAATTCAATCAACGCCAAATAATTATCCCAAGCACCACCTTGCTCGAGCACACAAGCACGCAATAAATCCTCCAACGATTGAATTGTCCTCTCGGTTTGACCATCCGTTTGCGGATGATAAGCCGAACTCAATCTTAGCTTAGAACCCAAAGCCTTTTGTAGACTCTCCCAAAACCTCGATGTGAATCTAGGATCTCTATCCGATACAATACTCTTAGGAATCCCATGCAACTTCACAACCACAAGAACATAAATCTCGGCTAACCTCTCCAAAGGATAACTAATATCAATTGGAATGAAGTGAGCAGATTTAGTAAGCCTATCAACAATTACCCAAATAACATTATGACCTCTTTGCGTATTCGGCAATCCCGTAACAAAATCCATCGATATACTATCCCATTTCCACTCCGGAATGTCCAACGGTTGCATCAATCCACTAGGCTTTTGATGTTCTACCTTCGACTTTTGACAAGTTAAACACGCATACACAAATTGAGCCACATCTCTCTTTAACCCGGACCACCAAAAGATTTTCTTCAAATCTTGATACATTTTATTCGCTCCCGGATGAATACTTAAGTTACTTCGGTGCCCTTCTTCCAATATCATCTTTTTCAACTCTACATCATCGGGAATACAAATACGACCACGGAATCTCAAAACTCCAAAATTATCAACCTTGAAATCTTCATTCTCATTCAACATCAAATCAACGAATTTCAAGTCCAACTTTTGCTTTTCACCTACCGTTGCAAGAAAATCATTCGTAACATGTAGCATACCAAGTTTCACACTTCTCGGCATCATTTCACAAATTAAACTCAAGTCTCTAAAATTCTCCAAAAGTTCCCATTCTCTCGCCATCAATGCAGACATATGTAACGACTTCCGACTCAAAGCATCGGCCACCACGTTTGCCTTGCCCGGATGGTAATTCAAACCAAAATCATAATCCTTCAAAAGCTCCAACCACCTTCTTTGTCTCATGTTCAACTCTTTTTGATCAAATAAATATTTCAAGCTCTTGTGATCACTAAAAACTTCAAATCTTGCACCATAAAGATAGTGTCTCCAAATTTTCAAAACAAACACCACGGCCGCCAACTCCAAGTCATGCGTAGGATAATTCTTTTCATGTACTCTCAATTGTCTTGAAGCATACGCCATAACTTTTCCATCTTGCATCAAAACACCACCTAAACCAACCAATGAAGCATCACAATACACAACAAATGGTTCCGTAGGATTTGGCAAAATTAAGATCGGAGCCATTGTCAACCTTCTTTTTAACTCATTGAAACTCTCTTCACAATGAATATCCCAAATGAAAGTCTTTTCCTTACAAGTCAATTGCGTTAACGGAAGTGCCAACTTTGAAAATCCCTCAATAAACCTCCGATAATAACCCGCCAAGCCTAAAAAGCTTCGAATCTCCGTAACCGATCTAGGAGCCTCCCATTGCATCACTGCATCAATCTTGGATGGATCAACACTAATACCACTACCGGAAATAACATGTCCAAGAAAACTTACTTCCGATAACCAAAACTCACATTTCGACAACTTAGCATACAATCTTTTCTCTTTCAAAATTTGCAACACAATTCTCAAATGCTCTTCATGCTCCTCCTGAGACTTAGAGTAAATCAAAATATCATCGATGAACACAACCACAAAACGATCCAACTGTCCATGAAAAATACGATTCATGTATTCCATAAACACACCCGGCGCGTTAGAAACCCGAATGGCATCACGGAATATTCGTAATGGCCATACCGTGTCCTAAAGGCCGTCTTTTGAATATCCTCCTCTTTCACACGAATCTGGTGATATCCCGATCTCAAATCAATCTTGCTAAAAATAAGCGCACCAACCAATTGGTCCATCAAATCATCGATCCTTAGAAGCGGATACTTGTTCTTAATTGTCACCTTGTTCAATTGTCGATAATCAATGCACAACCGCATACTTCCATCCTTTTTCTTTACCAACAATACCGGAGCACCCCACGGAGAAACACTTGGTCTTACAAATCTCTTGTCCAACAAGTCATTCAATTGCCTCTTTAATTCTACCAACTCCGATGCCGACATACGATACGGTGCCATCGAAATCGGTCTCGTACCCGGAACTAGATCAATAGAAAACTCAACTTCTCTCTCTGGCGGTACATCCTTAATATCCTCAGGAAACACCTCAAGAAAATCACAAACAACAGGAAACACATCAAGTGATACTTGACCATCCACAGACAATGATGCAAACAACCCGAACAATTGAGCTTCGTCCGCTAAAAGTTTCTTCAATTCTTTAGTGGATAGGACACTCTCATCTTCATCATCTTCCAAAGAAGGAAACCTTACTAACTTGTGATAGCAATCTATATGAACTCGATTAAATCGCAACCAGTTCATACCCAAGATTACGTCTAAACCTTCCAACGGCAAACACACTAAATCCATCTCGAAGTCTTTACCATAAATGGTCAAAGGACAACTCACACAAACCAAAGAAGTAGTTACTGACCCCATCGCTGGAGTGTCAATAACCATCTTACCATCCATCACAGACAACACAAGATTCAAACGCTTCGCGCACTGAGACGAAACAAACGAATGAGTCGCTCCCGTATCAATAATAGCAACTAAAGGCGTACTATTAATAAAGCATGTACCTTTAATCAAACGGTCCGCACTAGTAGTTTGAGTCCCTGCCAATGCAAACACCTTTCTGCCCGCTTGAGCTTATTTCGGCTTAGTACACTTAGTACTAATGTGACCCACTTCTCCATAATTATAGCACTTCACCATATTCCTTCTACAATCTGTAGCAGCATGCCCAGTACCTCCACAATTAGAACATTTCACCACTGGCTTCCCACACTCAAATGATTTATGACCTATTTCCCCACACTTATAACACTTAATGGGACCCGAACCTCCTCCTCCAGATCTCTTCTCAAAGTTTCCCCTATGCTTGCCCTTATCAACAGGTGTCACATAAGGTCCACTTCTAACTTGTTGCTTTCCCTTCCTCTCATTCAAACTTTTGTAATGTGTAGAACGAGCCCTGCTATCTTCCTCGAAGATTCTACAACATTCCGTCAAATCCGAAAACCTTCTTATCCTTTGATATCCCACAACCTGTTTAATCTCAGGACGTAAACCATTCTCATATTTAATACACTTTGAGAACTCAGCAGTGATTGCAGCATAGTGAGGATGGAATTGAACCAACTCCACGAACTTAGCAGCATAGTCCACCACGGACATACTACCTTGTTTCAATTCAAGGAACTCTATCTCCTTCTTCCCTTTCACACTTTCAGGGTAATACTTCCTTAAAAACTCAGTACGAAATAAATCCCAAGTTACCTCTTCATCATCCACCTCAAGAATTTGACGCATACCGACCCACCAATCGTCGGCTTCTTCCTTCAGCATGTGAGACCCAAGCCTCACTTTATTCTCTTCCTCACAGTCCATGACTCTGAAGATCCTTTCAATCTCTTTCAACCAAAGTTGAGCACCATCGGGATCAAATCTTCCTTTGAAAACCGGTGGTTGATTCTTCCTGAACTCGTCGTTAGCATTCACATTCGGCGCACCTTGCACCGCCCTAGCCATTGCTTCCAAAGCAGCAGCCATCGCATTGTCGTTTCTACTAGCCATATTCTAATCATTCCCAAAAATAACAACAAAGTTAAACAACAATTCAAACAATACGACAACAAGACAGACACAACTGACTCAACTCTGGCTCTGATACCACTTAATGTAACACCCCCTTTCTATACCCCCAATTAATCAAATAATCATTTAGGCACATATTAAAATTTCGTCAGAGTATAATTATAACATGGCATAAAAGAGGCATGTCACATCAAACACAATTATACAACATACAACACCTGCTCAATATTGATATGCAACAGTGGGGTAACTTGCAACAGAGGAACTTAGTCCTTACACCCACATCTCAATATTTAGAATAAAAGCGGAAAATCTAAACATTGAATAACAGCAAACATATATACATATATACATGAATCATCAAATATTCTCCACCAACATCATACATGTTCACATAAACATTCATCAGCAAGATACATATACATATGTATCACAAAAGAATCACAGCCATCCTAGCTACCCGGTGCTACATATCAGAGCCGACCGACCAAGGAATGAAGACACGCTCCACAAAAAGACCACCAGCATACCTACTCTGCAATGCCTCATAGAGCATTATAAAACAGCAGAAGGGTGAGAAATATTATCATAATAACAATGTATATAATTATATATATAAACATAAAAATACACATATTCCACATTCTCACCACAATCCATCACAATTTCCTCCATATACATCACAATGTATATCTACATATCAACCAAGCATATTCATCATGCATACTTTCACAATTCCCAATCATTCCACATAAACATACACAATTATGAATACTCAACGACACATCATTATAAAGATGATAAATGCAAATCATAGAGACCGACTCACGACTCTATGCAAATGCAATGCGGTACCGACTCAATCATCTCAATTTCACTCAGGAACTTCTGCTGGAACCATCGTTCGTTACCAAAGTAACTCCCCGTCGGGCCTACGATGTTCACCCATTACTCACACCCCACATGGGCACACAATGTTTATGGATCGCTCACACCCCACTGGGGCATACGACCCGATCGCTCACACCCCACACGCGGGCACACGATCTGATTGCTCACACCTCACCTAGGCACACAATCCGATTGCTCACACCTCACATAGGCACACAATCGTTCGTAATCATCGCTCACACCTCACATAGGCACACGATGTTACCACAGATTCTCCTTAGAATCGCTCAACACAAGAATGTATTTCATGATGCTTCACATGCAAAATGACACAAGACATTCTTGAAATGCATATATATATTCACAACATATTCATGCATTCATCTCATACAATCATATACAATCTATATACATTCACATCAATGCACTATTGTATAATTCACATTCAAATACACCATCAAAACGGTAAAAGTCGCTAAATAGCACTATTCCCGACTTTCCGACATAATAAAATCGGCCAACAGTTTCCACACCATCATAATCATAAAGTACAGCTCAATAGCTTTCCAACGATATAAAGAACGCCTAAATCGGAGTTACGGTTCGAGAATTATGAATCGTTAAAAGAAAAGAAAATTATAAGAAAAAAACAAAAGCGCCCGGCGACAGGGGAGTTTCGCCCGTCGACGCTTCGTTTTTGCCTTCGCTTCGCCTGGCGAAGGAGGGGCGAAGGAATTTCCCCAAACCTGAACCAAACCAGTAGCTTGGCACCCTCGCGCCTCTCAATTTCGCCCGGCGAAGGCTCGAACCGCCCGGCGCTCTGGGCCTTTCGCCCGACGCTCTGCACCAGAAGCAGAAATTCTGCTTCGTTTTCACTGTTCCAAAAACCCCCAAATCTCCATTTTCTCCCCCAAATCACTTCCAACAGCAAAACAATTCATAGCAATGATTCATCAACCTAGGGAGATTATACAACACAAATTATATCGATTTCTATCCGCGAAAACATCGATTTCTACCATTTTCTACACAAATGGGTTTAGTTCCAAAACTCATGAAAATCAACAAAATCAACAATACAATCATACATAATCATACACATTGCTAAGATAACATGATTTCACACCCTTACCCGGATTCCAAACTTGCTCTGTGATTGATCTTGATGAATTTCTAAGTTTTCCTCTTTTCCTCTTCTTTTCTCTTCCTCCTCTTTCTTTCTCTTCTTCTTTTTCTCTCAATCTCTTTTCTATCTTTTTTCTTTCTATTTCTATTCTATTCTATTTCTTTTCTCTCATTTTCCAAACAATCAATTAATTCATTTTTCTCACAAATTCTAATTCCACTTAATTTCTAATTTATCATTAATTGAGAAAAGGCTTAAATACTCTCCATTCTAATTTCCCCACAAACTCTCAAAACGGCAAAATAACATTTAACACACCAAATTCACAATTAAAATAATTTATCATCCAATTAAAATAAAAGACTCCACCTAATTGGGAAATAATCAAAATCGGGGCGTTACAGCTCTCCCCCACTTTAGAAATTTTCGTCCTCGAAAATAAGACCTGAATCAAACAACTCCGGATACGACTCTCGCATCCCACTCTCTAGTTCCCAAGTCATATTGCCTTCGGCAGCGCCTCCCCACGCTACCTTTACAAGCGCAATATCCTTGCCTCTGAGCTTCTTAACTTCACGATCCAGAATCCTAATCGGTAAAGCCTCCACCGTAAGGTTATCTCTCACTTCAACCTCGTCCATAGGAATAACATGTGACGGATCCGGAACATACTTCCGAAGTTGCGAAACATGGAATACATCATGCAAATTGGAAAGGTTCGGAGGCAACGCCACACGGTAAGCCACAACACCAACTCGTGCAGAAATCTGATACGGACCAATAAAACGAGAAGTCAACTTCTTCGACTTCAAAGCACGACCCACACCCGTAATTGGCGTAACTCTCAAAAATACATGGTCGCCTTCCTGAAACTCAAGATCTTTTCTTCTCTTGTCATGATAACTCTTTTGTCTACTCTGAGAAGCTTTCATCTTCTCACGGATAAACTTCACTTTCTCCGTCGTTCGTTGTACCATCTCCGGTCCAACTATCGCCCTCTCACCCGTTTCATGCCAACACAAAGGTGTTCGACATATACGACCATACAAAGCCTCAAACGGTGCCATACCTATACTTGAATGAAAACTGTTATTGTAGGTGAATTCAATCAACGCCAAATAATTATCCCAAGCACCACCTTGCTCGAGCACACAAGCACGCAATAAATCCTCCAACGATTGAATTGTCCTCTCGGTTTGACCATCCGTTTGCGGATGATAAGCCGAACTCAATCTTAGCTTAGAACCCAAAGCCTTTTGTAGACTCTCCCAAAACCTCGATGTGAATCTAGGATCTCTATCCGATACAATACTCTTAGGAATCCCATGCAACTTCACAACCACAAGAACATAAATCTCGGCTAACCTCTCCAAAGGATAACTAATATCAATTGGAATGAAGTGAGCAGATTTAGTAAGCCTATCAACAATTACCCAAATAGCATTATGACCTCTTTGCGTATTCGGCAATCCCGTAACAAAATCCATCGATATACTATCCCATTTCCACTCCGGAATGTCCAACGGTTGCATCAATCCACTAGGCTTTTGATGTTCTACCTTCGACTTTTGACAAGTTAAACACGCATACACAAATTGAGCCACATCTCTCTTTAACCCGGACCACCAAAAGATTTTCTTCAAATCTTGATACATTTTATTCGCTCCCGGATGAATACTTAAGTTACTTCGGTGCCCTTCTTCCAATATCATCTTTTTCAACTCTACATCATCGGGAATACAAATACGACCACGGAATCTCAAAACTCCAAAATTATCAACCTTGAAATCTTCATTCTCATTCAACATCAAATCAACGAATTTCAAGTCCAACTTTTGCTTTTCACCTACCGTTGCAAGAAAATCATTCGTAACATGTAGCATACCAAGTTTCACACTTCTCGGCATCATTTCACAAATTAAACTCAAGTCTCTAAAATTCTCCAAAAGTTCCCATTCTCTCGCCATCAATGCAGACATATGTAACGACTTCCGACTCAAAGCATCGGCCACCACGTTTGCCTTGCCCGGATGGTAATTCAAACCAAAATCATAATCCTTCAAAAGCTCCAACCACCTTCTTTGTCTCATGTTCAACTCTTTTTGATCAAATAAATATTTCAAGCTCTTGTGATCACTAAAAACTTCAAATCTTGCACCATAAAGATAGTGTCTCCAAATTTTCAAAACAAACACCACGGCCGCCAACTCCAAGTCATGCGTAGGATAATTCTTTTCATGTACTCTCAATTGTCTTGAAGCATACGCCACAACTTTTCCATCTTGCATCAAAACACCACCTAAACCAACCAATGAAGCATCACAATACACAACAAATGGTTCCGTAGGATTTGGCAAAATTAAGATCGGAGCCATTGTCAACCTTCTTTTTAACTCATTGAAACTCTCTTCACAATGAATATCCCAAATGAAAGTCTTTTCCTTACAAGTCAATTGCGTTAACGGAAGTGCCAACTTTGAAAATCCCTCAATAAACCTCCGATAATAACCCGCCAAGCCTAAAAAGCTTCGAATCTCCGTAACCGATCTAGGAGCCTCCCATTGCATCACTGCATCAATCTTGGATGGATCAACACTAATACCACTACCGGAAATAACATGTCCAAGAAAACTTACTTCCGATAACCAAAACTCACATTTCGACAACTTAGCATACAATCTTTTCTCTTTCAAAATTTGCAACACAATTCTCAAATGCTCTTCATGCTCCTCCTGAGACTTAGAGTAAATCAAAATATCATCGATGAACACAACCACAAAACGATCCAACTGTCCATGAAAAATACGATTCATGTATTCCATAAACACACCCGGCGCGTTAGAAACCCGAATGGCATCACGGAATATTCGTAATGGCCATACCGTGTCCTAAAGGTCGTCTTTTGAATATCCTCCTCTTTCACACGAATCTGGTGATATCCCGATCTCAAATCAATCTTGCTAAAAATAAGCGCACCAACCAATTGGTCCATCAAATCATCGATCCTTAGAAGCGGATACTTGTTCTTAATTGTCACCTTGTTCAATTGTCGATAATCAATGCACAACCGCATACTTCCATCCTTTTTCTTTACCAACAATACCGGAGCACCCCACGGAGAAACACTTGGTCTTACAAATCTCTTGTCCAACAAGTCATTCAATTGCCTCTTTAATTCTACCAACTCCGATGCCGACATACGATACGGTGCCATCGAAATCGGTCTCGTACCCGGAACTAGATCAATAGAAAACTCAACTTCTCTCTCTGGCGGTACATCCTTAATATCCTCAGGAAACACCTCAAGAAAATCACAAACAACAGGAAACACATCAAGTGACACTTGACCATCCACAGACAATGATGCAAACAACCCGAACAATTGAGCTTCGTCCGCTAAAAGTTTCTTCAATTCTTTAGTGGATAGGACACTCTCATCTTCATCATCTTCCAAAGAAGGAAACCTTACTAACTTGTGATAGCAATCTATATGAACTCGATTAAATCGCAACCAGTTCATACCCAAGATTACGTCTAAACCTTCCAACGGCAAACACACTAAATCCATCTCGAAGTCTTTACCATAAATGGTCAAAGGACAACTCACACAAACCAAAGAAGTAGTTACTGACCCCATCGCTGGAGTGTCAATAACCATCTTACCATCCATCACAGACAACACAAGATTCAAACGCTTCGCGCACTCAGACGAAACAAACGAATGAGTCGCTCCCGTATCAATAATAGCAACTAAAGGCGTACTATTAATAAAGCATGTACCTTTAATCAAACGGTCCGCACTAGTAGTTTGAGTCCCTGCCAATGCAAACACCTTTCTGCCCGCTTGAGCTTATTTCGGCTTAGTACACTTAGTACTAATGTGACCCACTTCTCCATAATTATAGCACTTCACCATATTCCTTCTACAATCTGTAGCAGCATGCCCAGTACCTCCACAATTAGAACATTTCACCACTGGCTTCCCACACTCAAATGATTTATGACCTATTTCCCCACACTTATAACACTTAATGGGACCCGAACCTCCTCCTCCAGATTTCTTCTCAAAGTTTCCCCTATGCTTGCCCTTATCAACAGGTGTCACATAAGGTCCACTTCTAACTTGTTGCTTTCCCTTCCTCTCATTCAAACTTTTGTAATGTGTAGAACGAGCCCTGCTATCTTCCTCGAAGATTCTACAACATTCCGTCAAATCCGAAAACCTTCTTATCCTTTGATATCCCACAACCTGTTTAATCTCAGGACGTAAACCATTCTCATATTTAATACACTTTGAGAACTCAGCAGTGATTGCAGCATAGTGAGGATGGAATTGAACCAACTCCACGAACTTAGCAGCATAGTCCACCACGGACATACTACCTTGTTTCAATTCAAGGAACTCTATCTCCTTCTTCCCTTTCACACTTTCAGGGTAATACTTCCTTAAAAACTCAGTACGAAATAAATCCCAAGTTACCTCTTCATCATCCACCTCAAGAATTTGACGCATACCGACCCACCAATCGTCGGCTTCTTCCTTCAGCATGTGAGACCCAAGCCTCACTTTATTCTCTTCCTCACAGTCCATGACTCTGAAGATCCTTTCAATCTCTTTCAACCAAAGTTGAGCACCATCGGGATCAAATCTTCCTTTGAAAACCGGTGGTTGATCTTCCTGAACTCGTCGTTAGCATTCACATTCGGCGCACCTTGCACCGCCCTAGCCATTGCTTCCAAAGCAGCAGCCATCGCATTGTCGTTTCTACTAGCCATATTCTAATCATTCCCAAAAATAACAACAAAGTTAAACAACAATTCAAACAATACGACAACAAGACAGACACAACTGACTCAACTCTGGCTCTGATACCACTTAATGTAACACCCCCTTTCTATACCCCAAATTAATCAAATAATCATTTAGGCACATATTAAAATTTCGTCAGAGTATAATTATAACATGGCATAAAAGAGGCATGTCACATCAAACACAATTATACAACATACAACACCTGCTCAATATTGATATGCAACAGTGGGGTAACTTGCAACAGAGGAACTTAGTCCTTACACCCACATCTCAATATTTAGAATAAAAGCGGGAAATCTAAACATTGAATAACAGCAAACATATATACATATATACATGAATCATCAAATATTCTCCACCAACATCATACATGTTCACATAAACATTCATCAGCAAGATACATATACATATGTATCACAAAAGAATCACAGCCATCCTAGCTACCCGGTGCTACATATCAGAGCCGACCGACCAAGGAATGAAGACACGCTTTACAAAAAGACCACCAGCATACCTACTCTGCAATGCCTCATAGAGCATTATAAAACAGCAGAAGGGTGAGAAATATTATCATAATAACAATGTATATAATTATATATATAAACATAAAAATACACATATTCCACATTCTCACCACAATCCATCACAATTTCCTCCATATACATCACAATGTATATCTACATATCAACCAAGCATATTCATCATGCATACTTTCACAATTCCCAATCATTCCACATAAACATACACAATTATGTTTACTCAATGACACATCATTATAAAGATGATAAATGCAAATCATAGAGACCGACTCACGACTCTATGCAAATGCAATGCGGTACCGACTCAATCATCTCAAGTTCACTCAGGAACTTCTGCTGGAACCATCGCTCGTTACCAAAGTAACTCCCCGTCAGGCCTACGATGTTCACCCATTGCTCACACCCCACATGGGCACACAATGTTTATGGATCGCTCACACCCCACCGGGGCACACGACCCGATCGCTCACACCCCACACGCGGGCACACGATCTGATTACTCACACCTCACCTAGGCACACAATCCGATTGCTCACACCTCACATAGGCACACAATCGTTCGTAATCATCGCTCACACCTCACATAGGCACACGATGTTGTTACCACGGATTCTCCTTAGAATCGCTCAACACAAGAATGTATTTCATGATGCTTCACATGCAAAATGACACAAGACATTCTTGAAATGCATATATATATTCACAACATATTCATGCATTCATCTCATACAATCACATACAATCTATATACATTCACATCAATGCACTATTGTATAATTCACATTCAAATACACCATCAAAACGGTAAAAGTCGCTAAATAGCACTATTCCCGACTTTCTGACATAATAAAATCGGCCAACAGTTTCCACACCATCATAATCATAAAGTACAGCTCAATAGCTTTCCAACGATATAAAGAACGCCTAAATCGGAGTTACGGTTTGAGAATAATGAATCGTTAAAAGAAAAGAAAATTATAAGAAAAAAAACAAAAGCGCCCGGCGACAGGGGAGTTTCGCCTGGCGACGCTTCGTTTTTGCCTTCGTTTCGCCCGGCGAAGGAGGGGCGAAGGAATTTCCCCAAACCTGAACCAAACCAGTAGCTTGGCACCCTCGCGCCTCTCAATTTCGCCCGGCGAAGGCTCGAACCGCCCGGCGCTCTGGGCCTTTCGCCCGGCGCTCTGCACCAGAAGCAGAAATTCTGCTTCGTTTTCACTGTTCCAAAAACCCCCAAATCTCCATTTTCTCCCCCAAATCACTTCCAACAGCAAAACAATTCATAGCAATGATTCATCAACCTAGGGAGATTATACAACACAAATTATATCGATTTCTATCCGCGAAAACATCGATTTCTACCATTTTCTACACAAATGGGTTTAGTTCCAAAACTCATGAAAATCAACAAAATCAACAATGCAATCATACATAATCATACACATTGCTAAGATAACAAGATTTCACACCCTTACCCGGATTCCAAACTTGCTCTGTGATTGATCTTGATGAATTTCTAAGTTTTCCTCTTTTCCTCTTCTTTTCTCTTCCTCCTCTTTCTTTCTCTTCTTCTTTTTCTCTCAATCTCTTTTCTATCTCTTTTCTTTCTATTTCTATTCTATTCTATTTCTTTTCTCTCATTTTCCAAACAATCAATTAATTCAATTTTCTCACAAATTCTAATTCCACTTAATTTCTAATTTATCATTAATTGAGAAAAGGCTTAAATACTCTCCATTCTAATTTCCCCGCAAACTCTCAAAACGGCAAAATAACATTTAACACACCAAATTCACAATTAAAATAATTTATCATCCAATTAAAATAAAAGACTCCACCTAATTGGGAAATAATCAAAATCGGGGCGTTACAGCGATGATGGTTCAAAATTCAATGGACTTGAGATGGCGATCACTGCTTCCTTACAACTTTTGGTTGTCATACAAGCTTGTTCTTTCTTCTTTTCTTTTCTTTTTTTTGTCTGGCTTAAGGATTACAGTGAATCATCAATGGCGTTTGACTTGAAAGACATCTTCGACACTTGCTTGCTGTGTGCGAAGGAACATTTGTGAACTTTATTGAGAGGCGTCTTGAATGCTGCTCTTGTAATTGAATGCACAACCCAGTTAACTGAGAACTACCCTGCCCCAGGTTAAAATTGCGGGTTTTTATTTGTAAAGAAAGAAACTCCTACTTCTAGGCTCGAAGGGGTTAAAGAGGGGTTGACTTCCTTATTTCTCTAGTGTTTGGGGAACTGAAACAATACCTTACATCGTCAGCAAAGTTTTGAATTAAAAGCATACCAACAGCAATTATGGGTATAACGTTTTCATCATCCTCCATCCAATCTTTGCATAATCAACAAAAAGTGGACAAATTTTTTATTTATTTTATTTTTTTATGAAAGAGGAAGCAATAAGAAGTAAATAGCAAACACAAATGAATTGAATCAAAAGTTGCAGTGCTCATTTCATTAATTGTGAAAGTACAAACATAATTTGAAAGCAAACACCCATTACAAAATAAAGAAAGTGAAAACAACAAGAAACAAAGGCCTAGTTACTAATCAACACAAGGATGAGTTGTCCTGTCTGAAACACTTGCTTTTAGGAGGATAACATGCTGAAGTCGATTGAAGCTTCACTTGGCGTGCCCTGGCAGAGGGTTGTTCTGAACATTGGGATTGTCCTTAAAGGAGAGGATTTTGTTCCTCATCAGCTCTTGTACTCTAGCCTTTAACGCAAAGCAACTTTCCAAGTTATGGCCTGCACCACCTTGATGGTATTCACAATGAAGATCAACCCTATAGCCAGCTGGAAGAGGATTTGGAGGAGGAGGCAGAGGCCTTGTGGTAATCAAACATTGTTGAACTAAACCAGGATAAAGTTCAGTGTAAGTCATGGGAATGGGATCAAATTTACCCCTATTACGATACTGGCTCTGTCCTGCAGCCGGACATTGGAAAGCTTGAGTTAGTCGTGGTGCAGCAACCACAAGAGTAACAGCAGCAACAACAGGGTGAACAACATACTGAGGTCGGGGACGAGGCCTTCTTGCTTCAACCATGACAGCATTAGTCTGATCTTCCTTCTTCTTCTGAAAGTTCCCGTAGGATTTCTTCACAGCATTAGAAGATTCAACAACCTTGGATACTTTTCCTTTCTTAAGACCTTCCTCTAATCTTTGGCCAATAGTAACCAAATCAGTGAAATTGAAGGAAACACTTCCAACCATCTTCTCCTAATAGAATGGGGACAGGGTATCCATGAACATTCCGGTTAACTCTTTCTCAGCCAAAGGAGGTTCAACCTGGGAAGCCAACTCTCTCCAGTGTTAAGCATACTCCTTGAAAGACTCTTTATCATTCTGAGACATGTTTTACAGTTGACGGCGATCAGGAGCCATGTCGAGGTTATACTTATACTGCTTCATGAAGGCATTTGTGAGGTCTTGGAAGTTATAGATAGAGTTTTGTTCGAGACCCATGTACCATTTGAGTGATTCTCCACTCAAGCTGTCTTGAAAATAGTGGATAAGCAACTTCTGATTCTTGGCATGAGCAGTCATCCTGCGAAGATACATGACCAAATGAGCTCTTGGGCAAGAGTGACCCTTGTACTTCACAAAATCTGGAGTTACGAACTTAGCAGGTATAACAAGGTCTGATACTAAGCAGATATTATCTGCATCCACATTAAATAAACCAGTACCCTCAACGGCTTTGAGTCTCTTCTCTATGCTCTGAAACTGCTCTCGGACAACTTCAGGTTCAACAAAGTCTTCATGCTCTTCACCTTGAACACTGGTAGCATTGTACTCATAGAGGGGATTCTCGAAAGGAGCTCGAACAATCTGTGGAACAGCATGGACCACAGGTCTGGGCTCGGTGAAAACAGGAACTTGAAAGACAGGCATAGCAGTCTGACCAACCATAGCAGTAGATGCAATTGGTGGAGAGTAGTTGTGTGGCAAACCAAACTCTGGCAAAGTTGAAGGTGGTATCTGAACTGGTGGAGGATCAGCGCTTGAAACTTCCTGGATGACAGTCCTTTGGGGTTGCTCTCCCATAGCAATCAAAACTTGGAGCATCTCAGTGAGTTTAGTCATGCTTGACTTAAGGTCATCAATCTCCATTCGGACCTCAGCATTGTGCGCCTCTTGCTCTGACATCTTGCGTTTGTAATTAGCTCTAGTCCGGTATCGGTGTCGAGGAATCAGCTTGACGACTCACAGATGACACTGGAAGATAGAGACCACTGGAAATGAGTAGCTGGGCAGACAGACGTACACAAAGATGCAAATCAAATGCAATGCAATGCAAACAGGATGCAAAAACACATGCAACAGGATCAAGGGTTCGAGATTATAACATGAAGTCTGGGTAAAGAACCAACCACAGGGTGTGTACTAGGGTTCTTGTATCTGCAGAGCAAGGTTCTAAAGAGTTCCCAGAATCAACAACCCATCTTTCAGATTTTATCAACTTCCTAATTGCTCGGTGATCAATAAAATCCTCAAGAGAGTCTCGTCTGAGCGTAGTATCGCGTAGCAATCATTTAGGATTACTCCCTCATAATCATCGCACTACATCCTAAATAGGCCAGGTGGGGAAAAGGGATAACTAAAGGTCATCAGTATCTCTGGCTCCTAGGTCGAAAGTAGTAACGCATTCACGATTGCTCGTTCAACATTTACCACCTCCAAGAGGGCCTCAACTGAGTTTGGACTTCAAGTTCCCTCCTTTGGGATTTCTCCCTCGAAGTTCCCTTGACTATGTCCACGGTTCCTAAACATATGTGTTCTCTTAAGTCCGGGTTAGGACTTATCTCACTCATAGATACCATGATAACCCAAAATAAACAGGATAATAAAGCAAGAACAAAGATACAAGTATATAAGCAAATATGACATACATAAGCATATACAAGTAAATAAGCAAACATGAATAACATAAAAACAAGATTGGCATAACCCTCTTAGGAAAGGACCAGCAATAGGTCTAACTGATCCCCAGTGAAGTCGCCATTTCTGTTGCGGTGAAAATCGGATAACAAGCTATTACTTAACTTGCATAATTTTCTTTTACAACCGACTTTGATTTATCCAAAGGAAAGGTTCAAGATCGTTAAAAAACCTAAAAGGGGGAGATCTAAGGTTCGGGGGTTGGTTATACAAAGGGAAGGTATTAGCACCCTAAGTATCTGTAGTACTCTACAGGAACCTCTTGCTAAGTTTGTGTTATGTTATGTTTGCTTGCTAAGAACACGAAATAGAATTAGTCTCGTCCTAATCATGATTTAATCGAGGAATCGATAATCAATGATTTTTGACTTTCATCGACTAAAAAGTGAATGAAACTGAAATAAAGAGAAAGCGGTCTCATATTGATCAAAGTTTTGTTGATTCAATAAAGTCAACCAAACCATGAAGTTTGTTATGTCATCGACCAAAATAAAGATAATGAAACCGGAATGAAAAAATAAGGTTGGTCTCGTCTTAATCAAGATTTAAATCGATAAATCGATAATCTTAGATTTTTGACTTTCATCGACCAATAAAAATAAGTAAAAAGTGGCCTCATATTTATCAAGACTTTATTGATTTGAAATAATCAAAGTCAAGATTTGTGCAATGTCATCGGCCTAAAGTAAAGAAAATGGACTCGAAATGAAGAATAAAGTTAGTCTCGTCTTGATCAAGATTTAATCGGATGATCGATAATCTTTTGATATTCGACTTTCATTGACCAACAAAAATAAAGAAATGAGCCTCATACATATCAAGACTTTTTAGTCATTTTGCATAAATCAACTAAGTCATGATTTTGTAATATCATTGGCCCTAAAAATCGAAATAAAGATCGTAAGCGAAAAATAAAAATCAAAACAAAATTCGAAAGAAAAAGTTATGAATTCAAGAAATAACATGATAAATTGAAACTAAAAATTCAAAGTGCTCCTAAAATAAAAACTAGAGAAACAAAATTAAGAAATAAATGGAAAATAAAATAAAAATAGTATGAAATAATAAAAGGGTGGTGATGAAGCATGTTTTTTGTCTTTTTGAATTTTTATCTTATCTTTTAAACATCATTCATAATAAAACCAAACAAAAATTATAGGATATTACAATACTTTTTCCAGAAAAATATTAACATGCTAATGAACTTGATAACAACATAGATAAATGATCATGGTACTTTGAAAACGGAGAAATAAAAGAGGTGAATGTTACCTAGTGGAGACGGTCCACTGCCTCTTCAATGACACGAGTTATGGAAAAATGAAGACGAGCCTTCTCTCCAGAAAATTTGCAAGAATAATTGAGGGAGAAAATTAAGAGAGTATTCAGCCTTTGTGTGGGGTGAATCTCGTGTCCAAAATGAGAGAATGATAGATTTTATTTATAGTGTGAATAAAGTGGGAGTGTTGATGTGGCAATCCATGTGACTTTATGAGAATGATTCTTGGCCATTGATAATTGAAGTGTAAGAATACTTTTTGGCCATTGATAAATCCAAGTTGACAATCCATGTGAAGTGTTTGTATTGTAGTGATCCCCACTTACCATGAAGATAAACAAAATAAAAGTAATAATAATAATAATAAAACTTAGTAATAATAAAACTAATAATAATAAAACTAATAATGATAAAACTAATAATAATAAAATTAATAATAATAAAATTAATAATAATAATAATAATAATAAAGAAATAATAATAATAAAACTAAAAATAATAAAAAATATAATTGAAAATAGTTAGTAAAAAAAAAGGAAATAAAACAAATTAAACTCTAACGAAAAATGCATGATTATTGATATGTTTACTAAAATGCGAAAACAGAGACCAATGAAAAGGATATGCAAATGATCAGAATATCGGAGGATAAAATTTGGGGTACAACACCAAGTTACAACCTTTAAAAACCTTAGTGATCTTCTTGCTTTCATGAATTTTTTGATGATTGATTAGATGAATGTATGAATTGGATTGTATTTGCATTGTTTGTCAGGTGAGTGAAATTGCCCCGCGGTTGCAAACGCGTTAATTTCTTCATTCTTACTCGAAGAAGAGTGTTAGAGTGATTCCAGCATGAGAATTTAGTTGTAAATTGAAGCATTGCATGATATTTGTTTAAGAACTAAATTCTTTTTCATTGTTCGATTCTAGGAATTGGTGGACATTGCTTGTGCGCATTTGTTTGTTTATTTGAGCCATAAATCCATTATTGGTTGAATTAAATGCTTGAGCAAATCCTCTTGTTTTCAATGAGAGGCATACTTTGCTTGAGGGCAAGCAAAGATCTGGTTGGGGAGAGTTTGTTGAATGCTAAACATGCTTTAAGTTGATCCATATTTATTGGCATTTTTCATCTCATTTGTTATGTTTTGTTGGATTTACTCCATGTTTTCATGCTATTCTTCAATATTGTTGAAATTTCCTTTGGTTGATTTTATTTGTTTGTTATTGTGTAGGAATTAGGCATAAAACATCAAAGTGTGAGACACAAGTAATTGGATAAGGAAGCCAAAGGAAAAGAAGAGATTCAACATGTTTGTTGCGCGAACAGCCAGCGAGGAGTATCAGCGAATGTACGTTGGGCGAGCTCATGACGAAGCTCTAGCGAACCATCTCAGAATGATGGCAGTAGGAAAAGGGCAATAAGTTCGCTGGGCGAATTGGTAGGAAATGTTCGCTGGGCGAGGTTACAACGAAGGACCAGCGAACCATCTCAGATTGAAGTCAGTAGCTAAATGACCATAAGTTCGTTGTGCGAACTTGTAGCGAAGTAGTTTGCAGGGCGAATAATTGCTTGCACGACAAACTTTGTAAATTCCTCAGGTGCGGTTTAACTGTTCAGAGGCACTTCATGTGCCATAAAGTAGAGTTCGTTGGGCAAAGAATGAGTTTGCTGGGCGAACTTGACAGATTCTAGTTGTACTATATAAGTACTTTTCACACTTTTTGGGGATCATAACCCATTTTTCACCTAGAAACCCCATTTCTCAGCATTTCTTCACCAAAAGGTGATATTTTGCAAATAGAAGTTAGATTCGCATCCGAGTTCGATTCTTCGACGTGGATACTCATTCATCTTCTCTCATTACTTGTAAAGCAAGCTAACATGGTTATGGGTAGGTAATTTCCTTTGTATCAAAGGTATAGGTAGTATACCATTAGCTTTATGTATTTCTTTTTATTGGCATTGTATGCGAACAAGTGATGATTAATATATGATGAATATTTTTATTCTTAATGATCCATTATTGTTTTGTAAAACTCTAGACATAGATTTTGTGGAACTTAACCTAAAATATTCATCTATCAATTTATAGATTGGAGAGACCGGTCTATGGTTGATAGTTGCTTTGTGTTGAACTTAAAGCTTACTATATTGGTTGTCATATGGAGAGATCGTGTAGCTATGAATACGATATTTCTCACGACGCCACTCTAGAGATAGACGGTATTGAGAGAATACGCGATGATATTAATCGGATCCGACTTCACATGCAAGATTGAAAGAATACGTATAAGTTAGGGTAGATGAAAACTACTTTTGATATACTTTGTTAATCAAACACTTTAGAATTTATAAGTTTTGCTACTAAAAACGTGACAATTTATGAACAAAACTTTAAAAACCTTTTTATTGAAACGATGAACTATTGAACGACAAGTATCAAGATATCAGGACAATTCCTGTGAAGACGATAACAAAAATCCTCCTATACTATGATTCGAACATTACGCCAGAATGCTAGATCCTAACAGCCCTTTATTTGTCAAAGTTAATTATTAAGTGTTTTAAGAACGAAAGAAAAAATGAACGGTTACCCCAAAACGGATTGCTCGGGACCGATAATTCGAGGGCTCTGCTAGAATGCTAGATTCTAACAGTCTTCTTCTTTCGTGTTTTATTTAGAAAAGATTTAAATATTGCATTTGGTTTAAGAAAAGTCACTCGATATTTGATCGATATTTGATTCATAAGTTTGAAAATGATTTGTGAAATGTTTAAAATTATGAAGACTATCTTGATATTGATCGAGAGCTCATTGTAAGAAGGCCCAAGAGTAAGTCATAGGACCGAAAACCAACCAAAATCAAAAGTAACGAGTTTAGCGCTTTAGGCTAACTTAGAGTGGACTCATGTATGAATTACTCTATAAGAAACCAAGCAACCGAATCTATGCATTTGAATAATTTTCGAAATTTAAATTAAATTTTAACTTCATGATCACAACGCAATATCAATGAAACAACATTTGATAATTAAATAAAAATTATACAACTAAAACTATAATTAGCTAAACAAATAATTAAAAAAACCTAACCAATTGATCAATTAAAATAAAATAAAAAACAAGGATGTACTCATGAACATATAAACTAGAAAATGAAAGATCATGGGCCTAAAGCCCACTACCAACAAAATAACATAAATCTTTTATATATATATATATATATATATATATATATATATATATATATATATATGGTTTTGCTAGGATACACCCACTTATTTTTATGAAGGTGTGTTTTAGCAACATGCACCTTAGGGTGTATTTAATAAAATTTTAGTTATTAATTGCTAACACACTCCTTATTAAAAATAATGGGTTAATACCTATTTTCCCCCCTGCCATATGGACGTGTTTTGAAAAACCCCCCTGCAAAAAAAAAAAGTTGCAAGACTGACCTTAACAAATTTTAAAAGTTTTGATTTAAACCTTTGTCAGGCCACATCATCAAAAATGCTTATGTGGCAATCATTTTTTTAATTTTTAATTGAAACATATTGTCACATCAATTAATTAGGACATGCAATGACTATTTTATCCTCAGCACTTTTTATTTTATTTTATTTAATTTATAATATTTTTATTTATTTAATTTTTGAATAAATTTATCAAATGCACGTATTAATATTTTTTTGAATTATTATTTTAAATTTATCAAATATTTTTTTTTTCAAATTGTTATTTTAAAAATTATTTAAATTGAGCATCAACCAATAGACACAAGACAACCTCCACCATTGTTTTTGGTACATGTGATATTTCATTTACAATCTAATGTACATGTAAGTAATATATACACTAAATTCATTTCAAGACTATCCGATGTGGGACAAACTCCACCATTGTTTTCTCCATCCCAACATGTCTGAAGAACAAACTCCATCATCACCCATTCTCAAAGCACCACTTCTACCTCTTCATGAACCAATCCAACAAACACAAAACAATTCCTTTACAGTCACATCATCCACTTTCTTTAACCAAACTGTGTCAGTAGAATTGTTTAGTTGGATTCTGAATGGTTGCAAATGGATTGAATGATGTAAGTAGAATTGTTTCAATTAAAAGAAGCAAGACATAGTCCAAAGAAAACAATTATTCACATGAAAATAACTAAACAACCAAACAACTATTCTTTGAGTTTTTTGTTCTCAGTGGAATTATGTTGTATATGTCCAATGGATAAAAGTAGTTGAATTACAAAACAACCAAACAACTAACCAAATATAGGTACTGAAAATAACTAAATAGTTTTTATGAAAATCCTCCACTGATGTGTTTGAGTTAAAAGAGATGGATCAAACATATTTGAACTAACTTGTTAAGTTTTTAATATGTATAACTATAACAACATTACAAGAAAACAAAACTAGATTGAAATATATATATAAAGGGCATACATACCTGTAATCCAAACAGATCTAAATTTTGTTGTTTTAAACCAAGCAGTAGTATTTTGTCCACCTGCAGTACAGGCATCGTTTCCTTTACTTGAATATAGAATAGGATACCCAAAAGCTTCCATAATTTCAAGCAAAATGGTGAGTTGGGGATCACAAGGTCCAACATCATTTCGACAAAACATGTTTCCTTTCCAAGTTGCCTTAACACCCTTGGGAAACACAGGTATTGGTCCTTGAAGAGCATTGTCGTCCAAAGAGACGTTGTTCAAGCTAGTGAGAGTGAGCATGCTAGGACATGTTGGAGGATGGTTTTGGAAAGAGTTTGAAATGGTTTTGATGGTCCATGTGTATGCAGTGATTGTTCATACTGAGGTAGCATGGATAGTTGCTAAGTGATGGTGATGTATCATGGTGAAGAGAGATGGTGTCCCACATCGGTTGGTATAAAGGAAAAATAAGTGTATCTATACCAATCCATCATATGCATTAATGAATTGAAAATGGGCTTGTAATATGTGTGTTTGTCTTGAAATTTAAATGGACTTAGGCCCAACAATAATATTTTGATAATTTAAAATAACAATTTAAATAAATAAAATTAATACGAAAAATAATTAAAGAAAAAATTAAATAAATAAAAAAATTATAAATTAAATAAAATCTAAAAAAATTAAATAAAAGAAAAACTAAAAAAAAAAAACTAAATAAAAAAAAATTAAAAAGTGGGGGGTATAAGAGTCATTTCACAAAGCCTATTAATGATGTGGAATTTTTTTTCATTAAAAAATTAAAAAAATGACTGCCACATCAGTATTTTTGATGATGTGGCATGATGAAGGTGTAAATCAAAATTTTTAAAATTTGTTAAGGTCAGTCTTGCAACTTTTTTTTTTTGCAGGGGAGTTTTTCAAAACACGCCCATATGGCAGGGGGGAAAATAGGTATTAACCCAAAAATAAATAGGTGTATTATAGAAAATGCCTAAAGCAAATGCTAACTTACACCCACTTACTTTTTAGAAGATGTGTTTTTGTAACATACACCTTAGGGTGTATTTAACTATTTTTTAATTAAAGTTTGCAAAAACACACCTTTATAAAAATAGATGGGTGTATCTTAGCAAATCTCATATATATATATATATATATATATATATATATATATATATATATATATATATATATATATATATATATATCAAACAAGAAGAAAAAGAATGAGAAAAAATCAATAAATCAAAAAAAGTACAAGATGTTGGCAACGGATCCTATGCTGCTCAAACAAAAAAAATGCATTCTTTTAATTTTAAACAAAACACCAACATGTTAACATATTTGGCAATGTTAATAATAATTTAAAAGAGAAAAAGAGCGTGTCTTCTTCCTCTTTCTCTGTATAAAAAAAAAATAGCAGACAAACTTTCTCCATTTTTTTAAAAGAAAAACAAAACCAATCTTCCTAAAAAATGATACAAAACAAAACTCTTTCTTTGGAAACAATAAAACACAAACTTCTTTGAAAAAGGAAGCGCAAAAATCGCACAGTATGCACATCTCATGAATACTAAAGTTTGGACCTGTTTTCTATAGAACATTCAACGAAGATGCGTGAGTCGTAATAAATCCAATGAGATTCGAGATAAGGGAAACGAGATTGATACCATATTCACGCTTTCAAGCTACTGAATGTGATTCCATTGACGACAGTTGTTGCAGTGTAGAGGTCGCTGGATTTTGAGGGGCAATGAGCTTGAGGTTGTTCGTCAAATCGTCATGGTGTGGTGACTTTCGTATCGGCTGCAACGGGATGGCAAAAAAGAATCGTTGTTGAAGCAAGGTTGAGGGCTGAGTTTAGTTGTTGTTTGGTTGAGCTTAATTGGTGGCAAGATGGTGCAAGGTGGTGGACGATTTTTCGTTTCCGCCCTCCTTATTCTCTTCTCTTTTATTCCATGGTGATTATGGCGTTTGCGAGTTGTGGAAGTTGCTGTGAAACTTTCATGAAGTGTTATTTTGAAGTATGAGGTGTGATTTTTTTGTGGTGTTTATGAAGTTGAAATGGTGTTTTGTGTAGTTGTTTTAAGGTTTAGGAAGGATGAATAAAAGGGACTGAAAGTTATGGTTTATGTTGTTTAATGGAGTGTGAGAAATGGTAGTATGAAGTGGAAATGGAAGAAGGAGATTTATGGTGTGAATGGAAGTGTGTTGTTTGTGAAGGTGGTGATGAATAGTAACCTTATGAGATGTAGTGAGATGATTACTATGTGATAGAAAAAAGCATGGAGCTAGAAACATGCTCGTGTAATGTTTCTTTTCAGGGCCAACTTTCACATGTTCCTTTTTTACTCTCCCTATTTTATTCTTTGTGTTTTGAAATGAATGTGAGATGTGTGTACGTGGTGGCGGCTCCCCCTTTCTCATGACAAATGACTACGTATATATACTACAACTACTAGGGTTTTATTTTAATTAATTTCAAAAATGTCCCTAGATATTTTCTTTAGATATTTTGGTGATCAAATGAGTTTAAATAAATTAAATCAAATAAAATTAATACTAATCTAAATAAACAAAATTACATCGAAATCAAAACATAGAAAATTCTAATTAATTATTACAAACATTTTGACAAAGAAATAACAATAAAATGACTCAAAATAAATAAAAAAGTCAGGCACAAAAGTGCTCGAAAAAATAAACTGAGTGCACCAAAATTATTAACGCGAAATAAACCTATTGGAAAAATACAATGTTTGATCAATTTTTGAAATAAAATTTGACTGGTTAAAAGGCTCAGACTGATCAAAATGCGACTGAAAAGGTGTCAAAAAACAAAAATGAGCACGCCTAGTTAAACTACGTGAAACGTAGATTAAGAATACTGACATTTGCAAGCTCGATTTTGAAATTTTCCATCCACTAATTTTATGCACATTTAAGCTTCAATTTGACTGGTTTGTCTGTAAATCCAAAAAATGATTTCGATTAACATTTTGGGCACTGTGCAAGATGAAATGCATGCCACAATATGCATATGACGCTAATGATTCGATGAATGCATTTATTCGGCGATTCAGGGTCAAAATTGGGGTATGACACTATTCAACCAGTATAAAGACAACAATTGCCCTAGGTCTAACACATAGACTAATGGTCAGTATTCCCTATGTGCCAAAAATCAGATTAAAAGAGTATCTCACATAAAAATCATTATGGACAATAAGCAATTGAATAGAATTATAGATCAAAGTATTCATGCAAAGTCAAATCAACATATGTCCCAACAATATTGAAACAGGTTTATCAAACATAACCTAACCTAGAGGAGTTTAGCTACTCATAATTCAAATTGCAATACCAAAACAGTGAATAAGAATTGCATATGAGATCCCTTGAAGAATTTACCTCTAATGGCTTCAAATGATCTCAAAAATCACCTTTGGTGCTGCAAAACTCGTACTTCCGGTACCAAATTCCGTAACCCTTGAAAAAGTGCAGAAAACGCGTCAGAAAAGCACATAAAAAAGGGTCATCGCGTGCATGATGACCTCTATCGCACACACGATGCAAC
This sequence comes from Lathyrus tuberosus, assembly GCA_022829125.1. NCBI lineage: Eukaryota > Viridiplantae > Streptophyta > Magnoliopsida > Fabales > Fabaceae > Lathyrus > Lathyrus tuberosus. Next base: position 790,895 of record JALAZF010000196.1, on the reverse strand, counting down.
TAATACATTCTTATCGCTTTTGCGATGCTGCGCGTGATTATTCCAATAATTGCACATTTCTGCTCCTTTTTTCACCTGATTTTTCACTAAGTCTAATTTCTTCACACTTAGCTATTTTTTCTTCATTCTTTAGTCTTTCTTCTTCATTTTTCCTTTTTAGTTTGTTTTGATTTGTTTCTTTGAATAAATTCATTCAATGACGGACTATCATCACAACCCCAAACTTGAATCGTTGCTTGTCCTCAAGTAATTCGCTTGCAAGTGCACATTTCAACAGAAAACAAGTCGCATAATAACAATTGAACATCACCATATAAAATTTTCTTTACCTGACCATCGTTCTAGCTTCCAACTTCCATTTAGAAAATTCAAAAATCGTCATCAAACCTTGACGAGTACTTAATCTGTGTCTCGGCTCACCTTGACTCACTCAATGGATAAGGTAATCTCTTAATCAACATGCAAAATAGTTTATGATTAGCTTGATCATGTTCTAATATAATTCGTCACAAAAATCAAAACACACACATTTTAGGTCTTTTTGGTTGTATCTTGGCTTATGTTCATGTAGGATATTTTTGGGAAAGCAGGTTTAAACCTTTAGAGTTAGGTGCTTAGTTCTCCTTATATTATCATACCCCTTTGTTTCTTATTGATGGTACTAGAGACATTACTTTTGTGGTCCTTATCAAGCACTTTTGTATTCTTTTACTCTTTCTTTTTGAAGAAGTGTCCTTTTCCACCTCTTATTTTCTCAAAATTTTGAATTTTGGACCAATTTTGAAATTTTGACCAATTTTCTCTAGTACCCCAACCCCAAACTTAGAACTTTGCTCTCTTCCAAGAGCAACCCCCAAACTTAATCTTTTTCATACAACTTAAGAACTATAATTCTACCTAACTCCAAAGAGAGGGTGGAAAGAAAAACTCTTTCAAGTCATATATGGCTAAGAAATTTAGGCTATGTCACCGAAAGAAAGGCTCAGCTCAAATTGGTTAGCAAATGGATATACCTATTACTACAGGTTAGTAATAAAGGCTCAAAGTTATAAACAAAAAATTGCCCCAGTGTGTGTCAATCAAACCAGACAAACTTAATCAAAAATAGATCAAACCGGATAAAACAATAATGCATGGTTACATTCAATAAGAAAGAATAGCGAGCAATGGAATTTATTTGGCTTAAACCTTACTCGTTGATGTATCTGAAGGTTGAGTACAAGTCCTTTGATTCTTTTCTCATCCTTTGCCTTTAAGTTGTAAGTTGCTTTTCTGATGATCAAGTTCTTTTTGGATCATTTGTTCAATGCTAATGTGATACACTTGTAAATCTGAAGAAAAAAACACAACTACAAAGGTGTTCATTAAAGACAAACATAGATGGTGACTTAAAAAGGCATGCACCAGTGGCTAATTCCTCCGGATGAATCGTGCTACCAATATAAAATAATTCCTGTAAAAACAAAGAACTAGTTATAACACATGGGTTGACGATTGAAATCAGGGGTCCGACAGTATTAGGAAGGCTTTTTCATTAGGAATCTCCCCTCCATAATAATGCTTTAGTTGTTGTCTATTTACTTTAAATATCCTCATATCATCGGGATCTTGAATTTCAATGACATTGCTTTGGAAAACTTCAGTGATGATAAACGACCCTGACCACTTGGATTTTAACTTTCGAGGAAACAATCTCAATCTTGAATTGAACTGTAAGACTTATTGTCTGACTTGAAAATTTCTCCTCACAAGCTTTTTGTCATGATATCTTTTAGTCATTTCCTTGTAAATTAAAGCATTTTCATATGCAGACAATCACTTCTCCTCTAATTCATCCAATTTCAATAATGTCTTCTTTCCAGTTAAGTTTTCGTCAAAATTTAGAAATTTTACCGCCCAATACGCTTTATGCTCTAATTCAACAAAGATATGACATGTTTTACCATACACAAGTTGATATGGAGAGAAACCTAAATTTATTTTGAAAGCTGTTATGTATGCCCACAAGGCATCATCTAATTTTGTTGACCATTCTTTTCGTGATGTTGCCACTGTTTTCTCTAGAATTTGATTTAGCTGTCTATTTGATACTTCAACTTGACTGCAGGTCTGAGGATGACATGGTGTTGACACCTTATGCTTAACATTATATTTTTCTAACAATTTTTCCAAATACCTGTTGCAAAAATGTGTCCTGCCATCACTGATTGATACTCTGGGTACACCAAGCCTGGCAAAAATATTCTTTTTCAAAAAATTAGTAACAGTGAGGGCGTCATTAGCACTGCAAGCAATTGCTTCCACTCATTCGGGAACATAATCAACACATACAAGAATATAAAGATACATATTTGATTGGGGAAATGGATCCATGAAATCAATTCCCCAACAATCAAATGGTTTACCTCAAGCATAATGTTTAAAGGCATCTCGTCTCGTTTTGAGATGATACCGGTCATGTTGCATTTAGGGCATGTAGACACATATAAATTAAAGTCATTAAATAGGGTAGGCCACCAAAACCCACTCTTTAGTATTTTATTCGTCGGTCTCTCGCCACTATGGTGTCCTCCATATGTTGAGCTATGGCAGTGCCACATAATGTTGTCCGCTTCTTTACTTGCAACATACATGCAAAGTAAACCATCAGGACTTCTCTTAAATAAGTATGGGTCATCCCATATATACAAATTTGCTTCTTTATAGAAGTGTTTTCTTTGTTGCCAAGTGTATTACTCTGGTACGACATTTTTTTCCTTATAATTTGTCATGTCTGTGAACCATGGTCTTTCACTAATTGCCATTAGTTGCTCTTTTGGGAATATCACTGTAATACTATGCTGATTTTTGGTCACCTCAACATTTTCTAACCTTGAGAGGTGATCTGCCACCATATTTTCTACTCCTTTCTTATCTTTAATTTCCAGATAAAATTCTTGCAATAGAAGCACCCATTGTAGAAATCTTAGTTTGGAGTCACTTTTATTGAATAAATACTTCAAAGATGCATGATCTGTAAAATTAATAACCATTGAACCAATTAAATAAGGGCAAAAAATTTCCAAAGCAAATACTACTGCTAGCAATTCTTTTTCAGTGGTGGTGTAGTTAACTTGATTATCATTTAAAACCTTGCTAGCATAGTAAATTGCATGGAAAAATTTTGCGTGCCTTTGGCCAAGTACTGTGCCAACATCATAATCATTGGCATCACACATAATTTCAAAATGAAGCTCCCAATTTGGTGACACAATATAGGATTGGTTATCAATTTATATTTTATGGCAGAAAAAGAATGTAGGAAATCTTTATCAAAGTTAAATTCATTTTCTTTGATCAACAGGTTACATAAGGGTTTTGAAAATTTTGAAAAGTCTTTAATAAATCTCCTGTAAAAACATGCATGACCTAGAAAACTCCTTACTCCTTTGACATTTATCGGAGGTGAAAGTTTTTCTATCACCTCAATTTTTGCTTGTTCAACCTCTATACCTTTAGCAGAGATTTTGTGGCCAAGAATAATGTCTTTAGTTACCATAAAATGACATTTTTCCCAATTTAACACCAAGTTTGTCTCGGTACATCTCTTAAGGACATTGTTCAATCGATCAAGACAACAGTCAAACAATTTACCATATATAGAAAAATCATCCATAAATACCTCTATTGAATTTTCAATCATGTCAGAAAAATAGAAAGAATGCACCTTTGGAACGTTGCTAGTGCATTACTTAATCCGAAAGGCATCCTTTTATATGCAGAAACTCCAAATGGGCATGTGAATGCAGTTTTCTCTTGATCAGCGGAATCTACGGCTATTTGTTTGTATCCCGAATATCTATCCAGAAAATAGTAGTATGCTTGGTCGGCTAACCTTTCAAGTATTTATCCATAAATGGCAATGGAAAATGATCCTTCTGTGTGGCTAGATTTAACCTGCCATAATCAATACACATTCTCCATCCCGTAACAGTACGGGTTGGGATTAATTTATTTTTTTCATTACGAATAACAATGGTGCCCCCTTTTTTTGGAACTACATGCACTGGGATTACCCATGAACTATCAGAAATAGGATAAATCATACATGCTTCAAGTAATTTAAGGACTTATTTTCTCATCACTTCTTTCATTACTGGATTTAATCGCCGTTGAGGTTGAATAACCAGTTTGAATTCTTCCTCAAGCTTGATTTTATGCATGCAGTATGATGGACTAATCTACTTTAAGTTTGATACTTTCCATCCCAATGCTTCTTTATTTTCCCTTATTACTCATAACAACTTCTCTTCATGGACTTTTGATAAAGTGCTACAAATAATTGCGGGGTGCCTATTTCCTTGACTTAGAAAAAGATATTTCAAATGCTCAAGGAGTTCTTTTAGTTCGGGATCCGACGATTTCTCCTCACTACTTCTTCATAATTCTTCAAATATTTTATAAGCATGATTCAACTGTTTAGCTTGCAATTGTAGTACCAACTCATTTACCTCCCCATTATCGTCGTCTTCCACTATTTCTTCTAAAATTCTGGCATAGCAGATAGCAGATGTCCTAACACATGTTAAGACATTGTTCTCTGCACAACTTTAAAACAAGAGCAAAACAAACAAACTGATATTCAGAATATCAGCAATAGCAGCAAGACAGATGTTTCAACATCTGTTATAACATGTTAATCAAAACTGAACTATAAATTGCAGAATGATAAACAACACAGAATATGATAACCCGCTTCGGTGCAAATCACCTACATCTGGGGGCATACCAAGCCAGGAAGAAGAATCCACTATCAGTAGTATAGTTTTATGTAAACGACTGCTGGTTTACAGTAAACAACCTCTGGCTTACCTATCACTACCCAATGGAGACTTTATCATTAGAAGTCACATCTAATTGATAAGAGAAACCCGTCTCACTCCCTAAATTACCACCTGTGGTTATCTAACAATTATAGTCACAATAACTGTATCATTCTACTTGAAAGACACCCCTTTCAATACAAAGTTCAGTCAAGCATTCTTGACTAACAAGCTAACTTGGATTTGCTTAAAAGCTTCATCCAAGAATAATACACGATTCATTACCTACGAGTTTCTGAATCTGTACAAGTATCTATGTCTTCCACAATGTATCAAATCGATACAGAGGGAGACTTACAACATAAAGGAGCCAACGACTCTCAAAACCCTAAACCCTACTTTACAAAAATTTATAAATTAAGATTCCTAAGTCTATGTCGTTATCTCTCTCTCTCTCTCTTTCTCTCTCTCTCTCTCTCTCTCTCTCTCTCTCTCTCTCTCTCTCTCTCTCTTTCTTTATCTCTCTCTCTCTCTCTCTCTCTCTCTCTCTTTCTCCCTCTTCTGGCCTAGGACTAGGTCTTCTTTTATAGCCTTTTGTTTCTTTGGGCTTCAAATCTTCTGTTGACTAATTCTTTGATCCACTGCTGTGATCGCTCCTTGAATCTTGCACCAGATTTAAAACTTGTTGTATTTGTCGAATCTGGATGTTGGAACATTGTATTCGACATCTTTGTCTGCAACAGTCTTCATTAAGTTTTAACCAAAATTGAGTCAAACTTCAAGAGAATTCAATCTCCCCCTTTTGACATATTTTGGCTAAAACTCCTTTTGGACAATAAACCTAGAGTGCTCCTAACGTCTCTTCACCCTGAGTCGCGGTTATGATTGGAATACTGATGTGACTCCAATCATGTTGGTGTACATGAGGAAGAGGATGACATACATTCCCGCTTTCCCATGAATCTATACTTCCTCACCTGGGGGGAAATTTTTTGCGACTGAAGCAACCAAACACCAACATGGGTAACTCAGAACACAAGGCACGACTGTGTTCATAACTCAAATCACAGGACACGAAAGAAAGACTCAGAACATATGGGAAACCTGTGACTCAGTCAGAATGTCAGAACATTCTCCCCCTTTTTAACCAAAAATTGACAAACATGTCCAAGACAGACCCATACCCAAACTGAGCAAATCCACAAACGGATAAAACCCATAAAAACCCAGTACAACAGAAAAGACAACCTGAGACAAGATGATGTTGAGAACATCCTTTATATACACGAGCATTTTTCTTTGGATGTAACAAACCATTGGAAGTAACACACATCCATTCAATGTGAGCATTAAATGAAAGGATGTAACTTCACAGACAAAAGTGCACCGGCCAATCGCTTTTGACTGTTTCTTCTTTCAACAAGGACCATCCAAGGAAAGCGTATTATACGAGATGCATGTTTAACACGCGTTTCCTAAGACACACTCTCCACCGTCCAAGGAAATCAACAACCATACATCCTAACCAATGTTCTGACATCTTGTCAGACCTTGTTTAGTCCCTCTTGTAACATCTGATGCATATACACAATGCCTTTCAATGAGCCCTTAGAATAATCCTTTCAACTAGAAGACCAAGAATAACTGACCAAAGAGTTAAGACATTTCTTCAAACATCTCCCAGTTAGCAGCAACGACTCCCAAGATACTTGTATCACTCTGATTCAATCCATTGACACCCAATGAGAATCAGAACAACCTGTTAATTCCACCTATAACTTATACCAGTAGCGCAATGTCATGACATCTCGTCTGACATTACATCCTCATTTGAGGCATTCTATCACAAACTGCTTGAAACCACAACCAATCTTGATAAACTACTGCACTACTCTAGCAATATATCCAAAACAGAAGTTCAACTCCCCCTGTCTAAGATAATCAGTGCTCATTTGCAAGAAGAACACCTTAAATGAATGGAAAACATAAGACACATCTTCATGTCTTCAAGAGTCTGTTCAACACACCTGCTGAACGCATTCACCTAATGCCTGATCCTCAAGCAATCCATGTACCACACTAGTATATTTAACAGACGGAAGTTCTCCTCCTATCTTTCATAAATGATGCTCCTTTAACAAGAAACACCCCAAAATCACCACATGATATCCCATGGCAGCTTCATGATCATATAGTGAGAAAGTACCAGGATCGCATCCTTGTACCATAACCAACAAACTCTTGGATTGAGACCAAAATCACCATTGATCCCTCTCATCCAAAAACCATCCATACCATGTACAAATTCACCTTGAATTTAATAGCCATAGATATCATTGTTCATTACGATGCAATCCAATTGAATTTGGAATGCTTCACATTCCTCAAAGATACATACAGAGCCCTTTAGTTTGCTAGCTCGCCCATATGTTCTTCACATTTGAAGGACATCAAACACATGCCCCAGAGATCCTTAGCTTACTTGCTTCACAAGGACCAAACTGATCCACTTCTCTCTAGCATGACTTGTAGCAGAAGAAACCACCTCTCCATAAGCATTCTGACCTCAGCAAGAGTCAGTCTTCCAGATAAACACCCCATGATCCAATACAGCCTTCAATTTATCATTCTCCCATATGATAAGATAAAACACTTCTGATTCAACTGGTGAATATCAGCTTCCATAATATGAACTCCAAGTTCAGAAACCATGATGATGTTCTAACATCAGTTAGGACATCCTGATTATGTCACAGACACCATACACTATGATTCTTGATATAATTACCAATGGACTTACTATCTGCATAGTAATCCAACTGAAGATCTTCAGAGAACACAACACCACCAGCTTGATCAATAAGAACTCCAGACAACCACAGAGAGAAATAAACTCTCATTCAATACCCCAAAAGAAGGTAATCTTCCATAAGCAACTTAGAGCTTCTACAACAAGCTTCAAGATATGAACAGAATCGGAACCTCCTTTGATTTTCAACCAACTACCCTTCTGCACAAGAGTAATTAGTTCCAAGCACCCTACTTGAATGCACGATAAAGATCAACCAAATGCCACTGTTTGATTAATCTCAATTTTCATCTGAGTTCAAGAAAATCTTCTGATCCACCAATGAGACCTAATCTTCAAGTTACACAATCCACTTACTCCATAGCAAGCCATCTTAGATACACCAAGATTCAGACATGTAACATCTACTCCTTCTTGCAGCTCCCGCAAACTGCATGAGATAAACCTTTTTGAAACATTAATTCCATTTATTTCTGAGAAGATCAACTTATCTTACAATGATGCGCAACAACATCAACTAAGACCCTAAAGTTTCTGCTTGATGTCACAACATCTGATCAGCATCCAGCTGAAGAATTCAGCTCTTCCTTCTGCCACTTAGAAGAATTTCCTCCCTATAACAGAACAAGAGTTCCATGTTCTCATATACTTGATCAATGATATCAAGTTATAGTAGACAACCTCCATCCTGCTTTGTTGTACTATAACACTCACCTCATCTTCAGAGAAACCAAGCATGCCAAAGCTTGATGCTTCAGAAGAGATCAGTAACGCAATGTCTTCACAAAAGGAATCCCACTTTCTTTAAGTAGAGCCTTCTTCAGAAAGTTAGAGATAACTGCCACTTATCCTTGACCTCCAAGATGAGCAAAATCACATGCTTCTATGCACCTAGATCAGAAATAAACTGACCCAAGCAGTGCTATCACCAACACCATATTCTAGACAAGTCTCTTGCCAATAAACTTTCCAAATAAAGATCAGATGCTTCTAGTAAAAACTGGAACACACCTGCTACACTCAAATACTTCTAGGTCAGAAATAAACTGAACCAAGAGAATTGACTTCATCTTCACTTCCAACAACACTTCATTCTAGTCAAGCTTCCTACCATGAAACTTCCTAGTCTAAATACATGCTTTGTAATAAAGACTGATCTTATCACACACACACACACATGTATGGTACAAAGATCATCAGCTACAACTCCATTGCTTCAGATATTCACTCCTTAAATCAACAGGCTTCAGCATATACTCCACTGTCAAGATGTTTCAACATCTGATAGAACACTAGTTCCTTATCTTGACTGTACCCATTCTCCAAAGAACAGATCCTTGAGCAGATGCAACAAGAGATGTTGTATTTCCTGGTGTACCAACTTGTCACCAGTGATCTTGTACTCCAACATACAAGGATAATCAATTAAATATTTGTAAATTTCGCAAATAGAAATTGATCTTAAATCCTTGTCATCGCAACCATACATCCCGTGGGATATACGATTTACCAGAAATCAACACAAATGTGTCAACATCTTTCTTAGTCAAACAACATGTTGAGACATCAAGTCTGCCACCCTTGACTAAACCTGCCTATGACTCTCCTTTTCTAATAGAAGCCTTGTAAATCATGAATGGTGAAAATAAATCACCTCCCATTATCTCCAAGTTGAACAACATCCATCAGCACCAAAGATCTTCAGAAATCCATCTTCAACATAAGAACAATTACCCTTCTGAAAGAGCTCTTCAACCACGACCAGAGATGCCATTATGAGTGTACTTGAGTGAAAACTCAAGTATCTTTGGCAACTTTGTCAAACAGAACATTTACCAAATTCATGAATTTGATAAACACGATCACAACTCACCTTCTCTTCAAACTAACTTCAAGATACAAGTTGGAACCAAACCTCCAAGTATCAAGTCAACATGACAGAAATCAACCAACAACTCTCTCCATTCCATTTCTTCCGACTTTGGAATGACTAGAGCTTTCACAGATGCTGATATCTTCAAGAAGAGAAGCCAATAATCAAGATCTTCCACCATCTTTCTTCCGTCATAACTCCAGAATCCCATAAATACCAAAGTTCTTCCATCAGAAACATATGCAGCAGAACCACCAAGGAACATTTTCAACATGCCTTAATAAGACGTTAGAACATCCTATAATACACCACACAAGAGAACTAGCCACTTCTCCTGCAGTTGCTATAGAAAATCCTCAAAAAACATGAACAACTATCAGTAGTTGTTACCTTTGATCCAAAACATCCGTCCATCCATTAATACCCTTGAGTATGTCTGAGTGAATGATCTGATATCCCAAACTCCTCCTTGTTTAAAGCGCCAGAAAGTATCTCCCAAGATCTCATCCAGAAACAGATAGGATGCCTGCTCTGATACCAATTGAAATTCTGGCATAGCAAATAGGAGATGTCCTAACACATGTCAAGACATTATTCTCTGCACAACTTTAAAATAAGAGCAGAACAAACAAACTGTTATTCAGAATATCAGCAACAACAGCAAGACAGATGTTTCGACATCTGTTACAACATGTTAATCAAAACTGAACTGTAAATTACAGAATGATAAACAACACAGAATATGATAACCCAGTTCGGTGTAAATCACCTACATCTGGGGGCATACCAAGTCGGGAAGAAAAATCCACTATCAGTAGTATAGTTTTATGTAAACAACCGCTAGTTTACAGTAAACAACCTCTGGTTTACCTATCACTACCCAATGGAGACTTTATCATTAGAAGTCACATCTAATTGATAAGAGAACCCCATCTGACTCCCTAAATCACCACATGTGATTATCTAACAGTTATAGTCACGATAACTGCATCATCCTACTTGAAAGACACCCCTTTCAATATAAAGTTCAGTCAAGCATTCTTGACTAACAAGCTAACTTGGATTTGCTTAAAAGCTTCATCCAAGAACAATACACGATTCATTACCTACGGGTTTCTGAATCTGTACAAGTATCTATGTCTTCCACGATGTATCAAATCGATACAGAGGGAGACTTACAACATAAAGGAGTCAACGACTCTCAAAAACCTAAACCCTACTTTACAAAAGTTTACAAAATAGGATTCCTGAGTCTATGTCGTTCTCTCTTTCTTTTCTGGCCTAGGACTAGGTCTTCTTTTATAGCCTTCTGCTTCTTTGGACTTCAAATCTTCTGTTGACTGATTCCTTGATCCACTGCTGTGATCGCTCCTTGAATCTTGCACCAGATTTAAAACCTGCTGTATTTGTCGAATCTGGATGTTGGAACATTGTATTCGACATCTTTGTCTGCAACACTCATCATTAATTTTTAACCAAAATTTAGTCAAACTTCAGGAGTTTTCATCTTCAATGGATTGCACTAAAACCTTTTCTATTAGAGATGACGGGCCTTCTTCTTTCGAAACATTTTCTATCGATTCGTTAATTAAATCAATTTGGTAGCATTGCAAATCTTCATGAGCATGTTTCATGGCTTCAAACACATTAAATACTACATGTTCTTTATTAAACCAGAGAATCAATTCTCCTCTTTCCACATTAATCAAAGCTTTGTGTGTTGCAAGGAAAGGTCTTTCTAACAATAATGGTGTTTCAGCATCATCCGACACATCCAAAATGACGACTCATTTACCTCCTCATTATCATCGTCTTCCACTGTTTCTTCAATGGATTGCACTAAAACCTTTTCTATTAGAGATGACAGACATTCTTCTTTCAAAAAAATTTCTATCAATTTGTTAGTTAAATCAATTTGGTGCATTGCAAATCTTAATGAGCATGTTTCATGGCTTCAAACACATTAAATAGTACTTGCTCTTTATTAAACCAGAGAATTAATTCTCCTCTTTCCACATCAACCAAAGCTCTGTGTGTTGCAAGGAAATGTCTTCCTAACAATAATGGTGTTTCAGCATCCTCCGACATATCCAAAATGACAAAATTAGCGGGAAACAATAATCATCAACCCTTACCAATACCTCATCCAGTACTCCATAGGGATACGCAACATATCGGTCAGCCCGAGTCAAATTCATTTTTGTAGGTTTTGGCTCCCCACAATTTTTCTTCATCATAGACAACTTCATCAAATTTATGCTCGCTCATAAATCACAGAGTGCATGGCCAATTTTTAATGAACCTATAGAGCAAGGAATAGTAAATCTACTTGGATTTGTTGGTTTAGGTGGTAGTTTAAGTCAAATGATGACACTACATTCCCCCGCTAAAGCTACATTTTCATCATCCTTCAATTTGCGTTTACCATTCAAAAGTTCTTTCATGAATTTGGCATAGACGGGCATCTGTTCCTAGGCATCACAAAAAGGAATATTTACTTGTAATGTTTTGAGCATCTCTATGAACTTTTTAAACTTCCCCACTTCCATCTCTCCCTTCGGCTTCTTCTTATTCAAAGGATAAAGTGGTTTGATGTAATCAGGTAAATGAGGGGTTGGTTCATTTAGGATTTGGTTTTTTGTTCTCCTAAAAGGTGAGTCTTTATCAATGAATTTATCATTTGTCTCTCCCCTCCCAAGAGTCTCGCTTGAATCATTTTCTTCCGTTGGTGTGGATTTTGGTTCCTCATCTTTCTCATTGCTCTATTCCACTATGTTTTTCTATTAGTTTCCACTAGGAGCTGAGGGAATTGTGCAATTTCTGGATTCTATTGCGTCACAACTTCCTATTTCCTGGGTTAATGATGTGATTTGTTGTGATAAGTTAGACATTTTCCCTTTCATTCTTCTCCTTGATTCCTCTTATTTTTTCTCAACAAGTTCTGTGATCTGTTAATCTTTAAGTATTCATTTTGTGTTACCAGCATGAACTGAGTCAATGTTTCTTCCAACGGTGAGCTCTTGACTTCTGTATCTGTTTGTTGTTTTCTCTGATTAGCATTCATGGTTATAGCTTGTACTTATCCTATAAGTTATTTTTTAGCACAATTACCTGCAAAATGTTCTTCCTCACAGTTAACAAATAATACAAATACTACCTCATTTGAAGGCTTCAGAGTTGTACGTGCTACATTCTACTTTTGATTTTGCACTTCCCACTTTATGAGAAGCTCTTCATATCCTCCTAACGTAAACTCATTGTGAGATTTATTCTTCATTTCCACATTTTGAACCCCTATGGTATTTGCAAAATTATACTCATTTAGACTCATTTTCTCTATCAGCTATTTCACATGCGACTCGGTAAGTGTTCTGATCGTACCTCTGGTGGATGCATCTAAAAGCCTTTGTGCTTGCATTTGTAGACCTTTTACAAAACTCCTCATTTGTGCCATATTTCTCATTTTGTGATTAGAGCATCTGCGTAACAATAATTTAAACCTCTCCCAAGAATCATAGAGAGATTCAGTCTTTTGATGTTCGAAATGTGTAATTTCAACTTTCCTTTCTGTGAATTGTGCTGTAGTGAAAAATATTTCCAGAAATTTGTCTCCCAATTCTCTCCAAGTTCTTATTACTCCATTCGGAAGACATAATAACCTATCCTTCACTCTCCCAATCAAAGAGAAGCTGAATAACTCCAGTTTAACCCGATCCTCTGTAATACCCTCCACTTGACACATCAACGTTGTCTCGTAGAACCTTGCTAGACGTTCCCATGGTTTACTGATTGCATTTCTGTCAAATTGTTTATCTCTCAAATCTAAAAGCACAAATTATTTGATGTTGAAATTTACTGGAGTTGCTGGGGTAAACCCCAAAGAAACCTGCGATGCGTCAGTAGGTCTACAGTAGTCCCCCATAGTTTGTGCTATTGGTTCTGGCATGGTAAACTTTTTCTCACCAGAGATTGCGCATACACAAACATGAAATACCTTAGTAGGACTATGATAAACATGAAAAAAACAAAAATAAAATAAAAACACAACATTGCACAAGCGTTACTTTGTTGAAAAATCAATAGTCCCCCGCAATGGCGCCAAAAAATTGATGACTTCTCGGTAAGTGTACTGATAATGTCGCAGTAATAATTAAGATCAAATCCACATGGACTACTTTTTAACAAGACAAAATTTTGAAATGCTTATAAAATAGTAAATTCTATCCTTGCCCCACAAATTTCATAAAAACACTATTTTCTCCCATAACTCACCATATCATTATTTTATTCAATTTTCTATTATTTTAATTAATCAAAATTGTGATAAATAATATAAATTATTCCCATCTTAAATAACCCCACAAAAACACATATAACATTCCAATAAATCACATCAACACATAAAACTCAATAAGATAAAATAATTTAAAATATTAGGATGTTACACTGGCGACTACTGCTACATTGGTAAATCAGCCATATATACGCGTTGAGTTTTTTTCGTGTCTTAAGTCACTCCACTAAGGGCGAAGATACGTACTGGTTGTCTTTTCCGAGCACTAAAAGTTTCGCAAAACTCGGGCCACAAATCTATGTTCCCATCAAGAAGGGATTTGTATTAGTTTCGAGCGGATTATGTCAAATTAAGTGCGAACAGTTTGCATTTAATATATCTGTCTGCATGGTAATAGTCTAGACGACCATCTACATGCTCGACGTGCTCTTTAAAGTCTCCGTTTCTGTTGTAATATTGTAGTAAGGGGATTCCATGGATCGTGGAATCTTGTCGTCTAAGATGTAAGCGCTTAGAGGATTCTATTTCTTAGGTGAACCTGAGGTGGCTTCTTACTTCACCTCTTTCCTTGCCGACCCACGGTTTTCTAGAGAGGTGTGGCTGTCATTTCTCCTCTCAGGACCAGGCGAAGGTGCGCGCCGCCTGCGTTCTCGGTGGCCTGAAGATTTATGGAGCTCTTCCCAGCCCTTCGTTGGTCCCATAACTTTCTGTGATGGTGCTTCTTGGAAGGTGTAGTTCTTTGGTGTAGCATTATGTAAGATCTTTTATATTCGAGTGAGTCTATCTGTAATGCCTATGAGTTTTGATATTGGAACATCCCAAACATACCGTTTAACAATTCATCAGTCACATCTTATCCCAAACTAGCCTCAAAAAGCTAAAAACTCAGAAGTGTTTCTCGCTTTGTGGCAACGGGAGATGCATCTGGTCGGACGATTGGTTCGTCTATATGAAGCTGTAGAGCTTTTACTACCAGTGAAGGTAGCTGAAGAGTTCCTTTGATTGTTTTTGGCTGCACTGAGTTTGTCTGTGGAGTCAGGAGTAGATAGAGGACAATTTCTTGCAATGCCAGTGGCTGCAACGGTCTGCCGTTTTGCAGCAAAACGGGTTGCTTTTGACGATGTCATTACTTAACAATTATGGTGAGATGGATTTGACTGCAAATTCAGTGAGATTGACTTGGAAATGCAGATATATGCTTCGATTGGAGTAAACCTAGATATGAGATCAAGAGATCGTGGTAATCGTAGGATTTCAATATCGGTTTCCACAGACGGCGCCACTGTTCTACATGAGAACAATATGATGATCAGATAAGCTGAGTTTAGTGTTGCTCACAATGGAACTTTGATTATGATGTGGTAGATGAAGCTAACCTGCAAGGTTATCACTACATCGCTCAAATTAGTGCAGGGAGAAAATGGTGAAATTTCAAATAGGTTATAGATTACCTGGGAATTGACGCATTGATCCTACATTATAGGGGAGTTTGTTGGTATCTAAAATACAACAAAAAGGAATAAAAAGCAGATGATTGTAGAATGAATTTGACCGTCCTTAAGTGAAGAACAAAAGAGAATAGTAAAATACAGATGATTATGGGATGAATTTGACCGTTCTTAGACGGAGTCACACAAAACAAACTACTTAATTAGAACATATACATAAACTCACTTTATAATCCTTTCTTTTTCATAACTCACATTTACATGACATTGTATATTTAGAGTTTTTGGCTGCATGGAATCCTAGTTTCTAACTAGACTTTAACTTTACACTTTCAAAATAAAAAAACTACTATATATTTTTTGTAAAGTCTTTAACTTATATTAGGAGTTTCAGCATAATGAGTCTGAGAGAAGTGTTATTAGAACACACCAACAAATATGTGATGTGTATAAGAAAAAAGAGGGTGTCATTAAGATACCTACCAATTTTATCTTCATTTTTACTATTGACCCAAAGCCCAAAACGCAGCGTTGAAAGCGATAGAACAGAAGATAAAAATATAAAATTTAGGGCTTAATTACTTCGTAATTTCTCCCACGATCATCCAAAATCCTCTAGAATTATTCAGTTACAGGTGATTTTTAATCTCTTCTTCGCCACTCTCTTCTAACTCCGCATTCGAAACTGTAACATTTCCTCCATATTCTTCTCAAAATCCCTATTATCTATGCTACTTGTTTTCCCAAAATTCTATTTCAAAATGATTTTTTCGTGCAAAATTCTCGTTTTTTGTTCACTTGGGTAACTTTTTTTAGTCTTAATTTTTTTTTTTTAGGTTTTGGAAGAATGGCTCGGGTTTATATTGGGAATTTGAACCCTCGAATCACTGAAAGGGAACTTGAAGACGAATTTCGTTTTTACGGCGTTCTCCGGAGGTAATTCTCTCTCTCTGGGAAAATTGTTGAATTGATAGAAGTAGTTTCAGTTTAGGAATGATAACAATCAATGTTACATTAAAATAATGGTTAATGATTGAGTTACCAGTTAATCACTTAGATCAAGTGGGTAATTATTCTTAAAATAGATTTTTTTATTAATAATCCCTGTTTTTAATTGTTAAAGTATCCATTTTCTAGTTTTTCATTGGTTGCAAGTTTTGTTAATTTTTCCGTACAGTGTCTGGGTTGCTCGCAGACCACCAGGATATGCATTTATCGAGTTTGATGACCGGAGGGATGCCCTTGATGCTATTCATGCTTTGGATGGTCAGTTTGTGTTCATGTTTTGTCAAAATATGTCATTACCGTTGTACGCATGTTGTCGGTAATAGCATCTCTCCTTTTACTTTTTGTGCATCATCTAGATTTGGGAATGTCCTACAGGAAAAAATGGCTGGCGTGTAGAGCTTTCTCATAATTCTAAGAGTGGAGGAGGAGGCCGTGGTGGTGGGCGCGATGGGCGTGGAGGGGAAGACCTAAAATGCTATGAATGTGGTGAACCTGGACACTTTGCTCGGGAGTGCCGTTCACGCGGTGGTTCACGAGGCCTAGGAAGTAGAAGGAGGCGCAGTCCTAGTCCTTATTACCGGCGTCGTGGAAGTCCAAGTTATGGTTACGGCCGCAGGTATGTTGTTACATTCACAGGCTTTTATATGAATATCATTTCCTAGTAGCTAATCCTTTGTTGATATAGTCTTCTTCTCGTGTTTCCTTCTGTGTTTTTTTTTTCCTTTTCCATTTTATAAGGAGTTATAGTCCACATGGGAGATCCCCTAGACGACGTAGCATAACACCTCGTGGCCGTAGCTACAGCAGGTCCCCTCCATACCGTTATTCTCGCCGTGATTCACCTTATGCCAATGGGTACGAGTGAGTATGTTCAACTCAGTTTGAGTTTATTCTGATGATGTGCGAGTTATTGAATGACATGAGAACTTATCATCCATGTTTTTTTTTTCTTTTATTTTTCCAGAGATTAAAATTGGAATGTGAGTGAAGCAAATAATGAATAATTGTCGTGGAGCCCTCTTTGCTAGTGTAGTTTCTCTAGGATTGGGTGAGCATACAACAGACATGGTAATTATGTTTGATAATGGGTATTGCTAGGAACTTGGATTTTAAATATCTATATTAAGTTATGTTGCTTGTTTGTTTATACGTCTTATTAACCTATTATGGTGATTTTGATATATTGTCATTACGAAGGGTTCCTAAAATGACAATGTTTATGTTTCTCTGTTTTGAGGTGTGGTTATCGGCCAAAACAGCATTGTTTCGCAACTAAGTACATCTTGTCTGCTTCTGTGCTGCATGCTTCCACCATCGTCTCATCTTGTTGCTTCTGCATATAAGTTGACTAAAACTGCAACATCAGGAAATTGCATATGCTTTTGAATTGAAGAAGTTTAAAGATGGATAGATAAAATATAGATATTGACTTGCTGCATCTTCATGATATCGAATCAAACTGGGATTTGCTTAGTGACTAGTTGCATGTAGTGTCTCCTGGTTCCGATTCGGCATATTGATTAGAATGTTTATCCTTGTTTCGACTGTAGTCTCCATGGTACACTATTGGGACTGCAATGACCGACATCTTGGTTGTGTGGGATCAGAGAGGTTGATTCTATTTAACTAAACGTGAACATGCTAAATTTCCTGCATCACCACTTCGGCCATGGCTTCACGTGCTTCTTCTACATAGAGTTTCGTGTCTGTCACCTTCAGTTACTGGGATCACTGTCACTAAATGTTTTCCATCTGCCGTTCTGCCTTGCTTAATGATGTTCGTCATTATGCCGGATGGTTGAAATTTGAGGAGTTCATCTTCTCTTGGTCTGTTTTTCTTTGCTGACTGTAATTCTCTGAATTTTAGCCTCATGCATTCCAAAATATTTTTCTCTGCATTCAACTTTATTTGTGGAATAGTCATGCTTTATTTTCAGCTTCATGATAGAGTTTTTATCAATAAAACTTATAAACAAAGTTGTCAATGGTCAAAATGGCAATCGCATGGAAACCACACACTTCGTTTGCAACACGCCATCAACAATTTTCCACATCCACTAAATATAATAACAATACTATATTACTAAGTCATGAGTATCTTCTCATTACTTTCTCCCTCCAATAAAAGAAAAACACAACAAAAAACTAGTATCTAAGAGTTTTCACACAATATTGCTCTTCAAGGTTTAAGAGACATGGAAAATGAAAACATTCTCAAACAGAAGCAGAAACTAGAGGTATTTGATATACTCAAGGAAGCTGTTATGATATCTGTCAGAAATCTCAACTTTATCATCTTCACCTTTCTTACCTCTCTTCCTCTCTTTTGTATAACGGTTTACTTTGAAATTCAGCTTCAAGAATTAGTTGAAACTTTTTTTATTAATACTCCAGAGGATGTTCGCTATGGATACTTTAATCATATGCTAGATCGTATGAATAAGGATTATAATTACCTTAAGTTGATTCAACTTGGTTTGATTTATATATTTCCTCTCCAAATTTTTGAGTTTGGAACTGCAATTGTTACTATAGACTTAGCTTCAAAGCTAAAATCACAAGAGAAGAAAATGACCCTTAAGGAGATGTTTGAAAAACCTCTTGATTCAACAAAACTAAGAGGCTCATTTCTAACTTTCATCTATGTTGTTTTCTTGATAACTACACATCAACTTGGATTATTATGGATAGTTATAAATTACCATGTTTGCTTGAAGGATTTCAATTTTGTGGGTTTTCCTGTGATTTGCAGCTTGTTGTTTGCAAAGGTGTTAATGAAGTATTTAGAATGGAGTTCTATGTGGAGTATGAGTATTGTAATCTCAATTTTGGAGGGTATATATGGTATTGATGCATTAGCACTCTCTATTAATTTTAGCAGAGGGTGTGACAGAAAAGGTTTTTTTTTTATGCTGATTTTTTTTGCATGGGGACAATTATTAAGATTTTCTTGCTACCATATTAGAGGCTATGAACAAGGAAATGGAATTTTTATACAAGTTGGGTTGTTTTGCATGGTGATTCCATTGAAATGGGTAGTTTTCATGATATATTTCAATGATTGTAAGGAGAGATACTTGGAAAAGAAAATGGATGTGGAATCAGAAAAAAATGTTAGTTCCTCAGAAGTAAGTTTGAGGTAGTTTTCTGGTTATGCAGCCTATTTAATATGATTAAATAATAAATGTTATCAACAAATGTTCTGTGAGTAGTTTGTTTATAGCTGCAATGACATTAGCTGCATTCTATGTTGATTGATTTAATCATGCCAAAGTATAAGAACATAAGACAGACGATATTAGCTGCATTCTAAGTTGATTTAATCATGCCAAAGTACATGCCAAAGTATAAGAACATAAGACAGACGATATTAGCTGCATTCTAAGTTGATTTAATCATGCCAAAGTATAAGAACATAAGATAGATTCTAAAACAAGTCATTTTGGCCTAAACTGAATTCGATTATTTACTTGAGCCTTTGAGGGATGAGTCCACTGCCAAATGTCTCATGATTAGCTAAAACTGTCAGTTGTGAATGTCAATCAATTAGTCAACCGGTTACACTTACTTCCAATTAATGTAAGCAACAATGGTTTATTTTTGTTCGAAACTTTAAACGTTACTAACATGTGTCAGAAATGTGCTGAGTTTTTTCAAAACCGTGGAGCAGTCCAAATGATCCTTTATGTTTCCTACTCTTTTATAAAATATTTCTTCTTTCATTTCTTTTGTTCCATTTTGCTCTCTACTCTTGCAAGCTTGCCTGAACTACTCAACTTCTCATCTCTTTGGTCACAACCTTCTTATAGGTATGAATTTCCCTTTCTCATGCTTTCTGTAGCAAATAAGTTTTACGAAGATACATTCGAGACGTGGTTTAGGCTAAGCGTAGAGTTCTAGGTTAGTACCCCCCTTTTTTATGATTGCGATGATGATAATGATTTATTTTTGTGCTATTATTTTCTCAAGAACAAAAGGGATAATGTCTACCTCTTTCGCCGTTCCAAGGATGCCAGAGATTTTAGATCTAGTTATACTTCTGATGAATAGATCCTCCTATTTTTATTAGGAGTGGATGTTTCTTCTCTAGAGGATGAAGACTGGGTCATTATAGAGGTTTGCTCCCCATCGAAGAGGGTGACCACACCCATCTTCTCCGATCCTCCTTCCCCATACTTCTAGTCCTGCCTCCATTTCATCAAGGATATGTGGGTTCTTTTTTCCCTTCCCTTTTTTCCAGAGGCCTTAAGGGTCCTTAAAATTGTGCCCTCCCAGCTATTCCTAACAGTTTGGCTTATATTAGGGCTTTCGAGACGGTCTATGGGGATCTAGTCGTTACTTCGACCGTGGGAGTCTTTTTCTCTTTCTACACCACAAAACCGCCGAAGGATAGGTGGGTGTCTTTGAGCACTCTGCCTGGGAAGACCCTCTTTGCGTCTTATTCCAATCGCTATAAGTATTAGAAAGACAAGTTCGTTTGTGTGAGGGGGCGAGATGATTCCCTCAGTGTGTTAGGAGCTGATTGCGCCCCCTATTTTCCCTATCCAAGACGGATGATCTTGTGGTGATCACATGATATGATAAAGAATTCCTTACCCTTGAAGAGAGGAGGATTGTTCACCTTTTATGGCAGTTCAATGTTATGGATTCCCATGAAGTGATTAGACTTTGGTTGGGAGGCGACAAACATCTCGCCGCCTATTTAGTTAAGGTTCATACTGCCCTTCCCTTTGTAGACATTTCTAGACAACATTTATGATCTTTACACATTGTTTTGCAGATTAAATATCGAGGATTTCTAGGCAGGAGAGGAGACAAAGGTGGGAAAAGCTCAAGAGTGTTAGTTCGGGCACCAACAATCTCTAGAGTCACCCCGAGGGTTTCAATGTCAATTGGAAGAAGAGTCAAACTGAGGACCCAGCTCCAAGCTCGCTCAACGTGAAGGCTCAAAGGCTTGAGGAAGATCCTTCTCTTGCTGTAGGGAAGGAGAGTACTCAGGCACCCCCTACAAACGAGGTTCCCTCACCTCCTGTGACTTTGTGGAGCAATGTCGGTTTCAACGCTCTCTGATTCAAAAGTTCTCACCTCCCTTTCTCTAAGGAATTTCCTTCTGATTACCAGGCCCTTCGTTCCAAATTAACCTCGACCATTGTGAACATGAAGGATAATTTTTTGCTGAGGAAACTCATGCTACAGGATGTCAATCAGGAAAGGCGCGACAAGGTTGAGAAAGAGTTAGAGGCGAAGCTCCAAGAACAGGTGGATACTTACAATGAGAGTCAGAGGCTATTGTAATTCCTCTAGAAAGATAAGGAAAAGTGGGAACAGAAGGTGACTGATGTAAAAGCCAAAGCCAAAGAAATCTTTACTGAGAAGGAATCCCTGAAAGAATCCCTGGACGCCACTGTAATACCCTACTAATATGCATCTAGAATCATATCGGTAAAATATTAATAACTGGTAATGAGTATATACAAAAGCCAGAATAATGACATAAACTGTATATATTTCAAAAATACATCGAAAATGAATACAAGATGTATGTTCACAAAATAATTATACACAACGGAAGAAAAGATCAGGTACAGTCTTTACATCATCCAACCAATGAAGCTTCTAGCCCAAGCTCTAAGCAATGCATCCAACCTCTACAATGTACCTGAAAATAATAATCAACAATGTAAGATGAGATTACAAATCTCAGTGGGTTCCCCTATCTTATGGGTTCACTCGACTCTACATGGTTACTAGATTTATCTTTCTAATCTAACTCTGCCTTACACCTAAGACCGGGTTCAAGGTATAATTATTCCTCTGATGACGGTGTTATCTACTTAACCTTAAGGATAAAAGAGCGAGATCCATGGATTTATCATTGAGTCGTCACTACGAAACAACTAGCCCAATATCCGAGAGATATCTCACTATTGGGACTAACACCCTCAGAGAATTAACTAAGGGAAATAAGGTGGTGACGCATCTTTGGGCGTTCATCCCCGCAAGAATAGCTCCTGAATTACGGAGCAGATGTCCATTCCCAAGACTCAATGCTCGAGAAATAACCTGAAACATATGAGGCAAGGGGCATTCTTGGAATAAATCCACACGAAATAGTCAACATATGCGTAACGTGCATCACTCTCGGACCGTCGTCCTCAGTGAGCAGCTACCTTTCCCTAGTCCACTCCCGGAACCAAACTCTCCTATACTCGTTATACACAAGGTTTAGTCGATACCTTGGAAGTTGCCAATTATGGGGAAGGAGATGGCATCACACTTCTGTTAGTTAGTTCCATAACATTTTCGTCCTAAGGTTCACATCTCACAAATTAACGTCTTTTACATTATTATTCACATAAGCCCACACTTAGGGTTTATTAGTTATAACTTAGGCGTATTAATCCGTAACTATGGAATTACCGATTAAACTAAGTAGTGCCATCTTAACTATAGCTTCACTACACATTTATGATGGCTAAGGGGTTTAGTTAAGTCAAAGGAAAGAAAGGAAAGTAAAAAAAACTTCCTTGGTATCAAAAATAGGGAAGAACACGGCCTGATCGTGTTGGGTGACACTGTAACGCCCCAAATTTCGTAGAATATTTATTTAATTTATTTAAATATTATATTCGTGGATTCCTGTGAATTTTGGTGTTTCGTGTCGATGTCGGTGAATTTGAAAAGTTTTGGTTATTTTAATTAAATAATAGTATATAATATGAATATATTTGTATTATTATTTATTTTAAATAGGCTTAATGACACTTTTGGTCCCTATGTTTTGACCAACTCACGAAATTGGTCCCTACGTTTTAAAATTGAACGAATTAGTCCATATGGTTTAATATTTTGTGCAGTTTTAGTCCCCCATCCCAATTTTGATCCAACTGTTCGTGCATTGTTCATGTACGGTCATGTACTGTTCTTGTACGGACATGCATTGTTCATGTACGAACATGCACTGTTCATGTACGGACATGCACTGTTCATGTACGTTTTTGGATCAAAATTGGGATGGAGGACCAAAACTGCACAAAACATTAAACCATAGGGACTAATTCGTTCAATTTTAAAATATAGGGACCAATTTCGTGAGTTGGCCAAAAATAGGGACCAAAAGTGTCATTAAGCCTTTTAAATAATATTAGAAGAATGAAGGGTAAAGTGGACATTTGAGGAGAATTAGTGTTGGTATAATGGGAAGAGCACATTTAGGGGTATTTTAAGAGAGAATAATGAAAGGAACTCATTATTCGTATTATTTTGAGGAAAAAGGCAAAGGTGCTCTGAAGAACAAGTGAGAAGGAGGTTAGGGCATAGAAGAATTCTGGCGAAACTTCAAGAGAGGTCGAAGGAGACAATATTCTAAGGTATGGGGAGTATCACTTTGCAATATTTTGATATAAAGATTAGGTGTTAGTGGGTAATTGGGGTTTTGGGGGAAAACCTAGAAATTGGAGGTTAGGGATGATGGATTTTGATGATTTGCTATGTGGTGGTTGTTGTTATCGATGTATATGTGATAGCTATAGATTATAATAACATAATCTGTGAAAAATCTGAGTTAAAAACGAGTTTAGGAGTGCAGGATCGCAGATGGAGGAGTGTTGTTATCGCAGGGTTTTTCTGCAGAAATCGCAAATCCCGCTTAGCGCGGCCTAGCGCGGTCTGAAGAAATTTCGCCTCTTCGAGGCAGTGAGTAGCGCGCTTAGCGCGACCTAGGACTGAAAAATATTATTTTTATTGATTTAAAATTCATGAAAAATATCTGTTTTATATTATATTAATGCGGTGATGTTGCTGTGAATTTCTGCTATGTGTTGACGTATATGATGAATTATTTAGTGATGAAAATGATGTATTGATGATTAGGAGATGATATGATGTTATTGATGATTATTAGATGTTTATATGTGATGTTTGAGGATAGAATGACGATGTGAAGTACCATGAGTATATTGATGATTATGGGATGACGATTCATGATGTTTTGATGATTAAATGATGACATGGATTAACATGAGATTTTGATGAATGTTGATGCACGTAATGACTTTTGTTGATGATGATAATATTGACGTTGTGCATCATGCATTCATAGCATTTAGACTTCGGTCTATTGATGATGTTAGGACTTCGGTCCAGTGGTGGCTTCAATCCCATTGTGTGGATTGAGGTGTTTGTGACGTGCTCCCTTGTGGAGGGTTGATGGCCTAGTGTCCATTATTATGACGATTTGGTACCACATGCATTTTTATGACGTTGCATTTCATTCTTGGTGGCATCGCATGAGTGCATATGAGTGATATTGGTGATGTGATGTTTTATATGATGGTTTGGGGTGAGTCATTGAAGTAATTGATAAACCAACTGTTGCTCTGTTAATTTATTTTCTTTATATGATTTATATTGAATTGTGATTACTTACCCTGCCTGTTTGAATGTTGTCTCCACGTGGGTAACGTGCAGGTGATCAGGCTTAGCTTTGGATGCTTTCGAGGACTTGAAGTTTATTTGTTTTGGCCGATTTAGAGGGTCTTGCTCTGATAGTGTAACATCGGGTTGGGGTCCTTTGAGTCGAAATATGTTGTTTCTTTACTTTGTTGTCATGCGATGATGTGGTTTTATTTTTGATTATTACGACGTTTGTGGAAAAACCCTTTCTGTTTACAAGGTAATTGTGTTATTTTGATTTAATGAGAAATGTGCACCATTCGAGGGAATTTTTATGCTTTACTCTGATATTTGAGTTGTTTCTGCTGCAACATTATTTGGGGGTATAAAAGGGGTGTTACAGACACGACCCGTGTCAGCCTCCTAGCTTATCACACATGAGCATACAGGAAAACCTGGGAAGAACACGAGCAACCCGTGTCAGACGACACAACCGTGTCTTTCCCAAAACACACTCCCATATCAAATACCCGAGCTGAACACGGTCAACCCGTGTCAGGGAACACGGTCCGTGTCAGCTTCAGTGTTGGGGATTTGAGTGATTTTTCCACAGATTTCTCAAGGTACCCGCATAAAAACTAGTCTGAAGTAGTCCTAAACAAGAATCAAGACTTCATAAACATGATATAGCCATCTATTGACATCAACAACATATGCTCATCTCAATTTCTTTTCACACATACATTTAATTCATACTTATTCATGTATTGACTTAAACATGTTCCTACGCTTGTTCTTATTCATCCCACATAAAGTATCATCATGTACAGAGAAAAACAACATGACAATTGCAAGATTCATAAACAACATTTAGACATACAACAATTAATTTAAGCAACAATCAACACCAAATCAAGTTACAATTAGAATGCACAACACATAAGGCACGTAATCACAATAATACTCACCAACCCTAATTCCACTATCATAAAGAATTTCCAAAACCTACCCAAGAGCTAACTAATGGAACCCACCTGATTGTACACTCTGATTCTGCTTACACGTTCTTGTGCTGCTTCAAAGTCCATCAACCCGTATGCAGATTTTCTGCATAATTCAGCATCAGACCTTCAACTTCAAAAGTGATTTCTGACCTTATCACAGACTCCAAGCACACAAAATTAGTATGCAAACAGAAGGGAATTTTGTCTAGATTCTGAAAAATCAAGAATGATTCAGTTCTGAGTTACAGGGAGAAAGTTATTATCTTTTGAATGAAGGTTGATCCCAAATACGAGTTCTGCATAACTTCCATTCTTTGAACACCCACTCATACTTCTTGATTTCCAAAAGCCCTAAATCTTCTTGAGATGATGAAGATGAATTAAAGGTGATAATGTGAGATTACAACTCCTTAGTGCTCCTACTTCAAGGTTTCATCAACTTTAACATGCATCCAAACAATCACACACATGTATCTATGAAGGGTTTTGTTGATGAGTTTTCCTCTCCTCTTCTCACCATTTTTGCCTCTCTCTCTCTCTCTCTCTCTCTCTCTCTGAGTTCTGAATGTTAGAGGGAGAAATGAAATGGGAAGAATGAGACTTTGGTTTGACGTGTTGAAAAATGTTCTTCTGCTGCGTAAGTTCATATTGATTTGACGTGTTTTCAAAGGATTGTCATTGGTGACACCTTAAATTGTCATTTAATGTTTTATTTATAAGTTTTCGAAGTGTAACTTTGTATGATTTTGGGTTTGGACCTTGGTTGCCTATAAATAGACATGTTGTTGTAGTTTTAAAATACAGTTTTACACAATTGATAGTTTTACCAATAATTTCATAATAATATTATCTTTCACGCTTTTCTCTTTTTCCTATCTCTTTTTCTTCTTCATCATCTTTCTTGAAAACCTAACTGTTTTAACAAGATCAACGTCTCCAATTCAAGAAGCATCAAGATCACAATCTTCTGTTCAAGGTGTCGCATCATTGAATCGCTTTATTTTATTTTTTATAAGCTTTATACACTAATTATAAGTATTATATATTAAATCTTAATTATAATTATTATATATATTATAATCTTAAGGGTTAATACCTATTTTCCCCCCTGCCATATGGGCGTGTTTTGAAAAACCCCCCTGCGAAATTTTTTTTTGCAAAACTGCCCTTAACAAATTTTAAAAGTTTTGATTTACACCTTTATCAGGCCACATCATCAAAAATACTGATGTGGCAACCTTTTTTTTTAATTTTTAATTGAAACGAAATGTCACCTCAATTAATTAGTAGTTGCAATGACTTTTTTACCCTTGTTAGATTCTTTACAAAAACTCCAGAAATCTCTTGTGCCCTATCTCATCTTCTTCTTCGCTCATCTTCTTCTCTCTGCTCTCACTCTTCGACAAACTTCTGTCCGACGTATTCTCCTACCTCATTAACCTCCACACACTCAGCCTCCGTCTCAAGGTATTATAACCAGTATTCACGCGGATGGAGAAGTCAGGGTTGCATTCTTTAGTTTGTCGGGACTGTGGAAAGGTGATCCTTCAGATCTGCAGGCAGAACAAATCTTTGAAGTGGGAGAGTGGGTGAGATTGAAAGAAAATGCAAACAATTGGAAATCAATTGGGCCAGGTAGTGTTGGTGTCGTTCAAGGAATATGGTATGAAGGAGATGAAATTGATAGAAGCACTTTTGTTGGCTTTTGTGGGGAGCAAGAAAAATGGGTAGGACCAAGTTCTCATCTTGAAAGAGTTGACAAACTCTTTGTGGGACAGAAAGTAAAAGTTAAACAATATGTAAAACAACCTAGATTTGGGTGGTCGGGGCACACCCATTCTAGTATTGGTACTATACAAGCAATCGATGCTGATGGAAAGCTTCGAATATACACTCCAGCGGGTTCAAAAACATGGATGTTGGACCCATCAGAAGTTGAGGTGGTAGAAGAGAAGGATCTCTATATTGGAGACTGGGTAAGGGTTAGAGCATCAATTTTAACTCCAACCCACTATTGGGGGGAAGTGAGTCATTCAAGCGTTGGAGTGGTGCATCGAATGGAAGACGATAATCAAGTTGTAGGAGTAGATGCAAATGGTAAACTAAGAATAACGTTCCGATGGAGGGAAGGGAGGCATTGGATAGGAGACCCTGCCGATATTGCCCTTGATGAGAATGTTGCAAATGGAAATGGAAATGAATGATTTTTCTGGATTTTCTAGAATTTTTTTTGTTAGAAATGGTCTAAGGGTATTTTAGTCATAACATCTAGTCATTTAACCATGTGGCATTTCGTTTCAATTAAAAATTTAAAAAAAAGGTTGCCACATCAGTATTTTTGATGATGTGGCCTGATAAAGGTGTAAATCAAAACTTTTAAAATTTGTTAAGGTCAGTCTTGCAACTTTTTTTTTCGCAGGGGGGTTTTTCAAAACACGCCCATATGGCAGGGGGGAAAATAAGTATTAACCCTAATCTTAAATATTGCATATAGTTTTTTTATTTAAAATTCCTCTCATGCCCCTCACATGTCAATATTTAATTTTTATCAATAATTATTGACATTATCAACATTTATAGTCAAAGTAGTTGGGCTATCAAAATAAAATAGTAGCCAATTATCAAAGTGGAAATCACACAGAAACCACACACATTGCAACCCCAATTTTTCATCCACAAAAATTATCACTAAGTCATAAGTCAAAGTCTTCTCATTACTCTCTCTCTCTCTCTCTCTCTCTCTCTCCAATAAAAGAAGAGAAACTAAAACGAAAAAAAATAGTACCCCAGAAGCATCACATAATATTGTTATAGAAGGTTTAGGATACATGGAAAGTGAAAACAATCTCAAGCAGAAGCAGAAGCTAGGGGTATTTGATATACTCAAGGAAGCTATTACCATATATGTTAAAAATATCAACTTTATCATCTTCACCTTTCTTACTTCTCTTCCTCTCTTTTGCATAATGGTTTACTTTGAAATTCAGCTTCAAAAAACCTTAATTGAAATTTTTTATAATATTCCAAAGAAGGATATTCTCGATGGATACTTTGATTACATGCTAGATCTGATGAGTAGGGAATATTATTACCTTAAGTTTATTCAACTTGGTTTGATTTACATACTCCCTCTCCATGTTCTTGAGTTTGGAACTGCAATTGTTACCATAAATTTAGCTTCAAAGCTAAGTTCACAACAAGAGAATAATATGACTCTTAAGGAGATGTTTCATAAACCTGTTGATTCATCAAAATTGAGAGGCTCATTTCACACTTTTATCTATGTTGTTTTCTTGACAGCTACTCACCAGTTGGATTACTAGGTATAGTAATAAACTACTTTTTGTTCTCAAAGCATTTGAGTTTTGTGGTTTTTACTGTGATTTGCAGCTTGTTGTTTGCAATTGTGTTAAAGATGTATTTGGAATGGATTTCTACGTGGAATATGAGTCTTGTAGTTTCAGTATTGCAGGGTATTTATGGTTTTGATTCATTAGTACTTTCAGTTAATTTTAGTAGAGGGTGTCAAAGAAATGGGCTATTTATTATGCTGATTTTCTTTGCATGGGGACATTTTTTGAGATTTTCATGCTACTATATTGGAGGCTATGCACAAGGAAACGGAACTTTTATTCAAGTTGGTTTGTTTTGCATGGTGATTCCATTGAAATGGGTGGTTTTCATGATCTATTTCCATGATTGTAAGGAAAGATACTTGGGAATGAAAACAGATGAGGAATTAGGTAAAAATGTTAGAGTGCCTCAGAAGTAAGTTTGAGGTAGTTTTCTGGTTATTCAGCCTATTTAATATGATTAAATAACAAATGTTATCAACTAATAATATTATGTGATTACTTATATACATCAACAATAAAATTTGTGATTCCCTAAAGAATGTATATATTAACTAAAAAATCCCTTTTAAATTTATTAGACGGGTCTATTTAAGTAAATGAATAATTTTAATATTCTTATTTATACTAGAATAATTATGCTAGATTTATTCTTATTTAATTTTTATTCTTATTTATTCTTATTTAATTTTCGTAACAACCTTGAAGGAGAAATGGCAGACATGAACTCTGTTGTGCCTGAAGACATTCTTCAAGAAAGAAGTGAGGCCATTGAAGGAGTATGGAACAACTTGCATCTTAAAGAAAGTATACTTCACCAAAAATCAAGATCAAAATGGATCCTAGATGGAGACAATAATTCTAGATACTTTCACACACTGATAAACTCTAGAAGAAGGACAAACACGATTTCTGCCATGAATGTTGGTTTGTTGTTGGAAGATAAACCCGATGCTGTCAAAAAAGTTATCTTCGATCAGTTTTCTAAGAAATACAACTGTACCTCAGCTGGGAATGTTAAAATGGATCTGAGCCTTGTGAAGAAACTAACTGAGGAGGAAAAATTAAGACTGATAGAACCTGTTTCTAAGGAAGACATTTTGGTGGCTCTTAGTTCATGTGATGGTAATAAGAGCCCGGGTCCAGACGGTTTAAACCTGAAGTTCATCAAGCAATCCTGGGACATTACTGGTGATGACATTTCAAACTGCATTTTCGAATTCTTTGAGAAAGGCTCCCTCCCCAAATCTTTCCTTTCATCCTTTTTTGCTTTAATACCAAAAGTGGAAAATCCTCAGAATCTGAATGAGTTTAGACCAATAGCCTTAATTGGTTGTATTCACAAAATTATTTCCAAAATCCTATCAATTAGGCTGAGCAGTGTGTTAGGAAAATTAATCTCTCCTAACCAGACTGCTTTTATCAAGGGTAGACAGCTGCTTGACGGGGTTCTCTTGGCGAATGAGACTTTTGATCATGTTGTGAAAAGAAAGAATTCAGGTTTTATGTTTAAAGTGGATTTCTCGCAAGCTTACGATAGTGTAAGATGGGATTTTCTCTTCAAGATGCTGGAGGCAATGAACTTCGACTCCAAATGGCAAAGGTGGATTAAAGGTATAATATGCCACGAGTTTGGTTCGGTTCTTGTGAATGGCAGTTCGTCGAAGGATTTCAAGATTGGCAGGGGCCTCCAACAAGGCGATCCCCTCTCCCCACTTCTCTTTGTAATGGTTACGGAATGCTTGGCAGTTCTGGTGAAACAGGCTGAACTTAGTAATATTTTGTCTGGTATAAAGGTTGGGGAAAACACTTCAATCTGTTTGCTCCAATTCGCAGATGATACACTATTTTTCTGTGATGAATCGAGGTCAAACTTGTGGGCGCTAAAGGCTATTTTGAGAGGCATCGAAATCTTATCTGGCTTGAAGGTTAATTTCTGCAAAAGTAGTATCATTGGGATGGGCCTAGAGGACGCAAGAGTCGCGGCAGCAGCGGAATTCTTAGCATGTAAAGTTGGTAAGACGCCTTTCAAATTCTTGGGATTGGCTGTAGGTGGAAAACATAACTCCATTTCTTTTTGGAAACCAATAATAACAACAATTAAAGCTCGTTTAGCTTCTTGGAGGGGAAGATTTCTGTCCTAGGTGGTCGGGTAACGTTAATCAACACGGTTATAACCAGTATGCCAATTCACTACCTTTCTTTTTACTTAGCTCCTGCCAAAATTCTGAAGGAGATAAAATCAATCCAGAGGAGATTTCTTTGGGGTGGAGAATGCGAAAAAGAGTGCATCTCATGGGTGAAATGGTCACAGGTATGTAAAGATAGGAATTCAGGTGGTTTGGGAATTAAAGATGTCTCCATTTTTAACAGAGCATTAATGGCCAAATGGGTATGGAGAATGCTCTATGAATCAGGCACCCTTTGGAGTGATATTATAAAGGCAAAATATGGTGAGAACATCCAATGTTGTTCCAATTTTTTATCAGTCAGGAAACCAAGATACTGGTCTAGATGGTGGCTCGATTTAAACCGTTTGGCAACACCATCCAATGATCAAGGTATAAACAAGTTGATATCTTGGAAGGTCGGCAGAGGAACGAATATCCGTTTTTGGTACTCGCGATGGATAGGAGGAATCCCTTTAAAAGGTATGTTTCCTGTTTTGTTTAATTCTTCTCCCAACCAAGAAATTCTGGTTACCGACTGTGGTGTTTGGCGAGAAAACTGTTGGCACTGGGAGTTATTCAGTAAGCAAGTCATTGAGATGGATGCTGAAGTGGAAACGGTTGAGGAGTTACTGCAATTGTTAAATGAGGTGAATATAAACTTAGAGGCGGCTGACCTGAGCATCTGGCCGGAAGGTAGTGACAACAAGTATAGTGTGAAACAAGGTTATGCAATCTTGTCCAAATTTACAGAAGATCCTATACTTGATAATACAATTAAGGAGGCATTGGATAAGTTGTGGACAATTGGTGTACCATTGAAGCTCAAGATTTTCGGTTGGAGATTATTCCTAAATAGATTACCGACTCGTGATAACCTTGTTAAAAGAGGAATAATAACGGATGCTCATCAAATGGCTTGTGTTTTTTGTTTTCAAGTCACGGAGGATACGGCTCATATCTTCCTTAATTGTCATAAAACAAAAACACTTTGGAAGGAGATAAAGACTTGGCTAGGAGTGTACCATGTAGGAGGTAACAACTGCTGTGAATCTTTTCTACATTGGGCAAATTCACCAAGATTGAATACGACTCTTTGCTTCTTTTGGATTATCTCGTGTTGGAGTATTTGGAGGTATAGAAATCAAGTGATTTTCAATGACTACATTGCGGAACCGAAGGATATGTTTTTCGGGTTTGTTCAAGCATCTTGGAATTGGAGATCCTTAAGCACACCCAAGTATAGGTTTGGTAGTTTCTATGAATGGTTTAAGAAACCACTTGATTTTTATAGCTAAAAATAGCATTATTTTTTGAAATTTAATGTATGCTAATTGTCTCTTTTGGTATTTGGAGGATTGGTTGCGGATGATAGCTTACAAGTGTAGGTGGTACATATTAGTTACAGGAAAGTAGGGTAATGCTTTTGTCTATACCAGTTCCATTTCTGGTTTCTCTGTTGAACCAACTTTCCTGCTAATGCAGGTTTTGGTTATTGTATTTGGTCCATGGCCATAGGTTTGACAATTTTTATAATATTCAAATTATTCAAAAAAAAAACAAATGTTATCAACTAATAATATTATGTGATTACTTATATACATCAACAATAAAATTTGTGATCCCCTAAAGAATGTATATATTAACTAAACGATCCCTTTTAAATTTATTAGACGGGTCTATTTAAGTAAATGAATAATTTTAATATTCTTATTTATACTGGAATAATTATGCTAGATTTAAGAAAAAATAGTCCATAAAGAAGTAAGACAAACCAAACACACCGACGTTGGGCAATCATCCAAGCAGTGTCATAGGCAGCCAGAAGCAATGTCACAGTTCACTCAAAATGTTTCATAAGTTATCTTATGACTGCATAATCGGTCGGGTTCGGTCGATTTCGAGCTCAAAATTTAAATTCGATGTAAATCACAATTTTATTTTTATGACTCAATTTCGACCGATACAATTTCAGTTTTCGTCGGATTCGGTTAAGTTGGTTTGACAGTTTAGTTAGATCGGTTTAGTCAATTTAATATTTATTAGAATAAAACTATAAAAAATATTTTTTTTAAATATTTTATAAAAAATGTCAAATTTTTAAAATAAAACTATTTTTTTATTAATAAAAGACAAATTATTATTACAGGATAATATTTTTAATATTATTTGACATTAATTTTGATATTATCATACTTTAAACTATAAACTAAATAATACTCAAAATTTTATATTGCATATCTTATATTTTTGTGAGTACACAATACAATCATTAAATAATAAAAATGATAATATCCTGCAACATTATAAATATATAGTTGTAGATTAATAATTCATTGTGGATTAATGTTCACAATCATTCGTGTATTCTAAAACCAATTCATTTCATGAATCTATAACTATATATAAAACAGATACCACTTTTAGGGCTGACCTATTTTTTAGACTAATTTATCCTTTAACCCAATTTATTTGATAACTACCATGAAACTCACTACTATTTACTTCCACAAAACTAACTATTGGTAACCTCCACATTCTATTTTCCTTTATTTAAACGAAT
This sequence comes from Lathyrus tuberosus, assembly GCA_022829125.1. Classification (NCBI taxonomy): domain Eukaryota; kingdom Viridiplantae; phylum Streptophyta; class Magnoliopsida; order Fabales; family Fabaceae; genus Lathyrus; species Lathyrus tuberosus. The sequence continues at coordinate 757,179 of JALAZF010000196.1, read as the reverse complement.
TTTTGTAAATTTTATGATAACATTTAGAGGTTTTCTTTTCTTCTATTAAAAACTATTTCTCTCTTTCTATTTATCTCATCATCATTTTTATTATATTGTTGTTTTAGATGATTTTGGAGACAAAAACTCGCTTGGATGAACATGAAACATGATTACTACGAATATTCACTTGCATCAACATGGAGTTTAATCACTAATATTATTCATTCCATCCCTATCTTTTTAAATTTACATGTGAGTTGTTTGGCAGGAAATAAGGATGACAATCAAAGATCTATAGGAAGATTACAACTCACGTATTTTTTTCCATCTTTAATCACTTAACTTCATATCTATGATTTTTATTACTTCTTTTTCGAACCTGTGGTGCCACAAGCAACCAGAAAACACTGCAAATCAGAATGCATTTCAATCTCAAACAGATTTTTCTTAAAACAGATAAAAACCAACCATTTTCATTAAACAAATTTTCATCCGCCACCTAATTATAATTCAACATTTGCGATCATGTTAATGAAAAAAATTGTTGATAAATGAATCTATCAACTATGCCATTATCTCCTACAACACATCTCCTGAAATGAACAAAGTACTCTTCAATGTCAAATTTAATCACTTGACTTATTCCGCGGTCCATTATTGATGTGCTTAAACCGCCGCATGAGCTCTTGAGAATCTTCTCAATTTTCTTTGGAACTAATCTTCCTCTTTGCAAACAACGGCAAACAGAAAGCTGCTGTATGAATCTGGAATTGAAGACAGAGATAAATATAAGTTTAACAAGTAAAAGTTAAAGATGAGAAATAGAAATTCCGAAAAGAAAGAGGGAAAATGCAAAAGTTGGTTGGAGCAACAGACCTCAGAGTTGTAGAATTTGAGTGGTCTTACTGACTTTTGACACTCTTTTTGATCAATGGGATTCACCGGATGCTTGAAATCAACAAGAGGTCCCTCCGTGGAGCAAAGCATAAAACCAATCATCCCACTAACACGAAAAAATGAAAGAAATATAAAGATGGATCATCGTGTACAACATTGTCAAATAGCCGTCATTTATGGCTTGAGGATTCTTTCCCAACTTCAATAGGCCGTAGCACCTATTATATCTGCCATGTTTTTGGCAAAGACAGTAACACTGTTTATATGTCCGATTTTTGGCTTCTGCCATAATGAACCATTGGCCATTGATAATACTGATTGTAGACAAAATCTTATCTTACATTAGCAAGAGGCTGGTTCTATGTCTTGAACATTTGATTTTTATCGCCAAGATTTCTCTTCTCGAATACAAAATAGATTACGAAAAAAGCAATTTGAGAAAAACATACCTAGGGTATGTGGGGACTGTAGTCCAAGCATAGTTGACAGAGCCTTTAAAAATATGTCGACAATTGGCTACAATGTCCTCAATTATATCCATATGAAGCCATATACTTTCTGCCTGAGTGCACATAACTCCTCCTGGACGAAGAGCCCTTGCTACCGACTGAAAAAACGGCTTTTCAAAAAGCTCCTGAGCAGGACCTTAAGGAAATCAAATGTAACATTAACTTCCTTTTAAAATTAAGTTAATATCACATAAAAAACTGTAAAAGCATTACACATGTAGCATACCGATAGGGTCAGATGAATCCACTATAACTGCATCATAAGTTCCTTCTGGAACTGCCTTCAAAAATGAAACTCCTAGACCATTGTGCAAAAAGTCATCATGAGATAAATATAACTTCTCAATATAACGCCTTGTAAGTATTTCTTACATTGTCAATCAATTATAGTCGTTAGATCATTAAAAACATTTGACTTTCACCAAGACTTCTCAATGAAGAGTAAATTACTTATGGCTAGTTGTGATTTGTTGACAGCGTAGAACATTTTACACTGACAATGTATCAAAATTAAACTCAAAAATTTAAGGGAAACTATTAGAGTAGGTGATTGTACCATCACCGATGCGAAGTGTCACACGTGGATCATTAAACCCTACTGCAACTTCAGGGAAAAATTGTTTGGAGACCTGGACAAAGTGAAGAATTCAATATTTACAATGAGTACTACATACTTCATCTAGAAGTCACGACTTAAATTGCAGTTGTGGTCACAGGAGTGTCACGATTTATGAAATTTCAGACAAATGAGGTTGACGTTCCCACAATTATAGTTGCAATTTTTTCGCGGATACTCCAAAAACCTTTTGACATTACATCCACATTTTGAAATCGTGTTATTAAGATTTAGTTAGAGACAAGAAAGAACATAGTAAAACTTTGTGTGGCTTACTCACTTCAACAACCATATTGTCAATTTCACAAATGTCTATCTTTTCAATTGAAGAATGACGTGCTACTTCCCGCAGGACTCCTCCATCACCTCCGCCAATAACCAAAACCTAAAAGAGAAAATTATAGTGAAAATGAAGCATATAAGTTCAGTGACTAAACATGCAATATAAACATAAGTCATGTTTGGATAAACGACTCAATTCAATGCTTATAGTATAAGCTCTTATCATATAAGTGACTTTGTATAAGTTATTTCTATAAAAAAAGATTAAATAAAGTCAAACTATTTTTATATAATCTATACGTTGTTTTTATAAACTATCCTTGCGAGCTTCCTGAAAACAACTTATAAAATGTTGAAAGTTATTTCCATATGCTTATCAAACAAACAGTCCCATAAGTACTTATACTAGTAAATAAGCTCAAATAAGTGAATCAAAATAGACTCATACTAAAATTTCCTTGACGCATAGAAGTATCGATGACCTTTTTGGGGTTTGGAATAGAGCAGAGTGGAAGATGAGTGATCATTTCTTGGTAGGCACATTCATCCCTTTCTGTGAGCTGAATAACTCCATCCAAAACAAGGACTTTACCGTATGTTGATGACTGCAAAAGACGTCACGGTATTGTATTGAGATGATGGATAGGATAAGAAACATAGTAATGAAAATGTAAATGTAATTTCAAATTTGATCGGAACCTCATTTATGTACCTGGAAGACCATGACTTTCTGATATTCAGACTTTCCTTGAAACAAAATCTTTTCTATTTTCAAAGAATGAGCTTCTCCTACAAAATTACAACCAGATTTCAATCCATGAGTCATATTACAAAAAGCCAATTCCGAAAACTGAGTATAATTTACTAAAAGGTTATAATGTGCAATTATTGCTAAGGATTTTAGCAATGTTTTGGGTTTTCTCAGATGTGGTACCATAAAACGAACTCAAATATATTCATTACCGATAAAAAGATAATTTGAAGATATACCTCTGTTACCAGTAAACAATATGTATTTTCAACAAAAATTACATATAAATAGACCAAAGGCAACAAAAGAACACTTGCTTGGTATATATGCACTTTACTCTATATCGAAAACACATGTGAAAATTGCAGGAATTGGTACCAGAAAACGGAAATGAATTGACTTCACACCAAAGTAAGCTTAAAGAACTACATGTTCATATGTCAAAATAGAAAACAAACATAACCATTACTCCACAAATTATGCAGGAAGATAACATGTAAGATAATAGGTAGGAAAAGAAGTTGTTATAAAATAAAAACCACAACAAAATAAATTGCTCCATGAAAGTATTTTAGGTTGATTGATACATATCTGTGCATACATATGCTGGTAAATGCCAAACAGAATTATAAACAAAAACTCAATTCATTAGATACTAATTTAAGAATAGGAGCGAAAAAAGGTGGAAATTGGACAGAAACTGTTCCGGGCCGTTCGCAAGGCCCACAAAGAAGACCCAATAACAAGTTTCGAAGAAGAAGGCGCACGGAATAGGTGGACCTCATCCCTACCAAGGACACACGATAACGCCCCCACCACATCTCTCACCGTCGAATCTAATCGAACCACAACCCACACAAGGCGCCAAATCACCTGCGGACGGTGTTAACCACCCATACTATATAAAGACCAGATTGCACTATTTCAGGTATTCAATCTATTCCCTCTCTAGAACTACTTTTCACTCCGAGTGCTATACTTGCAGGTCCACCTCCTCTCCACCGCACCGGAAGTCTGATCCGACGTGTCTGAGCCCTATTTCATCACTTATCTCTAGTTCCCTAAGTGGAACCGAGACCAAGAGAAAAAAAGATAAATGAATCATAAAAATCAAACATATAACCAAATCCAAACCTCTTCACAGAGAAACAAACTCTTTGAGGGGTTTAATGAAAGCCAGAAACCAATACAAGTTAAGTTTTCCATAACTATACAAAAATATAAACCAACAAGTTTAAACACTATAAATTTCTTTTCCTATGAAGCATTAACTCAAACACAAAAGCGGCAAAGCTCAAACTTTTGAATCAACAAGCAAAAGGTATGAAGGAAAAAAAAACTAACCTGGCCACATTGGGCTAATTTCAGAGAACCACCCAGGAATCACAGATGAAACACCATTACCACTCGGGTCCTTATCACCATCCATAGAGAAACTGGAAACAGAAAGGCCATTATCCAGTTCCACCATGCTCTCTGCAGCCATGGGGTAAAAAAACTCTCTTTTTTCACTGAATTATCAGCTAGGACTGTGTTTGGAAGTTACTGGGTTCGTGATTGAGATATAATTGGAGAAATGGAATATAGAATAAAGGGGAAAAGGGTGTGGAGTGGGTCAAAGAATCTGCTTTTGAAGAGATGTGATTGAGAAATGTGAGGTGGTTTTTGATTGGGGATAGTGAGTTCTCAAACACTGCCTTAGGATATTATGCATGTTACGTGTTTTGTTCTTTCTGACCAAAAAGAAGAACCGAAAGTGATAACAAGTGTGGAAAATAATGGTTCTGATTCTCCATAGTCATAAAATAAGTGAGGATTAGAATAATAAATTAATTACAATAAAAAAAAATCATTTTTAACGTCGTATTAATGATGATTTGGATTTGGATTAGGATTTAAAAAAATTTGTGGTAGTAAATAAGAAGGAAAAGAGTTACTTGGAGGTAGAAGCTTAACGTGATTTAAAAAAAAAAGATATTCCCTCCGTTTTACAAAGAGTGACCCAGTTAATTTTTTACACAGATTAAGAAAAAAAAAATAAATGAAAGAGAGAGAATAATATTTTTACTAAAGTACCCTTATGATGTATTGGAGATGATGAAAGTAATATTAATTAGAGGGTAAAATAGGAAAAGTTGCATTGGAAATTGAAATGGGTCATATATTTTAGGACACCTTTTTATTTTAAATGGATCACTCATTATAGGACGGAGGGAGTAGATTATATCATTGTAAAGCTTTTTTATGTGAGCTAACTCAGACATTATCTTGTTGTTAGCTAACGGACATTAACATGAGTAGATTATATCATTGTAAAGCTTTTTTATGTGAGCTAACTCAGACATTATCTTGTTGTTAGCTAACGGACATTAACATGTTGTCTTTCATTGTTTCAGAAAGAGCAGTAACATAAGTGTTGTTGTTGTTGTTGGTGGTGGTCCTCCATTGATGAACGATGGTGACGTTAATAGTAGTGAATCACGTGTTTAAAAACGGAAAGAAACGTGGAGGAACATTTTGATGTTGGTGGCGGTGGTGGTTAAGGTGAAGGTTCATGATTTCTGTTTGTTGCGGCTATATTAATTATTGATTCTTTAAAAAATAATTTTTCTGTTTCATATTTGTATTTTTTTCATATTTCAAAACTCTTTAAAAGTCTAATACAACATTTATTATTTTTTTCACTAATATATTCTTATTTTTTAACTTTCACGCTTTTTAATTATTTTACTAACTATAATAAATAAGGGTATTTTAGTAAAAGATATTATCTTTATTCTTTTTTAAGTGTTATTTTTTAACTTTTTACCCATACCAAAAAAACTAATTATTGTTGTTATTTTTCAAACAATAATACTTCCTTTAGTGTGTGTGGCCTAGTGGAGAAACGCTTGGGTCTTGAGAGTGTGCTCCTCTCAAGGTCTCATGTTCGAATCCTGTTGGGTACAAATTGCTTATTATTGTCAGGTCATTAAATATATATATATATATATATAGTTCATATCATATGAGAATGTCATTTTTATGTAAGAACATGAGAATAAATCTGGATCATTAGATTTTAAAATAAATGGTGGAGCTTATGTGTGATTTTTGTTTTTTTCTCTCCTCCATTATTGAAATAAATGATGGAGGAGAGAAAAAAAAATTGACACATAATTTTCACCATATATTCTAAAATATAATGGTTCAGATTCATTCTCATGTTTTCACATAAAAATAGTTTTCTCATATGATACGTTCCCTGTATATATATGGGTTAAATAAGTATTAGGTCCCTGAAAATAACCCAACATTCAAATTTGGTCCCTATAAAAATTTTCTTCAAGGTTTGGTCCTCCTAAAATTTTCCGTTTTTAACTATAGTCCTTCCTGTTAGTTTCCACTAACGGTGGCTTATGTGGCATGCCATGTAGAAATTTTTTGATGACGTGGCTTACAGGTGGCAATGCCAACGTGTCAAAAATTACTGACATGTATGCCACGTGGCAATTGTTTCAATTTTAATTTTTTTTATATTAATATCATAATTGAATCCAGAAATGGTAGTTAATTCCTAGCTAATTCCTGGCTAATTCCTAGCTAATCTGTAGGTAATTTAAACACACCATTTTTGTAGCTAATTCATAGCTAATCTCTAGCTAATTTAAACACACCATTTTTATAGTTAATTCATAGCTAATGTCTAGCTAATTTAAACACAATTATATTAGTAATACACAACTCAATTGATTAGTGTGTTTTCAGCAACAATCGACAAAGCAAGATTAATGCTAGGAACAGTATGACATGATAAACAAAATTTCATGATAAAGTGGAAGAGGTTCTTTTAGAATACTTCACTACATTTAGGAGAATGCCATATAATCAACTTTTTACATATACTCCACTCTACATTGCTTTTAGTTCAAAAACTAACAATCACAAGTGCACTCACCACCATAACTGCTCCAATTCACAAGTCAAAACTTTGTGGATTAAAACATCATTATTCACAAGCTCCAAAGGTACAAGCAACAAATTAGTTTACAACTCAAATGTCCAATGCCAAGCTTTCTCAAAAGGTATGCTACTTCCATACATAGAATACTTTCACTTCTAAGGTATGTGTCCTAGTATCTTGACGTAGAATACTTTCACCACCAAAGTTAAGAACCAAAAGAACAATCACTTGATAGAGAGCATGCAATACCAAAGTTAAGAACCAGGACATGAAAAATACTATCTAATGATTACCATAAAATTGAAGACAGGTAGAAATTTTATTTTTTAAAAAAAGTATTTTCTTTAGCTTTTTCTTCATATTCATATGATAAACACTGTCATTTAAGGTATTTTGTTGATTTGGATTTTTCTCAACAGAGTCAACTGTATGTTTCTGCCGCAAGTAAAATAAAATCGAAAAAAAACAAATGACGGTGTTTAGCATAAGAAATTGGTACAATAATTTTTAGCCAGATAAGGTCCTCAAGCTGAGATTTGAGATGGAAAAATAATAGACTTACAAAGGTAAAATTTACCTTTTAAGTCACCCTTGCACTATCTGCATACTCTCAATGAAGCAAATACTGTAGCAATTCGTTTATAGGTTATGTTGCAAAGTTAAAGATCGTGTAGGACAAAGAAAGAAATCAAAGCAAATAGGTTAGGTTGCAAAGTTACAGAGGCATAAACATTGAAAAATCAAACACAGAAGTCAGTTTTTACAAACAATGTGTAATTTTTATCATCAAGCTTTTACATAAATCAATTAGTAACAAAATTTAACAAGCATAAAAACAAGGGTTTCTCAACTCTCCTGGTTAGTGCATCAATCTAAACTTGCTTATAACACTTATGGTTGCAAAAACCATTTCATGTTACTAGATTCCAATTATATCAGCAAACTTGAAAATTATAACTTAAATAATTCACTTATTTCCAATTAAAGAAATAACATAAAGTCATTAACATCCTTAAACAAACCTAAGTACACCAAAACCATCATAAGTATAAACTAAGCCAAAAAAAGAAAACTTCACCTTTGCAAAACTCAAACCTATTCATTAATTAGTTCAAAGTTTTCAACAAAATATTCAACTAAACCCATTGACCAATGAACTATACCTTGTTCTAGTAGGTGTGAGTTGAAAAATAGCTGAAGGTTATCTTAGACATTAAATTTCAAAAAGAAAAGTCAAATCAGATAGAAAATCTAACCTTGTGCTCCTCTCCAACAGAGAGGTACCATTCTGCGTAGTAAGTTTCTCCTGAAAAGAAATATGATAGAAACGTGTCTACGCTTGAAGTATTGTTCTATTTCCTTGTGGTGCTCCATTAATCCCTGCACAAACCAAAAGATTACTTATAATGTGTAAAATGAAACGTCAGCGTAAACTTGAAGGAAGAAAATAGAGTGAAATAGAAAGAAGCAAAAGGAAAATTGTCACGGCTACATGTATTATTACAAGAAAGACAAAAACAAAAAAGAAAAACAGTCATGATACAAACAACTTTTGTACATTTTCGACGCCTTGAAAGAATGCTTTCCTTGTCTTGTTGCTAACATACAAGACTAGCATTAAGTACTTTGAAAGTCTCTTGGTTCCACGCCAACCCCTAGTCACAACACGCATAATAAACTTACAATACCATTCATCACCACCTAGCACGCCTCAAACTTCATCATCGAAACACACACCTCACTTATTTTACGACACAACATTGTTCATCTCCTCCATCTTCAACCTCCCAACGATCCACCTCGCACGACCTTCGCTTCCTTAATTATTGTATCATTTAACACCACACACTGCCAAAAGAGAAAAACAAATGGTCAGAAAAATTCAAAATCAGAACAATAGCAGCAGTAAAAAGGACAATCATGATAACCATTAAGTTCTAAATATTTCCAATAGCAAGTTTATGAGTCATCTCAATCACAGCAATCCCAGCCACATGCTTTACCGCAGCAAAACCTCCAAGCATCAGGGTCCTTACATCAACAAAGTGTTCTTGGTCAGCAAAATCAATAAGTGGTAAACACAGTTCTAAACCACAGTTTGATTGGTAAACATCAGTTCTAAACCACCATATGGCAACATCAACAACCTGTTAATACACAATTTGATTGGTAACATCAACAAACTCTTTTTTTCAATAATTAACTTTCATTTTCAAAAACCAATACAACCAACTGTCTCAACATTAATTCATTAACTAACTCAAACTAACTTCAAAACCAATAACATAACAAGCTTTCTAACTAATTTTCACAAGTAACTAACTCAACATAATTTCTCCAAACTCCATTCAAACTGTAACAGATTTTACTCCTAATTACAATCATAACATAAATTGAAACCAACTAACTTTCCATTTTCAAATACTCTCACCTATGACACACTCATTTTTCTGCAATCTCACCATTCATTCTCAAATACTCTCACCTCACTCACCCCCACTTCATCATTCACAAACTCATAACTGTTTCGTCATCTTCCGCCTCCCCAAATCACCACCACTCATCTTCATCTTCAAGTTTCAACCTCACTACAACCTATCAAGAAATCTCACCTCAAACCCTCTTACGTACAAGCCACAACAATTCAAGAAATACCTCAACGCATAATTGAAAGCTAGAAACGAGAGTGAAAGAAGAAGAAGCAGTACGAAAGAAGAAGAGTGAAGGAGAAGAGCGAGCGGAAGTAGAAGAACAAGAGAAAGAAGACGAAAGAAAAGAAGTAAAGTACCTAAAATCAAGTACCTACGATTATTTCCCCATGTTTATTCCCCATGTTTATTACGTGATACGAACACCTCGTCTCAGATCTTGTAGCTGTGGCCTTGGACGGAGGAGGACGGTGGGTTTTTAGGGTTTAGGCATTTGTTTAGTTGCAGAGAGAGAGAGGAGTATTCAAGGAGAGGGATAGGCTGAGAGAGAAGAGGTTTTGTTGGTAAATGATGAGAGAAAATAATTTCTGACGTGGCATAAGAATACACAGTTGGCAAGGGATTATTGCACACTTGGCGTGCCACATCATCCTCCGTTAGTGAAAACTAATGGGAGGGACTACAATTAAAAACGGAAAACTTTAGGAGGACCAAACCTTGAAGAAAATTTTTCTAGGGACCAAACTTAAATGTTGGGTTATTTTCAGGGACCTAATACTTATTTAACCATATATATATATATATATATATATATATATATATATATATATATATATATATATATATATATATATATGTATGTATAGTTTTTAATCATACGGTCACATTTACAAAATTGGAGGAAGACCAATAAAGTCCCAAGTGATGCAAAGTTAAGGGACCAAAATGCTGATTTTTAAAATGGGGGACTAAAAGTTAAAAATGATAAAAAATGCATTTAAGCCATGATAAATATAGCATATAAGTACTCTCTAAAAAAATTGACTTGAGTATTGGAGTGTTAATTTTGCAGATACATCTCTTTGATTATTGGAGACCTCAACCACCATGCTAGAAGCCTTTTTACGGTGGTTATCTTTTACATCTAGCACATTTTTTGTTCTAGTACAGAATAGTGGCGCCGTCTGTGGAAATTGTCATATAATACTCACAAATTTTTCATCAAAAATCTTGATCGTCCCTATTTGCATCGCCACAACTGTTTCAATCACCATAACCATTTTTGTTAACCATTCTAATCACTGATTAATCTTCTCACAACCTCTTTTTGTTGTCTTCTTCAATGTAGGATACAAAGCAACTTGATCAGTTGTTCACTACAACTCCATTCATTTTCATAATGTCTGATCAACGCTTCAGATGCTTCAAGATAACACAACACATATTCTCACTCTCACAATTGAAGAACCTCCTTAACATTAAGATCTATAGATTTCGATCGTAATCTCGTCACTGTTAGTAGCATTGCACCAGATCTCAACTTCTCAACCAATTGCTCAAAAATCTCTTTTGATTGCTTCGTTCAAGCATCAATTTTCACTCCAGCCACTGCAGTATTAGCATTAGATTCCTCCAACATCATTCCTGTTAGACGATAGGCTTCGATCTAGAGGGGGTGAATAGATCATAAATTAAAAACCAAAAACTCTTGGCAAAAATTTATATTCTAAAAGTGTGGCACAACGGAAACAATACAAATTGAATCGTCTAATTGAACGTACTATTGATAAACTCAGATATGCGTAATGAAAAGCGATGGAATGATAATGAACACAAATTGTTCAATCAACAATTAATTCATGGATCAATCAAATGCAAAGTTATTCGTAATGCTTATTTCCAATGAACACAAAGCGATAAAAATACTCAAAGATAATTTATCAAACACTTTGTGTGCGATTGATCATGTTTGGAAATTCGATTTATTTTGTTGATGTAAAAAGCCAATCACAATCAAAGTGATTGTGATTATATCAACAACAACAAATTAAAAGAAAGTTGAAAACAATTTCCAATTGAATTAATCGAAACAATAACGAAATCAATAATTTGCAAGAACAACAATTAAAGAAAAATAAAGCGATAAAGAGACACAAAGATTTGTTTAGGCAACTCCCCAATCGGCCTCACTATGGGTACGTTTTCCCTTAATCCGAAATCGAATTGAGATACTTGCAATTAACCTTATCTTTGAAAAATTATTTATACAAGAGGTGAAGAATTATAACCTCACAAACCCTATTATTTGTTGTTGATTCAACCACCTCCAAAGCTTGATCAAGTCACCAACAATGCGGCTACAATCCTCCGATTATCCCGAGCACGCACTTGTTGAACCCAAGATTCCCGAACACGATTCACCATCCCGCGCTACTCCCTTGCAAGGAAACAACCTGGTCCCAAGGCCTTCACTCGGTCAAATCCGTGTTGACGTGATCTTGTCCAAAATCTTCAAATCACACTAATCTTCAAGGAAACTCCCACCTTGGTTTTCTTATTTGAAACACACAAAGATCCCAAACCAATATTCTCGGTTACACAAAACCTAATTGGATGCTATTAACCCTAATCTAGATGGTCACCCAATCAAAAAATGATAATGTGTAGTTCAATTGTGTGTATGCATAGAAGAGAAGTTAAAGATGATGAGAATGCTTTGTAATTTGGTTTCGTATAGGTAATTCACTAGTACCTTGTTAGATAAGGGTGCATGTATGAGTATATATATGTTTGTGGATTTTAGGTAAAAATAATGCAAGAAAAAATAAGATGCAAAACAAAATTTCTGTTTTTGAAGGCTACAAGTCGGCATATGAAAGCAATAGGTCGTCCTGTTAAGGTCTTTAGGTCGGCGTGAAGAAGGAGACCTATGGACAGAATCCACAGACTTCATTATTGGAGCATGGGAACCGACCTGTAATCGTATGTGTCGGCCTGTACTAAAGTAAAAGCTTCTATAGGTCGGCTTGTGCAGCTATGTTTGCATAAGTGACTTGGTTTTTGATGTGTAGTCCATGCTCTAAGGCTTTTCAAAAACATTTGTATACATCCTAGGGCTAAAATGATTCAATGCACATCTAAATTTTGGTTGATACCGTCCAATATACAAAAAATCTAAGTCTAAGTCTTACTCCTAGTTTTGACATCATTCAAAACATTGCTAAGTTGAAGAATGCATTCACAATTCATATCCCCCAGACCGAATCTGTCATACAACATTCAATAACTCCACGCCATGCTTTGGGTATCTGGCGTTAATGATTTCATGATGAAAATCTTCCATTTTGTACAACAACAAAATGTGACAAGTGCTGCAATAGTTACTATAGAGCTACTTCGAGGAAGCTCTTATCGACGCTCAGACGCACCTAAAAAAGAGTTCAATATTTTTCATAGCAACGCCATTAGCATCACCATGCTCACAATTCTCCTCCATGTGACTCTAGGGGATGCAATATCAGTTACACACCACCTAAAGGCTTGCATCCTAATAGATCATCTTCATATTGTTTTTCCAGGGAAAACGAGTACAGTACCGCCCATCACGCCTTCACTCATCAAAGAAATAATATGTTCACCAAATGCATAATTGATTGTAGAACATCCAAGTCAATGGAGAAGCCATTATAATCAAATAACTATGATGGTTGTAGAGATCCTGACAACCACATCAAGCACTTGGACACTGTGCTTGATTATCATCAGGCTAGGAGTGTTGTGAAATCCAAGTTTTTTTTATTAACCCATAAAGGATCTATCATGACATGGTTCAAGGCTTTGGAAGAAAACTCCATCACTTCATGGAGGAAATTATGCAATATGTTCACTTCATAATTTTTAACATGGAGACATCAGCCAAAGGCAGCAGACGTTCTTAGAAGATACTATTTGTTCTTCAAAAGTACAATATGCTTACCAAGGTGGAAGTTGAGGTATGTGAATCCAATGATAATTTGAAGTGTGGATTTTCTAGAAGGATTTGAGCCCAATTCCATGTTCCATGAAAATTTGAGCTTGGAGATACCAAAGAACATGAATGACCTCCTCCCTTGATCCCACCTATACATAAATTATGAGGAAAAGATAATGGATAGAGATGTTGAGAGAAATAAGGCTTCAGGAAATTATGAAAATGTAAGGCAAAAAGATAACATGTGTTGCAAAGATGGGGATAAAGAAAGACACAAGGGACCACAATCCATATTTTCCGAAAACACTTCTCTAAACACTTCTGGAAAAATAATTCTACAAGAGTGTATTATACAGAGTTTAAGGAGACCGGGTAAAAATATCTCCACCCCGTGAAAGAGATAGCTCGAACTGATAAGTTAAAGTTCTATAGGTTCCACAAGAGTCATGGCCTAGACACTTACAAATGCATTCATCTAGAGGATGACATATGAGAGTTGATTAAGAAATGATGACATAGTAAATATGCCAAGGATGATGCATAAAAGGGATATTATAAGAGACGTAGAGATTCTCATTAGAAGTCTAGTAGATAGAGTGAATCCCCATATGGGAAGCGCTCTCCCCACCAGGGTGGCATTCCGCCAAGGAATACTATTGAAGTCATTGAAGGCACCTGTAAAGGCAAAGACAAAAGTCAAGAGAAGGACAAAAAAAAGAGAAAGTTATTGTTCATAGCCTCCATCTTTGGAAGTTATCATTTTAGTGCGTCTATAACTAGAGGGTTCTCACGTTTGAAGATTCCATCCACGTGAAACATGAAGATGAAGATTTCATCATTGTTTTTAGTAGATAGGAAGAGAGAACCATCACTTAGAAATGAGCCTAAACATCTCATCCTAGGTTTTAAAGACAGTGAATAGGTATGGGGCATATGCAACAAAATATTTCCCTTAGTGATAATATCCATCATGGATAAATTTGATGGGGCAAGGATCCTCATTGATAGAGGAAACTCATGTGATATTATGTACGTCAAACTTTTCAGAAATTTAGGATTAAAGAAAAAAAGGTTTTCACCTTACATGGGTATTGTTCATCAGGGATTTAATGGATCACTGATCCACTCCTAAGGATTCATTAACCTTATTGTGACATTTTTAGAAAGTAGGTGTGTTGGGGAGTTTTTCACTATGGAGCATTTAACATTGTGAGACTTCCTTTTTAGAGGAACGTCTTTGTGAGAGACACACCACATATTCATCTAAAACCTTAAGGTGATATGTGGGTGGATTCTCTCACTTATAAATGCTCGAATCTCCACACGTCTAACCAATGTGGGACTATTACCCACACTACTCACACTTGCTACATTCTCAATATTCCCCCTCAAGTGGAAGCTCTTCTTACTTCCACAAACTCTTGTACCGCATGAAACATTTCTTACTCACCACCTTTGTAGTGCTATTGACACTCTTCAACGGAACTTTTCTTACTCACCACCCTTATGGCGCCGTTGACTTTTGATATAAGTAAGTCGGTCCCTTCCTCGAACCAAAGGCTCATGATACCATGTGTTGAGGGAGTTTTTCACTAGGGAGCATTTAACATTGTGGGACTTCTTTTTTACAGGGACACCATTGTGAGAGACACTCCACATATTCACCCAAAACCTTAAGGTGATAGGTGGGTGAGTTCTCTCACTTATAAATGCTCAAGTTTCCACACTTCCAACCAATGTGGAACTATTACCCACACTATGACACTTGCTACAGTCTCAACAGTAGGAACGCAAGGACAATGGACATCCAGTTCTTGGTGGTCCCTTGAAAAATGTCTAGAATTTCATCTTGGATAGGCCCTTTGTAGCAACCTTGGATGTTGTTGCATCTACCATCCACTTAAAGATGAAGCATCACAATGTTCACAATAAACTAGTGACCATTTACGCATACTTATAAAGAGCACATATCCGAAGGTGTGAAAAGTACCCAAGAATGGGGGGGGGGGGGAGGGGTTGAATTGTGTTTCACATTTTCTTATTATTTAACTTCTAATCAGAGTCATAGAATCAGGACTGATGTTCAGATTCTGAGTTAATTCATTTGGTAGCGGATTCAACAGAAGTAAATAAAATAACAGCAGAAGACACAAAAGGTTTATGTTGGTTCCTCCCCTAACTAAGAGTAGTCCAGTCCCCTTGCCTCACAAGAGATTTTAATTATAACCACTTCATGATTAAAATCGCTTATGCTTCTGCATAAGACTTTTACAACTGCTCAGACCAATTGTCTGAGGTTTTCCTTGCTTAGAGTGCATGTCTAAGACTTACCCTTTGTTCACACCATCTGACTGAGCCACCTGCTCATCTGTCTTCTGGTTGAAACTTTCCTTTGCTTAGAGCACATGTCTAAGACTTCCTTTGCTCACACCATCTGACTGAGCCGCCTGCTCATCTGTCTTCTGGTTGAGACTTTTCTTTGCTTATAGCACATGCCTAAGACTTCCTTTGCTCACACCATCTGATTGAGCCGCCTGCTCATCTGTCTTCTGGACGAGACTTACCTTTGTTTATAGCAGATGTATAAGACTTTCTTTTGCTCAATCAGACTAGCTGAAAAAAGACTTTTTACTTGCTCGAGCACATAGCAGGAGACTTAATTTAAACTACTAAAGGCTCAGCAAAATAGAGAACAAGGTGTACATGATGCACACATCAGAGGTGCGAGAGATCACCCTAACAAAGACCTAAAGCACTTAAGATTTCTTAAATATATACAAGGTTAAGAAATCTTGAGGCTTTTACAATTACAACCTAAAACAAAAAATATGCCTATTACATAATTGATAATTGCTTGATCTTGTTACTCCTTCAACAGAAGAATCCTTGTTGTAAATTCAGGTTTGAATCTTTAGCCATATATATAGGCTTTCTAGAAACTGGCTGTTGAGAAGGTTACTTGATCAAGTGTCTTTACTTTTGCTCCAAAGTATAAGAGACGTTGAAGATGGATGCACAACAGATTTTTGAATCCATTGTGTAACACATTTAAACTTTGAGTCTTCAAGAGGTTCAGTACTAATAGAGCCGTTGGGAGTAGACATCCATAGAACATACCAGCTTTTCTTGAGCCTTGCAATCCTGTAGACTTGAGCTGACAGGCTGATAAGACAATACAACATGCTTTTAGTAGTATGGATAGTCCACAACTTTATCACCAACTCTGAATGGTACCAGATGCTGATATAAAATTACTAAGTGTAGAAACTCGTCTGAATGCTGCGGCCTTCAGTTCAGAGTCTTCGTCAAACCACACTATAAATTGTTCTTCAGACTCTGCCACCAAAAGCTAGCAATGAAGCAACTCCAAGTGTATCTTAAATAAACAGATTTTGATTATTTATATACAAGACAAGAACCTGCATAAATAAAACACACATCAAATAAACCATTATAATTTTAATACTTTTGTTATCATCAAAACTAAAGAGAAAATATCAAGAACAAATTTTGTTCTAACAATATCTTCCATAAGACCCTATAGAGAAACTTGGATGCAACTTCCATCCAAGAAGGGGAGAAGGTGAAAGAGACTAGTTCTTCCGTTAATCACCCCTTAGATGTTAATGTCACGGACTTGACGTACGACTAAAGGAAGCCACATCCAAGGATGAAAAAAGGCTCATAGAAATTTCTCCATGTCGAGGACAAAATAAATATCTCAAGACTGGTCCATGACAAAAACTTCATATTCATTTAACTTGATGACAATATGACACGAACATTAAAGGTTAGAGATAATATTCCTAGTTCCTTAAAGGATGAAGTTGTCAAACGCCTCAAAGCCAATGCTAATATATTTGTTGTTTCCCTTAAAGAGATGACAAATATCAATCACAACGTTGTTTGTAACTAATTGAAAATTTACCCTTTTGTCTGATACGTCGAATTAAGAAGAAGTAAACAACCATCAGAGAAGGCTAAAGCTACTAGACACATTATTGATATACCCCTCCAAGAAAATTTATCTTAGAGCCGAGGTACATGGAATGGTTTTCCAAAGTAGTACTTGTCAAGAAAGCATCTAGAAAAAACGCACGTGTGTAAATTATACATACCTCAACAAGGCGTATCCTAAATATTCATACCATTTTTCTTGCATTGAAAATTTGATGGAGAACTCTGCCGGGTATAAGTTGTTATTGTTTATGGATGCCTACTTTGGATGTAATAATATTCCTATTCCGGATAAAGATAAAGAAAATACACCATTTATGAAGAAAAAAAAGCCAATTATAGGTGTAATATTATGTTCTTTGGTTTAATAAATGAAGGTGCAACATACCACACGATGATGAACAAAATATTTGAGGAAGAATTTAATGATATACCGGAGATGTATATGGATTACATGATAGTCAAAAACATATAAGAGCCATCAAGGTATTTCAAATCATTTAACACATTAATCACCACATGCTGACCATTGACTCTCATGGTTAGGGCCGTAAACGAGTCGAGTCGAGTTGAAATCATTTCAGCTTGACTTGACTCGTTAAGAATTAGTTCAGCTCAAATCTCGGTTCGAGTGCGACACGAATTTTTTTTTAAGCTCAAACTCGACTCGTTATAAGGTCACGAGCAACTCGGTTCGACTCGTTAGGTTCAGCTCGTTTGTTTTGCGGACTTAAAAATCATTTTTTAAAGTCGATTTTTTATATATTTGACATTTTAAATTAATATTATTTTAAAAAGAAAGTATTGAAATAAAATAAAAGTTATTAAAATGGAATTTAAATTTTTCTCAAAAATCTACTTATTCAAAAATTAATTAATTTATATGATACTAATTTTATTTAAATAATTTTTTTTAGAAATATTTAGCAAACTTGAGAATATAAATTATCAATTAAAATCGTTAGATTAAAATAAAATATAAGGTTAAAAGTTATATAAAATCTTTAAACCTACGACAATATAATCGTTCTCATATATAATCGAGTTAGCTCATGAACCTAACGAGTCGAACTTTGTATAGTTCAAGTTCAACTCATTTAGTTCACGAACTTAGTTTTTCACTCATATTCAACTCATTAGGTTCATAAAACAAGTTCAACGAATTAATTATCGAACCGAGATCCAAACTATTTTCGAGTCGGTTCGGTTCATTGTCAGCCCTACTCATGGTTAACACTTATTTTTTCACATCAATGAGAGTTCTTCCCATATAAAGGAAAGTTTTTCTCAACATAATTAAAGTGTCTTCATTAACATTGAAATCTATGATAATTAAATTAATAGGGAATACAAACTTGTCAACTTTTACAAAAACAACTTCCATCTTCCTTTGAGGATAGCAAATGCTTCAACCATCTAATTAGAGGGTTATGGTAATAGGCCTTGCAACTCAAATTCCAAGCGTATTGAATATGTACAAGGGCGTTAAGTTAATGCTTGCTTCCAAGTAACATAAATATCTTCCACAAAGTGTATCTCCAATATTACAATGTATTGTAAAGATTATTGGATCCTCGAGTTTAGGGGGAAGTTTTCCTTGCACTATTTTACTTACATCTTGAGATAAAGAAACAATAACAAATCACCCCCATAGACTTCTGTTGTGAATTACGATGCTGGAATAATAAAGTATATTTGGTTTCTTGAACACCAAGAAATCCACAAGGGTAGAAAAGAAGGAAAAACTTGAACAAACACACGAAACCTTATTAGGGTTCACAAAGGAAGAGAAAAGAGGAAGAAGAATAGAGAACTGGTTAAATCTGTTTTACTATTCACTTTCTCAATAGGGTTCAAAGATTACAAGTGAATACCAACAATTAACCTCTCTCAACCTAGTAAGGATTTGCCACACCTTATGAAGAGAGACTAGTATGTTATTTATAATAAACCTAACATACTAAATTAATGGGTTTTTTTTAACAATTACCCATTACAAGCTAACTTAGGGTACAAGCTAACTTAAACAATTGGATCCATAACACAAGTTCCAATTTGATCTCCTACATACTAGAACACAATTCGACTACATCATGTAGGTCTTCGACAACAGCATGTGAGCGGACTTCGACGACATGCTAAAACTAGAGTTCGATCCAATATATCACAAATTTCCACCTTGGATCTAACTATATATCCTCAAGAAATAAACTAGTTTTCTTCATGTAGCTTTATCAACTGCATACAGTGGAAAAACTTGCAACTGGGCAACGTCTTGGTGATCATATCAGCAGGATTATGATCCATTGAAACCTTCAGCACTTGGACTTCTCCGCGCTCGATTACCCCTCTGACGAAATGCAGCCTCACATCAATGTGCTTGGTTCGCTCATGATAGGATGAATTATTTGACAGGTGTATTGCACTTTGACTATCACATTTAATAGTGCTAACTGGACCTCGAAGTTTCATCTCCTTTGCAAAACCTTCAAGCCACAATGCTTCCTTTACAGCTTCAGTTAGGGCGATATATTCCGCTTCAGTGGTTGATAAGGCAACAACCTTATGAAGTGTTGCTTTCCAACTTATTGATGTCCCAAACATAGTGAAAACATATCCAGAAATAGATTTTCTGGAATCCATACAACCTGCATAATCAGAGTCGACATATCCTTTGATTGTTGCTTTACCATCTTCACCCAAGGCTCCACCATAAATTCGGACTCTATTCAGAGACCCATTTATGTACCTAAAAATCCACTTCAATGCTTGCTAGTGAGCCTTTCTAGGATTCTCCATGTACCTGCTTACAAGACTTACTGCATATGCTATGTCAGGTGTACAAACCATAATATACATCAAAGAACCCACTATATTAGCATATAGAATGTTATTCATATAAGTTCTTTCGACATCAGTACTGGGACACTGATCTATACTCAGCTTGAATTGAGGGTTTGTCAGAGCCACAACAGGCTTTGAATTCGACATACCATACTTTTCGAGAATTTTCGGTAGGTATGCCTCTTGAGTAAGCATAATTTTGACTATTTTCTATCTCTTCGGATGTCAATCCCAAGAATCTTGGACGCAGCTCCCATATCCTTTATGTCGAACTCCTTATTGAGTTCAACCTTCAACCTCATTACATCTTCGACATTGTTGCTTGCTATTACAATATCATCCACATAAAGCAACAAAATAACAAATGAATTACCAGGTCAAAATCTGAAGTAAACACAGTGGTCGAACTAACTTCTAATGAAACTTATGCATGCCATGAACTTGTCGAATCTCTTATTCCACTGTTGAGGAGATTGTTTGAGTCCATATAAATATCTCTTTAGTTTGCACACATAATCTTCCTTCCCCTTTTCGACATACCCTTCAGGTTGCCCCATCAGGATTGTTTAATCTAGATCACCATACAAGAATGCAGTCTTCACATCCATCTGTTCCAGTTCAAGGACGAACTGTGCCACCATGGTAAGCAACATTCTAATTGACCTGTTCTTCACAACAGAAGAGAACACATCATTGAAGTTGACACCTTATTTCTGAGTGAACCCCTTAGCGACCAATCTTGCCTTGTATCTCTTCGACGCCACTCCTTCGATTCCTTCCTTAACTTTGAAAATCCATTTACAACTGACTAACTTGGCTCCAACAGGTTTCTTGATTAGTTCCCATGTGTTGTTATCATGAAGAGATTTCATCTCATCATCCATGGCCTTCAGCCATTCAGTCTTCTTTTGACTCATTATAACTTCCTTATAGTCTCTAGGTTCTTCGTCGAGAACCTCACTTGCAGAGATTAAGGCATAAGCTATAAGATCTGCATACCCAAGTCTCTGAGGTGGCTTGATGACTCTTCTAGACCTGTCTCTTGCGAGCAGGTAGTCATTATAAGTGTCCTCGTCTCCGACAACATCTTCTGCTTCTTCTTTGACTTCATCTGGGATACGCAATTCAGCATCAACATGTTCCACCTCAACAGGAATCTCTCCCTGTTCCAGCTCTTCGTCAGCATCATCAGTTTTCTTGAAATCCATCTCAGCTTCATTGAAAACTACATCTCAACTCGTGATACACCTCCTATGACCTGGCTCTAGGCACTATAGCCTATAAGCTTTGACTCCTTCAGGGTATCCCATGAATATGCATTTCAGAGCTCTAGGTTCTACCTTGTCTTTCCTAATGTGAGCATAGGCCACACAGCCAAATACTCTCAGTCTGTCGAGACTAGGTGGATGTCTCGACCAGACTTCTTCAGGTGTCTTCATATCTAATGCAGTCGAAGGACATCTGTTTGACAGATAAGATGCTATCGAAACAGCCTTTGCCCAAAACACCTTCTTCAATCCAGCACTAACCAATATGTATCTAACCCTTTCAAGGATTATTTGATTGAATCTCTCAGCTAGGCCATTTTGTTGAGGAGTACCTGCTACAGTCTTATGCCTTGCAATCCTAGACTCAACACAGTAACTGTCGAACGCTTCATTGCAGAACTCAAGGCCATTGTTGGTTCTCAACCTCTTAACCTTTCTGCCAGTTTGAGTTTCAACCAGAAACTTCCAACTTTTGAAATTCACAGAAGTTTCATCCTTCGTCTTCTGAATTAATACCCATAACTTTCTGGAATAACCATCAACGATGGATAGAAAATACCTTGCACCTGAGTGTGAAGGATTCCTTGCAGCCCCCCAAAGATCAGCATGAATGTAATCCAGGGATCCATGTGTTCTTTGCTTGCCTTTGTTAAACTTTGCCCTACAGGATTGGCCAAATACGCAAGATTCACAAAACTCCAACTTTTCGACTTTGTCACCACCTAGCAGGTTCTGCTTCCCCAATTCGACCAGGCCTCTTTCGCTGACATGGCCCAATCACATGTACCATAATTCTGTCTTCGACACAAGTTTCGTGGATGCAATATTTGTCGAACCACTTACAACCTCAACCTCAAGGGTATAAAAGCCTTGTTTCTTCACGCCTCTCAAGAGTTCCTTCGACCCCTTCATGACTCTTAGGATACTTTTCTCTCCTTGGAAAACATATTCCTTCCTGTCGAGTTCTCCAAGAGAAATTAAATTTCTCTTCAAATCAGGTACATACCTGACTTCAGTCAATAACCTTATTGACTCATCATGGAGCTTGAATCTCACTGAAATTCTGGTACAGACATGTGATGTCAAGTGCAATGTCACAACATCAATATCTGTTGTATGAACAAGTCAATAATAGAAACAGAAACGCATAAACCAGACATAAGGATTGTTCACCCAGTTCGGTTCAACAACCTACATCTGGGGGCATACCAAGCCAGGAAGGAAGTCCACTATTAGCAGTATCAAATTACAGACTCAACAAACCAGTTGACATCTACCTAATTTAATCACTACCCAATGACCCTTCTATCTAAGTCCTCCCTAGATAAGAGACTCCATCTCACTCCCAATCATCGCAATGACGTCTAGCAGTCAACTTCTCCGCCACTGCATCAACATCTTGATTACCAATAACTTTTCAAACACAGAAAACTAGAAATCACACTTCCATGACACCCTTTGGAGTTGCTTCAAAGCTTCCTCCAAGAACAATACAATACTCATTACCTACAGGTTTCTGAGTAAGAGCACAGTGACCATCTCACAACCCGAGTGGTTCACTTAGACAAAGCCCTAATGATCTACATCTTGGACCCGTACCCCTTCTAGATTACAAGCATTCTATTTATAAATTGTTCCCAACTGGATTTGGGCCTTCAAATCTTCTGCACCAAATCTGCAACAGATTCTCTCCTCAATAGATCTTCAATTAAATCTTCATAATTAACTCTGATTATTCTCCATATCTTTTTGCATTAAATTAGCAATAAACTAATCTTCTTCATTAATGATTGCACCAAGAAATTCGCATCCAATCTAACTAACAGATCAACATAATGCGCGCAGCCCTAAAACCATCACAACCTGATGTTTTAATGTTCTGGTATAGTGATGTCAAGACATCGCATGTGACATCACTCTTCAACACTTTAACTCTTCAACACTAAAACCAGAATGTTAACCAATAATGTTAGAAGGTCATGTTGAAACATCAACCATGACATTAACATTGTTTTACCAAAATTTTAGCCAATCACAAGAACTAAAAATCTCCCCCTTTGGCTAATTTTGGCTAAAACAAATATATAAACATTACATCTCAGATTACAGCAGCTATTACAACCCTATACTACTGTTAGAAGTCATTTGATCCTAACAGTAACCATCAGTAGCTACTGTGTACAGCAATCATGGAGAATCATCTTCTTGGCTAATTTTGAATGATGTTAGGACATCATGTTGGACATAACATCACCATATAACCACAACTCCAGGTAGCACATCAGGTCCTAAGTAGTAGACAGTCCTGAAGTCATTTGGTGCACATGAGGAAGAAAATATCTGACACTCCCCCTCAACACAACACATTTCTTTCTCCTTCCAAGACAAACCCAGAACAAATGTAGAAGACTCCTCCAGAAAAGAAGTGTTTGTCTATACATAAAAGACCAATGGTGGCATAAGATAATTCTGCACACCTTCATTGATCAGACACTGGGTTTAATCTGTGGCATAAGATGAAACTTAAGAAGTGCCATTCTACCAACCCAGGTAACTCAGAACACAAATCACAAATGTGTCCATAACTCAGGACACAAGTCACAAAGACTCAACACCAACTTAAGGATAGGACATCCTCTTTGACATCTCTGAATCACATCTGGAACTGCAGACTCCAAACATAGCATCTGCGCAAACCATTTAGCAAAACCCTTTCCTTTCTCCCCCTTTTTAGCCACAAATTTGCAAAGAAAACCCTCACAGAACCAGACCCAAGTAGTGCTCACCCAAAAACGAATAAACGCCATAAGACTTATGAAACAAGAACACTTACTGGTTGAAGGAGAACAAAATAACCCTTATAAATAGCTGATCAGTTACTTAGGAATTAACGAGCTTTGAATATGTCAAGGTTCTTAGTCACAGAAATGCTATTTTAGGTACTAAAAACTCCTTCCAAATTCAATGTCTACCGTCCAAAACAGTCTTGACCACTTTTATTGTTTCCTAACTGATCTTTACCATAAATTATGCCAAAACAGTTCCATGCATAGTCGAAGACACGTGTTTCACCTTATCCCTACACCACCGTCCAGAATAATTCCTTGTCTGGCTCAAGACAAACATGTCATATACCATGTTCTGACATCGCATCAGACATTGTCTGCTGGCTCACAATATTATCAACCCAAGACACTTCGAAAGATTCCAAAACACAAGCACGACATCTATTGATCAGCACAACTCACAATCTATTCTAGATTCCTCCAGAAAAATAATTTTTCCCAGATATAACAATTCTGCTCATCAGCCTCCTCATAAGCACTACCATACCAGCCTTAGGAACACCCAACCATACTCAGTAGTACATGTCCCTTCATGTTGATTGACACCACTCTGCGCAATCTTCACAACAATCTGCACCCTTGCAGTAAAGACCATATACAACAACCTTATCTCCCCCTGACATGAACACCCAATGCTCCTTATGAAGATGAATACTTGACACCAGATAAAAGCACAATGAAATTGCCATATTCTCAACATTAAGAACTGCCACTTCTTGTATTTGTTGAGCATAATCTCATCATGTTTATTTCAGATACATGGTCTGCCAAGTCCAATATAAACGCCCATTTGATTTGGAATTTCTCACATATTCCGTAACAAATGTCTTTAGTTCACTTGCAACACAAGATAAGGGATGCCACCACCTTTTACTTGTATTAGAAGAAACCTCCTTAACTACAGTCATTCTGATCAGATCATACCTCTTCAGACACTAATTCTGCTTCTTCCAACTTCATACGCACAGTCCCAGACCTTCACACCAGACAAAGATGTTGTAACATCATGTAGGATATCAGCATCTCACATCTTCTACATCATAACCACCTGATCACAACAGAGAGGAATAAGCTCTCACACAATTCAGAAAACTGAATTCCATCCACACATCAGACAACTGCCAAGCTCCCAACAAGGTCTTTATAAACAGCCAGCAGATGATGCTCACTCCTTCATTCACACACTTCTGATACAGTCAGCTGATAAGGCTACCTCAGGTTGTCATCTTCAAATATCAAGCTACTCCATCATGGCCACAAACAAAATATCCAGACACAGATTTGCATAACTCTCTAGACAAATACTCAGTCTCCCGTAAAAGTATTTACCCTTATGCACAACATCACTAATAGACAAATACTAAGTCTCCCGTCAAAGTATCCACTATTAGACAGAATAAGATTACCTTCTCACACAAGGCATGACATTTGGTCTGACATACTTTTATGCATACTTGTGGCACTAGCTGATCCTTCTTTTATAAATTCACACCGCTGATCACTTCAGATTAGGTAAGTGGCTTGACCTGATACTCCACCATGAGCACAACTAACTTTCTTGGCTGAAAGCTCAACACCTTCGGAGTGTTGTCCCAACATCAGATATAATTCCCTCTTGGTTTTCTATCTTTACATGCTCCAAAACTCCACATCTTGCCAGGCTGATCTAGCATGACTTGACAATAGGTCCATGTCCCCTTCACAGGCTTTTCTTTTGCCTTTAGCAAGACCCTGATCTACTTCAGTCTTCACTGCATTCTCCATCCCAGGCAGACCTTCTACTTCATCATTCTCCCGTATGACTATGTAGACGCTCCTTATGCATAATGTAGGCACCAAGTTCCTGAACCAGAGCATAAACATCCTTCACCAA
Source organism: Lathyrus tuberosus (assembly GCA_022829125.1). Taxonomy (NCBI): domain Eukaryota; kingdom Viridiplantae; phylum Streptophyta; class Magnoliopsida; order Fabales; family Fabaceae; genus Lathyrus; species Lathyrus tuberosus. Next base: position 731,012 of record JALAZF010000196.1, on the reverse strand, counting down.
GGATATCCAACAAGATAATACCTCAACACAAGTTAGAACATCTCTCATCCACCTTCAAGAAGAATAATCTCCTTGAGTCTTCAACTCATCACCCTTCTGCCCAAGAGTAACTTGTCCCTCAATAATAACCAGCTGCCACACTCTGATTATCTTGATCCTCCAAGGAACCTTGATCTTCAAGTCACATATTCCACTAAAAGCAAACACACTTAGACTCCCTAACCCATGGTCATGCCACATCTTCTCCTTCCTGCAGCTCCCGCAAACTGCCAAGAGAACGTTCTTTTTAAAGCATCATATTGTTCATTCCTGTAGATCACCCTATCATTAGCTGATGTGCCACATCACCAGCTGAGACTCCTGATGTTAAGCTAGATGTTAGAACATTATGTCATCCAACTGTTGAATTCAGCTCTACCTTTTGCCACTCAGAAGAACCTCCTCCCTTTGCAGAAACAGATTTCCATGCTCTCATAGACTTGATTCAACAATCAAGTTTGAGTAGACAACCTCTATTCTGCTTAGAAACTCCAAAGACTTCAAACCTACCACATCTGAATCTTCAAAAAATAAGTAGTCCAAGACTACCCCATAGCAATACTAAAGAAAGTCACTTCCCTTAGTAGAGCTGTCAGTAGAGAGCCAGAGATAACTGCCACTTATCCTCGACCTTCACAACCAGAGCAAACACCATGCTTCAAACCACTTAGATCAGAAATAAACTGATCCAAGCTGTAACCATCAAGATTATGATGTCTTCATAGACTTCCATCTTCATCTTATCAACTTCCAAAACTGCAGTAACTTGCATAACACACTCTTCTAGAAGCTTCTTCTTATAAGCACAAGGTTCAGACCTTTTGTCTAACTTAAGAGTGATAATTGCCATCCTTCTGCATCTAAAGCCAGAGTATAAGCATACCATAGACAATCTGCTACTTCCATTCCTTCAAGCCACAAAACTAGAAGAGTTCATTCCATATAACTAATGCAGACACCAATTGACCACATGTTGATTTACACTGCTACTGCACACAAACTCTTGGATGCATTTTCCCTATAATATTGTCCTCAGATAGTTTAGCTCAAACAAGGATCATCTCCTTCTCTTCTGTTATCAAGATTACTACCTTTTCTTCAACCAGCTCCAGCTGAAATGCTATGACATTATGAACAGCATCTCAAAAAATTTTCAACTTCATAGCTTCAGTGATCCTTCAAAACAGCTACAATCTAATAGGTCTTTGACTTAGCATTTACCATAAAATGCTGATGTGTAGCGCGATGTCGAGACATTGACATATTAAGCTCAGTTTCTTTCTTGATGAAACTTCCTCCTCCTTAGGTCACCACAACTAAGCTTAAGAGATAACTTATCAAGATCTTCACTCCCGCATGAAAGATTTGACAGTGATACTCTTTTGCTTTGGCTCTACCCTCTTCTTTCACCATCAAGAAAGATGATAAAGAAGGAATCACTGTACTGAATAGATTGGTCTTCAATGTCTGACTTGAAATATATTCTTCTTCTGATCCTTCCATGTCAAACAGTCTTTAGAAGATCCATTCACCTTATGAACACTTCACTCCCAAACAAGGATATGAGATAATCCTCAAGTAACGTTGGCCTCTCTAACCAACCGGTTGAAGTTGTCTTGCATAAACTACCACATCATAGGACATCCTGCTGAGGAGACCAAACCCTAATGTCTTTCCAAGAGAATATATTCCTAGACTTTCAACACCAGAGATACAAGAACCAACCAGGGTTACAACAGATACCATGCAGCAGAACACATAACAACTCCTCAACAACCTTCAGGCACTACTCAAGAATCCTTGCACACTATCAGCATAAACCACGTGCCAACAATACTATATTATGAATAGTCCATCCTTCACTCCAAGGGATCATCCAAACAAATCTCTTCCTTGCTCATGAACCAGAAAGTATCTTCCCGAGATCTCACCCAGAAAAAGGCAGGATGCCTGCTCTGATACCAATTGAAATTCTGGTACAGACATGTGATGTCAAGTGCAATGTCACAACATCAATATCTGTTGTATGAACAAGTCAATAATAGAAACAGAAACACATAAACCACACACAAGGATTGTTCACCCAGTTTGGTTCAACAACCTACATCTGGGGGCATACCAAGCCAGGAAGGAAGTCCACTATTAGCAGTATCAAATTACAGACTCAACAAACCAGTTGACATCTACCTAATTTAATCACTACCCAATGACCCTTCTATCTAAGTCCTCCCTAGATAAGAGACTCCATCTCACTCCCAATCATCGCAATGATGTCTAGCAGTCAACTTCTCCTCCACTGCATCAACAGCTTGATTACCAACAACTTTTCAAACATAGAAAACTAGAAGTCACACTTCCATGACACCCTTTGGAGTTGCTTCAAAGCTTCCTCCAAGAACAATATAATACTCATTACCTACAGGTTTCTGAGTAAGAACACAGTGACCATCTCACAACCCGAGTGGTTCACTTAGACAAAGCCCTAATGATCTACATCTTGGACCCGTACCCTTTCTAGATTACAAGCATTCTATTTATAAAATTTTCCCAACTGGATTTGGGCCTTCAAATCTTCTGGACCAAATCTGCAACAGATTCTCTCCTCAATAGATCTTCAATTAAATCTTCATAATTAACTCTGATTATTCTCCATATCTTTTTGCATTAAATTAGGAACAAACTAATCTTCTTCATTAATGATTGCACCAAGAAATTCGCATCCAATCTAACTAACAGATCAACATAATGCGCGCAGCCCTAAAACCATCACAACCTGTTGTTTTAATGTTCTGGTATAGTGATGTCAAGACATCGCATGTGACATCACTCTTCAGCACTTTAACTCTTCAACACTAAAACCAGAATGTTAACCAATAATGTTAGAAGCTCATGTTGAAACATCAACCATGGCATTAACATTGTTTTACCAAAATTTCAGCCAATCACAAGACCTAACACTCACAAATCTAATACCTACAATTTTGCAGGATTTGTTGCTTCCCAGTTGCACCGATCCACCATCTTGATCACATAGCTCCTCGAACAATTCTCTGTTTGGAGTTATGTGCCAAGTGCAACCTGAATCCATAATCCACTATTTTCTTGAGTCGCCACTTGAAACTACAAGGACATTAGATGAGTCGAAGTCATCTTGAACAATGGCTGCGTTGCCAGTATCCTTACCTCCATGATCTTTTAGGCGTTCAGGGCACACATTTATTGTGTGGCCCTCCTTCTTACAGTGATAACATCGAATACCAAATGTTTTGCCACTATAAGACTTCTGCTTATTTTTACCTTTCTTCTTGTCGAACTTACCATCCTTTCGCAAGAATTTTCCCTTAACGGCCAAACCTTCACCAACCGTCGAAGGTTTATGCTCCTTTCGTTCATTCATGTCCTTAGAATACAAGGTTGATTGAACTTCTTCAAGCTCAGGGACTCCCTTCCATACAAGAGAGTTTCTTTGAAGTGAGCATGTGTTCTGGGCAAAGCACACAACAACAACAGTGCTTGATCTTCGTCATCGATCTTCACATCAATATTTTCAAGATCAAGAATTAGTTTGTTGAACATATCCAAATACTCAGCCAAAACTTTGTCTTTACTCATCTTGAATGAATACAAAGCTTGCTTCAGGTAGAGTCGATTCACTAGAGATTTGGTCATGTACAAACTTTCAAGTTCCAACCATAACCCCAAGGTCGTAGTCTCCTTTGATACCTGTCGAAGAACATTATCACCAAGGCTCAACAATATTGCACTGTGGGCTTTCTCTATCATGGTCGTCTTTTCTTTTACCGTTAACACAACATCCATGGTTGCCTCTCCCTTCAACACTTCCAAAAAACCCTGCTGAACCAGTAGGGATTTCATCTTCAAGCGCCACAGACCGAAATCGTTCACTCCGATGAACTTTTCAATCTCATACTTTGTTGAAGGCATCTTCTCCATGCTCACCGCACCAATTTGTTGTGAATTAGGATGCTGGAATTACAAAGTATATTTGGTTTCGTGAACACCAAGAAATCCACAAGGGTAGAAAAGAAGGAAAAACTTGAACAAACACACGAAACCCTATTAGGGTTCACAAAGGAAGAGAAAAGAGGAAGAAGAATAGAGAATTGGTTAAGTCTATTTTACTATTCACTTTCTCAATAGGGTTCAAAGATTACAAGTGAATACCAACAATTAACCTCTCTCAACCTAATAAGGATTTGCCACGCCTTATGAAGAGAGACTAGTATGCTATTTATAATAAACCGAATATACTAAACTAATGGGTTTTTTTAACAATTACCCATTACAAGCTAACTTAGGGTACAAACTAACTTAAACAATTAGATTCATAACACAAGGCCAAATTTGATCTCCTACATACTAGAACACAATTCGACTACAACATGTAGGTCTTCCACAACAGCATGTGAGCGGACTTTGACGTCATGCTAAAACTAGAGTTCGATCCAATATCTCACAAATTCCTATTAGTTAAAACATCTTTCATGAAATTGGAGTAGATTGGTATTTGTTGAATAACACCAATAAAAAGTATGTTGATGTGCAATTATTTATAAATTTCCATATACTTTAAAAATTATTGATCTTCTTTAGCTTTTATAATTCTTTAAGGGAATGGTGATAGAAGTATTTCTTGAAAAAACTTTCAGGGTGAACTAGTTTTTGGCAGGTCGGTTGATACTTCTGCAATTACATGTGATGTCATATTCTACAAGTCTGGACTTGATAAATCAACAATTTCTATTACAGTAATGGGTGGCGTTAGTTTATCTTATTGATTGACCTCTTCTGACATTTAAGTATGCGTTTTTCTCATAGCTGCATGATTTACATCTTTTCTATTGTGCCCCTTATACTGCTTGCCATTTCTCAAGGAAACAACCTTGCAAGTCTCTTCGTTCATAATATCTTAATTTAAGGTAGGAGTTTTAATGGTGATGGGTGTGACACCCTAAATCCCAAAATAATATATTTGATATTTATAGATATTTAAAGTGTTCAAAACTAATAAAGTTTACAAGATTAAAAAAATTGAGATAAAGGACATCACTTTGTCCACTTACACATTACAAATGATTCTAAAAAGAAAATTAAATTAAAATAATTCTATATCGCTATTTTGAATATTTATAATCTTTTAATGCAATAAGAAAAAATATTTTTCAAATAACTTTCCCAACCCGATGTCACCTATCAGAGCGGGGCTTCTCCCAAATTTAAACTTCAAGACTCATTAACTTGCATTTACTATGATTTCACAAACACGGGCCAAGTCAAACAACAGAGACACGAAAAGTTGAGCTTCTAAAACATGTAACAACATAAAATATTTGAGAAAAACACGCAAATTATGAAGTAAACAGTGTATCATATAAAATTACATTTAACTCTGACCATCAACATCAACATCTATATAATTCACAATTTCAAGATATAAATATTCTCATCTCAAAGCAACCTTAATAAAAAGCAATTAATATAGAATATCAATATAAATCACGACTATCATCAAATGGTTTACTAGTATTTTTAGTATACAATCATGAGTTTGCTTCACTTAAGTTTTTTTTTGAAAATCTTGGTATCCGGCCTTGCAACCAACTAATCCAATGCAATGAAAAATCTCAAGGATAATTTGTGAAGAAAAATGCAATGAAAAGTTTTCGTGATTAGTCCTGAAATGTTTGAAAACTTTACAAACTGGGCGTGAATTCTAATTGAAATAATGTAAAATTGCTTTGGAAGAATAAATGAGCAAAAAGTATAATAAATGTCATCAAAGTAAATACTTTAATTGAAAAAACTTACAGAATGTAAAGGAAGGACGCATACATACATTTTCTCTCACAAATTGTTTCTCTTTGTGACTTGGATATTTTAGTTCTATAGAGATTAAACGAGATTTGTGACCCTTGATCACAACAATGAGATCACCTTATATACTAATACAATGGTAACCATCAACAACGTTTATTTCCACGAGATTTGACAAATATCTCCCTATGCGGGCTTCAACGCTCTAATTTTCTTCCACACGTCTTCAATGTTTAAAACTGCTAAAACCACCAAGCATGCTGATAATTACCTTTGAAACTTCTAATTGTCTTTGTCAAGAATCTTTGGTTGATCCCTATAGTGTTTTCTAAACATCCCTAACTTGGCTGACTTATAGACTAAAAATACACATTAAGTCCCTAACATCTGTTGGACGTGTTGAACTTGACATTGATCAAAGTGTTGATTTGTGTAAACCTCTTCGAGATTCTATACATGTTTTTTAGAGAGAGTGATTCTAATCTTGTGGATTTGTTTCTGAGACTCTTCCAAACTAGGTTTCATGAGCGTTAACATACACTATGTCCCAAATCATCTGACAAGGTGGTTGAACCATATTTAATCAACATGGTTAATATGTCGAAGCTATATTTGAGACTCTTAACACTTAGCATTTTCAAACGTGGATCTTACTACTCTTTGTCGAATTCTTCTGCTAGAATTTCCAAGCTAATAAATGCCATTCCCCCAAAATGTCACTTTTGATCATGTACAAAAAATTGAAAAAAGGTGGCATTTTTAGTAACTGCTCAACACTGTTCAAGATAGCCTGAACATGTCATAGTAATTAGACATTTTATGTCATCATGAATACTTTTCACCAAACCTTCACGTCAAGGATGTGCGTGCAGATTGTCATTATCACTCCGATTTCCTAGGACAATTATGAGCCAAAAAATCAAATCAAATTAAAAGAAATCATTTAATTTATTTTTTCTCAAAAAATTAAATGCCAACTATCCAATTCAAGATGCCACTTGTCCAGTTTTTTAGATGGAAACTGAAAAGTTTTTGTGAGTCCAACTTCTCCGTTAGATATTTTTCATGATGTCAAAGCTATAAGAATAAAATTTCTGTGTGCCGGACTGTATCTCTGAGTTTGTGTGGCACCCTTGCATTAGAGGTCAAAGGAATCATCAAAAACCACTTCAAAATTGTCCACAATCATGAAATACAATTTTCTGTACAAAAATGCACTACATGTGTCAGCACATATATTTTTCAGACCGACACATGTAACTCAATAATGAAGCATGTAGCCTCTGTCAAAGTTAGGTTGGCACATAAGCCTTTCAGGCCAGGACATATTGTAACATCAGTTCTTTGTGTCAGCACATACGTGTTTCAGGCCGACACATCTACTGTCCTAAATAAGGTTGTAGTCTCTGTTTGATTTGGGTCGGCACATAGGTTCTTTCAGGTCGACACATGCTGTTATTTTTGACATTATGTGCCGACACATCCAACCTTCAGGCCGATACATACTGTTTAAGTTGGTCAATTTTTTAATTCCTTTTATTCTGAAAAATTACCTATTTGCCACCAATCTTCCAAAACTATAAATACATCATTCATGCTTCATTCCAAACTTATGATACCATAAAATTAGCCTGCATCTGCTCATCATCTTCAACCTCTGTCCTATGTCTACACACTGAAAAATTACACATAATAATATTTTGTTGGGGTGCCATCTAGGCGAATGCCTGATAAGGTCCAATTGGGTTCTTGTGTAGTCAATATATTGGGTTGAGATTTGTAGGGGTCTTCATCCGGAAAAACCACGGGTTTGTCCTCTAAGATCGTGTATAGATTTGGGGGTTTTCATGCAAGACGTTCAAGAGAGGATTGCGACGTTGTGAAAGCCTTTGGAGATAAAGTACGCAAAGGATCCTTTGGAGATAAATAACACAAAGGAAGTAACGGAGATCGACGAATCGAATTGAAGTCTTGTGGAACAATCATTGCAATTGATCATGCGCGAAAGCTTTAGAGATAAAGAATGCAAAGGAATAGCAATATCGACAAGTCAATTGGCATCCATTGTTGTCTTGGTCTTACTCAAGATCAAAAGAAAAAAAGGGGTTGAATCAACATCAGAACCAGTAGTGTTTGAATGGTTGCTCTTGAACACTTTTCTTGTACATCAAATTTTTGCATAGTAAGAAAGTATCCTAATTCCACATTGGAAATTAGGCGCAGACATACCCACACGGGAGGATGAAAGTGGGGAACTGCATGAACAAATCCTCGTGTTTATCTCTCTATTATCTCTTTACTCATTTTATTTTTCATTACGCAATTTGTCAAATAGTATAGATTAATCGATCGACTTGTAAGAATTTTCCTGTGATCTTTTTGTTTTAACTTGATTGTTGATTAGCTTATAATCACTTTTGATTATAAGTGGTTTTCATATCAACAACAACATAAAGGAAATTCTAAAAATCCGTTCGCACACCAAGTGTTCGATAAATTGCATAGTTCAATATTTTTGCTTATTATAATTGGAAATGACATTACTAAGTTCATTAATTTAAACGAGTAATAGCGTGATAGTTGATTAAAGGTTAAATTCAATTATTGTGTTTGTTATTCCATAATTGGCTTTGCATATCCGATTCCAATAATTAGGTTCGTATAGACGACTTTTGTCGATCCATACCAAAACCTTCCGCGTGCACTCTTTTTCAAATATTTTTAAAACCCAAATTTTATTTGGTGATTTTAGCTTGGTGTCTATTCACCCCTCTAGACAAGTCACTATTGTCTAACAAGTGGCATCAAGAGGGTTCATTTTGTGCTCCGAAACGCTTATTAGAAAATGGCTCACGAACCTAAAGGGGATTATAAAAGAGCTCCAATATTTACGGGAGAAAATTATTGTTATTGGAAAGCTTGTATACAAATTCATGTGAACTCTTATGATAAAGTTGTTTGGGAGGTAATTTAAAATGAACCTACACCAATCACACATGTTATGGATGGTGTTACTTTACCTAAGCCTGAAGCACTATGGAATAATGAAGATAATAATAAGTGGTCACACGATTGGGAAGCGAAAAACATCTTGATATGCACTCTCGTGTCGATGAGTTTTATCGGGTTTCTCATTGGGCAACTGCTAAGGCTATGTGGAATGCTCTGCAAGTTGCCCATGAGGGAACTAATGAGGTCAAACAAGCCCAGATTAACACACTTAATCAAGAATTCAAACTTTTTCGCATGAAGCATGGTGAAACTATTGCTCAAATGTAAAAGCGGTTCTGCCATCTTAATAATCGTTTAAACTTGCTGGGTAATCCTATTTCCAATGCTATTGCTACTAACAAGGTTTTGGGATGTCTTACTAGGAATTGGCAACCGAAGGTTACGACCATCAAGGAAGTCAACGATCTTACAACACTTGATCTCACCACCTAGTTCGAAAAGTTAGAAGAACATGAGCAAAAACTAAATTGCTTGGATACACATTATAGCGAGCGATTTTTGTCGGTGACGCGACCACCTTATTGCTGAAGTTTGGGTTTTCCTCCTCAAGGAGAAAGGGTGCTACTTTCTGATTTCTTATTTATCCCATGAAGCTGGAAGGGAAAGGGAAGCTATCTAAAACTAACATTGCACGCAAATGTTTAACGGAACAAATGCTTAAAGAGATTGGGGGGTCCGGGATCAGGTTATATAATGGGGAGTTGTCAATTACCCATCCTATATGTGGTAATCCACAAGATTTTAGCTTTAGGGTTTCACTTTGTAATTGATGGTGTTTATCTGGTAATGGGTTGGGAAAGTTTCTTGGGAAAGTATGACAGGGAGAGTATTTTTTGTTGATGTTCGGGTTTTTCCCGATGTTTTTGGTAAGGTACTGGACCTAAGTTTGATTGATGTGTGAAGGTACTTAACCTAGAGTTTTTGTTTAGTATGCTCGCTAAGATTTCGCAATCTTATGCCTACGTATTCCCGTTTAAACAAAACAGGGAAGTCAGAACAATCGTAGTTCCTCCTATTCTAAGGGAGGAAAATGAGGTTTTGGTGTCTTGTTCAAAGCCCAAGATTGAAGCTAAAAGGGTATTTGTGTCTTGTTCAAAGCCCAAGATTGAAGCTAAAAAGTTATGGCTGAGAGAGAATTTGTCATCTCTAAAGAAGGATTGTTGATTTTTGTGTGCCTTGATCAAAGCACAAAGTTAATGCTAAAAGGTTAATTGACTCGGATAGGGGATTTCTTTATACAAAGCCTAAGAGGAGGCTAAAAGTGACTGACTCAACAAGAGAGTGTTTTTATTTGTCTTGTACAAAGCCCAAGATTGAGGCTAAAAGGGATTTTGACTCTGCTGGGGAGGGTTTGTAGATGCCTTGTACATAGCCCAAGATTTGAGGCCGACCTTACTGGGAAAATCATTATACAAAGCCTAAGAGGAGGCTTGAAATGGGTTTGACTCTTCTTGGGGAAAATCATTCCTCAAAGCCTAGAAGAAGACTAGGAGGAAATGACTCTGCTAGGGTAGATATCTGTCCCAAGCTCAAGAGAGGGAAATTTATGTCTTGTACAAAGCCCAAGATTGAGGCTAAAGGGGTTTGACTCAACAAGAGAGTGTTTTTATCTGTCCTGTACCAAGCCCAGGATGGAGGCTGAACAAGCTGGAGAAATTATTCTACACAGCTTGAGAGGAGGCTAGCTCTTGCTAGGGGAAATCTTTATACCAAGTTTGGACAAAGATTGACTTAACAAGAGAGTATTTTAATCTGTCTTGTACAAAACCCAAGATTGAGGATAAAAAAGGTTGACTCAACAAGAGAGTCTGAAAAGGTGATTGACTCAACAAGAGAGTTTAAAAAGTGATTGACTCAACAAGAGAGTCTGGGAAGGTAGTTGACTCAACAAGAGAGTCTAAAAAGTGATTGACTCAACAAGAGAGTTTGAAAAGTGATTGACTCAACAAGAGAGTCTGAAAAGGTTAGCCCCGCTAGGGAGAATCATTTATACAAAGCCCAAGAGGAGGCCGACTTTGCTAAGGAAGGATCATTATACAAAGCCTAAGAGGAGGCTAGTTTTCTGCTGAGGAAAGATCCTTGCACAAAGCCTAAGAGGAGGCTATCTTTTACTGGGGATAATTGAGATCCCCAGGCAGGTCCAAGTGGGGGAATCAACTCTTGCTAAGGATTACAGAAGAGTTGAGATGTTATATACCTTGAGGTTCTGATTTGAGATAGTGTTGACCCTGGTCGGGGAACTCTCATGAGAGAGGCTGGGTTTCTGCTGGAGATCGATCCAGAATGCCCGGGGTTTCTTCCTATAGTTATAAGGAACTTGAGAATGTCTTTGAGACTTAAGGGGATTTATACTGTCCAAGTCTACTGGTGTGGAAGAGATTTATCTTTTGTATGATGCCTCCAAGAGAAGGCAAGGTGTTTTTAAGGGATGAGAATCAACCCAATATGGTTTGATGTTTTGACACTGGAAAGACTGCTCTAGCAAAGGATGACTAAGTTCTGTCTTATACCTTTAAGAGGTCTTCAGGGTCCTTGTATTAAGCCCAAGAGAAGGCATGAGAACTTCTAAGAAGCCGGAGGGTCCTTGTACAACGCCCAAGAGGAGGCGGGGATACTTTTAGGAAGCCCGTGGGTCCCAAACCAAGAAAAGTTCAAGAAATGCTATTCACAGAGAATAGATCATTTAGTGAAAGTTCTTTGATTTGAAGAAACTCAGGAGATGCTATTCATAGAGAATAGATCAACTCCGGGGAGTAGAATTTCTTTGACAATTTCTAGGGGTGACAGTCTGAGAAAAGGTTCACCGAGAATACTGCCTTTCTCTTTGTTCCATATTGTTTAACCCCAAGAGAACGGAAGACTGTATCTGGAAATCCTATGGGGAATCTAGTTTTGTTTGTATTTAAGAGTGACCAAACTGGCTTTACCTAGTTCTAGACCTAGTTGCCGAGGAAAACTCTAAATAACTATACTAGTATATATACAGTTGATATATGACAAGTATTTTAAAAGGTATGAAAAAAGACTAACCATGCGTAGCTTCCCACAATACAATTATAGATATATATATTTAAAAGAATGAAAAAAGACTAACCATGCGCAGCTTCCCACAATACAGTTATATATATTAAAGCGAGTAAATGAAAGCTGTTAAAACTTACAGGTGAGCGAGCTTCCATGCTGTATTGTTAGTTGTTCATAGAAATTAAAGAAAGTTTTGATAACAACTGTATATTTGAACATAAATCAAAAGGGAGTTGTTTGTGAAAAAAATTGTTGGGGCTTATACTCAAGGAGAGTCCCAAGGTTTGAACAATAATTGTACTGTTGTTTTGAATATTGTATCGGGACTTATACAACGACTGAGGCCCAAAAAGTTTCCTATACAAAGGGATGGGTCTTACAACTCAAAGAGAAGCCCAAAGGTTATTTAAAGAAAAGAAATGGGACTTACAACACGAGGGTATGCCCAGTTAAAGATAGTTTGAAAACGATAATCTCGTCGGAGTTTCTGAAACTGTATCGGGACTTATACAATACACTGAGGCCCAAAAAATGGTTTATTTACAAAAAGGGGTTGGGTCTTACACTCTATTAGAGGCCCAAAGTTTATTTTTGTACAGGAGATGGGGCTTACAACTCAGGGAGAGGCCTAAAAAGTTTATTTTAAACTGGCGATCGCGCCGAGGTTTTTGAAAACACCGTGGGTCTTATACAATGACTGAGGCCCAAACTATTTTGGTTTCAAAGAGGGATTGGGTCTTACACTCTATTAGAGGCCCAAAGATTATTTGAAAAAGTTTGTTAGGGTGAAAATCAAAGAAACCCTAATTTCATCGTTTTTAAAAGTAATCCTTTTAATAAAATGAATAAAATGACAAAAATACCAAATAAGTCTAAATAGACTACTTGTGATTTTTGGTTAAGGTTTGAAAAATGAAGTTTTGATCATAAGATGATTTAGAACTCATTTGGTTTTGTTTTTTCAAGGTGAATATTCATTTTTAAAAGGTTTAAAAATAATAAAAATGAATTTATTTACAAAAATATCAACTATATTAAATAATTAATATAAATATGATTTTTTTGTGGAATAAAATATTTTAACATTTTTGTGATTTTTTGCAAAAAGAACCAATAAAAAATAATTAAAATTGAAGGAGAAATTAATTTTCTAAATCATTTAAAATATAACAAAATATATAAAAAAATGGAAAAAAGTGGTAAAAAGAGGATTTGGGGCGAGGGGGATTCGAACCCCAGACCTCTAGGGTGCAGCATGCGCCTTCTACCACTAGAGTGGTGATACATCCGTGTATCAAAACCACCCCATGAATATATGAGGCATGCCTTGTTTTTGGCCTGGCCAAGGCAAGGCAAGGCAAGGTTTTGGCCAAAAATGTGAAGCTTGTAACTTTCTCATTTCTCCATGGATTGGAACAAAATTTAGGTCAATTTCACAAGGAATCCAATGGTGGTGGTGGTTTTTTCAGATGAGGCTCCTATTTCAAAACCCGATGGTGTTCTTGAAATAGGCCTATAATTGCATTTTCTATGCTACCTCTTGTTACAGGCATGAATTACATGACGAATTGGTTCAAACACAACATATATAACATGTATGAGATGTGCATGAGCAGTGGACTTCAAAGCAATGCATATTTCAAAGATTTCAAGTTGTGATGCTTACCTCTTTAGGAGCTTTTTGGGCTATCTGCCAAGTTTCTTGTGCCAGAAGTAATTTGATGCTCTAGACACTCTCAATTAATCCCTTAGAAGCTTTTAGAATGGTTGGAACGAGCTGGAATCCTCAGGAACAAGTTTGAGCTCTTTCTTGCAAAAAGGGCAAAAGTGACCAATATGACAACTCTCTCAAATGGTGTTCCATATGTGGGTAACTATTTGGGACAGTTCAAGGATGATATTTGGAGTGTGTTTGAGGTCTTATCTGGTTTTGAAAGTGACTGAATCAAGACATGGCTTGAAAAATGCAAAAAAGTCCAATTTTGAGGGTTTGAGAGGGGACTTTGTGATTTTGGTGTTACAGGTCACATATGAGAGTTTGGACAACTTAGACATGACATATTGGATGTGTTTGGGTCATGAGCTGTGGTGGAAATGCTCTCTAACTCAAAAACTCAGAGTTACCTTGCAAAAGAAGGCATATTAGCCTAGAGAAAGGGATTTTGAGGAAAACATCAGTTTGATTGCTTTGGTGTACTTAAACTGAGCACAAATGAGCTCTATTTATAGTAGATCAAGTTTTTTTTCAAGCAATAGTGAATGGTGGATGCAGCAGGCCTTGGGCCAATTGGATCACTTTGGAATCTCAAGTCTCCTCTAGCCATTGACTAGAGGTTAGAGCACAGGCCTATGGTTCTTTGGTTTAGAGCTTATCCTTGACTTATTCAGTTGGAATAGGCTCAGTTCATGCCACCTTGGTGCATCCATTGAATGCTTGGAAACAAAATTGGAGTCTTGGCCTCTTTTTAACTCTTTTAGGTTTGGCTTGCTACATGTAGGTTCATGGACTTGTGAGGCTTGGAGATCAGATCATCCCCCTTAGATTTGATCCTCAGATGTGTCCAAAATGATGACAAGGCTTGGATTTGTCATATTTGATCAAATCGAGCAAAATGCATCAAATCTGCCAAACCTGTCTTGAAAAAATCAGTTCATGATGCCATGTTTCAAGGGTTGTATCTCCTTGCTCAAATGGAATTTGGAGATGATCTGGTACTTGTTAGAAAGCCCTCATGGCATACTTTAACTTTGATGTCCACCCCTAAACCTGGATTGACTTGGATCAAGGTGAAAACTTCCCCTACATTTTGGAAAAAGTAAGGAAGATTTTGACTTAGTGAAAATTTCACTAAGTGTTGGGAAAATGTCATTTTCATGTTTTCAGCCATTTTGATCACTCCATAACTTAAAATCCATGAGGAATTGGAATGAGCTGTAGTTGAAGCTTTTAAAGTATGCCATGAGGGCTACAAATCCATCTTTGGACCATCCAAAATGGTTACTTGGATCTCAAGTTATGATCCTTGGAAGTTGGTACCCTTGCCAAGGAACTAGTCTCAGTTTCTTTTGTCAATAAATTTTCTTGACAAGAAACACTATTCGTAGCGGTTTTTCCTCAAACTTCTTGCCGAATTTCTTTTACTAGGGAGATGCCATTTGAAGGAAAAGGGTTGAGGTCAGACTTGCTGAGGAAACCCATTCGTCTGAAATGCAGAGGCGTACAAACTTCTCTGTTGGAGACGCCATTTTTTGACTCTACTGGGGAAAAATGAGTCTCTTGAGAGACTGCTTTCTGCTTGGGGATACTACATCATACTTTTCTTCGAGACCTTCTTGAACAAATTCCATACAATGTACCCCAATTTTGAGGTGCTGATGTCTTCATTAACATTGATTTTCTAGAGAGAAGAACCACTATGTTGCTGAGAGTATTTAGTTGCGAGGCTCTCTATGGGATTTTCTTTAATCCTGGAAAGCAAAGATATCATCTTCAATGGAGAAGAGTGACGTTTGTCGAGAGTTTTCTTGTTTTTCAGAGGTTCAAGTTATCAAAGTGGTCAAGGGCCTTCCCATCCCAGAAATAAATTGGAGGAGAGATCGCTCAGATGAGGCGTTTCCTGACAAGGAAATAACTGACAACTCGATTGAGAAGACTTTTATCACTTGGGGAATGAGTATGACCAAAGCGATATTAATGCAATATGAATATGAACATGAATCCATTATGCATGATGTATGTATGTTTATGCTGACAAAACTGACGCGACATACAAACTAATAGATGAACTCGACTGGATACTCGGCCACTACAGGGGGTGAAAAGTATCACTGGTCCAAAATAGCAATTCTGCCTTGCTTAGGAGGGATAGTCCCTATGGGGAACAACCAATGGTCGGGATTAGGAGATAAGAACTCTGCCGGGGGTGTCGGATGGCATGCTCGCATCCGACACAGTTGATCATTCATTCTGGTGTACTGGTTTAGAAGGAGTACTTTGATTCTGCACCTTGAAGCTCAATTGCTTCTGGAAAAGCGATCGATGTTCTTTTGATGTTCAACAGTCAAAAGAAATTGCCATCTTTATTTTGAAAAGCAGAAAAATTTTGACAAGTAAATTCATTTTTGTTTTATTTCAAGAACCGTAAATCATGTTAAAATATCGTTCTGTAAAGCTAAAACAAATAAGAATTGCAAACAAAAGCACTAAGGCTCAAATTTTATTGATAGGATGGAAATCAGCCTAACGCGTGATTCCATAGAGTATTTACAAAGTTAGAAAATGGTAATTTAAGGAAAATGGGCTACATTGAACCATAACAACCGCTATCCTTCTACCAACTTTGGATTCCGGGCATCCTGAGCTTCTGTCGAAGATGACATTGACTGGAGTTTTCCTGATGGATGACGTTACTGCTGAGGAGTTGAACTGATCAGACATAGTTACTTGCCATTATTCCTAACTTTTGCCTGGATTGTACTTTGATATTTCCAATCCACCGGGATGATTTTTGATTAGGTCTCTAATTTTTGCCTGGACCGCCCTTTCAGGTTTTCAATCCACCGAGACGTTTTTATTTATTTTATTTAGGCGAAGTATTTCTTGACTACATCAACATTCGTAGGGGTAGGCAAATTCCTCTCCATCCATGGTTGCAAGCCTCAAGGCACCGCCTGAGAAAGCTTTCTTGACCACATAGGGGCCGTCATAATTCGGAGTCCACTTGCCCCTGGAATCAGTAAGAAATTATTGTATCTTCTTAAGCACAAGGTCTCCTTTCCTAAAGATGTGAGGTCATACCTTTTTGTCAAATGCCTTCTTCATCCTTTGCTGATACAACTGGCCATGGCATAGAGCCTGTAACGCCCCATTTTCCTTTTATTATTATTTACGAATAATTATATGTTGTTGTGATCGATTATGTGTTGTTGTACTTTCGTTGTGTTTTGTGTACCCGTGGTGAAGGGTAGTGGCCTTAAGTAGTAGGTATTGGGCGTAGTAGGGGTGTATGGCTAATAACATAGAGATTAGTGGTGCGTTGAGTAATGTTGATTGGATTATTTAAATTTATCATTTGTTGACTAATCTATTTCATTAGTTGAGTGATAATGTTAATATAATAAGATAATTAAAATAATTAAGAGGTGTAGTGAGTGGAAGGGCTTTATGGTAATTAGGCGAGGGTTAAGTGAGGGAAAATAAGGCGATTCATTAATTGGGGTATATGAGAGAAGTAGAGAGTGAGAGTTCATTATTCTAATTCCATGTGAAAAAGTGAAATAGGGAGAAGAGCTAGGGCAAGAGGAAGGAAGGGAGAAGTCATTGAAGCAAGGAAAACTCATCACTTTAAGGTAAGGGTGAGAATTCTTTATCTCTTAAGGGTTCGATGATACATGTATGTGGGTAGAATTGTTACGTTGAATCCATAAGAATGTTGTTTTTGGGTTGATTGGGGTTTTGAGGAGAATTCATAATTACATGATTGGAATTGATGAGATTGGTGTAGTTGATTGGTGTTGTTGGAATGCATATGTTAGAAATAGGTTGTAATGGCATAATCTATGGAAAAAGTATGTTAAAATCAGTTTGAGTGCAGAAAATCGTAGTTGGGAGATGCTGTTATCGCAGGGTTTTTCTGCCAAAATTTCAGAGGGCGCTTAGCGCAGTCTAGCACGCTTAGCGCGGTCTGGAGGAATTTCGCCTCCTCGAGGCAGTGAGTAGCACGCTTAGCGCGGGTGGGGGCTCGCTTAGCGCGGCCTGGGATTGAAAAACATTATTTTATTAGTTGAAAATTAGTGGAAATTGTATATTTTATATTATATAAATGCTGTTTTGTTGCTGTGGTGTCGTGAGCATGTGTTGAAGTATTATATGCTTGTTTTGTTGATGTTGATGTGATAATATGAAATGCATGATTAAATGATGCAAAGGTGTGTAGTGGTTGTAGGGCATAATGAGGTATGTTCGATAAATGTGTGTTGATTGTTGATTGATGATGTGATGTAATAATGGTATGCCATGTGTTCGAGTTAGTCGTTGTTGCATGTTGTCGTTGAAGGTGCATAAGCATATGCATGAGTTGAGGCGTGGCGTGTGCCCATGCGGGGTGTGAGCGTTTATCCGGATTCCTTGATGGAATCAATGTTGTTGTTGTTGAGGTGATTGTGTGCCCATGTGGGGTGTGAGCAATCACGATTGTCTTGTGCCCATGTGGGGTGTGAGCGATTAATTGACGTTCCCACGGGAATTGTGATCATGAAACAGGGATCGAAAATGGTACCACATGCATTGAGTTTAGTGGGTGTCTCATTGCATTTCTCTTGATAGTTGTGTTGCATTGTGCTTTGAATGATTTTCTGTGGTGGTGTTAAAGTGTGGGATTGTTGTTGAATGTCATGATATGGGTGAATTACTCGATGATTTATACTTGCATATTATATCATCTTATTATTTCGATTGATTGAGAATCTCACCCCTTCTGTGTTTGGTGATGCTTTATACGACATCCTGCAGATACTCAGGAGTAGTTGGAGTTGTGGTCGGTGAAGACGAGGTACTTCACCTTATGGCGTCTGCTCTGATATGTAACATAGGGAGTCGGGAATGCTTATTGCATGAGTTGTTTTGTTAAAAGGATTTTGTTGTCTTTATAGTTTCGAATTAAAAGTTGTCAGTTAAAACCGTTATGTTTCCTTATAATTGTTATGATTGATTTTTCCGCTGCATAATAACAGTTGGTTTAATGAATTATACAATATGTTACATGTCGAATAAAGAGCAAGTATGTTGTCGAAAGAAATGCCTTAAATTGAATTGGATGATTTTACTCTAATTTTTCGATTAAATATTATGGGGGAATTTAGGGTGTTACAAAGTGGTATCAGAGCAGGTCGGTCCGTCCGGCCAAGTCGTCGAGTCGTTGAGTTGTTGTTGTTGTTGTTGTTGTGTGTGACAGTTGATTACTGTCGATGTAGGTTCCTTAACCATTGTTTTTTGTTGTTGATGCGTAACAGATTTAGAATGGTTGGGAGGAACAACGCTGCACTTGCTGCTGCTATGGAAGCTATGGCTCAAGCGGCACAGAATCTTCCGCGTGCTAACGAGAATGATGAGTTTCAGAAGAATAACCTGCCTACCTTCAAGGGAAGATATGATCTGGATGGAGCGCAGACTTGGCTCAAGGAGATTGAGAGAATCATCCGGGTTATGGAGTGTCCTGATGCACGGAAGGTACGATTGGGTACTCATATGTTAGATGGAGAAGCCGATGACTGGTGGGTTAGCACTCGTCAATTGTTGGAGGCGGCCAGGGAAGTGATCACTCGGGCTGTGTTCAGTAGGGAGTTCTTGAGGAAGTACTTTCCTGAAGATGTTCGGGGAAAGAAAGAGATCAAATTTCTGGAGTTCAAGCAGGGTAGTATGTCGGTTACGGATTATGCTGCCAAGTTCTCAGATCGGGCCAAGTTTTACCTGCACTACAGTGAGGCGACTACTGAGTTCTCGAAGTGTATCATGTTCGAGAATGGCTTGAGGACTGAGATCAAACAGGAAATTGGGTATCAGCGAATCAGGAGGTTTCCAGATTTGTTTGATTGCTGTAGGATCTTTGAGGAAGATAGCAAAGCTCAACCGGCTCACTTTAAGAGGTTGGCCGAGAGGAAAGGAAAATAACATATGCATCGTGGGAAGCCGTATGCAGCTCCTGCTGATAAAGGTAAGCAGAGGTATGCTGATGGCAAGAAGCCAAGTGGGGGAGGTGCCCCTGTTCCTCTGAAGTGCTACCGATGTGGTGAGTTGGGTCATCGTATCAGTGAGTTCACGAGTGACGTGAAGAAGTGTTTCAAGTGCGGATAATCCAGACATTTGATTGCCGATTGCAAGGTTAATATGGTGACTTGCTATAATTGTGGAGAGTCGGGCCATATTAGTACTCGTTGTCAAAAGCCAAAGAAAGCTTCAACTGGAGGAAAGGTGTTCGCTTTGACAGGGACTCAGACTTCCACTGAAGATAGACTGATCAGAGGTATTTGTTACATTAATGATACATCTTTGATTGCTATGATTGATACTGGTGCTACACATTATTTTATTGTTGCTGATTGTGTGAAAAAATTAAGCCTTGTTGTTTCTTCTATGAAGGGAGAAATGGTTATCGAAACTCCTGCGAAGGGATCGGTGACTACTTCTCTAGTTTGTTTGAGATGTCCTTTGTCGATTTACGATAAGGACTTTGGTGTCGATCTTGTTTGTTTTCCGTTGGAGGGTCTTGATGTGATTTTGGGAATGAACTGGTTGGAATTCAATCATGTTCATATCAATTGTTACAACAAGACGATGCGTTTCCTTGCTCCGGAAGAAGAGAAGGAAGATGGTTACTTATCTGCTAGAGAGTTGAAGGAGCTCTTAGATGAAGAAGCTCAAGTGTTAGCATTGTTTGCATCCTTGTCGGTGGAGAATGAGTATGTGATTAATGAGTTGCAGGTGGTACGAGAATTTCCAGAAGTGTTTCCGGATGATGTTGCTAATGTACCGCCAGAGAGAGAAGTGGAGTTTAGCATTGATCTTGTACCTGGTACTAGACCTATTTCTATGGCTCCGTATCGGATGTTGGCATCAGAATTAGCAGAACTGAAGAAACAGTTGGAAGAATTATTAGCAAAGAAGTTTGTGAGGCCAAGTGTGTCACCTTGGGGAGCTCCAGTGTTGTTGGTAAAGAAAAAGGATGGTAGTATGAGGTTGTGTATTGACTACAGGCAGCTGAATAAAGTGACGATTAAGAACAATTATCCGCTTTCGAGAATAGATGATTTGATGGATCAGTTAGTGGGCGCTCGTGTGTTTAGTAAGATCGATTTGAGATCGGGTTATCATCAGATACGAGTGAAGGACGAAGATATTCAGAAGACGGCTTTTAGGACTCGGTATGGACATTACGAGTATGTTGTGATGCCATTTGGAGTTACTAATGCACCTGGTGTATTCATAGAATATATGAATTGGATTTTTCATAATTATTTGGACCAGTTTATGGTTGTGTTTATTGATGACATTCTGATTTATTCTAAGTCAGAAGAAGAGCATGCTGAACATCTACAGATTGCATTGCAAGTACTGAAAGAGAAGAGGTTGTATGCTAAGTTGTCGAAGTGCGAGTTCTGGTTGAAAGAGGTGAGTTTTCTTGGTCATGTTATTTCAGGTAATGGTATTGTTGTGGATCCGTCCAAGGTAGATGCAGTTCTACAGTGGGAGGCTCCGAAGTTGGTGACTGAGATTAGAAGCATTTTGGGGTTAGCTGGTTATTACCGCAGGTTCATTGAAGGTTTTTAGAAGTTGGCACTTCCGTTAACCCAATCGACTTGCAAAAGTAAAGCATCGTGTGGGATGTTCATTGTGAACAGAGTTTCGTCGAGCTGAAGAAGAGGTTGACTTTAACTCCTGTTTTGATTTTGCCTAAACTAGATGAACCATTTGTGGTGTATTGCGATGCTTCTTTGTTGGGTTTGGGTGGTGTGTTGATGTAGGACGGTCAAGTGGTAGCTTATGCTTCTCGACAGTTGAGAATTCATGAGAGGAATTATCCTACGCATGATTTAGAGTTAGCTGTAGCGGTGTTCGTGTTGAAAATTTGGAGGCATTATCTGTATGGTTCCAGATTTGAAGTGTATAGCGATCATAAGAGTTTGAAATATCTGTTCGATCAGAAAGAATTGAATATGAGACAGAGACGTTGGTTAGAATTCTTGAAGGATTATGATTTTGGCTTGAACTATCATCCCGGTAAAGCTAATGTCGTGGCGGATGCTTTAAGTCGAAAAACTTTGCATATGTCGGCTATGATGGTTAAAGAGTTGGAATTGATTGAATAGTTTAGAGATATGAGTTTGGTTTGTGAACAGACACCACATGGTGTAATGTTGGGTATGCTAAAGGTTAACAATGATTTTCTTAACAGCATCAGAGAGGGTCAGAAGTTGGATGTGAAGTTGGTAGACTTGATGGTTGGAAATGAACGTGCAGGAAGTAGTGATTTTCGAATCGATGAGTAAGGTGTGTTGAGATTCTGTGATAGGATTTGTATTCTTGATGATTCTGAATTGAAAAGAATGATTCTTGAGGAGAGCCACAGAAATAGCTTGAGTATTCATCCAGGAGCTACAAAGATGTATCAAGACTTGAAGAGAATATTTTGGTGGCCTGGACTGAAACGTGATGTGGCGCAGTTTGTGTATGCTTGTCTGACTTGTTAGAAGTCGAAAGTGGAACATCAAAAACCTGCTGGTTTGATGCAACCGTTGGATATTCCAGAGTGGAAATGGGACAGTATTTCTATGGATTTTGTTACGGGGTTACCTAATACTCCGAGGGGACATGATGTGATTTGGGTAATAGTGGATAGACTGACGAAGTCGGCACATTTTATTCCGATTAATATCAGTTTTTCCTTGTAGAAGTTGGCAGAGATTTATATCCGTGTAGTTATGAAGTTGCATGGAATTCCTTTGAGTATTGTGTCGGATAGAGATCCGAGGTTCACCTCTAGATTTTGGGAGAGTTTGCAAGAAGCTTTGGGTTCAAAGTTGAGGTTGAGTTCCGCTTATCATCCGCAGACAGAGGGGCAGAAAGAGAGGACTATACAATCCTTGGAGGATTTGTTAAGGGCTTGTGTGCTTGAACAAGGAGGTGCTTGGGATAGCCATTTACCGTTGATTGAGTTCACGTGTAACAACAGTTATCATTCCAGTATCGGAATGGCACCTTTTAAGGCTTTGTATGGTCGGAGATGTCGGACGCCTTTGTGTTGGCATGAGTCAGGTGAGAGCTTGGTACTTGGGCCTGATATTGTCCAGCAGACTACTGAGACTGTGAAATTGATTCGAGAGAAGATGAAAACTTCACATAGTAGACAAAAGAGTTATCATGATAAGAGAAGAAAAGATCTTGAGTTTCAAGAAGGAGACCATGTGTTTTTGAGAGTCACTCCGGTGACTGGTGTTGGACGTGCTTTGAAGGCGAGGAAGCTTACTCCTAGATTTATTGGTCCATATCAGATTTCGGCAAGAGTTGGACCTGCTGCATATAGAGTGGCGTTGTCGACGCGTTTGTCGAATTTGCATGACGTGTTCCATGTTTCGCAGCTTTGGAAGTATGTTTCGGATCCGTCGCACGTGATTCCGATGGATGATGTGGAAGTGAAAGATAATCTAACAATCGAGGCCTTACCAGAGCGTATTGATGATCGCGAGGTTAAGCAGTTGAGGGGCAAGGATATTGTTCTCGTGAAGGTAGTATGGGGAGGTGCTGCCGGTGGGAACATGACTTGGGAATTGAAGAGTAAGATGCGAGAGTCGTATCCGAGTTTGTTTGCGTCAGGTAAATTTTCGAGGACGAAAATATTCTAAGTGGGGGAGAGTTATAATGCCTCATTTTCCTTTTAGTATTATTTGCGAATAATTATATGTGGTTGTGATTGATTATGTGCTGTTGTACTTTCGTTGTGTTTTGTATACCCGTGGTGAAGGGTAGTGGCCTTAAGTAGTAGGTATTGGGCGTAGTAGGGGTGTATGGCTAATAACATAGAGATTAGCGGTGCGTTGAGTAATGTTGATTGGATTATTTAAATTTATCATTTGTTGACTAATCTATTTCGTTAGTTGAGTGATAATGTTAATATAAGATAATTAAAATAATTAAGAGGTGTAGTGAGTGGAAGGGCTTTATGGTAATTAGGCGAGGGTTAAGTGAGGGCAAATAAGGCGATTCATTAATTGGGGTATATGAGAGAATTAGAGAGTGAGAGTTCATTATTCTGATTCCACGTGAAAAAGTGAAAGAGGGAGAAGAGCTAGGGCAAGAGGAAGGAAGGGAGAAGTCATTGAAGCAAGGTGTAATACCCTAATTTTTACCCCTAAGATTCCTCATATCATTTGCATCTCATATCACAAACAAGATCACCGAGCACCTGTGTATTTCTTACTTGTTTTATATTTGTTTATGTTTACTATAACCTCTAACCAAAATACCAAAAATATTTTGCAATTTTGTGGGGAAATTGATGGCAAAGGCATGGCTTGGAGTCAAGTGTGGTAAATCATTAAAGTCAAGATCAGATGGAAGTTTGACCTTATCTTGGTCAAACCATCAAAGGATTTCTTGAATTGTAAGTTACCTGCATCAGTGGCTTATTTCTCAGGCAATGTTTATCCAAAGTCAAGATATCTTGTGGCTATCAAGCAGTGATTTATGAGAAGTCTGGTCTAAGCTACCATGATCAAGTGCCCATCATTCCGTTGGTGGTGCATACGTGGATTTATTTTCCTAGAGATTGATTCAGGCCAAATTCAAAGTGATTCAGAATTCATTGATCTAAGATTCAGAGAATTAAAAAAAAGTTCAAGTGGATTCAAATGGTCGTTGCTTCAATTGCAAGTTATTCAGTGGTTCAGAGGTGACTTCATTCATATTAATCAGATGCTTTTTGGAAAAAAAAGTTCAATATTGGCTTTGGATTAAAAATCAAGATTTCATATCCATTATCCAATTCCTACAAAAACCATTTTCTTCATATCCATATTTTCCCATTTTTCAAGTTATCCATTAAACTATTCTTGTCCATTTTTATTCCAATTATCCAAATCATCATTTAAGTCTAATTCATTCAAATCCGCATTTTTTTTTTCACTCTTGTTCATGATCATAACCATTTGTTTCCAATTTATATATTTCTAACCATTTGTCCATTATAAAAAGATACATTGTAAACCAAAAGGCTACATGACCACAAGCTCATCCTACAAGCACCGCACCGCAAGGACGATAAATACAATACCATGACCAATGAGAAGAAGATCTTCACCACCAAAGAGCCTGGCAAGGTTTCCATGTGTGTCTATCGCATCCAAAGTCTAAGGGTGAACTTTATAATTGTATGAGCCTGATAGAAACCATAAAGGAATTTGAGTTATCTTGGAATTCTATCCTTGATAAATATGAGCTTAAAAGCAATGATTGGCTTCAGTCCCTGTATAATGCCCGCGCTCAATAAGTTCTAACATACTTCTGTGATTCTTTTTTTGGATGCAATGTCTCAAGGATTTGATGATTCTTTTTATGGTTATGTCATCCAACAAATGACAATGATATTGTCTTTTAAGCAATATGAAAAAGCCTTAGAGAGTTGAATTGAAAAGGAAATAGAAGCAGACTTCGAGACAATTTCCATAACACTAGTTTTGAGGACACTTTCACCAATGAGGAAACAGGCTGCTAATCTTTATACAAGAAAAATATTTTGGAAGTTTCAGGAAAAGCTAGCTGAAACTTTTTGTTTATAATGCAAATATAATTGAAGGAGATGATATAAATAGCACATTCAAGGTCGCAAAATTTGAGGAAGTCAAGCAAGGCCAAGTATTTTATTGATGATGCTTCTGCCGAAACAACTCATGCTAGGAACTTCTTCTAATGTGCGGACAGAAAGATCATTTCTACTCATTTCTTTTGGAACAGCCAGCTTGAATTGGATGAACAAGGATTGGGAATGGAGAATTGCTCACCTACTGCAGCCTTTGAGCACAAAGCCATGTTGAAGCATATAATACAAATGAATCACTTGCATTATCAACATTGGAGGGTTGCCATGATCAAAGATGTCGCAGTACCGCCGTTGCTTATGTTCCTCAAATTTCATGAATATATAATGCTATTGTTCAAGCAAATCGCGTGAGTATCATCCCAGGCGTGCTTCAATTGATTCTAACACAAGCCAAACTCCAACCAAGCCTCACACACAAGTTGCTAGCTATCACCAAGCTCAAGCCGTGTCACTTCATGACCACCAATATGCGCTGCCAGTCAGATGGTGACCTTTTTTTTGTATCAGCAAACTTCTCATGTCATTTATGTGTCAAGCATTAAATAGATAAGAAATGGACATATGTTTGGTCTTTTGTTTTTCATTTGGTTGAATAGAGGTTGTACATGATGGAAGAGTACAAATATCTTGCAAAGAACAACACCAAGCTTGCTTGCCTGTCTCGAGAGAAGCCTACCTAGCAGTCATTTGTATTACTAGGTGATGTGACATGAGAAATCCTAGAGGAAGATGTTTTGTGGAGGTCTTCATTGGACTTGGATATTGCAGCTCCCAAGATTACTATCCCTACTGATTTTTGTCCCAACAACACCCATGCTACAAAGCTTTTGTTGGATCTAGGGAATTTGATGATACGAACACAGGATGACTATCAAAAGGAAACAACCGAGGATAATATGTACTTTCAATTTGATTCGGTTTTAAGTGACGTCTCTGCATTTTGTTTGACGACGCCTATCATTGGAGCCAATTTTTCTTTGAATACAAAAAAAACCGTTCTACAGTTGGTGATTTCTATCCCATTATTGACAGCTGCGGAGTCATTCTGCAACTTCAATTGATTCAGTCTGAGACTCCTCATTATTCTTCAACGCGTCTTGCTGTGAGGCTTCCACCATTAGCCTTTAATTTTTCTCTTGCTCGATATCGCCGATAGATGCATCATTCATTGAAAAAAGATCTCAATATTGTTGATTGGATATTCTGGTGTGAGCAAGTCATGTCTCCTCTTGAGGTTTGCTGAGGATTCATAACTTGACAGCTATATCAGTACCATTGGAGTGGACTTTAAAATACGCACTGTTCAAACAAGTCGTGCGAGCCAAAGCCAAACGAAGCCGTACGAGACATGTCCACGTCACCTTTTAAGTACTAGCTGCAAGAAAAAATGCAAAAATAAGCCACGTCACATATTCAACAAATGAGCTGCAATTTGGAAAATCCAAAAACGACATGAAAAATTGGCAGCACGTCACGCACAACTCACTTCATTCAAAACGCAGTAAATTTTCATAAACGGAAAATCGTTTTCACTCCTCTCCATCTATAAATAGAACCTACCTCTCACTCATTTCTCTGAAGCTTCAAAGCCCTCAAAACTCTGCAGAATTTTCCTCTCGTTTCTCACTTCGAAACCGTTGTTTCATTTTTTCTTCTCCTACTTCCTTTCATCAATTCACTCTCCATTCGAACAAAATACTAGCCAGAACCAAAGAAGAAGAAGAAGAAGAGAAGCTTCAAGTTCATCACTCACCTGAATTTGAAGGTAGTTCGAGGAGCTTTTGGGTTGTTGATTTCGTTTTTGCTGTTGTTTGTTGCTCGAATTCGATTGTACCATTGTGTAGAACTCTGGATTTCGATCTTAACCGTGTATTTTCCGTATATTGTCGCTTTGATTTGGTTGAGTTTCGGAAATGATAGCTCCGATATGAGCAGTGTTGGCCGCGTCTTTCCAACGAAGAAGACGATGAAAATGTGATTTCTGATTCACTTTTTTTTGTTGTTTAGTTATTTTCTTTTTCTTTTGGACCGGGCCTTGTTGTTTTAAGTTTCATCACCACCACTATTTTTCTTTTAAACCTCCTCTGTTCGTTATTTTTTTTTTTCTAATATCTCTTTTAAATTTCTTTTTCTTAAATCAAATTTATTTTTAGTACTATTTTCTTTTATTTTTTTTACTTCTTTGAAAACTTTCTTAAAAGAATCATTAAAAATTTTTTTAACATAGTTCTTGATTTTTTTTTTTATTTCTTATGGATTCTTATTGTTTTGGATCTTGAATTTTGATAAGATCTCATCAATATCAATGGACTTTGGGTGTCGATTTTATCCACCAAGAGAGGTGATTGATATTGATGATGATTTAATCGATTTAAGATTCAAATTGTTGATGTTTCTTTTCATCTTGACCTCTTTCTTTCTCTTTTTCTTTTTGATCGATGGAAGTCTAATGGATCTTGAAATTCCTTTGTTGAATTTTGATCAAGACTAGATCGTTACCATTTTTCTTTTCGTGCGGTATTGCTTTCGGATGACGATTTACATATCGTTCATCTAGCATGCATTAGCACAAAGATCTATTGACCGGCCTCATTGTAGGGTAATTACTCCGTAAATTACTCGGCGATTGCTTAACATAGCGCAACATATGTCCCGTATCGGAAAACGATCAAAATAGTTGATTATTTGTCTTTTGGTTCAAAACTTATGAAACTTGTTGTTATGAGGCTTTGGTCTTATCAATCCTCTAATGAGTTTTCATCAACCTTGACCTAAGTGCAATTATTCAATTGTTATTGATCACTTACTCTAACAACTAATCACAACTTACTAACAATATTATTGTATTAATTTTGTTTATGTTTCCTTCTCGCTCCCTATCTCTCTTTTACTTTTATGCTCCATTACTATCATTTCATATCATGTTTATGCTTCCGCAATTTTTCATTTGTCCATTGGACATATGTTTATGCTTCCGCAATTTTTTTCCTTTGTCCATTTGGACACTTTGTTTATGCTTATGTCATTTTTTTCCTTTTTCCATTTGGACCATATTATCTTGTGCTTTTTATTCCTTTGTCCATTTTGGACTCAAAAACACTAATAAAGGATTAAACCACTAAAAGACTTGTGCTCTTAATGTAGGACTATGACCACTATCCCATGCTTTGGAGGATCTTCTTGGTTTGATTATGGACTTATGGACTTAGAATTAGGATTCTCTCCCTTATGCTTTAGACCATTATGGAGTTTGAAATTCTAGCCTTTATTTGGCTTGCTTATTGGCTCAAGAGGATGGAATTCTTTTCTTATTATACTTTGAAGAGTGTCTCCATGTGGTTAGATCTTTCTTACCCTAGCTTTTATTTTATGCACTAGGATAGTCACTTCTTCTCCACCCTTTCTTAAATTTTCAAAACCTTCTGCCTTTTTCAAAACTTTATTGTTTTCAAACTTAAAACCGCTTTCATAATAAAACCTTGACTTTGGTCAAGTGATTTTTAAACTTTGTTTTCCTTAATAAATGTCAATCCATCTTAATCATATTTTGACCATTTCAAAAAGATATAAAAAATGCAAAACTCATCCAAATTTTTTTGTGTGCTTTGGGCACCTTTTTCTTTTAAACTTTTCAAAAAGAATTAGACATGAGTATTTTTTTGATGAGATGTAAAACTCCTAACCATGGTATTCTGTTGAAAGTATGGTCATTTTCCACTTAGATGTTGAAGTGATTAGTCTTGTTGATGTTAATCCAAGCAAATCCTCCATCTTAATGTGATGCAAATGCCTCTTTCCCATACCTTTGGGTAATTAGTTGAGTATTCTCTCTTGAGAATGACGGGTTGTCTTTTTCAAGATAAAATAAACCACAACCAATAATTTTCATTCTTTTTACCACGAACTACGAGGTTTTGATCCTACATTGCACATCGTGGGTACGTAGGCATGAGGCGATAAGTCTCTCCAAACACAAAAATCTTAAAAAATATTTCTCTTCTCATCTCCTCAATCTCTTTTCAAGCGAACCATTTTCAGACCAAAAAGCGGTAGATATTTCAAAGGGTTCCTATAGAGTACTATAGACGTTTTGGGTGCTAACACCTTCCCATTGCGTAACCAACCCCCCTTACCCATTCTCTGTTTGTTCTTGTTTTTTATAACTCTTTAGGTTTTGTTCGCTCTTTTTTCCTTTCCTTTTTTGGGATAAAATAAAAGTGCGGTGGCGACTCTTGTTTTTTTTAAGTTATGTTAATCAATAGCTTACGCTCATAAATTTCCCCGCTACACAAGGAAAGCTCATCACTTTAAGGTAAGGGTGGGAATTCTTTATCTCTTAAGGGTTTGATGATACATGTATGTGGGTAGAATTGTTAGGTTGAATCCATAAGAATGTTGTTTTTGGGTTGATTGGGGTTTTGAGGAGAATTCATAATTACATGATTGGAATTGATGAGATTGGTGTAGTTGATTGGTGTTGTTGGAATGTATATGTTAGAAATAGGTTGTAATGGCATAATCTATGGAAAAAGTGTGTTAAAAATCAGTTTGAGTGCAGAAAATCGCAGTTGGGAGATGCTGTTATCGCAGGGTTTTTATGCCAAAATCACAGAGGGCGCTTAGCGCGGTCTAGCGCGCTTAGCGCGGTCTGGAGGAATTTTGCCTCCTTGAGGCAGTGAGTAGCGCGCTTAGCGGGGGTGGGGGCTCGCTTAGCGCGGCCTGGGACTGAAAAACATTATTTTATTAGCGGAAAATTAGTGGAAATTGTATATTTTATATTATATAAATGTTGTTTTGTTGCAGTGATGTCGTGAGCATGTATTGAAGTATTATATGCTTGTTTTGTTGATGTTGATGTGATAATATGAAATGCATGATTAAATGATGCAAAAGTGTGTAGTGGTTGTAGGGCATAATGAGGTATGTTCGATAAATGCGTGTTGATTGTTG
Source organism: Lathyrus tuberosus (assembly GCA_022829125.1). Classification (NCBI taxonomy): domain Eukaryota; kingdom Viridiplantae; phylum Streptophyta; class Magnoliopsida; order Fabales; family Fabaceae; genus Lathyrus; species Lathyrus tuberosus. The sequence goes on along the minus strand of JALAZF010000196.1, from coordinate 700,782 downwards.
ATTAATGATGTGATGTAATAATGGTATGCCATGTGTTCGCGTTAGTTGTTGTTGCATGTTGTCGTTGAAGGTGCATAAGCATATGCATGAGTTGAGGGATGGCGTGTGCCAATGTGGGGTGTGAGCGTTTATCCGTATTCCTTGATAGAATCAATGTTATTGTTGTTGAGATGATTGTGTGCCCATGTGGGGTATGAGCAATCACGATTGTCGTGTGCCCATGTGGGGTGTGAGCGATTAATTGACGTTCCGACGGGAATTGTGATCATGAAGCAGGGATCGAAAATGGTACCACATGCATTGAGTCTAGTGGGTGTCTCATTGCATTTGTCTTAATAGTTGTGTTGCATTGTGCTTTGAATGATTATCTATGGTGGTGCTAAAGTGTGGGATTGTTGTTGAATGTCATGATATGGGTGAATTACTCGATGATTTATACTTGCATATTATATCATCTTATTCTTTTGATTGATTGAGAATCTCACCCCTTCTGTGTTTGGTGATGCTTTATACGGCATCCTGCAGATACTCAGGAGTAGTTGGAGTCGTGGTCGGTGAAGACGAGGTACTTCACCTTGTGGCGTCTACTCTGATATGTAACATGGGGAGTCGGGAACGCTTATTGCATGAGTTGTTTTGTTAAAAGGATTTTGTTGTCTTTATAGTTTCGAATTAAAAGTTGTCAGTTAAAACCGTTATGTTTCCTTATAATTGTTATGATTGATTTTTCCGCTGCATAATAAAAGTTGGTTTATTGAATTATACAATATGTTACATGTCTAATAAAGAGAAAGTATGTTGTCGAACGTAATGCCTTAAATTGAATTGGATGATTTTACTCTGATTTTTTGATTAAATATTATAGGGGAATTTAGGGTGTTACAGAGCCTTTATCCGCTTTTCTTCGATCAGATTCAGTTCGTCGTGTAGACTTTGACACCATTCAGCTTCTGTTAGCTTAGCTTCCATCAATACCCGGATTGATGGGATCTCTACTTCTATACACTGCTTCCATGACATATACTAGAGAGAAAGGGGTTGCCCCTGATGAAGTGCGGACAGATGTGCGATAACCGTGAAGAGCATAGGGTAACATCTCGTGCCAGTCTTTGTAGGTTACAGCCATATTTTGAACGATCTTCTTGATGTTCTTATTAGCCGCTTCTACCGCTCCGTTCATCTTGGGTCGGTAGGGAGATGAGTTATGGTGTTCGATCTTGAACTCAGCACATAACTCTTTCATCATCTTATTGTTCAAGTTGGATCCATTATCGGTAATGATCTAGCTAGGAACACCATAACGGCAGATGAGATTATTTTTGATAAATCGGATCACCACCTGTCGGGTTACATTGGCGAATGACGTTGCTTCGACCCATTTGGTAAAGTAATCAATGGCTACCAGGATGAACCGATGCCCGTTCGAAGCCTTGGGTTCAATCCTACCAATCACGTCGATTCCCCATATGGAAAAAGGCCATGGGGAAGAAAGAAATTTGAGATGTGTTGGCGGTACATGGATTTTTTCTGAGTATATCTGACACTTGTGACACTTCCTCATGTACTTGTAGTAATCGGATTACATTGTCAACCAATAGTACCCTGCTCTTAGAATTTTTCTCGCCATTGTGTGTCCATTGGCATGATTGCCAAAGAATCCTTCATGAATTTCTTTTATCAGCATGTTTGCTTCTGGTCTGTCTACGCATCGGAGCAAGACCATGTCAAAATTTCTCTTATAGAGTGTATCACCGCTCAAGAAGAAGTTGTCTGCCAGTCTTCTGAGGGTCTTTCTGTCTTTTCTGAATGCCCCAGGTGGGTACTCTTGTTTCTGAAGGAAGGATTTGATATCGTGATACCAAAGTTTATCGTCTATGACTGCTTCAATCGTGAAGATGTAAGCGGGACGTTCTAGGCACATTATGTTAATCTTAGGTATGCCATTCCATTGACCTACACTAATCATGGAAGACAGTGGCTAATGCATCAGCCATGTGATTCTCTTCATGAGGGATATGATGAAACTCGATTCTGTTGAAGAATGGTAACAACCTTCTTGCATAGTCTTTGTAAGGAATCAGTCCTGATTGGTATGTATTCCAATCTCCTTTGATCTGATTGATAACCAGGGCTGAGTCGCCATATACATCCAAGTTCTTGATCCTTAAGTCGATCACTTCTTCAAGACCCAGGATACAAGCTTCGTATTCGGCCTCGTTGTTTGTACACTTGAATGTCAGTCGGGCGGTGAAAGGAATGTGGGTACCCTGAGGTGTTATGATGATTGCCCCAATTCCGTTTCCATAATGATTAACAGCTCCGTCAAAGATAAGTCCCCATTGGGAACCTGGTTATGTCCCTTCACTGGGTAGCGGTTCATCGTAATCTTTCATTTTCAAATACATGACATCTTCGTCTGGGAAGTTAGATCCGACCGATTCCTGATCGTCAATCGGTTGATGAGCCAAATGATCGGCTAAAACACTTACCTTGACGGCTTTCTGAGCATGGTACTCGATGTCGTATTCTGCCAACATCATCTGCCAACAGGCAATCCTTCCCGTGAGAGCAGGCTTTTCAAAGACATACTTGATTGGATCCATTTCGGAGATTAACTAAGTAGTGTGACGAATCATATACTGGCAAAGACGTTTGGCTGCCCAAACCAGAGTACAACAAGTTTTCTCAAGCATAGTGTACCGAGTCTCACAGTCGGTGAACTTCTTGCTCAAATAGTAGATGGCAGACTCTTTTCTTTTCGTTTTGTCTTGTTGGTCAAGTAAACAACCCATTGAGTCCTCCAAGACTGTTAAGTAAATGATCAGCGGTCTTCCTTCCACTGGAGGTGATAGAATAGGTGGGTTCAACAGGTATTCCTTGATACTGTCGAAGGCAATTTGGCAGTCTTCTGTCCAAACGCAGTCTTGATTCTTTTTGAGTAATTTGAAAATCGGCGCGCATGTCGCGGTCATGAGGAATATAAATCTGGAAATGTAATTCAAACGTCCCAGGAATCCCCTGACTTGTTTTTCAGTCTTTGGAGAAGGCATTTCTTGAATGGCCTTGACCTTGTTAGGATCAACCTCAATTCCTTTCTGGCTGACGATGAACCCTATCAGTTTCCCTGAACGGACACTGAACGTGCATTTGTTAGGATTCAAGCGGAATTTGTACTTTCTTAACCGCTTGAATAGTTTCAACAGGTGGGTCACATGCTCCTCTTCTGTTTTAGATTTGGCAATCATATCATCGACATATACCTCGATCTCATTGTGTATCATGTCATGAAACAGAGTAGTCATGGCCCTTTGATAGGTTGTCCCGGCGTTCTTTAAACTGAACGACATTACCTTGTAGAAAAAAGTGCCCCATGGGGTGATGAAGGAGGTTTTCTCCATATCTTTCGGCGCCATCTTTATCTGATTATAGCCCGAGAATCCATCCATGAAGGAGAAGACTTTGAACTTTGTTGTACTGTCTACCAATATGTCAATGTGTGGTAAGGGAAAGTTATCCTTTGGATTGGCTTTGTTCAGATCCCTGTAGTCTACACACATTCTGACTTTTCCGTCCTTTTTCGGAACTGGCACTATGTTGGCTAACCATTGAGGATATTCTAATGTAGCGAGGAAACCAGCATCAATCTGTTTCTGTACTTCCTCTTTGATTTTGATGGCCATGCCTGGATGAGTCCGTCTTAGTCTTTGTTTTACCGGTGGACATTCTGATCTCAACGGTAGATGATGTTCCACAATTCTGGTATCCAACCCTGGCATATCCTGATAGGACCAAGCGAATACATTGGGAAACTCGTTGAGAAGCTTTGTCAAACTTTCTTTGACAGTTGGACTGAGCAGTGCCCCAATCTTGACCTCCTTTCTCTCCTCCCCTGAATCCAAGTTGACTGTTTCCAACGGCTCTTTGTGAGGTTCAATGGACCTTTCCTCTTGTCTGAGTAGTCGGGAGATCTCTTCTAGAATTTATTTGTCTTCTTCTTCTTCAGCCTCAAATACCGGGAATTCAAAGTTGGGAGAAGGCATTGGATCATATGTTTCAATGGGGTTTAAAACAAACAATCTGCATGACGTGATAATTTTGGTTTTTAGAAGAGATAGAGAGAATGCAAGAGTGTGTGCAGTGTATCTGCTTGTTTTTATTATTCGAGTTGTTTTTTAGGATTACCATTTTCTGAAAAAGCGAAAAGAGAAAACAACTATAAATGCAGAAATTACAGAACGACATTATTTTATTTATAATTTTGTTGATTCTTGAAACTACAGCCCTATAAAACAAAACTCTGTCGCTTTGGGCGAAGCGAAGAGGTACATTTACAGAAAGTGAGCCCTGTAAAAACATCGGTTTCACCTGGGCAGGGTGAAAGGTTAAAGTAAAGACGATAATTACTTTGACTTATGAACAACTTTCGGAACGTTGACAACAACCCATTGGGGCCAACTCCTCGGTGAATCACAAAGTCTGGTATTTTCCTTCTTGATTTGTCTTCAGAAATAACGCTGATTTCTAGTGGAGCAGGATCGTTGGAATCTGTCTCCTAGGCAGAGTTATCGTAGGCGAACTCTTCTGTTGTATCTTGCGCAGTGTTTGCACTCTCAGGTATATCTCCCCATCCAGTTGGCTGGATGTCTTCGAGCCTGATACGAGAGCTTTCAGGAGCGGTGTACTTGACTAGGAAGTCGAATTTGCCACTTGGTTGTCCTAAGGTGTCCCACACTTCTTTGGAACTAGAGGAGTCATCCCCCTCGATGACGTTGACCTCGGGAAAACATAGTTAATGAATTCTACTCCTGCAAGCTTTGCAAATTCATTGTCGTGCTGGATATTTTCTGAATGCCCTGAGTAATGATCCCATGATTCTGTAGGGATATAGGTATTCTTTTGAATGATGCTCAGCTGACGTGCATCGTTCGACTGACTCTTTTGTCCTGAGTCTCCTGGGTACGGCTGCCAAATAGGCAGGCCATCCATTGGGCCATAATAGTCATGGTCAAAGTTATCTTTCATCAGAGTGTCCTCCTCTAATGAGTTTGGTGGAGCATGGCATCCTTCCGGATCACAATTTTCGTATATCATTTTGACATCTGATCTCGGTATATATCTCAGACTCTGTGCGGATAGCAAAATGGCGTAGGCACCTTTCTCTGAGACATATAACCGTCCTCATTAAGATAGGACTTCCACTCTTCATCCATATCGGAGGAATCTCCCTCGTTGATGGTATGTACTTCTTGAGACACTAGGTGAAGGAAGCCTCCAATATGGAAGAATTTCTGAATGGGATAAAGATTTTCATCGCTAATAGAAGTATGGGTACAGTTTGAAGAAAAACCAAGACCTTTCTTCGTCTTGTTGTCAGTTGGAATGACAAGCTGTCCCCATCCTTTTGCATTGTTACTTCTGATCGCTTCGAGAGCATCTTTGTACAAGGAAATCAACGTTCCTCCTTCTGATTGGTTGTCGTGGCTCACCAAAAGTGCTTGGAACTGGGTTCCAACAACCTCCTCTGGTTCTACACAAGTGGACGACAATAAGTTGCTCACGGTCAAGGCTTGCTCTCCGCAGACTGTGACGAGTTAGTCGTTCTTGACAAACTTCAACTTTTGGTGAAGCGTCGAAGTGACTGCCCCAGCCTTGTGTATCCAAGGTCTTCCTAACAAACAGCTGTATGTTGCCCGGATGTCCATGACCTGGAAAGTGACTAGGAAAGTGTGAGGACTGATAGTTATGGAAAGGTCGACTTCGCCGATAACTGTTTTTCGGGATCCGTCAAATGCTTTGACGATGACCTCACTGCCTCTCATCGAAGATCCTTTAAATGATAGGCGTATTAATGTGAACTTTGGCATAACATTTAAAGCTGATTCGGTATCCGCCAGTACGCTGGCTAAAGCATCGTCCTGGCAGTTAACTGTAATATTGAGCGCCATGTTGTAACTTTTGCCTTCTTCTGGCAATTCCTCATCACTAAACCCCAAGTTGTTGCAGGAAGTGATGTTGGAGATGATGCTGTCAAATTGTCTTATTGACACATCTTGTTCCAGAAAGGCTTGCTCTAAGACTTTCTGTAGAGCCTCCCTGTGAGCTTCGGAACTGAGTAAAAGTGATAGCACTGAGATTTTTGAAGGAGTTTGCAACAGCTGATAAAAAATGTTGTATTCACTCCTATGGATGAGCTTCAGCGTCTCATCGTTGTTCTTTGAATGGTCGGGATCATAGGATTGACCGACTGGTTGATCGGGAACTTCCGTTTGAGGTTCCTTTTCTCTGGTAGGTTCTCCAACTCCTCAGTTGAAGATTCTACCACTCCGTGTTACTCGAATGATGTCTGCAATATTCACGACGGAGGGTAATGGAATTTCCTTTCCATTCTCAATTGTTGTTGCACCGTATTTGTAAGGGATAACCTTAGTTGATTCATACGGTAACAGTCCCAGTAGATAGATAACTACAGGAGCCTTCTGATTCTTCTGACCATTGTAAGTAATTTCAATCAATTCCCGATTGGGAACTTTCGATTCGTCAAGTAAAGGGAGGATGGTACAAACATATTTGGTCCTCTTATGATCAGAGATTACAACAACATCCTTGATTCGATCAGTGACAAAGTCTGGCATCGAATTGGTTGACCCAAAACTTGGACACAGTCGAATCTCTTTGTGGTCCAACTGGCTCTGAAGGGTTGCTCGCATGAGGTAACATCCTTGATTATCTTCAGAGCAAACTCTACAGCGTTCATAGTTGTGTGGTGGCACCCAGCCACGCCCGCTCTGTATGCAGTGTAACCTCACTAGATCTGTTTCCATTGATCGAACATCCTGACTTTGATGCCTAGTAGGGTTACCATTAATCATACTGACTTGTTGTGTGTCTTCATCTAAATAGATCGGAAGCCACCAGTGGTTTAACAAGTGTTACAAAGTTCTTTGAACGAGAGCGCATCCTTGGTCGCTCTCATGGCATACTGTACAGTTATGATAATTATGCGAAGTCAGGAAACCGAGCTGGACTTGCTTAGCATGTAACTCCACCAAGTTGGTATTCATCAAGCGAATATCAAAGATTTGAATCATATTCACTTGATACTGATTTCTGTCACGGTAATCCTGAATCCATCCAAGATCCATCTGACGCTGGAGAGCCTCTTGTACAAAAGAGAATCCCTGATTGTTTATTGAGAAATCAGACATGAATCGTAATCATGCTGTGACAGATTATGATGTTGGCTTTGCCTTGAGTGCATTGCCAGCAAGTTGACATTCATTGCCAGAATGTTGTGGTTTTGAATAATGTTAGAATTTGTATAAGTCATGTTGACTTCATGGATTCGGTGATCCTGGATCCATTCGAGATCCAACTATTCCTGTAGAGCTGATTGCACCACAGAACATCCTTGATTGTTCTTAGAGTAGATATCACACCAGTGATAGTTATGAGACGGTACATGCCCATATCCACTCTGTCTACGATGTATTTTGACCAGGTTGGCCCTCAACAAGAGTACATCATGAATTTGATAGCTGTGGTTAGATTCTCCCTCTATCATATTTACCACAACTTTCTCGTGTTGAGGCAGCGGGTTCGTCTTAACATTTGGATTTGTATCCTTGAAGGATAAGACCTCGTTCATGACAAGCTTCTGCACATTGAAATTGAAGCTGAGATAATTTTCTATGTTATGCCCTGGTCTTCCTTGGTGGTAAGGACAAGTCTGATCCGTGTTGAACCAAAAGGGCGGATTCTTCGGTATTGGAAGAGGAGACCTGGTTTGGACGTGCCCCTTGACTAGTAGTAGTAGAAACAGTTCTGCGTACAACATTGGTATAGGGTTGAACCCTGGTGGTCGTGTTGTACGGTTGTTATTGTACTGAGGATGAGCCTGCTGAAGAGGTTGTTGTGTCCTTTGATGATATTGTTGCTGATTTGGTTGGCTCTGAGCAACCTGAGGTTAATACGTAGGAACAGGCGCAGGGTTGATAGCAGGAATTACACCTGCTACTGGTTGGTACCGTCGCCTTTGCTTTCCGAGAGAGATATTACCAATATCTTTCTCGTTTTTCTTAGGGAGAGCACTACCGTATCTTTTAGTACTGCTTGATGGTCCGACATCTTTGACCAGACGTCCTTCTCGGACTGCTTCTTCCAGACGAACTCCCATGCCCACCATCTCAGTGAAGTCACTAGGCGCACTGGCGACCATTCTGTCGTAGTAAAATGAGCTCAAGGTTTTCAAGAAGATCTTTGTCATCTCTTTTTCCTCAAGGGGTGGACAAATCTGGGCGGCAATTTCACGCCATCTCTGAGCATACTCCTTGAAGGTTTCCTTATCCTTCTGCAACATGGCTCTGAGTTGATCTCTGTCTGGTGCCATGTCCAGGGTATACTTATATTGTTGAATGAAGGCAGCGCCAAGATCTCTGAAAGTGACGATCTTAGTACGGTTTAAACCCATGTACCATTTGAGTGCGACACCGGTTAAACTATCTTGGAAATAGTGGATCAGTAGCTGTTGGTTCTCTGTCTGAGTTGACATTCTCCGAGTGTACATCACCAAATGACTTTGAGGGCAAGAGTTACCCTTGTATTTTTCAAATTTGGGCACCTTGAATTTGTGCGAAAATTTCACTTTGGGGACCAAACAAAGGTCTGTGGCGTCCATTCCAAATAGATCCTGACCGCGAATGGCTTGCAGTTCCTTCTGCATCTCCAGGAACTATTCCTGGAATTCCCTCATTCTCTCGTCCATACTTTCATTTCCACCAGACGGTATCTAGGAAATCTGTCCATCCGGGACAGTGTGTACCACAGGTAGTGGTATAGTCATTACGGCAGTGACTCTTGGTACTTCCCTCTCCCGAAGTTTGTAACCTTCAGGAGTTGCTGTCATGCCCTTGGCATCTTCGCTTTCCCAAAGTTTGTAACCTTCAGGCCCAACAGGTCCTGCTGCAGTTTCCGGATCTTCCGAGATCGGCAGAATATATCTGTAGCGAGCGATTTTGGACGCGGTTCTTAAGCGATGGTCGCTCTCTGCGGTTGAGCTGAAAACTACAGGTCGATTCATTTTTTATCCTATTGTGAGCTGAATAAGGAAGGGAAATAGATGTCTCCAATTAACCCTGCTTGCATACTGAGTTTAAACAGCGGTCTGTTAGGTTACGGATGCTATCAATGTGGGGGGGGGGGGGCCTTTGTACTGGTTATTCGTATTTCGCCAATACGGTTCTTTCTTTCTTTTTTCTAGGCAAAGGGTTTCTGGCGGGGAATAAGGATTAGGATGTTAGGACTGATGCTTTTGAATTACTGCTTTTAATTGATGGAGATATGGGATTTGGGATTTTTGTTGATTGCGCTCGCTAAGATCTTTTCTTTCGATCTTATGCCTACGTATTCCCGTTTACCGAAACAGGGAAATCAGAGCGTTCGTAGTTCCTCCTATTCTATGGGAGGAAATTGGTTTTTGGTGTCTTGTTCAAAGCCCAAGACGTGAAGCGAAAGGTGATTTGTATCTTGTTCAAAGCCCAAGATGTGAAGTTAAAAGACCTCGACTTTAGAGAGAATTTGTCATCTCTAAAGAGGGGAGAAGGAGAATTACTTTAACTGGGATACGCGGATCCGAGCAATGCCATAATTTCCGAAGAAAGGGTTTTAACCTGAAGGAGAAGAATTTAACTCAGTGTAGAGCAATGCCATCTTTTCTTAGGAATTTCTCATGCTAAAAGAGGGACAGTGGTATGGATATAGATGATCCAGAGGCTTGCCGCTTACAGCGATTAGATGAAGGGAAAGGAGTTGTTGATGTTTGTGTACTGTGAACGAGGCACAACTTTGATGCTAAAAGGTTAATTGGATTAACCAGTGGTTTTCTTATACAAAGCCTAAGAGGAGGCTAATTTCCGCTAGGAAAATCATTATACAAAGCCTAAGAGGAGGCTATTTTGTGTCTCGTACAAAGCCCGAGAGAGAGGCTAAAAGTTTTTTGACCCAGTGGGGCATATCGTTATACAAAGCCTAAGAGGAGGCTAGCAAAGAGTTCGACTCTTGCTTAAGGGATTTATATCTCGTACGAGGCCCGAGATGGAGGCAAAAAAAAGGGTGATTGACTCAACGAGGGAATCTTTTGTGTCTCATACAAAGCCTGAGAGAGAGGCTAAAAGGTTGTTTTGACTCCACTGGGGAGAATTTTGGTATCTCGTACGAAGCCCGAGATGGAGGCTATTGTAACTATTTCAGTTGAGTGACAGATCCAATATACTGATTTAAAAGAGAAAATCAGTTCTTATATGAGTAACACTGTACACAGGGATTTAATTTGAGGATCAAGGATATTTCCTTTTCTTTGAGGAAACGGGAAATCCAAAGGGTATTGAGACTATCCGAGTCTGCGGGTTTCCTTCCTATTTAACGAAGGGTGCTTGAGAATGTCTTTGAGACTCAAGGAAGTTAGACTGTCCAATTCTAGAGTTTTATCTTTTGTACTATGCTTCGAGAAATAGTAGTAGACTCTATGAAAGGACTGTTCTATGAGGATGACTAAGTTCTGTTCCTATACCTCTAAGAGGTCGTCGGGACAATTTGTACGAAGCCCAAGAGGAGGCTGGAATCTTTTAAGAAGCCGACGGGTCCTTGTACGAAGCCCAAGAGGAGACTATCATTCCCGAAGGAAGAGATCATTATACGAAGCCTAAGAGGAGGATATGAATACTTCTAAGAAGCCGTAGGGTCCTTGAATAATGCCCAAGAGGAGGCCGATGCTTTTAAGAAGCCCGTGGGTCTATCATCTCCTTTCCATTAGGAGAGATAACTCTTTTAAATATGAAAACCACTGGTAAACGTGCGAGGTTTACTATCCAGCGACTTTTAGCTTTTAAAGAGGGTTCCTTAGTTAAGGTCCAAGATTATGACCGTAGTGGGTACCCAAACCCCGAGACATTCAAGGCAAGCTATCCACAAGGAATAGATCAAGTCAGGAAAGTTCGAGAATTGGGAAGAAACTCAAAGATGCCATTCACGGAGAATACATTCATCTTGGGGAGTAGAGCTTCTTGACGATTCCTAAGGAGGACAGCCGAAGAGAAGACTGTATCTGGTGCTCCTATTGGGGATCTAGGCGTCTATTTCTACGAATAAATGAAACGGCGTCACTTAGTTCTAGACGCAGCTGCCGGGGAAACTCGAAATATCTATACTATTATTACACAGTAGATATGAGTTTATGAAAGGAGACTTACAGTGAGCAGCCCCATAATACAGTTTATAATATGAAAGCAGTAAATGAAAGCGATAACCACTTACTCGGTTGTAGTGCTTCCATGCTGTTTGGTTAGTTGTTCAACACAGAAAGATTAAAAACAACAGTATATTCAAAATCAAAGGAGAAAGTGCTTTGAAAAAGAAAGATTTGGGGCTTACAGCTCAAGGAGAGGCCCAAGGTTTTATCAGTGAGCGCACTGTTTGAATTTGTACAGAGGGACTTATACAAGTGACTGGGGCCCAAAAAGGTTTTCTGTACAAAGGGATGGGTCTTACACTCTCTCAAGAGGCCCAAAAAGGTTTAAAGAAAAAGAGTGGGGCTTATAACACGAGGGTAGGCCCAAATGATTTTTCGTTTAAAAATGGCGATCGCGCAGAGGTTTTCTTTTAACGCAGAGGGACTTATACAATAAGTGAGGCCCAAAATATTTTGGTTAAAAGGGGGTTGGGTCTTACACTCTAATAGGGGGTTTGATAAAATAAAATATTTTAACATTTTTGTGAATTATTAAAAAAAGAATCAACTCAAAGTCATTAAAACTCAGAGAGAAATTAATTTTTGAATCAATTAAACAAAATCACAAAATTCAAATATTTGAAAATCTGAAAATGGCGCCAAGAACAACAAGCAAGAACACGCGCGTTTTCTGGGTTTCTCAGATTTGCATTTTCTATCCAATCTCTATGAATACGTAATCATAACATCCAATCCACATATCATTATGCTCGCCTCAACCTCACGATCATGTTTATGTACTTTAATTTCATTTAAATTAAACATACAACAAGAAATCACGAAGAAACCTCAAGAACCCTAATTTCTGCATTAAGGCTAGGATTTTTGATACACGATTCAAAAAATGCAATTAATTGAGGGAAAATATTCCATGCATGATTATGAACATATGGCCAAATTATTGTGCGAGGAAATATGCATAGATTGAGAGATGCCCAAGTTTAGGCTTACCTCCAAGTCGTGACAGCAAGTTCAGATGTGATTTTGAGTTGGAGGTGTTACAGATGAGTGGTGATGATCTGGACAGCTTCCCTACACCATATGGAGTGTGTTTGAACACTTGGATTGAATTGAAATGGACTGGATCAGTTTATGGCATCTCAGCTGCAACTTCACTTCAAACTTGTGTGGATGGCAAGTGATTTTTTGAAATTGATGTTTCAGAAGTTATGTGAGTGTTTGATCAGCTCATATGTGATGTATGTGAGGTGTGTGAGTGATTGGTTTGTGCAGAATTGCTCTCAAACTCAAAACCCGATAGCTACCTTGCTAAGAAAGACATTTTTGCCAAGAGAAAGAGATTTTGAGGAAAGCATCTGTTAGATGGCTTTGGTGTACTCAAACTGACCACAATTGAGCTCTATTTATAGTAGAGCAAGTTTGGTTTGCAAGGAATAGTGCATGGCAGCTGGTAAGTAGGTTTCCTCAATGTTGGCCAATGGAAATGAAAGTCTCCTCTAGCCATTGACTAGAGGTTAGGGCACAGAGCTTTGGTCCCCTTGGTCTTGGATAAGTCTTGACTGATTTCAGATGAGAATGGCTCAGTCCATGCCACCTTGATGGTTCCATTGAATGCCTCATTCCAAATTTGAAGTCTTGTCCCTATTTTGGCAACTCTAGGTTCAACATGCTATTCTTTGTTCCTTGGACCTTGGAGGCTTGGCTCAGTGATTGTCCCCTTTGGATTCAATCCTCTGAGGTGTCCAAGTGGATTGGAGCAATTGCAATTGGCTGATTTTGGCAAATCGAGCCAAAATGCAAATTCTGCCTCGCCTTGACAGATTTCAGCATGGCAACTTGCCAATGTTGTATCTCATGATGTAGGTTGAATTTGGCAATGTTCTTGGCCATTTTGGAAAGCCCTAACATGATACAAAAACTGTTTGAACAAGTTTTGTTTTGATCTCTTTTGATTCCAAGTGAAAAATCCCCCTACATTTGGCAAAAAGTGAAGGCAAATCTGACTTAGTGAAAATTTCACTAAGTGTTGGAAAAAGTGACTTTTTCACTTTTCAGCCACTTTGATCACTCCATAACTCAAAATCCTTAATGAATTGGAATGACTTGTAGTTGAAGTTTTTGTAGGTGATAATGAGGGCTACAAATCCATCTTTGGATGAGAAAAAATGGCCTTGTGGTTTAGGAGTTATGGTCCTCCAAAGTTGGTACCCTTGCCACTTTATTTTTAACTTAGAAAAATTTCTAAGTTTTATGGTTACCCCTTTTACAAGTTATATCACTTTTCTTGATTTTTCTTGATGAATGATGATTCAAATCATACATTAACATCATTTTAGGGTTAAAAATCCATTTTGGTGAAAAATCTCAAAAAGTCAAAGTTGACTTTTGTGCACAGTTGACTTTTTATAAGATGAATTCCAAACTGTGCAATTCTTCAGGAAATCATGTCCTTGACCTAAATCAAACTTGATGGACATGTTCCATGGGTGTCATAGGGTATATTCAATCATGTATTAGGGTTTGGGAGCATGTCTTGGTCAAAAGTCAAAGTTACAGTTGACTTTTCCCTTAAAACCCTAATTGTGGTGCAGATGAAAATGAAACTTGTTGCTCAAGCTTCTTGGATCAATCCATTGTTCCAAATGGATCAATATGGTGTATTAGAGACCTTCAAATCATGTCTTGAGGTCTTGGCTCATGGTTTGTCCCAAAAGTCAACTTAGGGGTGAATTAGGTCAAGAAACCCTAATTCCTGATTTTTGATGAATGCATCCCCTGAGGCAAAATTGACTTGATGCATGGGTCCATGAGGTTCCATGGAGTATATTAGGTCATGTTTTGGATCATTTCCTTATGCCCAGATGAAAATTTCCATCTAGAGGCCCTGGTTGACCAAAACCCTAATTTGGTGACACTGTCGATCTTGAGACTTGATCCACCTAGAAGGGAGCAGCCTTGTGCTTAATCCTTGAAGTGGGAGTCCTTTTTGATCCATTGTGGATGTTTGAGAGATTAGACAAGTTGAAGATCATGTCATTTCTTGATTGATCCTTTGTCTAAAGCTCAGAGAGGGCTTGAAACCCTAATTTTGATTGTATTGGATGCTCACCATCTTTGGGGAGACTGATGAAGCATAAAGGTACATCCATATTGTGATGATGATTTTCACAATGATGGGAAATCTAAGTGGTCAAAATTTGGGGTATTACAGATGCCCCTATTTAATCTTCTTGGACCCGAAGGTATGAATGACGAAGGGATTCGAGCATTCGGGGTGCAAGAGGATTAAATATCGGAATATCTGAAATTTTGATGGTGGTTATGAATGGTAGCTTACACATTCATCTTCTTTAACTAAGCAATGATGCTTAGAAAAGGTAAACTTCCCCTCGATCCTGGTCTTCAGCCAAGGAACTAGTCTCAGTTTTCTTTTGAAATAAACCTCCCCTCGTTCTTGGTTTCCTACCAAGGAACTGGTCTTAGTTTCTGATTTAAACTTCCCCTCGATCCTAGTTTCTTACCAAGGAACTGGTCTTAGTTTCTGATTTAAACTTCCCCTCGATCCTGGTTTCCTACCAAGAACTGGTCTTAGTTTCTTTTGTCAATAAACTTTCTTGACAAGGGACGCTATTCATAGCGGCTTTCCTCAAACTTCTCGCCGAATTTTCCTGGGGAGATGCCATTTGAGTGGAAAAAGTTTTGATGTCAGACTTGCTGGGGAACCCAGTCGTCTGAGTTGTAGAGTTGTACAAACTTCTCCGTTGGAGACGCCATTTGTTTCTACTGGGGAAAACGATTCTCTTGAGAGACTGTTTTCGTTTGGGATCTTTCATCATACTTTTCTCGGGATCTTCCCGGAGAAACGCCATATGATGGGGTCCAATTTTGTGGGGCCGATGACCTTTTCATCAGCGGCTTTTTGGAGAAATACTGATGTACTGCCGAATCTCTGATCACGAGGCTTTCTCTGTGGATTTTCCTTAATCCGGGAAAGCAAGGATATCATCTTCAATGGCGAAGAGTGACATCTGTTGAAGGTTCTCTGATCTTTCAGAGGTTCAAGTTATCAAAGTGGTTAAGGACCGACTCTGATCTAAAGATACACTGGTGGCGAGATTGTGCAGACGCAACACTTCCTGACGAGGAAAGAACTGACAAACTCGATTGAGAAAACTGTTTATCACTAGGGGACAAGACCGGCTCAAGTGATAGTGATGCAATACGAAATGCGAACGCAAATAAAATGCATGAAGTATGTATGTATATGCTGACAAAACAGACGCGACATACAGACTAATGGATGAACACAATTGGATACTCGGCCATCGCGGGGCGAAGAAGTACCGTTGATTCAAAAATAGCAATTCCACCTTGCTTAGAAGAAATAGTCCACGCGGGGAGCTATGTCGATCGGGCTTAGGAGATGAAAACTCGGTCGAGGCGTGTCAGACGAAACAAGGTCTCTGACACAGTTGATCCCTTCATTCAGGCATACTGGCTTAGAAGGAGTACTTTGATTCTGCACTTTGAAATTCGCTTACTTCGGGAGAAGCAATCGATGTTCTTCTGATGTTCAACAGTCAAAAGAAATGCCATCTTTAATTTAAAAGCAGAAAAAGTTTTAACAAGTAAATTCATTTTTGTTTTATTTCAAGAATCGCTGATTAAGTTTAAACAACGTCGTTCTGTAAAGCTAAAGCAAGTTAAGAATTACAAACAAAAGCACAAAGGCTCAAATTTTATTGATAAGATGGAGATCAGCCAAACGCGTGATTCCAAAGAGTATATACAAAGTTAGAAAATGGTAATTTACAGGGAAAAGGGTTACGTTGAAACATAACGACCACTATCCTTCTACCAACTTTGAATTCGGGACATCCTGGGCTTCCGTCGAAGATGGCCTTTGACTGGAGATTTCCTCCGATAGATGATGCTGTAACTGCTGCTGAGGGACTTGCCTCTGTTGAACATAGTTACTTGCCATTATCCCTAATTTTTGCCTGGATTGTACTATGAGATTTCCAATCCATCAGGATGATTTTTTTTCCATGTCTCTAACTTTTGCCTGGACCGCCCTTTCGGGTTTTCAATCCACCGAGACGTTTTTTTTTTTAGTTTAGGCGAAGTATTTCTTGACTACATCAACATTCGTGGGGTAGGAAAATTCCTCTCCGTCCATGGTTGCAAGTCTCAAGGCGCCGCCTGAGAAAGCTTTCATGACCACATAGGGGCCATCATAATTCGGGGTCCATTTGCCCCGAGAGTCAGTGAGAAATGATTGTATCTTCTTGAGCACGAGGTCTCCTTTTCTGAAGACACGAGGTCGTACTTTTTTGTCGAACGCCCTTTTCATTCTCTGTTGATATAACTGACCGTGGCATAGTGCCGTGATTCTCTTCTCTTCGATCAGGTTCAGTTCGTCGTGTCGACTTCGACACCATTCAGCTTCGGTGAGCTGAGCTTCCATCAATACCCTGATTGACGGGATCTCTACTTCTATGGGAAGCACTGCCTCCATGCCATATACTAGAGAGAAAGGGGTAGCCCCTGTTGAAGTACGGACAGATGTGCGATAACCATGAAGAGCAAAAGGTAACATCTCGTGCCAGTCTTTATAGGTTACAACAATCTTTTGAACGATCTTCTTGATGTTCTTGTTAGCCGCTTCTACCGCTCCGTTCATCTTGGGTCGGTAGGGAGATGAGTTATGGTGTTCGATCTTGAACTCTATACACAACTCTTTCATCATCTTATTGTTCAAGTTAGATCCATTATCAGTAACGATCTCGCTTGGAACACCATAACGGCAGATGATATTATTTTTGATAAATCGGACCACCACTTGTCGGGTTACATTGGCGAATGACGCTGCTTCGACCCACTTGGTGAAATAGTCAATGGCTACCAGGATGAACCGATGTCCGTTTGAAGCCTTGGGCTCAATCATACCAATCATGTGATTCCCCAAGAAAGAACTTTGAGATGTGATGGCGGTACATGAATTTTGTCGGAGTATATCTGACACTTGTGACACCTCCTCATGTACTTGTAGCAGTCGGATTCCATTGTCAACCAATAGTACCCTGCTCTCAGAATTTTTCTCGCCATTGTGTGTCCGTTGGCATGAGTGCCAAAGGATCCTTCATGAATTTCTTTCATGATCATGTCTGCTTCTGGTCTGTCGACACATCGGAGCAAAACCATGTCAAAATTTCTCTTATAAAGAGTGTCACCGCTCAGGAAGAAGTTTCCAGCCAATCTTCTGAGGGTTTTCCTATCTTTTCTGAGTGCCCCAGATGGGTACTCTTGTTTCTGAAGGAAGCATTTGATATCGTGATACCAAGGTCTGTCGTCTATGACTGCTTCAATCATGAAGATGTAAGCGGGCCGTTCAAGGCGCATGATGTCGATCTTAGGTATGTCATTCCATCGACCTACACTAATCATGGAAGAGAGAGTGGCTAATGCATCAGCCATGTGATTCTCATCACGAGGGATGTGATGAAAGTCGACTCTGTTGAAGAAGGGTAACAACCTTCTTGCATAGTCTTTGTAAGGAATCAATCCTGATTGGTATGTGTTCCAATCTCCTTTTATCTGATTGATAACCAAGGCTGAATCGCCGTATACGTCCAAGTTTTTGATCCTTAAATCAATCGCTTCTTCGAGACCCATGATACATGCTTCGTATTCGGCCTCGTTGTTCGTACATTTGAACGTAAGTCTGGCAGTGAAAGGAATGTGGGAACCCTGAGGGGTAACAATGATTGCCCCAATTCCGTTTCCATAATGATTGACTGCTCCGTCAAAGATAAGTCCCCACTGGGAACCTGGTTCTGGCCCTTCACTGGGTAGCGGTTCATCGCAATCTTTCATTTTTAGATACATGACATCTTCGTTTGGGAAGTCAAACCCGATTGATTCTTGATCGTCAATCGGTTGATGAGCCAAATGATCGGCTAAAATACTTCCTTTAACGGCTTTCTGAGCGTGGTACTCTATGTCATATTCTGATAGTAACATCTGCCAACGGGCAATCCTTACCGTGAGAGCAGGTTTTTCGAAAACGTACTTGATTGGATCCATTTCGGAGACCAACCAAGTAGTATGACGAATCATGTACTGGCGAAGACGTTTGGCTGCCCAAGCCAAAGCGCAACAAGTTTTCTCAAGCCTTGTGTACCGAGTCTCGCAATCGGTGAATTTCTTGCTTAGATAGTAAATGGCAGACTCTTTCCTTTTAGTTTCGTCTTGTTAGCCAAGTACACATCCCATTGAGCCCTCTAGGACTGTGAGGTAAATGATTAGTGGTCTTCCTTCCACTGGAGGTGATAAGATCGGAGGATTCAACAGGTATTTCTTAATACTGTCGAAGGCGGTTTGGTAATCTTCTGACCAAACGCAATCCTGGTTCTTTTTCAATAACTTGAAAATCGGCGCACAAGTGGTGGTCATAAGGAATATGAATCTGGAGATGTAGTTCAAACGTCCCAGGAATCCTCTGACTTGTTTTTCAGTTTTCGGAGAAGGCATTTCTTGAATGGCTTTGACCTTGTCATGATCAACCTCAATTCCTTTCTGGCTGACGATGAACCCTAGCAGTTTCCCTGAACGGATACCGAAGGTGCACTTGTTGGGATTCAAGCGGAGCTTGAATTTTCTTAGACGTTCGAACAATTTTGACAGATGTTCAACGTGCTCATCCTCTGTTCTTGATTTTGCAATCAAATCATCGACATATACCTCGATTTCTTTGTGTATCATGTCATGAAACAGAGTAGTCATGGCCCTTTGATAGGTTTCCCCGGCGTTCTTCAAACCGAACGGCATTACCTTGTAACAAAAGGTACCCCATGGGGTAATGAACGAAGTTTTCTCCATGTCTTTCGGCGCCATTTTGATCTGGTTATAGCCCGAGAATCCATCCATGAAGGAGAATACTTTGAACATTATTGTGCTGTCAATCAACATGTCAATGTGTGGTAAAGGAAATTCGTCCTTTGGACTTGCCTTGTTTAGATCTCTATAATCAACACACATTCTAACCCTTCCGTCCTTTTTGGGAACGGGTACGATGTTGGCTAACCATTGAGGATATTCAGATGTAGCGAGGAAACCCGCGTCGATCTGTTTCTGTACCTCCTCCTTGATTTTGATGGCCATGTCCGGGTGAGTGCGTCTCAACCTTTGCTTTACTGGCGGACATTCCGATCTTAACGGTAAGTGATGTTCCACGATGCTGGTATCCAACCCTGGCATATCCTGATAGGACCAAGCGAATACATCGGGGAATTCTTTGAGAAGCTTTATCAAACTTTCTTTGACAGTTGGACTGAGCAGTGCTCCGATCCTAATTTCTTTTCTCTCTTTTTCTGAACCCAAGTTTACCATTTCCAACGGCTCTTTGTGAGGTTCAATGGACCTTTCCTCTTGTCTGAGTAGTCGGGAGATCTCTTCTGGAATTTCGTCGTCATTTTTTTCTTCAGCCTCGAATACCTGGAACTCAAAGTTGGGCGAAGGCATCGGATCGTATGTTTCAACGGGGTATAAAACAAGCAATCTGCATGACGTGATGATTCGTGTTTAGAAGAGATAGAGAAAATGTAAGTGTGTGCAGTGTATTTATTTTACTGCTTGTTTTTATTATTGAATGTTTTTTTTTTAGGATTACCATTTTCTGAAAAAGCAAAAAGAGAAAACAGCAATTAATGCGAAAATTACAGAACGACGTTATTTTATTAATGAACAAGTCGAATCTCGAAACTACAGCCCTATAAAACAGAACTCTGTCGCTTTAGGCAAAGCGAAGAGGGAAATTTACAAAAAGCGAGCCCTATCCAAACATCCGTTTCACCTGGGCAGGGTGAAAGGTTAAAGATGGCAATTACTTTGACTGGCGAACGACCTTCGGAACCTCGATGGCAACCCATTGGCGGCGAACTCCTTAGTGAATCACAAAGTCTGGCACCTTCCTTGATTTGTCTTCAGAAATGACGCTGATTTCTGGTGGAGCAGGATCATTGGAATCTGTCTCCCAAGCAGAATTGTCGTAGGAGGATTCCTCTGTTGCATTTTGCATAGCATTGGTGCTCTCAGCTGTATCTCCCCATCCAGTTGACTGGATATGTTCGAGCCTGATACGAGAGCTTTCGGGAGCGGTGTACTTGACCATAAAGTCGTATTTTCCACTTGGTTGTCCCAAAGTGTCCCAAACTTCTTTGGAACTGGAGAAATCATCCCTTTCGATGACGTTGACCTCAGGAAAAGCATAGTTGATGAATTCAAGTCCTGCGAACGTTGCAAATTCATCTTCATGTTGAGTAGTCTCTGAATGACCTGAGTGTTGATCCCATGACATGGCGGGGACACAGGTATTCTGTTCAATGATGGTCAGCTGAGTTTCATTACTCGGCTGACTTTCTTGCCCCAAGTTTCCTGGGTAAGGCTGCCACATTGGCAGACCATCCATCGGGCCATAGTAATTGCGATCAAAGTTTTCTTTCATCAGAGTGTCTTTCTCTAATGAATTTGGCGGAGCACGGCATCCTTCTGGATCACAATCTCCGTAGATCATTTCGACATCTGATCTTGGTATAAATCTCGGACTTTCTGTAGGAAAGCAAAAAGGCATTGGCACCTCTTCCTGAGACATATAGCCGTCCTTGTTAAGGTAGGACTTCCATTCTTCATCTGTGTCAGAGGGATCTTCCTCATTGATAGCATGAACTGTCTGAGACACAGGGTGAAGAAAACCTTCACTGTGGAAGAAGTTTTGAAGGGGATGAAGACTTTCATCGTTGGCGGCTGTCTGGGTACAGGTCGCAGAAAAACCAAGACCCTTCTTTGTTTTATTGTCAATAGGAATGACAAGCCGTCCCCATCCGGTTGTATCGGTACTCTCGACCGCTTTGATAGCATCGTTGTATGAGGAAATCGAGGTTCCTCCTTCAGATTGATCGTTCTTGCTCATCGATAGTGCTTGGAACTGAGTTCCAATAACCTCCTCGGGTTCCACACAAGTAGATAATGATAAGTTGCTTACAAGCAAGGCTTGTTCTCCACAGACCGTGACAAGTTGATCGTTCTGGGCGAACTTTAGCTTTTGGTGTAGGGTCGAAGTGACCGCTCCAGCCTGATGTATCCAAGGTCTTCCTAATAAACAACTGTATGTTGCCCGGATGTCCATGACCTGGAAAGTGACTTGGAAAGTGTGATGACCAATAGTTATGGGAAGATCCACTTCGCCGATAACTATTTTTCTGGATCCGTCGAATGCTTTGATGATGACCTCGCTGACTCTCATCGGAGGGCCCTTAAATGATAATTGCGTCAAAGTGGACTTCGGCATAACATTCAGGGCTGACCCTGTGTCTACCAGTACGTTGGCTAAAGCATCGCCCTGGCAGTTAATTGTAATGTTGAGCGCCATGTTATGACGGCGACCCTCTTCGGGTAATTCCTCATCACTAAATCCCAAATTATTGCAGGAAGTGATGTTAGAGACAATACTATCGAACTGTCTGACTGTTACATCCTGTTCCACAAAGGCTTGCTCCAAGACTTTCTATAGAGCCTCCCTATGTGCTTCTGAACTGAGTAACAGTGATAATACCGAGATCTTTGAAGGAGTTTGCAACAACTGATCAACAATGTTATATTCACTCCTTTGGATGAGCTTCAGCATCTCATCATTATTTTTCGAATGGTCGGGATTACTGGATTGACCGACTGGTGGATCAGGAATTTCCGCCTGAAGTTCCTTTTCTTTGTTGGATTCTCCAACCCCTCGGTTGAAGATTCGACCGCTCCGTGTTACACGACTGATGTCTGCAATATTCACGACGGAGGGTAATGGAATTCCCTTTCCATTCTTGATTATTGTTGCACCGTATTTATAAGGGATTGCCTTAGCTGATTCATACGGTAGTGGCCCCGGTAGATAGATGACTATGGGAACCTTCTGATTTTTCTGACCATCATAAGTAACCTTGATCCGTTTCCGGTTGGGAACTCTAGATTTGTCAAGTAGAGGGATGATGGCAAAAACATCCCTGGTCCTGTGATGACCAGAGATCGTGACAACATCCTCAACTTGCTCAGCAAGGTAGTTCGGCGACCAAATGATGGGTCCTGAACCTGGATATGGACGAATTTCTCCATGATCGACCTGACCCTGAAGAGCTGCTCTCACAAGGTAACACCCTTGGTTACTTTCCGAACAGACGCTACAATGGTCATAATTGTGTGGTGGCACCTGGCCACGCCCACTTTAAATGCAATACAACCTCACTAGGTTATCTTCCATTGATCAGACATCCTGACTTTGACGACGAGTAGGATTCCTGTTATTGATATTAATCCATTGAGTATCTTCGTCCATATAGATTGGCATCCACCAGTTATTTAACAAGTGCTGAAGTGCCTTATGGACAAGGGTACAACCTTGATCGTTTTTGCAACCTGCTTTACAGTTTTGGTAATCATGTGATATTAAGAATCCGAGTCGGACCTGCTCAGCATGTAACTCTACCAGGTTGGTATTCATTACGCGGATATCGAAGATCTGAACCATATTGATTTGATAGGAGTTTCTATCATGGTAGTCTTGGATCCATCCAAGATCCATCTGACGCTGGAGGGCCTCTTGTATGAAAGAACATCCCTGTTTGTTTACCGAGCAAATCAGACAGGAACTGTAATCGTGCCGCGACAGATTATGATACTGGCTTTGCCTTGAGTGCATCGCCACCAAGTTGACATTCATTACACGGATGTCGTGGTTTTGAATGACGTTAGAATTCGTAGAGACCATGTTAACTCCACGAACTCGGTGCTCTTGGATCCATCCGAGATCCATCTGTTCCTGCAGAGCTGCTTGCACCACAGAACATCCTTGGTTATCTTTAGAGCAGATATCACACTGGTGATAGTTATGAGGTGGCACATGTCCATATCCACTCTGTCTATAATGCATCTTGACCAGATCGGTCCCCAATAAGAGTACATCGTGAATTTGATAGACATTGTTAGTCTCTTTCTCAATCAGATTGACTGCAGCCTTCTCATGTTGAGGCAGTGGGTTCGTAAGAACATTAGGATTCGTATCCTTGAAAGATAAGAGCCCGCTCCTAACAAGCTTTTGCACGTCGGATTTGAAATTGAGACAAGTCTCAATGTTATGCCCTGAACCTCCTTGATGATAAGGGCATGTTTGATCCGCTTTAAACCAAAAAGGCGGATTTTCAGGTACTGTAAGAGGAGACTTAGTCTGGATGTGCCCCTTGGCTAGCAGTAACGGAAACAGTTCTGCGTACGTTACAGGTATAGGATCAAATCCTGGTGGCCGTGTTGTACGGTTGTTGTTGTATGGAGGACGAGCCTGCTGAAGAGGCTGTTGTGTCCTTTGTTGGTCAGGTTGGCTCTGCGCAACCTGAGGTTGATACATAGGAACGGACGCGGGGCTGATAGCAGGAGTAACAGCTGCTACTGGCTGATAACGACGCCTTTGCTTTCCGAGAGAGATATTCCCAATATCTTGCTCTTTTTTCTTAGGGAGAGCACTACCGTATTTTTTAGTACCGCTCGTTGATCCAGTGTCTTTTACCAAACGTCCTTCTCGGACGGCTTCCTCAAGACGTACACCCATGCCGACCATTTCGGTGAAATCACTGGGCGTACTGGCAATCATTCGGTCATAGTAAAATGAGCTTAAGGTCTTTAAGAAGATCTTTGTCATCTCTTTTTCCTCAAGAGGTGGACAAATTTGAGCAGCAATTTCACGCCACCTTTGAGCATACTCCTTAAAGGTTTCCTTGTCCTTTTGCGACATTGATCTGAGTTGATCTCTGTCGGGTGCCATGTCCAAATTGTATTTGTATTATTGGACGAAGGCAGTGCCAAGATCTCTGAAAGTACTGATCGTGGCACGGTTTAAACCCATGTACCATTTGAGTGCGGCACCGGTTAAACTATCCTGGAAGTAGTGAATCAGCAGGTCCTGATTCTCCGTCTGAGCTGACATCCGCCGAGCGTACATCACCAGATGGCTCTGAGGGCAAGAGTTACCCTTGTATTTTTCAAAGTCGGGCACTTGGAACTTGTGCGGGACTTTCACATTTGGGACCAAGCAGAGGTCTGCGGCGTCCTTCCCAAATAGATCCTGACCGCGAATGGCTTGCAGCTCTTTCTGCATTTCCAAGAACTGTTCCTGGAATTCATCCATTCTGTCAAACATAGTTTCCTTCTTACCAGAAGGTGTCCGTGGAATCTGTCCTTCCGGGACAGTGTGCACCACAGGGGGTGGTACCGCGACTACGGCAGTAAGTCTTGGCGCTTCCCGAAGTTTGTAACCTTCAGGAGTCTTGAGTATGCCCCTGGCATCTTCGCTTTCCCGAAGTTTGTAACCTTCAGGCCCAGCGGCTTCTGTTGCGATTCCCTGATCTTCAGTGATCGGCGGAACATATCCTTCTGGGATATAGTTAACAGGCATGCCCCAAGGACAAACTTTCGGTATCTGATACCTAGGATCATACGTTTCTATGATGGGCGTTGAGGTGATCTCTGAGATCACAGTTCTTTGTAGCTGAGCTTCTGCCATGGCTTGCATGTCGTTACGAAGCTTTCTCATATCCTCTCTCAGAGTGTCGATCTCTTCTTTCAACTCTCTGTTTTCTTCCTCAAGATCATCCATCTTTTTCTGACGATTGGCCCGAGTATTATACGAATGAGACAGTTTGACTCTAGAATCGAGACACAAACGTGAGATTCGTAGGTAAGGAGAATACGCGATGTGAGAATGATGAATGCAATGATTATATTAATTGTTTTTAGGTTTAAATAAAATAAACTTCGACAATTAGATTGCAAATATCAAACAGTGGGAAAACCCCTTTTTATTGAAATTCAAAGGATTACAGAAATGGAAATACATTAGATTACAAAGTGCAGAAACAGAAACCTAAACTAATGGGTCCCGAGTCCTCTTTGAGGAGAAATCGGGTGCTGACTCTGGTGCTTTCCTTTTCCTTGACCGGGGAGCTTGGGCCGTTGTCGGGTTGTCATTCCTTTGCCAGGTGAAAGGAGTGAGCAAATTCCTTTGGTCATCTTGATTCTCTACAGCATGCTGCTCCAAAATTTCAATCAGAGCATCTTTCTCTTTTAGTAGTTGCTGTATTTGGATACACTCTACGTCGAGGGTGCGGTACTTGTTCTTCCAAGACCTTCTTTCCTTTTGAACTTTGTTGAGAGTAACCTGAAGCCTTTCAGTTTCCGTCATGAAGTACATGACAATTTCCCTCGGCGGAAGAATTCCGTAACGAGGATAAGGCATCTTTAGCTTGAGAGCTCTAGTTTGTACCCAATGGAGATAAGGCTCCACCGAGACACAGTCCGGTTTTCCCAGAGACTCTCGTCCTTTCTTATGAACATGTTTCCAAGCTTGCACTATTTCCATCTTTAGTGCTCTGTCGTTTTCTCCTTCTTTGAAGAAAATACCTTCCAGATGAACACCCAGTGGGATGTGTCTCATCGGGTATCCAAATTGACGAAGAACTAATATCGAATGATAGTTGATTCCTCCTTTAGTTCCTATGAGGGGTACGCTGGGGAAGTTTCCACAACGGTCAATGATTCTGATTCCCTCATAAATCCTATTACACCAATCTATATCAGAATTGGTGAGAGACATGATCTTCTGTGACCAACGTAAGACACTCTTGCAATCCCAAAAAGCGGCAGACTTGGGCAAGTGAGAGATAAACCACTTGTAAAGCAAAGGTACACATCATGTGATCTCCCCTCCGCTGTACAAATTTCCTAAGTGTACAGAATGATACGCATCTGCGAGCAAAGGCGGCACAGGGTTTCCAATGAGAAAAACCTTAATAGCGTTGATATCGACGAAGTTATTGATGTTGGGAAACAAAAATAATCCGTAGGTGAGCAAGACAAAGATGCTTTCAAAAGCAGTCCCGTTCCCTATACTAGCGAAGTATAGAGCTTTTTTCGTCAAGAACTGGGCTAGCAAACCTTGGATGCCACCCTTAGTGGTCATGTGAGTCTTGACCTCAGACTCGTCCAAATGAATTGCTATTGCAATAGTCTGATTCTTTGGAATTTCTTCCAGTCCAGAAAATGGAGCTCGATCAGTGATATGTAAATCAGTCAGATGAGAATACTCCTCCAGCGTTGGTGCCAGCTGGTAATCCGGGAATGTGAAACAATGATAAACCGGATCGTAGAACTGAATGAGCGCGTCCATGATCCCCTTAATCACATGGACTCTTAACAGTGGTAGGAAACCATCGTGCTTGGCTCTGAAAGCCTCTGGGTTAACGATCATCCTCGCTAACTTTCTCAAATCCCCTAGCTTTGGAACCTTGAAGGTATACTGGTGAGTTCTCCTTCTACCGAAATCCATTAATGCAATCTTTTTCTCTGATATTTGCAATCACAGTCTTAGTTTAATTTGAAAAACAGAGAGACTAGAAGAGAAACTTTTTTGAATGTTTTAATGTTTTATTAAATGAATGCATGAATGCAGCACACAAAAACATAGAAAAAACATGGGGTCAGAGGGTCGTTGTCATGAAGTCAAGGCTCTACCCATCCCCAACGGTTTATATTAGGGTGATTTTTGTACCTGTACTCATTATCATCAGCTCCTCCCAGGAAAACAAAACAACAAGCGGATCGCCAGCGAGTTGTGTGCAATCTTAGAGTAAGTGCTATTTGTCGCTCCCGAAAAGATTCGCATCCAACGGTACAAACGCGAGAGTGGCGCAAAAGAACACAGAGTCGCCAGCAAAGTGTATCTATCCCAAGAGAGGGAAAGGAAACACTGCGTAAACCTGAAAGAAGGGAAAGAGCACGGTCACGCGACCGAGAGAAAGGGTACGGCAGTCAGTTACGCGAAGGGAAGATGTTAGCACCCAACACGTCCATCGTACTCGATGGGATCCACGCTTGCTGTCTGCATCAAAGGGTGTCGTCGTCTGGAACTCCATTGCTACTGGACCGGCGAAGAAACGAGAACGGAAAAAATAGAGAAATGAAGAAGAAAAGAAAAGGAAGTGACTCGATTAGGACATCGCTCGTCCTATGCCTACGTATTCCCTCGTGCAATGGGAAAGTCAGAGTCAACGTAGTTCGGACGGGAACTGGGGGAAGGTTGCTCGTCGAGATATCGCATCTCGTGCCTACGTATCCTCAATCGAACGAGAGAGAGGAATCAGAGCAAACGGAGTTCGACCTACGTGTCGAAAAGAGACAAAAAGGTGAAAAAGAAAGGTTGTGCTCGGAGAGATCTCGCACGATCTCCTGCCTACGTATCTCGCTCGCACGCGAGAATCAGAGCGACGTAGTTTCCTTCACTAGGGATGGAAAGGTGGAAGGGTCTCAATCGCATGGGTGCGAGAGAAGAGTCTCAATCGCAAGGGTGCGAGAGAAGGGTGCTCGCCAAGGATAGGGATCCTCGTGCCTACGTATCCTCAATCGGACGAGAGAGAGGAAGTCAGAGCGTCTGTAGTTCGTGGGAACGACCACGAAACAAGGGGAGGAAATTGGTGAAAAATGGAGAAGGTAGCCCGCCAAGATCTACGCAATCTTGTGCCTACGTATCTTTACTCGGACGAGAATAAAGAATCAGGGCAGTCGTAGTTCGTGGGAACGACCACGAAACAAGGGGAAAACGGGATCAGTCTCGATCGCACGGGTGCGAGAGAAAAGAGTCGGGACTCACGGAAAGTCTAAAGGGGAAACTGAATCCTACAAGTTATCATGCGAAATGGCCCTAAGGTCAGGATCAAGAGGGGAGCTAACCTAATGTTATCATGCTTGGATTGAGAGCCTAATGTCTATCCTACTCCGAGCTTAATCAGAAATTAAGTCGGACTAGGAGCCTTAAGGGAGCAGGCGAATACAGAGTTATCAACAAGTAAACACCAGACAGCTCAATCACAAAGAAAACCAAATATGGAACCAAGTTAGGAGAAACTCAAGTACAAAGAGAAAATCAAGAATTAATCAGAAATTAATCATGATAGGCACCAAAATTAATCAACAATTAGTCAAGAATTCCAAGTTAAAATTAAAGTGCTAATTAAAAAACAAGATTCTAAGTAAAAAGAGTTAATTAAAAATTAAACCTAAAATTGATTCAAGTTAGTTTCTAAGATTTAAACTACTTAGTATTAAAACTAAAAAAACAAAATAAAGTTCTAAATTCGAAATTAAAACTAATATTCAAATTATGATTGAAATCTAAATTCTAAATCAAAATTAAGTTCTAATTAAAAAAAAAAAAACCAATCTAATTGCTAAGTCAAAATTAATTGTTAATTAAAACTAATTATCTAAACTTAATTAACAAATATCAATTAACAAGACAAACAAACAAAAACAAATAACAAAAATGGTGCAGTCCGATAATTAAGAGGTGGGAACATCAGTCCAGGCGAATGGGCCTTGAAGTTCAGGCCCAAAGAACTCATCAAAATGCCAAGGGGGTACGGAGAGTAGCTGGGGAGTGCGATTGGAAAAAAAACAAATGGGCTTTATGCAACCCGGTCCAAACATTGGCATAATGTTAGTAAAAAAGAAACCCTAATGGTCTCCCACCCACAAATCCGCCTCCCTCGCCTTTCCCTTCCACTTCGTCTCCTCTGTTACGCTCCTCTCAATTCTCCTTCTCAATTCATCCTCTCCAAATCGCCTCACCGAAATCTTCCCCGCCGGCACGACATCACCACCTTCCTCGTTCACTAATCCCCCTCACCTTCACCGCCGCGCCAACAGCCTCCCTCTGTTACTTTTTCGTATCTCCTTCTCCGCCCGAATCGCCGCCGTTAATGGCTTCCTCGTTGTCTTCTGTTCACTACGCACCACCGGCCTCACTCTCAGTACTTCGTCTCCAACGAAACAACGCCGTGAAACACTCACGACCTCACCTTGCTCTCTCGGCTTCAACTCATTTCACACAACTCGCCGCGAAAAATCAAACATGACAAAGATCTCAAGTTACAGAAAAGATACCACCAACCAACTAACAACATCAAAAATGGAATCGACAATAGTCATATTGCGAAATCAAGGCTTGGATCGAAACTGACGTACCTACCGGAGAGAGTCCGGTGCCCCTTCGAATCAACGACGACAAATAGAAATCCAGGTAATGTTGCTCTCAATCCTCCTCTTTCAGTTGTTGAATTTTCTGCTACTCTGAAATCGCTGCGCGACCGGTTGCAAAGTGTTGATGTTGTTGTTTTCTTGAATTGTAGATGATGAAGATGGAGTGGTAGCAGGAATAACAGAGTTACCAGATTTATGACGAAGACGACAATACTTCGAACCACTGCAACATGTACGAAATCCGCATCGGTCTCGCTTTCGGTTTGTATTCCTCTTTCTTCTTCCTCTAATCCTCTCTTCTTGCTGGTGAAAACAGAGCGTGAAGCATATCAATTATTGATTGTTCTTCGTGTCTGCTCAATCTTCTTCTTCTCTGCACTGCTTTGCGATTCTGATTTGAAAAATAATGTGGAGTTTGTTGCAGGTTTGAAGTGTTGAAAATGAGGAAGGGTGAAGGTTGGAGCGTGATGTTGATTTACTGCAAGTTTTGTAAGTTTTTGAATGGGAGAGGATGAGTGATGAAGAAACTTGCAGAGCTAATGGAAAATGGGAGAAGAGAATTGAATCGTGAGCCCCCGGGATCCCCAAATTGTGAAGCATATCCAACTTTTATACAAGAAATCAGGGAGGGGTAGAATAGGTACTTGAATTGGAATTCTGTTAGAGATATTTCTTTGTGAAATCCGTTAGAGTGGTGTGTAGAAATTGTGATTCTGTTATCTGTTCCCTCCTTTCACGCGTTTTGCACCAACTTTATGGAATTTTTTTGTTGTGAGTGAGCTGTGGAATGATGTCACAAGTTTTCACTGCTTGCAATTTATTTTCTGTTGGGACTTTTTTTTTTAGAAATTGTCACGAATTTGCTTATGTATTGTAACCTCTGATGCGCTTTTCTTTTTACTGAAATGGATGCTATGGTTAAAAGTTGTGATTTGCTAATGTGGACTTTTGTGATTTTTCCCTTTTTTTGAATTTTCCTGTGCAATATATGTTAATCAAAATAAAACAACTCTCTAAGCAACCACTAAAATATTGCCCATCTGCACACTCAGGACGTTCATGGGCTGCACAGCGTTCAATTGATGAAGTATTAATCAAGTAGTCCACCCAATGCAAGCTCAGGCAGAAATCCATTCTCTTCTGTGGCCATTATATGATGGTAACTAAACAGTGATAACTTTGGATTTTGACATAGATATTTGGAATTAAATTTAAAAATGATTAATGGAAAATTGGACGTGGCTTATTTAATTGTATAATGGATTAGAAGTGGGTTAGAAATGAATATCAAAATGGTTATGGATTGAAAATGTGGATATGGTATCTTGGATATGAAGTATGTTTTTGGAAATTGAAATGGGAATGGATAATAAAAAAATGGATTTTTTTATAATGGACTTAAAATGGATGTTTGGAAAAAGTTTAGTAATGGATAACCAAAATTTAAGAAAAAAATGTGGATTTAGGAATTGAATTGGATATTCAAAAGTGGATAAAAAATGAAAATGGTTGATGGATTAAAAACAATGAGTTTGGATATGGATAGAAAATGGATAACCAACTGAATTCAAAACCAATCACCAACTTTCCACAAGCCTCTGACAAAATAGTCACAGTTACCACTGAACAATCTGGCCACTCACATGATCCACTAGAGAATCTCAACCGATAACTATCCACCAGCTCAACTGTAAATAAGAACTCCAATTCTCCCTGGTATGCTGATAAATCTCGAAGAAGATGTTTTGAACTGAGAAGAAATTAAAACCTGATTCACACCAATGGACCTCTGACCCAAAGCCTTTGATGAATCCTCTGAATAAGAATATTACAAGGAGCATAATTCAACCTCTTGCTCCAACTTAACCTGAAATAGAAACCAACTAAACCACCTCTGAATAGGGCGAACGCCGATAACAAGAAAACCCTTCGATCCCATGTCTTAAGAGACCAATGCAATGATATGATTATGAGTATGACCTAATGATGCAAATGAAAAGGAAACATAAGCCAGAAAAGGTGTGGGGCAAATTTTGGGGTGCTACAGCTGCCTCTATTTAATCGACTTGGACTTGAAAGGATGATAGCAACGACTTTCAGACGTTCAAGGTAAAAGGTGATTGAATACCAAAAGAACCCGGAAATTTGCAAACTGTGCCAAGGAGAGACGACTCCACTGGGGGACAAGTAATAAATATTGCACCATCACAACACGTACGAGTGTTGGAAACCAATACAGACGATGTATTGAAGTGTCTTGAAATAAACACGGACGAGTGTTAGCTATGCTGGGGATAAAGTGAAACAAACTCTCCCAGGTTATGTCATCTCTGCTGATAAAGAGAACTGACAAAGGAATCTCGAAATATGCCATCCCTGCTGATAAAGGGAACTGACGAAGAAAATCTTCAAAAGATTGCTATCTCTGCTGATAAAGAGAACTAGCAAAATAAATGTCATCCCTGCTGATAAAGGGAACTGACGAAGAAAATCTTCAAAAGATAATAACTTCACTGGGGATAAGAGAAATCCAAACAGACAAATCTGCAGGGAAGACAGCTCAACATCGTCGAGGAATTGACGAAGATAACACATTGTCATAGGGATGACAGGAAGAAGATGAAACCCATATCCGAAGAAACACCTTGTCATAGGGATGACAGGAAGAAAACCTAACCGAAGAGAACGCATTGTCATAGGGATGACAGAAAAAAGATGAAACCCATAGAAAGAAAAGTGAACCCCAGAACCGCACCGATTATTTATCCGAAGAACCACATTGTCATAGAGATGACAGAAAGAGAACGAAAACCCGACCGAAGGGACACATTGTCATAAGGATGACAGAAAGAAGATGAAACCCATATCCGAAGAAGCACCTTGTCATAGGGATGACAGAAAGAAAATTCCACCAAAGAGAACACATCGTCAAAGGGGTTTGACGGAAAGGAGATGGACCCTAAAGAAACACATGGTCATAGGGATGACAGAAAGAAAATTCCACAGTAGGAACACATTGCCATGGAGATGACAGAACGAGGATGAAACCCAAGAAACACATTGTCATAGGGATGACAGAAAGAAAAATGAAAATTCCACCGTAGGAATACATCGTCATGGGGATGACGAAAATAAGATGAAACCCAAGAAAAGACCTCGTCAAGGGGTTGACGGGAAGAAATTGAAAACATCCGAAGGTACACAACCTGAGCTCGGAACACATCGTCAAAGGGTTGACGGGAAGAAACTGTCTGCTGAGGAATGGCTTGGCATTCTCCCTCGAGACATGTCACTGTCTGACTGAAAATTGATTCGGGCTTTCGCGCAAGGTACCAAATCTGGCCTATGCTTCACATGCATATGTTTGAATTTTGCCGTAATGCTCCATACGAAATGGAATTCTACACATTTGGAGGATGAAATGAAAAATGCTTACTATATGCAAAAGGACCCCTCCAGCAAAATAAATGCTGAAGAGAAGAGGCCAACTCCGCTGGGGATGGCGAACTGAACTGTCTCCGAGGTTACGAACCCTGCCGAGGAAGTCACACTGAACAACCTTCCTGATATAACCTCTGCTGAAGATGGAACCCGAAGAGAACTCCCACTCCATTGGGGATCAAGAATAGACCTTGAAGATGGACCCCAAAGATCTGTTACGGAAGAGGTGTCAATAACCACTGGACTTTGAATATGGTGGGGATGTCAACCACTGTTGATCAAAAAATTGAGATGACTATCACCTGCTTGGGGAATGAAGTCAATAACAGCGAACCTGCTGGAGAATATCATTGAACTTAGCCTGTAGTCGGGGAAACACCCTTAACCTGTTGGGGAATACCAGCCATCACCAACACCTCTGCTCGGGGAACAACAGTTGATGATATCCACTCTGCTAGGGGACAACATTGAGCTTACTCCTCTGCTAGAGACTTACTTTCTACCCTTACTCTGTTGGGGAGAGAAACTCTACTGGGGACGTCACGTGTCGACCATCAACATGAACCCTGCAGATGTGATATGACCAAAAGATGCCCTGATACAGCATAGCCCATAAAGGAACCTGTCTTTAGGATGTATCATGAAGATCTGACATATCTTGCCCCATGACTTTGATTAACCGTTCTCCAAAGAGAATAACCTTTTGCTTTAGGGGTGGCCTGCCCCAGGCTTGAAGTGATTTTGCCCCTGACTGGCAGATCTATGAAGGAGTACCTCTGACTAACTGACCTTCGAGAGATTTATCGAATCTCGACCTGATTGCCCCAGATTAGCTGAATCTTGGAATGAATTGCCCCTTTGAT
The DNA here is from genome assembly GCA_022829125.1 of Lathyrus tuberosus. Lineage (NCBI taxonomy): Eukaryota > Viridiplantae > Streptophyta > Magnoliopsida > Fabales > Fabaceae > Lathyrus > Lathyrus tuberosus. Next base: position 667,110 of record JALAZF010000196.1, on the reverse strand, counting down.
ATGACTATTTGATGGCTTGCCCCTGCTCAACGGAGTACTTAGGCACTCTGTACTTATATTGATCAACCTTTTCATTGCAGAAACTTCCCTGATCAAGCACTTACTCGCAAGTAAAACAATTCGTTTTGAAACTGACAATTTTAATGCAATGCATATGACAGTTTTGAAATCCAAGTCTGTTCACTGGAAAAAAAGTGTTGCGACATATAGTGAATGAATCACTAATCAAAGTGTCGCTGATACCAACATGAATGGTAAGAAGATCCTTTTAGGAGTCAGGTTCGACGCGATCTTTACCGAAGTATGCTTTCGAAACAACCCTGCTTCAATTAGGTCTTTTGAAGGTTGTAACGTGGCCTGGTTCACGGTTTGAGAAAGAAAGGATATAAGGCTCAAAGTTTTGTTTTAACCCACCCATTCTCCTTGATGTTCTCCAGTCCTACGTTCAGCTAACTCGACACAAGCGCTCTCCTTTCAAAAAGGTTAATGAATGGTAGGAGGATAGAAGGAACCCACACGGTCTTTGGAGTGACAGCCACCCTTTTTGCCTTTGGTGTCTGTAAACACATGACTTGTTCTTTATTTGAGGATTTTTCTTTTTCCATTTTTTCGCTTTTTATTCTTTTGCTTTTCCCTGATTTTGCCTGGACTAACTCTTTTGAATTTTTCGATTTCGAAGTCCAGCGGGATGCCCTAACTTTTGCCTAAGTCACTTGTCTTCAAGTTTCGACTTAGCGGGCTTTCTTTTTTCTCTTTTTTTTTCTTTTTCTTTTTTTTTTTTGAACAAATCGTGTGACACTGGCTTGTCTGACTTGTTTGCAAGGGTTGAGACTGCCTTACTCTCCGGTTGGTGAGGGATAACCGTTGTGATTTGATCCTCGAATGGGACACCCCTTTGAAATTTGAACGCTTGGTCAAATTAACTGATACCTACCCTGCCCCAGGTTAAGATTGAGGGTTTTTCGTTTTCAGAAAGAAACTCCTACAACTAGGCTCAACGGGGTTGACAAGGGATTATCTTCCTTATGTCTCCGGTGTTTGAGAAGTTGAAACAATGCTTGTACATCATCAGCAGGGTTTTGTTCAAAAGCATACAATCAGAAGTTCTGCGTCTTTGAATTTCATCATCCTCCCTCAGATCCTGCTTAAACAAGGGTTAGATATCAATAAAGAAAATATGAGTGAACACGGATGGATTTAATCAAAACATGCATATTCATTTCATTATCATTATCAACTGAAAACATACGAGTTTTACAAATGAGTTTGTACTTTAACAGAAAAGAAACTACAAATGTAAAGAAATGACATGATCTAAAAGATTGCCAGCTTCGGGGAACTGGGTTTTCCAAGCTTGACTTGCTACTGAACTAGCCATCTTCAGAATTGCTCATCGAAGTCAGTCTGATAATCATTTGCACAACTGCTCTCGGTGTCTTCTTCCATAACCTGAACTGATGAACCCGCATAACTGGATGAAGGAGAATTATGGATCTGAATACCCTGAGGAGTGAATGAGAACATGTTGGAGTCAAGAAGTGTCTGAACCTTACTCCTAAGCACCTTACAATCTTCAGTTGAATGCCCATGTGCCCCAACATGGTAGTCACAACGGGCGTTGACATCAAAACCTGGTGGATACGGAAAAGGCATTGGCTTTACCCCCTTTGGCACTATAAGTCCACCTCTGATTAAATCTGGCAACATCTGACGATATGGCATTGGCAACTGAGTGAAATGCCTCTCTGGCTTCCTTGGTCTTTGTCGGGCGTGTTGACGCAGCTGACGGCGATATGACCGTTGATTCTGAGATCCAGAAGATTGCTGACTCTGAACAGTTGATGCATCTGAATATTGAGGACGAGGTGGTGGATGTTCCCAGACGGAATTACTTTCTTCCTCCCATTCCTCTTGAGAACTGACAACTGATTCACTTTCACTAGCCAGGAAGTTCGAGGTATCTTGAATCTTTCCACTCTTGATACCGAACTCGACGCATTCTCCAAGTATTACCAGGTCAGAGAATTTTGATACAGTAATCAAATTTTCAAAGTATGGTCCTTGTAAAGTATCCTTGAACATATCAACCAATTCTCTTTCCAAAAGTGGTGGTTGAACGCGAGCAGCTAACTCTCTCCATCTCTGAGCATACTCTCTGAATGATTCGTTATCCGCTTTAGATAAACCTCGCAACTGCAGGCGGCTGGGAGCCATGTCAAGATTATAACTGTACTGCTTTACAAAGGCATTGGCTAGATCTGACCATGATCGGATGCTACCACTTTCCAACTGCATATACCAATTCAAAGATGCCCCACTCAGACTGTCCTGGAAACAGTGAATCATGAGCTTATCATTATAGACATGTGAGGTCATTCTTCGGCTAAACATCACCAAATGTAGCTTCGGACAGCTATCCCCTTTGTATTTCTCAAAATTCGGCATCTCAAATTTTGGAGGTAACACAAGGCCGGGCACCAAACACATGCTTTCAGCATTCAGATCAAGAGTATCACGCTTCATTAAGGCATCAAGCTTCTCTTCCAACACACGACATCTTTCATCAAACTGAACAGCCCGTGGGTCCTTAGGTTTATTCTTTGGAACTACCCCTTGGAAATCTGGCACAGAGAAGGAAAAGCTTTGATAGTCTGTGGCATTAAGAGAAGAAGAATGTCCATCTCGGACGATGGTACGCTCCTGTATAGCTTGATTCTCAGCAGGGATTCGCACATGCTGTGCTTGAGCAACATTGTTCCCTGGAGGTGGAATGACATTCCCAATCACAGAAGTCCTCTGAACATTGGCTTCTCCCCTATTCACGGCTGTCATAGCTTCCACAAGTTGGTCTAACTGACTCTTCATCAATTCAACATCGGCCCTAGTCACAAACTGATCCTGTTCCCCTGAATTCATGATGATCTCTCCAAAAGCTGATTCAAGTCCGATGAGAAAGTCTAGAAATCAACTACGGTTCAGACAAAGGATGGATAAGCTCTCTGATCAGGCTGGAGACAAATATGCAGAAAGATGCAAGATGCAAATGCAATGCAATATGAATGCAGCAGACATGGGATCAAAGCTTCCACAAATTCTGAATACTGCTGTGTTGCTGACTGAATAAGCTCAAAGGTCTGCTCTGAAGAAAATACCAGAATACCAGAATACCGGATGATCAGAATACCAGAATACCAGGCTGATAAGTCCACACTGATGAGAGAACCAGAATACCAGGTTGGATGAAAGTCAAGGTTACCTACAAACCTGTAAACAACCTGCCCCTCTCACATGTGGGTACTAGGATGTTCAGTATCCCGGGCTCTCAGGTCGAGAAATGATGATACGTTTACCATTTTTGGTTTGGCATCATCATCAAAAGAGGAGGCCTCAACTAATTCTCCAAAAACGAAAGGTCCTCTGCTTCAGAGGTTTGAGAAGCAATAGCACATTCAGCCCGAAGGATACAATGCTACCGCCAATCAAAGAGGTCGTCTGCTGATTCACTTTCAAAAAAGAAGGGTCCTATGGCAAGTTCCCAGCATTGGGTCCTCGGATCGAGAATGTGCAATGGGTTTGCCACAGAAAGTGGGCTGCCACTGTCACATCCCGGGAGGAGTGCAGCAACTGAGTCCTCGGGAATGGTCATCAGAGTCGACGATTCCTCCAGAGAATAACTACTGGCCTGTATCAACATACAGTAGCAGAAAGCTCCGGATAGAACCTCGTCTGATTGTAGGGATCGTGATCACCCGCACGTGGCCAACACCACGGGAGCGTCACGCCTGTCCACGCTAAAACCTAGGTGTATGCTCGAGCCTTGGTAGTGGGCTCATCTCTCAGAACATCCCAACCCGCCAAACAGAAAAACAGCCAGTACAGCGCAGTAATATCCAGTATGACAGTAATAAAATGAAAATGCAATGCGATAAAAGTTGTAAATACAGTAAACAAATAAAACAGCAAATAAAGTAAATATACAACAAAGCAAAGCACCACAAAAAACACCCAAAGAAGATAAACAGACAAGCGCTAGGATTGACTCGCTAATGGGGAAGGACCGGCAGGAGGTCAACCAGAGTCCCCAGCAGAGTCGCCAGCTGTCGCTCCCGAAAAGATTCGCATCCAACGGTACAAACGCGAGAGTGGCGCAAAAGAACACAGAGTCGCCAGCAAAGTGTATTTATCCCAAGAGAGGGAAAGGAAACACTGCGTAAACCTAAAAAAAGGGAAAGAGCACGGTCACGCGACCGAGAGAAAGGGTACGGGAGTCGGTTACGCGAAGGGAAGGTGTTAGCACCCAACACGTCCATCGTACTCGATGGGATCCACGCTTGCTGTCTGCATCAAAGGGTGTCGTCGTCTGGAACTCCATTGCTACTGGACCAGCGAAGAAATGAGAACGGAAAAAATAGAGAAACGAAGAAGAAAAGAAAAGGAAGTGACTCGATTAGGACATCACTCGTCCTATGCCTACGTATTCCCTCGTGCAATGGGAAAGTCAGAGTCAACGTAGTTCGGACGGGAACTGGGGGAAGGTTGCTCGTCGAGATATCGCATCTCGTGCCTACGTATCCTCAATCGAACGAGAGAGAGGAATCAGAGCAAACGGAGTTCGACCTACGGGTCGAAAAGAGACAAAAAGGTGAAAAAGAAAGGTTGTGCTCGGAGAGATCTCGCACGATCTCCTGCCTACGTATCTCGCTCGCACGCGAGAATCAGAGCGACGTAGTTCCCCTCACTAGGGATGGAAAGGTGGAAGGGTCTCAATCGCATGGGTGCGAGAGAAGAGTCTCAATCGCAAGGGTGCGAGAGAAGGGTGCTCGCCAAGGATAGGGATCCTCGTGCCTACGTATCCTCAATCGGACGAGAGAGAGGAAGTCAGAGCGTCCGTAGTTCGTGGGAACGACCACGAAACAAGGGGAGGAAATTGGTGAAAAATGGAAAAGGTAGCCTGCCAAGATCTACACAATCTTGTGCCTACGTATCTTTACTCGGACGAGAATAAAGAATCAGGGCAGTCGTAGTTCGTGGGAACGACCACGAAACAAGGGGAAAACGGGATCAGTCTCGATCGCACGGGTGCGAGAGAAAAGAGTCGGGACTCACGGAAAGTCTAAAGGGGAAACTGAATCCTACAAGTTATCATGCAAAATGGCCCTAAGGTCAGGATCAAGAGGGGAGCTAACCTAATGTTATCATGCTTGGATTGAGAGCTTAATGTCTATCCTACTCCGAGCTTAATCAGAAATTAAGTCGGACTAGGAGCCTTAAGGGAGCAGGCGAATACAGAGTAATCAACAAGTAAACACCAGACAGCTCAATCACAAAGAAAACCAAATACAGAACCAAGTTAGGAGAAACTCAAGTACAAAGAGAAAATCAAGAATTAATCAGAAATTAATCATGATAGGCACCAAAATTAATCAACAATTAGTCAAGAATTCCAAGTTAAAATTAAAGTGCTAATTAAAAAACAAGATTCTAAGTAAAAAGAGTTAATTAAAAATTAAACCTAAAATTGATTCAAGTTAGTTTCTAAGATTTAAACTACTTAGTATTAAAACTAAAAAAACAAAATAAAGTTCTAAATTCGAAATTAAAACTAATATTCAAATTATGATTGAAATCTAAAATCTAAATCAAAATTAAGTTCTAATTAAAAAAAAAAATAACCAATCTAATTGCTAAGTCAAAATTAATTGTTAATTAAAACTAATTATCTAAACTTAATTAACAAATATCAATTAACAAGACAAACAAACAAAAACAAATAACAAAAATGGTGCAGTCCGATAATTAAGAGGTGGGAACATCAGTCCAGGCGAATGGGCCTTGAAGTTCAGGCCCAAAGAACTCATCAAAATGCCAAGGGGGTACGGAGAGTAGCTGGGGAGTGCGATTGGAAAAAAAAAACAAATGGGCTTTATGCAACCCGGTCCAAACATTGGCATAATGTTAGTAAAAAAGAAACCCTAATGGTCTCCCACCCACAAATCCGCCTCCCTCGCCTTTCCCTTCCACTTCGTCTCCTCTGTTACGCTCCTCTCAATTCTCCTTCTCAATTCATCCTCTCCAAATCGCCTCACCGAAATCTTCCCCGCCGGCACGACATCACCACCTTCCTCGTTCGCTAATCCCCCTCACCTTCACCGCCGCACCAACAGCCTCCCTCTGTTACTTTTTCGTATCTCCTTCTCTGCCCGAATCACCACCGTTAATGGCTTCCTCGTTGTCTTCTGTTCACTACGCACCACCGGCCTCACTCTCAGTACTTCGTCTCCAACGAAACAACGCCGTGAAACACTCGCGACCTCACCTTGCTCTCTCGGCTTCAACTCATTTCACACAACTCGCCGCGAAAAATCAAACATGACAAAGATCTCAAGTTACAGAAAAGATACCACCAACCAACTAACAACATCAAAAATGGAATCGACAATAGTCATATTGCGAAATCAAGGCTTGGATCGAAACTGACGTACCTACCGGAGAGAGTCCGGTGCCCCTTCGAATCAACGACGACAAATAGAAATCCAGGTAATGTTGCTCTCAATCCTCCTCTTTCAGTTGTTGAATTTTCTGCTACTCTGAAATCGATGCGCGACCGGTTGCAAAGTGTTGATGTTGTTGTTTTCTTGAATTGCAGATGATGAAGATGGAGTGGTAGCAGGAATAACAGAGTTACCAGATTTATGACGAAGACGACAATACTTCGAACCACTGCAACATGTACGAAATCTGCATCGGTCTCGCTTTCGGTTTGTATTCCTCTTTCTTCTTCCTCTAATCCTCTCTTCTTGCTGGTGAAAACAGAGCGTGAAGCATATCAATTATTGATTGTTCTTCATGTCTGCTCAATCTTCTTCTTCTCTGCACTGCTTTGCGATTCTGATTTGAAAAATAATGTGGAGTTTGTTGCAGGTTTGAAGTGGTGAAAATGAGGAAGGGTGAAGGTTGGAGCGTGATGTTGATTTACTGCAAGTTTTGTAAGTTTTTGAATGGGAGAGGATGAGTGATGAAGAAACTTGCAGAGCTAATGGAAAATGGGAGAAGAGAATTGAATCGTGAGCCCCCGGGATCCCCAAATTGTGAAGCATATCCAACTTTTATACAAGAAATCAGGGAGGGGTAGAATAGGTACTTGAATTGGAATTCTGTTAGAGATATTTCTTTGTGAAATCCGTTAGAGTGGTGTGTAGAAATTGTGATTCTGTTATCCGTTCCCTCCTTTCACGCGTTTTGCACCAACTTTATGGAATTTTTTTGTTGTGAGTGAGCTGTGGAATGATGTCACAAGTTTTCACTGTTTGCAATTTATTTTCTGTTGGGACTTTTTTTTTGAGAAATTGTCACGAATTTGCTTATGTATTGTAACCTCTGATGCGCTTTTCTTTTTACTGAAATGGATGCTATGGTTAAAAGTTGTGATTTGCTAATGTGGACTTTTGTGATTTTTCCCTTTTTTTTGAATTTTCCTGTGCAATATATGTTAATCAAAATAAAACAACTCTCTAAGCAACCACTAAAATATTGCCCATCTGAACACTCAGGACGTTCATGGGCTGCACAGTGTTCAATTGATGAAGTATTAATCAAGTAGTCCACCCAATGCAAGCTCGGGCCGAAATCCATTCTCTTCTGTGGCCATTATATGATGGTAACTAAACAGTGATAACTTTGGATTTTGACATAGATATTTGGAATTAAATTTAAAAATGATTAATGGAAAATTGGATGTGGCTTATTTAATTGGATAATGGATTAGAAGTGGGTTAGAAATGAATATCAAAATGGTTATGGATTGAAAATGTGGATATGGTATCTTGGATATGAAGTATGTTTTTGGAAATTGAAATGGGAATGGATAATAAAAAAATGGATTTTTTTATAATGGACTTAAAATGGATGTTTGGAAAAAGTTTAGTAATGGATAACCAAAATTTAAGAAAAAAATGTGGATTTAGGAATTGAATTGGATATTCAAAAGTGGATAAAAAATGAAAATGGTTGATGGATTAAAAACAATGAGTTTGGATATGGATAGAAAATGGATAACCAACTGAATTCAAAACCAATCACCAACTTTCCACAAGCCTTTGACAAAATAGTCACAGTTACCACTGAACAATCTGGCCACTCACATGATCCACTGGAGAATCTCAACCGATAACTATCCACCAGCTCAACTGTAAATAAGAACTCCAATTCTCCCTGGTATGCTGATAAATCTCGAAGAAGATGATTTGAACCGAGAAGAAATTAAAACCTGATTCACACCAATGGACCTCTGACCCAAAGCCTTTGATGAATCCTCTGAATAAGAATATTACAAGGAGCATAATTCAACCTCTTGCTCCAACTTAACCTGAAATAGAAACCGACTAAACCACCTCTGAATAGGGCGAACGCCGATAACAAGAAAACCCTTCGATCCCATGTCTTAAGAGACCAATGCAATGATATGATTATGAGTATGACCTAATGATGCAAATGAAAAGGAAACATAAGCCAGAAAAGGTGTGGGGCAAATTTTGGGGTGCTACACTATTCACCGAGAATAGATCACTAGCCTCAAATGAGGGTAGTATCGCGTAACCGCTATTTCCGATAGCTTCCGCACTACGAAAAAGGTTGGCTTTTCTTAAGTGTATACTCAATCTCACCACATGCAGCATCACACGCATTCCCAGTAGCAGAAAAATAAACACGTATAGCAATTAGGAAAAGCAGTATATATATTTGTCCTAATCATCCTAGACTTATAAAGCTACGATTCTTAAGTTCCTGACAGAAATGGGTTCCCCGGCGGAAGCCCCAATCTGTGGTTCCCTGCCTAAGAGATGGACCAACATAGGTCAATCTTTCTCTTCGGTAGAGTTCCCATTTTCCGTAGAAAACGGGGATGATGCCCTAAGGCAGAAAAGGAGACTCCCCAGCAGAGTCGCCATTTGTGTAATTTTTCACACAAGAGAAGTAGAAAGAAAGGAACGGGCCCCACGGTGGGCGCCACTTTTCTGTTGGCGGCCACCGCCATGAAAATGACTTACCCAAGGTTTAAATTGTAAGAAAGAAAAAACCGCCCCACGGTGGGCGCCACTTTTCTGTAGCGAGCGATTTTGGACGCGGTTCTTAAGCGCTGGTCGCTCTCTGCGGTTGAGCTTAAAACTACAGGTCGATTCATTTTTTATCCTATTGTGAGCTGAATAAGGAAGGGAAATAGATGTCTCCAATTAACCCTGCTTGCATACTGAGTTTAAACAGCGGTCTGTTAGGTTACGGATGCTATCAATGTGAGGGGGGGGGGGGGCTTTGTACTGGTTATTCGTATTTCGCCAATACGGTTTTTTCTTTCTTTTTTCTAGGCAAAGGGTTTCTGGCGGGGAATAAGGATTAGGATGTTAGGACTGATGCTTTTGAATTACTGCTTTTAATTGATGGAGATATGGGATTTGGGTTTTTTGTTGATTGCGCTCGCTAAGATCTTTTCTTTCGATCTTATGCCTACGTATTCCCGTTTACCGAAACAGGGAAATCAGAGCGTTCGTAGTTCCTCCTATTCTATGGGAGGAAATTGGTTTTTGGTGTCTTGTTCAAAGCCCAAAACGTGAAGCGAAAGGTGATTTGTATCTTGTTCAAAGCCCAAGATATGAAGCTAAAAGACCTCGACTTTAGAGAGAATTTGTCATCTCTAAAGAGGGGAGAAGGAGAATTACTTTAACTGGGATACGCGGATCCGAGCAATGCCATAATTTCCGAAGAAAGGGTCTTAACCTGAAGGAGAAGACTTTAACTCAGTGTAGAGCAATGCCATCTTTCCTTAGGAATTTCTCATGCTAAAAGAGGGACAGTGGCATGGATATAGATGATCCAGAGGCTTGCCGCTTACAGCGATTAGATGAAGGGAAAGGAGTTGTTGATGTTTGTGTACTGTGAACGAGGCACAACTTTGATGCTAAAAGGTTAATTGGATTAACCAGTGGTTTTCTTATACAAAGCCTAAGAGGAGGCTAATTTCCGCTAGGAAAATCATTATACAAAGCCTAAGAGGAGGCTATTTTGTGTCTCGTACAAAGCCCGAGAGAGAGGCTAAAAGTTTTTTGACCCAGTGGGGCATATCGTTATACAAAGGTTAAGAGGAGGCTAGCAAAGAGTTCGACTCGTGCTTAAGGGATTTATATCTCGTACGAGGCCCGAGATGGAGGCAAAAAAAAGGGTGATTGACTCAACGAGGGAATCTTTTGTGTCTCATACAAAGCCTGAGAGAGAGGCTAAAAGGTTGTTTTGACTCCACTGGGGAGAATTTTGGTATCTCGTACGAAGCCCGAGATGGAGGCTATTGTAACTGTTTCAGTTGAGTGACAGATCCAATATACTGATTTAAAAGAGAAAATCAGTTCTTATATGAGTAACACTGTACACAGAGATTTAATTTGAGGATCAGGGATATTTCCTTTTCTTTGAGGAAACGAGAAATCCAAAGGGTATTGAGACTATCCGAGTCTGCGGGTTTCCTTCCTATTTAACGAAGGGTGCTTGAGAATGTCTTTGAGACTCAAGGAAGTTAGACTGTCCGAGTCTAGAGTTTTATCTTTTGTACTATGCTTCGAGAAATAGTAGTAGACTCTATGAAAGGACTGTTCTATGAGGATGACTAAGTTCTGTTCCTATACCTCTAGGAGGTCGTCGGGACAATTTTTACGAAGCCCAAGAGGAGGCTGGAATCTTTTAAGAAGCCGACGGGTCCTTGTACGAAGCCTAAGAGGAGGCTATCATTCCCGAAGGAAGAGATCATTATACGAAGCCTAAGAGGAGGCTGTGAATACTTCTAAGAAGCCGTAGGGTCCTTGAATAATGCCCAAGAGGAGGCCGATGCTTTTAAGAAGCCCGTGGGTCTATCATCTCCTTTCCATTAGGAGAGATAACTCTTTTAAATATGAAAACCACTGGTAAACGTGCGAGGTTTACTATCCAGCGACTTTTAGCTTTTAAAGAGGGTTCCTTAGTTAAGGTCCAAGATTATGACCGTAGTGGGCACCCAAACCCCGAGACATTCAAGGCAAGCTATCCACAAGGAATAGATCAAGTCAGGAAAGTTCGAGAATTGGGAAGAAACTCAAAGATGCCATTCACGGAGAATACATTCATCTTGGGGAGTAGAGTTTCTTGACGATTCCTAAGGAGGACAGCCGAAGAGAAGACTGTATCTGGTGCTCCCATTGGGGATCTAGGCGTCTATTTCTACGAATAAATGAAACGGCGTCACTTAGTTCTAGACGCAGTTGCCGGGGAAACTCGAAATATCTATACTATTATTACACAGTAGATATGAGTTTATGAAAGGAGACTTACAGTGAGCAGCCCCACAATACAGTTTATAATATGAAAGCAGTAAATGAAAGCGATAACCACTTACTCGGTTGTAGTGCTTCCATGCTGTTTGGTTAGTTGTTCAACACAGAAAGATTAAAAACAACAGTATATTCAAAATCAAAGGAGAAAGTGCTTTGAAAAAGAAAGATTTGGGGCTTACAGCTCAAGGAGAGGCCCAGGGTTTTATCAGTGAGCGCACTGTTTAAATTTGTACAGAGGGACTTATACAAGTGACTGGGGCCCAAAAAGGTTTTCTGTACAAAGGGATGGGTCTTACACTCTCTTAAGAGGCCCAAAAAGGTTTAAAGAAAAAGAGTGAGGCTTATAACACGAGGGTAGGCCCAAATGATTTTTCGTTTAAAAATGGCGATCGCGCCGAGGTTTTCTTTTAACGCAGAGGGACTTATACAATAAGTGAGGCCCAAAATGTTTTGGTTAAAAGGGGGTTGGGTCTTACACTCTAATAGAGGCCCAGATGATTTTTGAAAAGGCGACGATCGCGCCGTTTGTTTTTTTTGACGGTATCGGGACTTATACAATAAGTGAGGCCCAAAGATGATTTGGTAAAAAAAAAGGATTGGGTCTTACACTCTAATAGAGGCCCAAAGTGCTTTGAAAATGATTTATGAGGGTTGAATTAATCCAAAACCCTAATTTGTTTTCAAAAATGTATTTAATAAAAATTCAATTAAAATGATCAAAAATTGTTTAACACATGGAAAACAAATTGTGATTGTGGATTAATGCTTCAAAAATTAAGTATTGACCTACAAAATAATTAGAAAGCATTAAAAGTTGCAAAATCAATGTAGAAAAATTATTTAAAATGTCAAAAACAATTAAAATATTAATTCTTTGCAAAAATATCAATTATATGAAATAAATAATATTTTTGGGATTTTTTGATAAAATAAAATATTTTAACATTTTTGTGAATTATTAAAAAAAGAATCAACTCAAAATCATTAAAACTCAGAGAGAAATTAATTTTTGAATCAATTAAACAAAATCACAAAATTCAAATATTTAAAAATCTAAAAATGGCGCCAAGAACAACAAGCAAGAACACACGCGTTTTCTGGGTTTCTCAGATTTGCATTTTCTATCCAATCTCTATGAATACGTAATCATAACATTCAATCCACATATCATTATGCTCGCCTCAACCTCACGATCATGTCTATGTACTTTAATTTCATTTAAATTAAACATACAACAAGAAATCACGAAGAAACCTCAAGAACCCTAATTTCTGCATGAAGGCTAGGATTTTTGATACACGATTCAAACAATGCAATTAATTGAGGGAAAACATTCCATGCATGATTATGAACACATGGCCAAATTATTGTGCGAGGAAATATGCATAGATTGAGAGATGCCCAAGTTTAGGCTTACCTCCAAGTCGTGACAGCAAGTTCAGATGTGATTTTGAGTTGGAGGTGTTACAGATGAGTGGTGATGATCTGGACAGCTTCCCTACACCATATGGAGTGTGTTTGAACACTTGGATTGAATTGAAATGGACTGGATCAGTTTATGGCATCTCAGCTGCAGCTTCACTTCAAACTTGTGTGGATGGCAAGTGATTTTGTGAAATTGATGTTTCAGAAGTTATGTGAGTGTTTGATCAGCTCATATGTGATGTATGTGAGGTGTGTGAGTGATTGGTTTGTGCAGAATTGCTCTCAAACTCAAAACCCGATAGCTACCTTGCTAAGAAAGGCATTTTTGCCAAAAGAAAGAGATTTTGAGGAAAGCATCTGTTAGATGGCTTTGGTGTACTCAAACTGACCACAATTGAGCTCTATTTATAGTAGAGCAAGTTTGTTTTACAAGGAATAGTGCATGGCAGCTGGTAAGTAGGTTTCCTCAATGTTGGCCAATGGAAATGAAAGTCTCCTCTAGCCATTGACTAGAGGTTAGGGCACAGAGCTTTGGTCCCCTTGGTCTTGGATAAGTCTTGACTGATTTCAGATGAGAATGGCTCAGTCCATGCCACCTTGATGGTTCCATTGAATGCCTCATTCCAAATTTGAAGTCTTGTCCCTATTTTGGCAACTCTAGGTTCAACATGCTATTCTTTGTTCCTTGGACCTTGGAGGCTTGGCTCAGTGATTGTCCCCTTTGGATTCAATCCTCTGAGGTGTCCAAGTGGATTGGAGCAATTGCAATTGGCTGATTTTGGCAAATCGAGCCAAAATGCAAATTCTGCCTTGCCTTGACAGATTTCAGCAAGGCAACTTGCCAATGTTGTATCTCATGATGTAGGTTGAATTTGGCAATGTTCTTGGCCATTTTGGAAAGCCCTAACATGATACAACAACTGTTTGAGCAAGTTTGGTTTTGATCTCTTTTGATTCCAAGTGAAAAATCCCCCTACATTTGGCAAAAAGTGAAGGCAAATCTGACTTAGTGAAAATTTCACTAAGTGTTGGAAAAAGTGACTTTTTCACTTTTCAGCCACTTTGATCACTCCATAACTCAAAATCCTTAATGAATTGGAATGACTTGTAGTTGAAGTTTTTGTAGGTGATAATGAGGGCTACAAATCCATCTTTGGATGAGAAAAAATGGCCTTGTGGTTTAGGAGTTATGGTCCTCCAAAGTTGGTACCCTTGCCACTTTATTTTTAACTTAGAAAAATTTCTAAGTTTTATGGTTACCCCTTTTACAAGTTATCTCACTTTTCTTTATTTTTCTTGATGAATGATGATTCAAATCATACATTAACATCATTTTAGGGTTAAAAATCCATTTTGGTGAAAAATCTCAAAAAGTCAAAGTTGACTTTTGTGCACAGTTGATTTTTTATCAGATGAATTCCAAATTGTGCAATTCTTCAGGAAATCATGTCCTTGACCTAAATCAAACTTGATGGACATGTTCCATGGGTGTCATAGGGTATATTCAATCATGTATTAGGGTTTGGGAGCATGTCTTGGTCAAAAGTCAAAGTTACAGTTAACTTTTCCCTTAAAACCCTAATTGTGGTGCAGATGAAAATGAAACTTGTTGCTCAAGCTTCTTGGATCAATCCATTGTTCCAAATGGATCAATATGGTGTATTAGAGACCCTCAAATCATGTATTGAGGTCTTGGCTCATGGTTTGTCCCAAAAGTCAACTTAGGGGTGAATTAGGTCAAGAAACCCTAATTCCTGATTTTTGATGAATGCATCCCCTGAGGCAAAATTGACTTGATGCATGGGTCCATGAGGTTCCATGGAGTATATTAGGTCATGTTTTGGATCATTTCCTTATGCCCAGATGAAAATTTCCATCTGGAGGCCCTGGTTGACCAAAACCCTAATTTGGTGACACTGTCGATCTTGAGACTTGATCCACCTAGAAGGGAGCAGCCTTGTGCTTAATCCTTGAAGTGGGAGTCCTTTTTGATCCATTGTGGATGTTTGAGAGATTAGACAAGTTGAAGATCATGTCATTTCTTGATTGATCCTTTGTCTAAAGCTCAGAGAGGGCTTGAAACCCTAATTTTGATTGTATTGGATGCTCACCCATCTTTGGGGAGACTGATGAAGCATAAAGGTACATCCATATTGTGATGATGATTTTCACAATGATGGGAAATCTAAGTGGTCAAAGTTTGGGGTATTATAATATCCTTCCGGGATATAGTTGAGTGGCATGCCCCAGGGACGATCTTTAGGCATGGTATATCGAGGGTCATACTTTTCCACTATGGGTGTCGATGTGATCTCTGAGATCACAGTCCATTGTTGTTGCATCTGAGCTGCTGCCACAGCTTGCATGTCATTATGAAGTTTCCTCAGATCTTCTTTCAGAGCGTCAAGTTCTTCTCTCAACTCCCTGTTCTCTTCCTCGAGATTATCTATTTTCTTTTGTTGACTGGCCCGAGTATTGTACGAATAAGACAGTTTGACTCTAGAATCGAGATACAAATGTGAGGTTCGCAGAGAAGAAGAATACGTTTCGTGATAATGATGAATGATATGCAATGATTATATTATATATTTTTTGTTTAATCAAAAGAAACTTCAACGATTGGATTGCAAATATCATACAGTGGAGAAACCCCGTTTTATTGGATTCAAAGATTGCAGAAATAGAAATACAGTAATTTAAATAGTGCTGTAAAAGGAAATGTCTAAGCTAATGGATCCTGAGTCCTCTCTGAGGAGAGCTCTGGTGCTGGTTCTGGTATTTTCCTTTTCTTTGACCGGGGCTCTCGAGCCGTTGTTGGGTTGTCATTCCTTTTCCAAGTAAAAGGAGCGAGCAAATTCCTTTGGTCTTCTTGATTTTCTACAGCATGTTGCTGTAAAATCTCGATCAGAGCATCTTTTTCTTTTAATAGTTACTGTATTTTCTTACACTCCACATTGAGAATACGATACTTGTTCTTCCAAGACTTCTTCTCCTGTTGAACTCTGTTGAGAGTAACCTGAAGTTTTTTCGTATCAGACATAAAATAAAGGGCAGATTCCTTTAACGGAAGAACTTCCTGACGAGGGTAAGGCATCCTCAGTTTGAGAGCTCTAGTTTGTACCCAGTGGAGATAAGGTTCCACAGAGACATAATCCGGTTTTCCTAAAGACTCTCTTCCTTTCCTGTGAACATGTTTCCAGGCATGCAATATTTTTGTCTTTAGTGCTCTGCATTTTCTCCTTCCTTGAAGAAAAGACCTTCTAGATGAGCATTACGCGGGAAATGCCTCATCGGGAATCCGAATTGACGAAGAACTAAAATTGGATGATAGTTGATTCCTCGTTTAATTCCTATGAGGGGTACATTAGGGAAGTTTCCACAACGGTCAATGATTCTGATCCCATCATAGATTCGATTGTACCAGTCTATGTCGGAGTTGGTAAGAGACATGATTCTCTGCTACCAACGTAAAGTATTCTTAGGATCCCAAAATGCAGCAGAATTGGGCAAGTGGGAAATGAACCATTTGTACAGCAGGGGTACACAGTAGGTGATCATTCCTCCACTGTACAAATTCCTTAAGTGTACAGAATGATAAGTATCTGCGAGCAAGGTCGGTATAGGGTTTACAATAAAAAATATCTTAATGGCATTGATATCTACGAAGTTACCGATGTTGGGAAACAAAAATAACCCGTAGGTGAGCAAAACAAAGATGCTCTCGAAAGCGGCCACATTACCTATACTAGCAAAATACAGAGCCTTCTTTATCAAAAACTTGACTGGCAAACCCTGGATTCCACCCTTAGTGGTCATGTGAGTCCTGACTTCTGACTCATCCAAATAAATTACTCTTGCAATGGTTTGATCCTTTGGAATTTCTTTCAGTCCAGAAAAGGGAGCTTGGTCAGTGATATGTAAATCAGTCAGGCGAGAGTACTCCTCTAGTGTTGGTGCTACCTGATAATCCAGGAATGTGAAACAGTGATAGACCGGATCATAGAACTGAATGAGTGTAGCCAGTATTCCTTCAATTACATGGACCCTTAACAGAGACAGCAGTCCTCCGTACTTGGCTCTAAAAGCATCAGGGTTGGTGATCATCCTTGCCAACCCTCTCAAATCCTCTAATTTTGGAACCTTGAAGGTGTACTTGTGAGTCTTCCTTCTACCGAAATCCATAACACAATCTCCTTCTCTGATATTTGCAATCATTGTCTTAGTTTAATTTGAAAAAAGAGAGACTAGAAGAGAAGATTTTTTTTATTAATGTTTTTTTTAATGAAATGAATGCATGAATGCAGCACATAAAAACATAGAAAAAACATGGGGTCAAAGGTTCGGTGTCATGAAGTCATGGCTCTACCCATCCCCAAAGGTTATACTGGTGATTTTTTGTACTTGTCCTCAAAATCATTGGCCCCTCTTGGGATAACAACAGTAGGATGGTTCACCCGAGCGAGCTGCAGTATCTTAGAGTAATCTCAAATGAGGGTAGTATCACGTGACAACTATCTCCGATAGCTTCTGCACTACAAAAATAGTAACATGGTTTCAGTCTACTAAAATCCTCAGCTTCTCAGATAACCCAATCGAACAATCTGCTTTCAACAACCGAAGTTGTATAAGCATTGAATCCGCAAAGGGTCTCTTCACTGATTCGATGGTCGATCAGGGTCTCTTATTTGGGAGTCACTCCCTGTAAGATTACCCGTCTAGTGGCATCACTTATCTTAGGTGTATACTCAATCTTTCCAGATGCGGCATCACCCGCAGTCCCATTGGCAGAAAAATTAACACGGATATCAATTAGGAAAAGCGATATATATATTTATCCGAAAACTAACATCCTAGACCTCTTAAGAGCTATAATCATAGTCCTATACAGACAATGACTCCCCAGCAGAGTTACCATTTTTCTGTGGAAAATGGGGACGATGCCCCAAAGATCATTCTAAGGAGCCCCCAGCAGAGTCGCCATTTTATTGTAGCGAGCGATTTTTGTCGGTGACGCGACCACCTTATCACTGAAGTTTAGTTTTTCCTCCTCAAGGAGAAAGGGTGCTACTTTCTGATTTCTTATTTATCCCATGAAGCTGGAAGGGAAATGGAAGCTATCTAAAGGTAACCTTGCACGCGAATGTTTAACGGAACAAACGCTTAAAGAGATTGGGGGGTCTGGGGTCAGGTTATACAATAGGGAGTTGTCAATTACCCATCCTATATGTGGTTATCCACAGGATTTTAGCTTTAGGGTTTCACATTGTAATTGATGGTGTTTATCTGGTAATGGGTTGGGAAAGTATGACAGGGAGAGTGAGTTTTTGTTGATGTTCGGGTTTTTCCCGATGTTTTTGGTAAGGTACTGGACCTAAGTTTGATTGATGTGTGAAGGTACTGGACCTAGAGTTTTTGTTAGTATGCTCGCTAAGATTTCGCAATCTTATGCCTACGTATTCCCGTTTAAACGAAACAGGGAAATCAGAGCAATCGTAGTTCCTTCTATTCTAAGGGAGGAAAATGAGGTTTTGGTGTCTTGTTCAAAGCCCAAGATTGAAGCTAAAAGGGTATTTGTGTCTTGTTCAAAGCCCAAGATTGAAGCTAAAAAGTTATGGCTGAGAGAGAATTTGTCATCTCTAAAGAAGGATTGCTGATTTTTGTGTGCCTTGATCAAAGCACAAAGTTGATGCTAAAAGGTTAATTGACTCGGCTAGGGGATTTCTTTATACAAAGCCTAAGAGGAGGCTAAAAGTGACCAACTCAACAAGAGAGTGTTTTTATTTGTCTTGTACAAAGCCCAAGATTGAGGCTAAAAAGGATTTTGACTCTGCTGGGGAGGGTTTGTAGGTGTCTTGTACAAAGCCCAAGATTTGAGTCTGACCTTACTGGGAAAATCATTATACAAAGCCTAAGAGGAGGCTTGAAATGGGTTTGACTCTTCTTGGGGAAAATCATTCCTCAAAGCCTAGAAGAAGACTGGGAGGAAATGACTCTGCTAGGGTAGATATATGTCCCAAGCTCAAGAGAGGGAAATTTGTGTCTTGTACAAAGCCCAAGATTGAGGCTAAAGGGGTTTGACTCAACAAGAGAATGTTTTTATTTGTCCTATACCAAGCCCAGGATGGAGGCTGAACAAGCTGGAGAAATTATTCTACACAACTTGAGAGGAGGCTAGCTCCTGCTAGGGGAAATCTTTATACCAAGTTTGGACAAAGATTGACTCAACAAGAGAGTATTTTTATCTGTCTTGTACAAATCCCAAGATTGAGGCTAAAAAAGGTTGACTCAACAAGAGAGTCTGAAAAGGTGATTGACTCAACAAGAGAGTTTAAAAAGTGATTGACTCAACAAGAGAGTCTGGAAAGGCGGTTGATTCAACAAGAGAGTCTAAAAAGTGATTGACTCAACAAGAGAGTCTGAAAAGTGATTGACTCAACAAGAGAGTCTGAAAAGGTTAGCTCCGCTAGGGAGAATCATTTGTACAAAGCCCAAGAGGAGGCTGACTTCGCTAAGGAAGGATCATTATACAAAGCCTAAGAGGAGGCTAGTTTTCTGCTGAGGAAAGATCCTTACACAAAGCCTAAGAGGTGGCTATCTTTTGCCGGGGATGATTGAGATCCCCAGGAAGGTCCAAGTGGGGGAACTAACTCTTGCTGAGGATTACAGAAGAGTTGAGATGTCAGATACCTTGAGGTTCTGATTTGAGATAGTGTTGACCCTGGTCGGGGAACTCTCATGAGAGAGGCTGGGTTTCTGCTGGAGATCGATCCAGAATGCCCGGGGTTTCTTTCTATAGTTGTAAGGAACTTGAGAATGTCTTTGAGACTCAAGGGGATTTAGATTGTCCAAGTCTACTGGTGCGGAAGAGTTTTATCTTTTGTATGATGCCTCCAAGAGGAGGCAACGTGTTTTTAAGGGATGAGAATCAACCCAAAATGGTTTGATGTTTTGACACTGGAAAGAATGCTCTAGCAAAGGATGACTAAGTTCTGTCTTATACCTTAAAGAGGTCTTTAGGGTCCTTATATTAAGCCCAAGAGAAGACATGAGAACTTCTAAGAAGCCGGAGGGTCCTTGTACAACGCCCAAGAGGAGGCGGGGATACTTTTAGGAAGCCCGTGGGTCCCAAACCAAGAAAAGTTCAAGAAATGCTATTCACAGAGAATAGATCATTTAGTGAAAGTTATGTGATTTGAAGAAACTCAAGAGATGCTATTCACAGAGAATAGATCAACTCCGGGGAGTAGAATTTCTTTGACAATTTCTAGGGGCGACAGTCTGAGAAAAGGTTCACCGAGAATACTGCCTTTCTCTTTGTTCCATATTGTTTAACCCCAAGAGAATGGAAGACTGTATCTGGAAATCCTATGGGGGATCTAGTTTTGTTTGTATTTAAGAGTGACAAACATGGATTTACCTAGTTCTAGACCTAGTTGCCGGGGAAAACTCTAAATAGCTATACTAGTATATATACAGCTGATATATGACAAGTATTTTAAAAGGTATGAAAGAAAACTAACCATGCACAGCTTCCCACAATACAGTTATATATATATTTGACATATATTTAAAAGAATGAAATAAGACTAACCATGCGCAGCTTTCCACAATACAGTTATATATATATATATATTAAAGCGAGTAAATGAAAGCTGTTAAAACTTACAAGTGAGCGAGCTTCCATGATGTATTGTTAGTTGTTCAGAGAAATTAAAGAAAGTTTTGATAACAACTGTATATTTGAACCTTAATCAAAAGGGAGTTGTTTGTGAAAAAAATTATTGGGGCTTATACTCAAGGAGAGGCCCAAGGTTTGAACAGTAATTGTACTGTTGTTTTGAATATCGTATCGGGACTTATACAACGACTGAGGCCCAAAAAGTTTCCTATACAAAGGGATGAGTCTTACAACTCAAAGAGAAGCCTAAAGGTTATTTAAAGAAAAGAAATGGGACTTACAACACGAGGGTAGGCCCAGTTAAAGATAGTTTGAAAACGACGATCTCGTCGGAGTTTCTGAAACTGTATCAGGACTTATACAATACACTGAGGCCCAAAAAATGATTTATTTACAAAAAGGGGTTGGGTCTTACACTCTATTAGAGGTCTAAAGTTTATTTTTGTACATGATATGGGGCTTACAACTCAGGGAGAGGCCCAAAAAGTTTATATTAAACTAGCGATCGCGCCGAGGTTTTTGAAAACACCGTGGGTCTTATACAATGACTGAGGCCCAAACTATTTTGGTTTCAAAGAGGGATTGGGTCTTACACTCTATTAGAGGCCCAAATATTATTTGAAAAAGTTTGTTAGGGTGAAAATCAAAGAAACCCTAATTTCATCGTTTTTAAAAGTAATCCTTTTAATAAAATGAATATAATGACAAAAATATCAAATAAGTCTAAATAGACTACTTGTGATTTTTGGTTAAGATTTCAAAAATTAAGTTTTGATCACAAGATGATTTAGAACTCATTTGGTTTTGTTTTTTCAAGGTGAATATTCATTTTTAAAAGGTTTAAAAACAATAAAAATAAATTTATTTACAAAAATATCAACTATATTAAATAATTAATATAAATCTGATTTTTTTGTGGAATAAAATATTTTAACATTTTTGTGATTTTTTGCAAAAAGAACCAATAAAAAATAATTAAAATTGAAGGAGAAATTAATTTTCCAAATCATTTAAAATATAACAAAATATATAAAAAAAACATGGGAAAAAGTGGTAAAAAGAGGATATGGGGCGAGGGGGATTCGAACCCCACACCTCTAGGGTGCAGCGCGCGCCTTCTACCACTGGGGTGGTGATACATCCGTGTATCAAAACCACCCCATGAATATATGAGGCATGCCTTGTTTTTGGCCTGGCCAAGGCAAGGTTTTGGCAAAAAACGTGAAGCTTGTAACTTTCTCATTTCTCCATGGATTGGTACAAAATTTAGGTCTATCCTGCCTAGAATTTCACAAGGAATCCAAAGGTGGTGGTGGTTTTTTCAGATGAGGCTCCTATTTCAAAACCCGATGGTGTTCTTGAAATAGGCCTATAATTGCATTTTCTATGCTACCTCTTGTTACAGGCATGAATTACATGATAAATTGGTTCAGACACAACATATATAACATGTATGAGATGTGCATGAGCAGTGGACTTTAAAGCAATGCATATTTAGAAGAGTTCAAGTTGTGATGCTTACCTCTTTAGGAGCTTTTTGGGCTATCTGCCAAGTTTCTTGTGCCAGAAGTAATTTGATGCTTTAGACACTCTCAATTGATCCCTTAGAAGCTTTTAGAATGGTTGGAACCAGGAGAAATCCTCAGGAACAAGTTTGAGCTCTTTCTTGCAAAAAGGGCAAAAGTGACCAATATGGCAACTCTCTCAAATGGTGTTCCAGATGTGGGGGACCATTTGGGACAGTTCAGGGATGATATTTGGAGTGTGTTTGAGGTCTTATTTGGTTTTGAAAGTGACTGAATCAAGACATGGCTTGAAAAATGCAAAAAAGTCCAATTTTGAGGGTTTGAGAGTGAACTTTGTGATTTTGGTGTTACAGGTCACATATGAGAGTTTGGACAGCTTAGATATGACATATTGGATGTGTTTGGATCATGAGCTATGGTGGAAATGCTCTCTAACTCAAAAACTCAGAGTTACCTTGCAAAAGAAGGCATTTTGGCCTAGAGAAAGGGTTTTTGAGGAAAGCATCAGTTTGGTTACTTTGGTGTACTTAAACTGAGCACAGATGAGCTTTATTTATAGTAGAGCAAGTTTTTTTTGCAAGCAATAGTGAATGGTGGTTGCAGCAGGCCTTTGGCCAATTGGATCACTTTGGAATCTCAAGTCTCCTCTAGCCATTGACTAGAGGTTAGAGCACAGGCCTATGGTTCTTTGGTTCAGAGCTTATCCTTGAGTCATTCAGTTGGAATAGGCTCAGTTCATGCCACCTTGGTGCATCCATTGAATGCTTGGAAACAAAATTGGAGTCTTGGCCTCTTTTAAGCTCTTTTAGGTTTGGCATGCTACTTGTAGGTTTATGGACTTGTGAGGCTTGGAGATCAGATCATCCCCCTTGGATTTGATCCTCAAATGTGTCCAAAATGATGACAAGGCTTGGACTTGTCAGATTTGATCAAATCGAGCAAAATGCATCAAATCTGCCAAATCTGTCTTGAAAAAATCAGTTCATGATGCCATGTTTCAAGGGTTATATCTCCTTGCTCAAATGTAATTTGGATATGATCTGGTACTTGTTAGAAAGCTCTCATGGCATACTTTAACTTTGATGTCCACCCCTAAACCTGGTTTGACTTGGATCAAGGTTAAAAATGCCCCTACATTTTGGAAAAAGTAAGGCAGATTTTGACTTAGTGAAAATTTCACTAAGTGTTGGGAAAATGTCATTTTCATGTTTTTAGCCATTTTGATCACTCCATAACTTAAAATCCACGAGGAATTGGAATGAGTTGTAGTTGAAGCTTTTAAAGTATGCCATGAGAGCTACAAATCCATCTTTGGACCATCCAAAATGGTTGCTTGGATCTCAAGTTATGATCCTTGGAAGTTGGTACCCTAGCCACTTTGTTCCATAACTTAAAAAAATTCTAAGTTTTTATGGTTACCCCTTTTACAAGTTATCCCACTTTCTTTGATTTTTCTTGATGAATGATGATTCAAATCACATATTAACATTGTTTTAGGGCTGAGGAACCATAATTGTGAAAAATCTCAAAAAGTCAAACTTGACTTTTGTGCACAATTGACTTTTTTTCCAGATGAATTCCAAACAGTGCGATCCTTTGTGAAATCAAGTTCTTGACCGAAATCAAACTTGATGGACATGTTCCATAGGTGTTATAGGGTGTATTGAGTCATGTCCCAAGGTTTGGGAGCATGTCTTGGTCAAAAGTCAAAGGTACAGTTGACTTTTTTCCCGAAACCCTAATTGTGGTCCTGATGAAATTGAAACTTGTGGATCAAGCTTCTTGGATCAATCCATTGTTGCAAAAGGATTAATGTAGTGTATTGGAGACCCTCAAACCATGTCTTGAGGTCTTGGCTCATGTTTTGTCCCAAAAGTCAACTTAGGGGTGAATTAGGTCAAGAAACCCTAATTCCTGATTTTTGGTAAATGCATCCCCTGAGACTAAATTGACTTGGTGATTGGGTCCATGAGGTCCCTTGGAGTATCTAGGGTTATGTTTTGAAGCATTGGCTCATACCCATACGAAAAATTCCATCTGGAGGCCTCAGTCGACCAAAACCCTAATTTGGTGACACTGTCGATCTTAAGGCTTGATCCACTTAGAATGCTGCAACTTTGTGCTTGATTCCTGATGTGGGAGTCCTCTTGATCCTTTATGGATGTTTTATAGGTTAGACAAGTTAAAGATCATGTCATTTCTTGATTGATCCTTGGTCTAAGAGCTCTGAGAGGGCTTGCAACCCTAATTCTTAGCTGTAGTGAATGCTCACCCATCTTTGAGGAGATTGATGAGGCATGAAGGTACATCCATATTGTGATGATGATTTGCACAATGATGGGAAATCTTAGTGGTCAAAATTTGGGATATGACACACATGAAAAGAAGCTTGAGAAAAAGAAGAAAAAGGAGAAGGAAACCAATAAGGAGGAAGGAATGAAGTCCAAAGCTCTCACGGCTTCAAGCTCCAAGTCCTCAAAGGATGAGCATCTTTATGACATTGAAGCTAGCAACAAATATGTTTCGGATGACGAAGAGATAAGTTTGTTTGTCAAAAAGTATCATAAATACTTGCAAAAGAAAGGTGAAAATGACTTGAATAAAGGGGGTACTAAGTCTAAACGACAATCTATATCCTCAAAGGAAGATAAGTCCAAAGGAAGAAATACAATACCTTCATACTCCAACAAAAATGAGAAGAGAAATCAACGTAAACAACATGTCACACCTGGGAAGGCCTCTGTGGCTTGGGGAAGCGACATTGAATCCTTGAGTGATGAAGAATCTAATGACGATGAAGAATTATCCAACTTCTATATTTCAACTCACATAAAAAATAGAAAGAAGAAGGAGCACAAACCATCAAAGTATGATGAAGTCTGTTTCTCCGGTCATTATTGTGAAGACAAGAAGAAGGACTACGAATCATCGAGACATGATGAGATATGTCTCCCAAGTCATCATCAAGGAGGTAAGAAAATTAAGGTAAATTCTTCTCAAAATAAATATGTTGATAAATTGGCTCATTTAGAGTTACTTAATGCTTTTGAAGTCTTACACAAAGAAGTTATTGAAGCATTCAAAAAGTTGGCCTAAAATAGAAAAATCTTTTCATACTTGGAGGCAAAAATTTCAGAAACAGAAAAGAAAATGGAAGCGTTAAAGGACTCTTTAGTAGATGATCAAAAAGTCAATAATAAAGAAGATGACAACCCATTTAACTTTGGATGTGATACTTGATATATTTGGCAAAAAGAGGTTAGGACTCTTAAGGTCAAGTTAATCAAGGCTCAACAACCAAATATCACCTATGTTATTGATACAACAAAGTTTAACAAACCTTTGAATCCACTGTATAGTAAGTACAAATTTGTTGAAAAGAAATTGAATAGGAAACATGACATTTCTCGAAATATATCTTGTTACTACTGTTGTATGAAAGGTCATAATATTTCCAAATGCAAACTTATGAGATTTTCAATCCCTAATGCCATTTCTTAGTGGTCACCTAAGTGCAACAATTGTGTTACTCACCCTCAAGGACCCAACAAAGATTGGGTACCTAGTTTATCTTATTGATTTTGCATGAAGAAGTGTTTTGATTCTATGAAGAAGCTGTGGGGCTTCATTCATAGTAACATCAAGATACTTGCTAGATAACATATTCAAATCAAATTGACTTAGTGTCAAGAAGAAGGAATATGTTTTCTTGAAGCATCAACAAGAAAAAGCCCTTTCGTAAAAGATATTGAGACAACTTATAAAGGTGAAGATGAATGAAGATGTGTTGAAAAGATTTTGTTGATGGTACGATTGGCATTTGTTAAAGCTCTTGTTCTTGAGCTTCTCGTGAAATAATCATGCATACTCCGTTTTTACGATGAGGTTGTATCGTTTCATTTTATTTCTAAAAGTAAGCCATGTCTTTTATCCTATTTTATTTAAAAGTATTTCAAATACAAGTTGGATGTTATTTGTTCTTGTGTTTACTTCCAAAAATTTCTATTGAATCTGTGATTATTTCAATTTACATGCTTATAGTGACCTAGATCAAATTGTGCAAATATGTTTGTTTTGCCTTTTTTATTCCTTATCTATGCATGCTTGTTTTTTCTAAATTGTTCAAATACATAGCCTTAACAAATATTGTACAAAACATACATATAAGTCTTTTTCAGTCATGCATGAGTCAAGTCACATGTCTCCAAATATGTCAAATTGTGTCTCTTGGCGTTTCTCTAAAAACCTGCAAGCATGTGTCGACACATGATGTAGTCAGGTCAGCCTGAGATGAGGTAATTTAATGTTTGTTGATTTTGTCTCAGTATGTGCCGACACATAATTCGTATGTGCTGACACATAAATTCATTTTTCAACTGTGTTTCAAAAATGGTTCAGTATGTGCCGGTATAAAAGTCGTACAGGTTGGCACATAATGTTGAATTTTTTAAATGCTTTAGTACAGGTCGGCGCATGAGACACATGTGACGGCACGTAATCAAATTGGGTCGACACGTGTAAAAGGATAGTAAGCCTTTTTATCTCGTTTCATCTTCTCCATATTTTCATTATCTTTCTTGTTCATAAATTCAAACCAAAGTCCTTTTCTCATCAAAATTTTTTCGGTCAAACTCTGTTCACTCTTTTAATTTGGTCATCAAAGCTATTCAAAACCCACTATAACTCCTTCAATATTTCCCTCTTTAATGTCACTCAAAACCCACTAGTGTATACTTTAGTTTCCCCTCTTCATACATTGCATCTTCATACGAAAATTCTATATATTGTGTGTTTATCTGTTGTTTCTTTGCATCTATATTTGATATAACAACATTGTTGGTTGTGGGTTACCTCCTGTTCTCTCAAATTCCAACTGTTCTGGTTGGGTCATTTTGTCAAACACCTTGCGTGCGTCTTCTGTTTGAGAAATTTCTTCATGGCTCCAAAGCTTGCAAGAAGTAAGTCTGCTAGTAGAGGCAAAGACAAGGTTGGTTCCTCATCTAGGGCACTAGAAACTATTTTTGATTTGGTTGACCAAGAGAATTTGGAGTTCTTCGAATAAAAGTGTCGAGGCAGGAGTGTGTCAAGGCAAAATTACTACACGGAATAAACTACTAAGAAACTACATATTCCCGAGGTTGTGGATCTCATCAATCATCAAGAAATCAATTCCTTTATGTCATTGAATCAAGACTACAATGAAGACTTGGTTCGAGTCTTTTATGTCGGGCTGCACAAGCGCAACAAAGCTGAGTTTAGCTTTCATATCGAACGTACCTCCTACACATTTACAAATGCTTTATGGAAATATGTGTTTGGTATTATGATAGGAAATGAGCCTTTAGTTAAGGACTCAAACGTTCATTCAGTTTTTAAGTGGAGATTGCATTCAAATGAGCAGTTGAAAGCTTAAGAAATTGCCACGCATTCTCTATTGAATTGTTTCTCATGTATTACGTGTAACGCCCCAGTTTTAGTTAGTTTTATTTAATCGAGTCGATTTGATTATTTTGATTATTATATTATTTTATTTTTTACTTTTATTTGATAATATATTATTTTTCATCGTGATTATGTTTTAGTGCGTTTTGAGAGCGTTTGCGAGATATTTGAGTGTAGGGGTATTTTGGTCATTTCACTTTAATTTTTCTTAAGTTAATAGAAATAGAAATAGAAAGAGAGAAAAATAGAAAGGAAAGAAAGAGAGAAGAAGAAAAAGAGAAAGAAGGAAAGGAAGAGAAGAAAAAGAGAGAAAACTTGGAAAAGAAGAAAATCGATTAACCGACTTTTCAAACACGATTAAATCGGGTAAGGGTGCGAAACTCGATTATATTATACTTGTGTATGATTATGTATGTCTGTTTTTGGTTGTTATTGGATTGAAATTGAATATAGAGCAAAAACCATAATATGTTGAGATTGTTAGAAATTGATTCAAAATGTGTCTGAAATCATGTTTTAAGGTCCCTTATTGTTGATACATGTTAGATAGGTGTTGTTGAGCATTCAATTGGTATTTTTCGGGTGGTTAGAAGAGATTTGGAGAGGAAAATGGATGAATTTCGCAGAAAAATTATGCAGGAAAAATTCTGGTTTCCCACTGCCCATACACGTATCACTCAAGCCAATACGCGTATTGGTTAAGGCAATACGCGTATGGCAATGAAGGAATGAGGGCAATACGCGTATGGAGTTCCATTTTCCCGGCCGTCTGCTCATTTGCGTAATGGTACGTGTAAGGAATTGGGAAATACGCGTATCAAGTGAGGCATTACGCATATTGGGGTTTTAGAGGAATTTTTGAAGAGGAATTGGTCTCTGCTCATACGCGTATCACCTTGGGCAGTACGCGTATGGATGGGCGAGTGAGCTGGGCAATACGCGTATGGCTCAGGGCAATACGCGTAGGACCAGAGAGTGTGCAAAATGTTGTGTTTTCGCGATTCCTTTTCGTTTTATTTCCGTAACTTGGGTTCCGATTATCTGTTTTGAACATTCTTGGTATCGTTGGAAAGCTATTGAGCTGTACTTTCTTATTAAAATGGTTTTGAGATTGTTGGCCGATTTAATTATGTCGAAAATTTGGAATAGTGTCGTTTTGTCGAATTTTGCCGTTGTAATTGTGTGTAATTGATGTGTATCATGCAATGTGCTGTTGATATGGGTATTGTATGACTTGTGTGCTGTTGTGTGATGAAAATGCATGTGATAAGATGTGGTGATGATGGTTTGTGGCCTAAGGGAAAGAAAATGCAATGTGTGGTATTTGATGATATATGCATGATTATGGATGTGTATATGTGTGCATTTGAATGTCATGAGTCATTGTATGCCAAGCATCATGATATGCATTCTTGTGATGTCGTGTGCCCTAGTGGGTGTGAGTGACGAATCAATTCCAGAGGGAATCCGCTATAACATCGTGAGCCTTATACCGAGAGCACCTAAAGCGATGATTATAGACGATCGTGAGCCTTATACAAAGAGGACCTAAAGCGATCGGATTGTGAGCCTTATACAAAGAGGACCTAAAGCAATCCATAAATGTCGTGAGCCTTATACCAAGAGGACCTAAAGCGACCGGGAACATCATTTGCCCGACGGGGAGTTACACTAAGTAACAAGCGATGGTTCTAATAGTTCCTGAGTGAACTAGTGTTGAGAATGAAGGATATATGGTACCGCATTTGCATAGAGTCGTTGTGTCGGTCTCTTTGCATTTGCATAAATCATGAATGGATTGATTTTGTGTGGAATTATGAAAGGAATTGATGAGTTGAGATATATATATATATATATATATATATATATATATATATATATATATATATATATATATATATATATATATATTTGTTGTTGATAACTGCATTACGCTTGATTGTATATACCTTGGTGATGGATATATGAGATATGCATTGTGTTGTTATGTATTTGAATTCTGGTGTAAGTCGTGGTGAGAATATTTTACATGCGTATTCTTAGTGTTATTATATAATTGTATGCAATTATACTATGATTGTGTTTCTCACCCTTTTGATGTTTTTGAATGCTCTATGAGGCATTGCAGATTAGATGCTGGAGGTCTTTTTGTGAAGCTTAGGTCTTCATTCTTTTGTCGGTCGGCTCTGATATGTAGCACCGGGTAGTCGGGGAGGCCGTTGTGATTTATGTGTATATGTATATGTATCTTTTGGATTGTACATGTATGATTTTGTGTATGACAGACAAACTTTTTATGCGATATATATATATATATATATATATATATATATATATATATGATATTCAGTTGCAGATTTTCTGCTTTTATTCTGTATCTGAATTGTGGGTAGTAGGAACTAAGTTCCTCTGTTAATTGCTACCTGATTGTTACATATCTTTATGAGCAGGTTATTGTATTTTGTCTCAAGAGATGTGACTCCTCAGTCTATGCCATGAATGTTGAATTATACTCTAATGAATTTTTATCGCTTTATCTATTTGGGGGTATAGATTAGGGGTGTTACATTACGTCCCAAAAGTGGGATTTTTTCAAGGGTTGATAATATAGAGATTCACCTTGTTTATCTTATTCTCAACAAGCTTAAGATAAATTGGCCACATTATTTTGTGCATCATATCTTCAGCATTCAAGCTTGCAACAAAGGGACTACATTTTGCTATCCATCTATGGTTGCTAAGATTCTCAATCATTTTAACATCACCTTCCCATACTTGGTCTATATCTCTCCAACTGCAACAAATAAGTTCACTCAAAGAACTTTAACTAATATGAGATATCATTTGGATTCCAAAAGAAAAGTGTATTACTATCAAGTTCCTTCATCAAAGAAGAAAATCTAGAAGATGATGAAGAAGTTGGTGATGATCTTGGGGTGGAAGGCTATGATGAAGAAGTTAGTGATAATACTCAAGAAAATGTTCCTATGACTGATGTGAATCCTGAAGGAAATGCAACTTGAATAAATACTACTACATGTGTTCAACAAGAGCATCAACACACTTGGGAAGATAATTGGTAGTAAAATCGTTGGACTGCACAAGGTGCAAATTACAGAGGTTATGATGCAGGCTACATGGGGTATGAAGGTGAATCCTATGAGTATGGATCCGGGTCTCATGAAAACAGGTATGAATCTGATGCTGGAAAAAACACTGCAGTTATGGCAATGCTTCAAACTATGCAGAAACAACAAAATCAGAGATATGAAGAAGATTAAAAGTGGCGGGCTGAATTCCAAGCTGGTGTGTACGAAAGGATGGACGCTCAGGACACTAATTTCGAGATGTTTGCATCAGTTGCTACTGCGCAATTCAAATCAATCCATGATGTTAATGAGAAAGAACAATGGTATTAGAAATGAACAGAATATGGCTGGTAGGAATGATGCTGCTTTGGCTGCTGCTATGCAAGCTATGGCTCGGGCTGTGCAGGGTGCGCCTAATGCGAGTGGAAATGATGAGTTCAGGAAGAACAAACCGCCTGTCTTCAAAGGGAGACATGATCCAGATGGTGCACAGATTTGGCTTAAAGAAATTGAAAGAATCTTTTGAGTAATGGACTGTACTGAGGAACATAAGGTGAGACTGGGTACTCACATGTTGCAGGAGGAAGCTGATGACTGGTGGATTAGTACGCGTCATGTGTTGGAAGCTACAGGTGAAGAAGTCACTTGGGCTTTGTTTAGCATTGAGTTTCTGAGGAAGTATTTTCGTGAAGATGTAAGAGGAAAGAAAGAAATAGAGTTCTTGGAATTGAAACAAGGTAATATGTCTGTTGTTGATTACACTGCTAAGTTTGTGGAACTTGTTCAGTTTTATCCACATTATGTTGAAGCTACTGCAGAGTTTTCTAAGTGTGTGAAGTTTGAGAACAGATTGCATCCTGAGATAAAGCAGGCAATCGGTTATCAAAGGATTAGGAGGTTTTCAGATTTGGTGGATTATTGTAGGATTTATGAGGAAGATAGCAAAGCTCGTTCTACGCACTATAAGAGTGTGAACGAAAGGAAAGGGAAGCAACCGTTCCGTGGTGGTCCTTATGTGACACCGGCTGATAAGGGTAAGCAGAGAGGTAATTTTGAGAAAAGGTCAAGTGGGGGAGGAATGTCTAATTCTCCGAGGTGTTTTATGTGTGGTGACCTAGGACATCGTCAGTTTGAATGTAGAAAAAATATGAGGAAGTGTTCCAATTGTGGAGGTTTAGGGTATGTTGCAGCTGAGTGCAAGAGGAAGAATGTGGTGAAGTGTTTCAATTATGGTGAACCTGACCATATTAGTACGAAGTGTCCGAAACCAAAGCAAGCTCCAGCTGGGGGGAAAGTTTTTGCATTGGCAGGGACTCAGACTACAAGTGCAGACCGTCTGATAAGAGGTACTTGTTTTATTAATAGTACGCCTTTAGTTGCTATTATTGATACTGGAGCGACTCATTCATTTATTTCGTCTGAGTGCGCGAAGCGTTTGAATCTTTTATTGTCTTCGATGGATGGAGAGATGGTTATTGATACTCCAGCAATGGGGTCAGTAACTACTTCTTTGGTTTATTTAAGTTGTCACTTGACCATTTATGGTAAAGAATTTGAGATGGATTTGGTGTGTTTGCCGTCGGAGGGTTTAGATGTGGTTCTGGGAATGAATTCGTTGCAATTCAATCGGGTGCATATTGACTGTTATCATAAGCTGGTAAGATTTCCTTCTCTTGAAGAAGATGAGGAATCGAGTTTCTTATCTACCAAAGAGTTGAAGAAACTTTTGGCGGATGAAGCTCAGTTGTTCGGGTTGTTTGCATCGTTGACCGTGGATAGTCAAGTTGTACTTGAAGTGTTTCCAGTTGTGTGTGAATTTCCTGAGGTGTTTCCAAAGGATATTTCGGACTTGTCGCCAGAGAGAGAGGTGGAGTTTTCTATAGATCTAGTTCCTGGTACTAGACCTGTATCTATGGCACCTTATCGTATGTCGGCATCTGAGTTGGTTGAGTTAAAGAAGTAGTTGAATGAATTGTTAGAGAAGAGGTTTGTGAGGCCAAGCGTATCGCCTTGGGGTGCTCCAGTTTTGTTGGTGAAAAAGAAAGATGGAAGTATGCGATTGTGTATTAATTATCGCCAGTTGAATAAGGTGACAATTAAGAATAAGTATCCTCTTCCGAGAATTGATGATTTGATGGATCAGTTGGTAGGTGCTTGTGTGTTTAGTAAGATTGATTTGAGGTCGGGTTATCATCAGATAAGAGTGAAGGAGGAAGATATACAGAAGACGGCTTTTAAGACACGATACGGTCATTACGAATATTCTGTGATGCCGTTCGGGGTTTCTAATGCGCCAGGTGTGTTTATGGAGTATATGAATCGTATTTTCCATGAGCATTTGGATCGATTTGTTGTGGTGTTTATTGATGATATCTTGATTTATTCTAAGTCCCGGGAGGAACATGCGGAACATTTGCGTGTTGTGTTGCAGATTTTGAAGGAAAGGAAACTTTTTGCCAAGTTGTCCAAGTGTGAGTTCTGGTTGTCAGAAGTGAGTTTTCTTGGGCATGTGATTTCAGGTAATGGTATTGCTGTGGATCCATCTAAAGTAGATGCAGTTCTACAAAGGGAGGCTCCTAGATCTGTTACTGAAATTAGAAGCTTTTTAGGTTTAGCTGGTTATTATCGGAGGTTTATTGAAGGTTTTTCTAAGTTAGCACTTCCTTTGACCCAGTTGACTTGTAAAGGTAAAGCGTTCATTTGGGATATTCAGTGTGAGGAAAGTTTTAGTGAGCTGAAGAGAAGATTGACTACAACTCCGATTTTGGTATTACCGAATCCTACTGAACCGTTTGTGGTGTATTGTGATGCGTCTTTGATTGGTTTAGGTGGAGTGTTGATGCAAGAAGGTAAGGTTGTGGCTTATGCTTCGAAGCAATTGAGGATTCATGAGAAGAATTACCTTACTCACGATTTGGAATTAGCGGCTGTGGTTTTTGTGTTAAAAATTTGGAGGCATTATCTCTATGGTGCAAGATTCGAAGTCTTTAGTGATCATAAAAGTTTGAAATACTTGTTTGATCAGAAAGAGTTAAATATGAGGCAATGAAGATGGTTGGAATTTTTGAAGGACTACGATTTTGGCTTGAATTACCATCCTGGTAAAGCTAATGTGGTAGCAGATGCGTTGAGCCGGAAGTCGTTGCATATGTCTGTTTTTATGGTTAAAGAGTGGGAACTTTTGGAAGCTTTTAGAGATTTGAGTTTGGTGTGTGAATTGACGTCTGACAGCGTGAGGCTTGGAATGTTAAAGGTCACTAATAATTTTCTGTTAACCGTTAGCGAGAAATAGAAGTTGGATGTGAAATTTGTTGATTTGATGATGGTTGGAAATCAAAGTGTGAATGGTGACTTTAAAGTGGATGGTAACGGTGTTTTGATATTTCGTGGTAGAATTTGTATTCCTGATGATTCGGATTTGAAAAGGATGATTTTGGAGGAAGGACACCGGAGTAATTTGAGTATACATCCGGGAGCTAATAAGATGTATCAGAATTTGAAGAAGATCTTTTGGTGGTCTGGATTAAAGAGAGATATGGCTCGGTTTGTTTATGCGTGTTTGACGTGTCAGAAATCTAAGGTGGAACATCAGAAGCCTAGTGGTTTGTTGCAACCGTTGGATATTCCCGAGTGGAAATGGGACATCATTTCTATGGATTTTGTGACAGGGTTGCTGAATACACAGAGGGGACATAATGCCATTTGGGTATTTGTGGATAGGCTGACTAAATCGGCGCATTTTATTCCGATTGACATCGGTTTTTCTTTGGAGAGGTTGGCTGAGATTTATATCAGTGTGATTGTGAAATTACATGGTGTTCCAGTGAGTATTGTTTCGGATCGAGATCCGAGGTTTACTTCCAGATTTTGGGAAAGTTTGCAAAAGGCGTTAGGTTCCAAGTTGAGGTTGAGTTCGGATTATCATCCGCAGACGGATGGTCAGACCGAGAGAACTATTCAGTCATTGGAGGATTTGTTGCGAGCTTGTGTTCTTGAACAAGGTGGTGCTTGGGATAGTTATCTTGCGTTGATTGAATTCACGTATAACAACAATTTCCATTCAAGTATTGGAATGGCACCTTTTGAAGCGTTGTATGGAAGAAGATGTCGAACACCTTTGTGTTGGCATGAATTTGGTGAGAGTTCGGTGGTTGGACCGGAGTTGGTGCAACAGACTACGGAAAAGGTAAAACTTATTCGTGAGAAAATGAAGGTTTCTCAGAGTAGGGAAAAGAGTTATCATGATCGAAGGAGGAAAGATCTTGAGTTTCAAGAGGGCGATCATGTATTTTTGAGAGTTACACCGGTAACAGGTGTTCGCCGTGCATTGAAGTCGAAGAAACTTACTTCTCGATTTATTGGTCCTTACCAGATATCCGCGAGAGTGGGTGCTGTGGCTTATGGGGTGGCGTTGCCGCCGAGTCTTTCGAATTTGCACGATGTGTTCCATGTTTCACAGCTTCGAAAGTATGTTCTGGATCCGTCACATGTGATTCCGATGGATGAAGTTAAGGTAAGGGAGAACCTTACGGTTGAGGCATTACCAGTGAGGATTTTGGATCGCGAGTTGAAGCGGTTAAGAGGCAAGGATATTGCGCTTGTGAAAGTAGCGTGGGGAGGCGCTGCTGAGGGCAATTTGACTTGGGAGTTGGAGAGTCGGATGCGGGAGTCGTATCCGGAGTTGTTCGTCTCAGGTAATATTTTCGAGGACCAAAATCTCTAAGTGGGGGAGAGTTGTAACGCCCCAGTTTTAGTTAGTTTTATTTAATCGAGTCGATTTGATTATTATATTATTTTATTTTTGACTTTTATTTGATAATATATTATTTTTCATCGTGAATATGTTTTAGTGCGTTTTGAGAGCGTTTGCGAGATATTTGAGTGTAGGGGTATTTTGGTCATTTCACTTTAATTTTTCTTAAGTTAATAGAAATAGAAATAGAAAGAGAGAAAAATAGAAAGGAAAGAAAGAGAGAAGAAGAAAAAGAGAAAGAAGGAAAGGAAGAGAAGAAAAAGAGAGAAAACTTGGAAAAGAAGAAAATCGATTAACCGACTTTTCAAACACGATTAAATCGGGTAAGGGTGCGAAACTCAATTATATTATACTTGTGTATGATTATGTATGTTTGTTTTTGGTTGTTATTGGATTGAAATTGAATATAGAGCAAAAACCATAATATGTTGAGATTGTTAGAAATTGTTTCAAAATGTGTCTGAAATCATGTTTTAAGGTCCCTTATTGTTGATACATGTTAGATAGGTGTTGTTGAGCATTCAATTGGTATTTTTCTGGTGGTTAGAAGAGATTTGGAGAGGAAAATGGATGAATTTCGCAGAAAAATTATGCAGGAAAAATTCTGGTTTCCCACTGCCCATACGCGTATCACTCAAGCCAATACGCGTATTGGTTAAGGCAATACGCGTATGGCAATGAAGGAATGATGGCAATACGCATATGGAGTTCCATTTTCCCGGCCGTCTGCTCATTTGCGTAATGGTACGCGTAAGGAATTGGGCAATACGCGTATTGGGGTTTTAGAGGAATTTTTGAAGAGGAATTGGTCTCTACTCATACGCGTATCACCTTGGACAGTACGCGTATGGATGGGCGAGTGAGCTGGGCAATACGCGTAAGGCTCAGGGAAATACGCGTAGGACCAGAGAGTGTACAAAATGTTGTGTTTTCGCGATTCCTTTTCGTTTTATTTCCGTAACTTGGGTTCCGATTATCTGTTTTGAACATTCTTGGTATCGTTGGAAAGCTATTGAGTTGTACTTTCTTATTAAAATGGTTTTGAGATTGTTGGCCAATTTAATTATGTCGAAAATTTGGAATAGTGTCGTTTTGTCGACTTTTGCTGTTGTAATTATGTGTAATTGATGTGTATCATGCAATGTGCTGTTGATATGGGTATTGTATGACTTGTGTGCTGTTGTGTGATGAAAATGCATGTGATAAGATGTTGTGATGATGGTTTGTGGCCTAAGGGCAAGAAAATGCAATGTGTGGTATTTGATGATATATGCATGATTATGGATGTGTATATGTGTGCATTTGAATGTCATGAGTCATTGTATGCCAAGCATCATGATATGCATTCTTGTGATGTCGTGTGCCTTAGTGGGTGTGAGCGATGAATCGATTCCAGAAGGAATCCGCTATAACATCGTGAGCCTTATACCGAGAGGACCTAAAGCGATGATTATAGACGATCGTGAGCCTTATACAAAGAGGACCTAAAGCGATCGGATTGTGAGCCTTATACAAAGAGGACCTAAAGCAATCCATAAACGTCGTGAGCCTTATACCAAGAGGACCTAAAGCGACGGGGAACATCGTTTGCCCGACGGGGAGTTACACTAAGTAACAAGCGATGGTTCTAATAGTTCCTGAGTGAACTAGTGTTGAGAATAATAGATGGATGGTACCGCATTTGCATAGAGTCATTGTGTCGGTCTCTTTGCATTTGCATAAATCATGAATGGATTGATTTTGTGTGGAATTATGAATGGAATTGATGAGTTGAGATATATATATATATATATATATATATATATATATATATATATATATATATATATATATTTGTTGTTGATAATTGCATTACGCTTGATTGTATATGCCTTGGTGATGGATATATGAGATATGCATTGTGTTGTTCTGTATTTAAATTCTGGTGTAAGTCGTGGTGAGAATATTTTACATGCGTATTCTTAGTGTTATTATATAATTGTATGCAATTATACTATGATTGTGTTTCTCACCCTTCTGATGTTTTTGAATGCTCTATGAGGCATTGCAGATTAGATGTTGGAGGTCTTTTTGTGAAGCTTAGGTCTTCATTCTTTTGTCGGTCGGCTCTGATATGTAGCACCGGGTAGTCGGGGAGGCCATTGTGATTTATGTGTATATGTATATGTATCTTTTGGATTGTACATGTATGATTCTGTGTATGACAGACAAACTTTTTATGCGATATATATATGATATTCAGTTGCAGATTTTCCCATTTTATTTTGTATCTGAATTGTGGGTAGTAGGAACTAAGTTCCTCTGTTAATTGTTACCTGATTGTTGCATATCTTTATGAGCAGGTTATTGTATTTTGTCTCAAGATATGTGACTCCTCAGTCTATGACATGAATGTTGAATTATACTCTGATGAATTTTTATCGCTTTATCTATTTGGGGGTATAGATTAGGGGTGTTACATTACGTCCCAAAAGTGGGATTTTTTCAAGGGTTGATAATATAAAGATTCACCTTGTTTATCTTCTTCTCAACAAGCTTAAGATAAATTGGCCACATTATTTTGTGCATCATATGTTCAGCATTCAAGCTTACAACAAAGGGACTACATTTTGCTATCCATCTATGGTTGCTAAGATTCCCAATCATTTTAACATCACCTTCCCATACTTGGTCTATGTCTCTCCAACTGCAACAAATAAGTTCACTCAAAGAACTTTAACTAATATGAGATATCATTGGGATTCCAAAAGAAAAGTGTATTACTATCAAGTTCCTTCATCAAAGAAGAAAATCTAGAAGATGATGAAGAAGTTGGTGATGATCTTGGGGTGGAAGGTTATGATGAAGAAGTTAGTGATAATACTCAAGAAGATGTTCCTATGACTGATGTGAATCCTGAAGGAAATGAAACTTGAATAAATGCTACTACAGGTGTTCAAAAAGAGCATCAACACACTTGGGAAGATAATTGGCAGTAAAATCGCTGGACTGCACAAGGTGCAAATTACAGAGGTTATGATGCAGGCTACATGGGGTATGAAGGTGAATCCTATGAGTATGGATCTGGGTCTCATGAAAACAGGTATAAATCTGATGCTGGAAAAAACACTGCAGTTATGGCAATGCTTCAAACTATGCAGAAACAACAAAATCAGAGATATGAAGAAGATCAAAAGTGGCGGGCTGAATTTCAAGCTGGTGTGTACGAAAGGCTGGACGCTCAGGACACTAATTTCGAGATGTTTGCATCAGTTGCTACTGCACAATTCAAATCAATCCATGATGTTATGAGCAAGAACAATGGTATTGTCCAAGGGAAGATCAACAACGTGTACTCTGCAGTTACTCAACATGATGAGGAAGCCTCTGACTTTTATGAAGATATGCGTAGGGGTGGAAGAACCTATCACAGACATCACGATGGAGCTGGTGGGCGTTGATGTGTTGTGCTGTTCTGTGATGTTTTGCTGTCTTTGTTTCATGCATTTCATTTCATTTTATTTCTATTTTGAACAAGTTGTTGTCTTGGCTATGTTATTTGAACAATGTGTGCAACCTTGCTTGGTTTATGTATTAATGGATAATCTGTTTTGATATTGTCAATATCTATTATTATTTCTTCTAGCATGATAATTGGTTGCTATTGTTCTTGTTGTGGATGCGTTATATGTTATGTTACATTTTCACGTTGGATTGAGTAGTGACATGTTCTCGTCGCTATGCTAGGCACATGCGTGTACGTCATCGGGAGTTCCACTGTGTTGTGTTACATAGTTGTGACGCTATTAGAAGCAACTTGAATAGTTTTCTATTTGTTGCTGGTTATTTATCAATTTTGCTTCATTACATATATATATATATATATATATATATATATATATATATATATATATATATATATATATATATATATATATATATATATGGGGATATGTGATTGTTGCTCTTCTGTGCAAAAACGCCTATGGGTGATATATTACTATTTGTATTAGAATATGATATTTCTCATGATTTACATTTCTTCTTTTTGATGTTGTCAAATGGGGAGAAGAATATGCGAGATGAAGAAGGAAAGCACAAAGTCAAGGGAACCTTTGATATAAACATGATATGCCTTGTCACAAGTTTTGCCATCATAAAAAAGGGGGAGTATGTGAGTGCAACTTCTCTTTTAGATGTTTTGCATGATGTCAAAACTATAAGAAAAGTTAGCATTTCTGTGTGTCAGACTGTATCTCTGAGTTTGTATGGCACCCTTGCATTAGTGGTCTTAGGAATCATCAAAAACCACTTCAAAATTGTCCACAATCATGAAATACAGTTTTCTGCACAAAAATGCACTACATGTGTCGGCACATACACTTTTCAGGCCGGAACATGTAACTCAATAATGAAGCCTGTAGCCTCTGTCAAAGTTAGGTCGGAAAATAAGCCTTTTAGGCCGACACATACTGTAACATCAGTTCTATGTGCCGGCGCATACGTGTTTCAGGCCGATACATCTACTGTCCTAAATAAGATTGTAGTCTCTGTTTGATTTGGGTCGGCACATAGGTTCTTTCAGGTCGACACATGCTGTTATTTTTGACATTATGTGCCGGCACATCCAACCTTCAGGCCGGCACATACTGTTTAAGTTGGTCAATTTTTTAATTCCTTTTATTCTAAAAATTAACTTTTTGCCACCAATCTTCCAAAACTATAAATACATCATTCATGCTTCATTCCAAACCGGTGATACCATAAAATTAGCCTGTATCTGCTCATCATCTCTAACCCCCGTCCTATGTCTACACACTAACAAATCACACATAATAATCTTTTGTTGGGGTGCCAGCTAGGCGAAGGCATGATAAGGTCC
Organism: Lathyrus tuberosus; assembly: GCA_022829125.1. NCBI lineage: Eukaryota > Viridiplantae > Streptophyta > Magnoliopsida > Fabales > Fabaceae > Lathyrus > Lathyrus tuberosus. The sequence goes on along the minus strand of JALAZF010000196.1, from coordinate 626,985 downwards.
AATTGGGTTCTTGTGTAGCCGAGATATTGGATTGAGATTTGTAGGGGTCTTCATCCGGAAAAACCATGGGTTTGTCCTCCAAGATCGTGCATAGATTTGGGGGTTTTCGTGCAAGAAGTTCAAGAGAGGATTGTGATGTTGTGAAAGCCTTTTGGAGATAAAGTACGCAAAGGACCCTTTGGAGATAAAGAACGCAAAGGCAGTAACAGAGAACGGCAAATCGAATTGAAGTCTTGTGGCACAATCGGTTCAATTGATCGTGCGCGAAAGCTTTGGAGATAAAGAACGCAAAGGAGTAGCAATATCGATAAGTCAATTGGCATACATTGTTGTCTTGGTCTTACTCAAGATCAAAAGAAGAAAACGGGTTGAGTCAACATTAGAACCAATAGTGTTTGTATGGTTGCTCTTGAACACTTTTCTTGTACATCGACTTTTTGCATAGTAAGAAAGTATCCTAATTCCACATTGGAAATTAGGTGCAGACGTACCCACACACGAGGACGAAAGTGAGGAACTGCGTGAGCAAATCCTCGTGTCGATCTCTCTATTATCTCTTTACTCATTTTATTTTTCATTACGCAATTTGTCAAATATCATTGATTAATCGATCGACTCGTAAGCATTTTCCTGTGGTCTTTTTGTTTTAACTTGATTGTTGATTAGCTTATAATTACTTTTGATTATAAGTGGTTTTCATATCAACAACAACACAAAGGAAATTCTGAAAATTCGCCCGCACACCAACTGTTCGATAAATTGCATAATTCAATATTTTTTTCTTCTTATTATCATTGGAAATAGCATTACTAAGTTCATTAATTTGAACGAGTAATAACGTGATACTCGATTAAAGGTTAAATTCGATTATTGTGTTTGTCATTCCATAATTGGCTTTGGATATCCGAGTTCCAATATCAAAACCTTTCGCGTGCACTCTTTTTCAAATATTTTTAAAACCCAAATTTTATCCTAAAAAATATTGCCTCTAATTTTAAGGTCTAAGCCTTATGATTTTTCAAGTTTGCAGACTGACACATATGGGCTAACTCATTTTGACAGCTCTAAATATACGGGCTTATTCTATTTTAAAGACATGCACCCCTTTAATTGAAAATATAATTTAATGACATAAATATAAATACTCATTTATTTTATTTTATTAATTAAAAATAATATATTATCTCTAAAATACTATTCTTTTGAGTAATAGTTAAAATAATAAAATAAATAAATATAATAATAACAATTTCAATTGACCACAAAATCACTATAAATACATATAAGTTAATCACTCAAGTAAATACACATACACAATTTATTCATAAAAATTTAATTAAAATAAGATAATAACTTGAAATATTTAAAATATAACTATGCTGACATTTATCATTATTTTAATTCACAGCAACCCTAACAAATATTAATTCATACTTACACATAGAATCATCTTAAAATAATAGTTACTAATTTATAAGGTGACATATTTATACATATATGAAAAATATAGTATGTTTAATTTGGAGTGGTACACTGGACAAAACACCATTAGTTCTTGAGCTAAGTGCAAGGGCAATTTGGCTTATGTGGGTCTCCAATTTTTTTATACTCACCCCATGTGCTTGTATTTTATTCTATGCTTCATTAGCAAAGGCTTTTATCTCCTTCATGAATATTTTTATAATAGATTCCAACTTGTTGGTTCCATTGGTATCCATATTTATATTTGATGCAAAAAATGGATAAGGCTAAGAGGTGGTTAAATTCCTTAGAACAAAATTCAAGGAATTGCTCCACAGGAATTGTTCAAGGAATTTAACTCATGATGTAGAAATTAAAGTTGTAAGCATCATAAGTTATCCAAGGAATCTTAAAGTTACTTGCAACTTCAAGGAATTGCTTCAAGTGGAGATGAGGGCCATCTATCGCGATACTCTAGTACTTCCCAATAGCTTGCATCATCTGAAACATCATGTGCTTAAACTCAAATTTCTCCACAATGATTTCTTGCCTTATAATACTAGTGTATATGGAGTTTGGATCAAAGGCATCACATTCCTTAATATTTCCAGCTCAGTCATTGGTAATGCCAATGATATCTTGATGCACCGTGTTGTATTTTTCTGGTTGTTGTCTTTCCCCTATCATGTGTTGCTCTACATGTAGGTCTCTATTATTTGTCCTATATATTGTTAACCTATTTGTCATGCCACTTGAATATCTTCTAAAAAATTAAGGTGTTGGGTGATGAAACCAATGCTATCAGACTTAGAGTCCCATTGAGAAGGCATAATATGACCTTTGGAAGAATCAATGAATGCACCTCCTAAGGGGATCATGAGGCTTCATCGCTTAGAAGGACATTATTTCTTATGTTCATCTTTTGTTTCTTTGTTTTCGAGGTCTTCAACCCGCCAAAACCTGAAGGCATGGCAGTGTTAAATGGTACGATACTTATGACTTTGGACTTTCCTCCACTTTCCTTTTAGGTCTTCACATCAGCACCCTAGGAGGATCACTCTTTTTGCTGGCACCCACGATTCTGGGCTTTTTTCACTTTGACCTTCTCGAGGAACACCATTCTCTATGCTTGTAATAATGGAGACATTCATTTTATATAAGAGAAACCAAACAGTTAGGCCAACATAATGATAGATAAAAGGCAAGAATGAAATCATAAAAAAAACTTACATATAAAAGCGTCAAGGCCCACAATATCACCTTATACTTCCATTAAATCTCTAACATTTTCAATATACATGTTTTTATAGGAGGACGGCCCCGTCCTTTTCACAATTTTTAAGTCTTTCATAATCAAAGCTAGTGATTGACATGTGGTCACTCGTTATATAAAGTGGAAACCTATAACCCCCTTTATTGTAAGAAATGGCATATGTGCAGTTGTCATCTCTATGCGTTTGAAAGTACTTTTGATTTTAATTCTTCTAATTCAAATAATATAAGTAGAAGAATCTCCTTGTTTAGGAGGGAACTGATAAAGAGCTAGTTTCCATTATCACCCCCATTTTTTTATGTAGAAGGAGAATAAGACATCCACAATATGAGTGATCCCCAAAATCGCACACAAAATCTTGAAACCTCCCCCCCCCCCCCCCCCCCCCAACACACACACACACAAAGGTTTAATTATTGGGGTAAAGTTAGGAGGGCAATGTTGATGGTCTTCAATACCTTAGACTCAAAGAGGTTGAAAGGGATTTTCACCCTAGTTCTAATAGAATGCATGCATGCACGGGGAAATACTCATCCACCATTCCTTGAGGTCGCCTCATGCATGCCTTTTCGCCATTCTCATGGTTCCATAATGACATCCTCCTCAATACGAATAAAAAAGATAATTAGTCCTTTGTAAAATTCCATTACTCTTGCTTCAGTTGTGAAAATGGATCCGTAGTTCACCTCCTCATCATAGAAATGATCTATGCTTTCATCAAGAGGCCATCACTAGTCTCATTGTCGATTTTGAAAAGGAAGATGCAAAAATTATGTCACTATTCTTAAACGAGACATTATCTGGGATACTACTATCGCTACTCAACTGTCACTCTATAATATTTCCCTCTTAATTATATCCTAATCAACACCCTCATTCTTCAATTTTGCATTTGGAATCAACGAGTCCAAAACTTAAACCTTTTTTTTCGTGATTTGTGGGTTCAACCACATTCCCATTTTTCACATTCCCTAAGACCATGTTGGCAAAATGAAGAATAAGGGAAAGAGAGGAAGGGTCCCTTCACAAGGGCATTGTAGGTGAACATTGAGTTTGCGGTTGAGGAAGAAAGACAACAAACAAAATGGATAGAGACAAAAAATAATGAAGAGGTTGATATCTTGTTCGAAAATTTACAGGATATCTTTAAATTTTAATTTTTTAAATAAAAATAATTCATTAATAAAAAGGAAAGATAAAAAAAGAACAAAGACAAAAACCTAATCAATTAAAAAACTAAAAATAAAACGGAAGTTGGCGTATTGATTGAAAGCTAAGAAAAATGAATTGGGTTGATAATTCTTTTTACTACAATAATAATAAGATAAATTATCGCAAATACATTGAAATAAAAAAACTAAACTTAAAAAAATACATGAGTGTCCGTGTCTAATTCAAAATTTTGGTGTCCGGAAATATGATTTATTGGACCATATACTTAAACTGAATTTTGAGTCATTTAAATAGTTAATAAATTAATTATATATTAAAAACTATTTAATTAATCAAAGTTAAATTAAAAATTAATTTGAATCATGTAATTTTAAATTTATATATTTATTGAAATTAAAAATAAATAAAAAATTTGAAATTATTTATTTTCTGAAAATAAAAAAAATATTTTTTAGAAATTAAAAATTAAAAATTTTTAAATTTTTTATTTATTTCTAAAATAAAAAAAATTGAAAAAATTAATTCTAAAAGAATTTAAAATGTAAAATCGATGCATAAATGTAAACTAATTATAAATCGATTTATAAATAAAAATTAATTTTAAACTGAATTAAAATCATTTTAATAAATAACACTATTTTTATTAAAATGATTATTACAAACTAAATCGAAAAATTAATATGATTTGAAACAGAAAACCCCTAATTCAAACCAATCGAGACTCATTGTTTTTTCATTTAATTTTGTCTGTACAATATGTCGAATACCAGATCAAAAGCAAATATATACGAACTGATTCAAATATATGTGAGAGAATTTTTGTTTTCTCAAACAATCTTCAGTTCAAGGTTTGAACATCCAGCTTTAGCCTTGTGTTTTTGAAAAAGATCTCGAAGTGCTTCAACAAACTCACTATGTACTTTGGTAACCTAAAAGCACATGAAAAATGATAAATTAAATGCATGTATTAATTATGAACAATTGAGTACTATTATAAACTCATACCTGCTCTGTTGTTGGTTTTGGATTCTTCTTAACATGAATAGGTTTACCCACCACCACATACAATGGATTCTTGAACGGTATAGAAGATCTATAAGAGGAAAATATAGATATGTTTTCAAGTGGAACATAAACAAATTAATGACATAAATAAAAATGAGAATGAAGCAAGTTGATTTAGAGCATCTCCAATGATGTACCTTATTTTTGAGTTCTTTGTGGGACTCATTAAACCACATCATATTAAAGTAACTCATCCAATTTTTACTTCAATGATGCAACTCTAAACAACTCTTATTAGGTCCCACAACTTTACTTTATATATTAATATTTTATTCATATTAAAATTTTATTTTATATTTAAATTATTTAAATTAAAATTAATATAAAATAAATAAAATTCAAATTAAGTTTAAAATTTAAAATAATAAAATTGTGAGAGAAAATGTGAGAATATAAAATTATAATTAGTCTCATTTATAAATAAATAATTATTAAAAAAAAAAAGAACAAAAAGAAGTGTGTATCAATTACATAATTTAGTATTATTTTATTCATTTGTACCGTTGTTTCACAGTGCAACAGTATTATTACGTAGCGGGCAATTTAAATTTTTAAGTAATAAAATTTGGATCCAGCTGGCGAAACAGGCCTATGCACCTGCTGCTGGAGATGGTCTTAGAAAAACAAAATACTTACCCTAGTATTCCCCAAAATATTATTGGGTTAATCTTGATAAACCTGGTAAGATTATGAACTAATTTACCAGGAACTTTCCACCATTTGTAGGTATTTGTCTGTCACCAAAAAGAAAATAAATGCAAATCAACAACATCTAACATTAGAAAATGTAAAGAAATGTTCAATATTTGAGGTTAAGTTTAACATAAACAATATAAAAAAATAAACATGAATTGCATTTTGATTTATTTAAGAACATAATTTGTGTTTGAGAGATTAATATCTATTTTTAGCTAGGTGAATACTAGAGTATTGTTGGATACACATTTATTATATAATCATTTAATGATATATTATTTTTAAGTTTTTAATCACTTTAAAATAAAATAAAATTTAAATTTTAGTGAACATTCATAACTTTTGTTGTTACTAGTGGTTTGACTATGAGAACATTTTATATAAAATAAACATGATATGTACACTTACAACTCAATTTTATGAAGCCAATATTTAGAGTAAAAAATGTATTGTTATTTAAATAAAAAAATCAATTTTATGATGTTAGTCTCTAATAATGGTCATTTTATTGTAATGTCTTAAATATTTTCGAGTATGGAAAAAGTATATTACAATAATGTTGGTTTTACGAGCTTCTTCACGGATTTGTTCATTAATAAATCATACTTTAACTCGTTAAGATTTTTTTTTTTTTTTTTTTTTTACAAAATATTGTTAAGATTTTGAAAATTATAAATATGATTTTCTCATTTATTGTTAACACAAATCAGAGAAGGTGCATAAGGTGGATATCCTAATAAGAAGCAAATGATAGAAACTTTTAGGATTATATTCTTGGAGTTTTGCAACATTTTGGGATTATCAAAGGGGTTTGTAAAACATTTTATACACCTTAGATTTGTGTGATTTTTATATTGAGAGTTGGAGAGTTTAAGGAACACTTAGGGTATAAAATACGGTTAAGTTTGAGAACTCCAAAAGTTATTTTCTTGTAATTTATATTGTAATTTCTTTTAACAACTTTGGTACTATAATAAATCAGAGAGTTACTCTCTCTTCCATACATAGATACTTGATCAAACTAGGTAAATAATTCTTGTGTTCGCTCTTACTATTATTTTTGTTTCTTGAAGCCATTTGATTGGTTACCATTGTTCTTTTTCGTCACATGTAAATGTGTATGTGTACTTTGCGGTTAAGTTTACAAATGATCACCTTGTGGTAAAGTTTACAAGTGATCACCATGGGTTTCAAATCGAACATCGAGATTTTTTTAGATTGTGGAAGGTTAAGATGCCATCCATACTTGTTCAATAAAGGTGTGTAGAAAGAAGTATTGAATGAAAAGCATTGATGCCCACAAGCCTTACACAAGCTGAGAAGACTGGGATGGAAGACAAGGCCAAAATTTTCGCTATATTGAGCATCGGTAACAAAGTATTAAGGGAAGTCGCAAGGGAGAGGACTAAAACTTAGATGCGGGTCAAACTTGAATCATTATATATGATCAAGTCATTGGCTCACAGATTGTGTCTAAAATAATAACTTTATTCTTTTTGTATGGTGGTGAATAAATCTATTATGGATCGGCTAGAAAATTCACAAGATCATTGTTGACTTGCAAAATATAAAGATGAAAATTTAAGCACGTTAAGGATCCTCTTCTTAATGGTAAGGAATATACTATCACTTTAGATGAAGTCTAGACGACTGTTTGATCAAAGGAGTTATCAAAGTTGAAAGATTTGGATGTTAAAGATAACGGTGAAGGCTTAAGTGTCTCAAGAGGAAGGAGTGTGAGTAGAGGAAATCAAAAAGGGAAAATATACAAGTCAAAGTCCAAGTCAAAGTTTTTTGATAAGTCAAATTTAAATGTTTCACTTGTCACAAAACTAATCAGTTCAAGAAGGATTGTCCCGAAAAGGAGTTATAAAAGTGTTGGCGCACTAGTGGTAATAAGTTGGAAGACAGAGAATAGTTGGGTTATAAAAGAATATTTTGAAACTTTGGTTCTGAAAGAAGGTGGTGTCGTTCGACTCGAAAACAATTAGGCTCACAAAGTTCATGGTATTGATACAGTTAGACTAAAAATGTTCGATTACCATGAGTTACTTCTACGCAATGTGAGGTGTATTCTCAAACTTAAATGAAATATTTTGTCCATAAGCATCTTTGATGTTTTAGGATATTGTGTTAGAATTGAACGTGAGGTGTTGGAAATTTTGCACGGTTCATTGATAATGGCTAAAGGGTCCAAAATATGCGGGTTGTGCATTTTGGATGGTTCAATCGTCATTGGTCATGCATCAATAGTTATTCAAGACCTTCTTGATATATCTAAGTTGTGGCATTTATGATTAGTTCCTGTCACTGAAATAGGTTTAGTTGAATTAGCTAAGCAAGGTTTTCTAAGAAGTGAGAAATTAAATAAATTAGAATATTTGCATTCTAGGAAAAAATCACAAGGTGAAGTTTGAAAATAATGTGTATAATTGTATTAGATCTTTTAAGTATGTTCACTCAAATCTATAGGATCCGCCATGACTGGCAACTCATAGGAGTGGATTTTATTTCTTTTCTATTATTGATGATTTCACTAAGTGAGTATGAGTCTACATTCCGAAAAGTAAAAGTGACACCTTTGAAAATTTTAATGAATAATATGCTCTTATAGTAAATTAATTGGAAAATAAGGTGGATGAATTAAGAATAAATAATGGTGTAGAGTTTTTTATAGAGAATTTTACTGATTTTTGCAGGAAATAAGTTATCTAGAGGCATAAAACCGTTAATGGCACAAATCAACAAAATGGCTTAGCAGAAAACATGAATATAACCAATTTAAAGAGAGTACTGAGGTGCATGTGGCTGGAAGTTGGGTTACCAAAGAGTTTATGGGTTGAAGATGTTGCTACATCAGATTTCTTGATTAACAGATGTCCATAAACATGAATAAACTTCAAGACACATATGAATGTTTGGTATGGGCAACTAGTAGACTACTCAAATTTGAATATTTTCAGAGCTTTGATGTTATCTTATATCAAACTAGAAAAATTTGATGTTAGGGTTGTGAAATGTGTCTTCATTGGTCCTAATTGGGTGAAGAGTTACAAACTATGGAAGATGGATCCTGGAGGATCATAATTTATTATAAGTATGAGGTGTTACTTTTGATGAGATTCTTATAAGGATGAAATGCAAACACCTAGAGGTTAAAGAATTAGAAATTATGGTGGAAAATACTCATTTTGAAATGGAGATTCCTACAAGTGAGAGTAGAGACATGAAGATAGTTATGTGAGTCTTATTTCTAGTACTATTGAAGGGCAACATATATTGTCTCCTAATTATCAGTTGGCTTGTGATAGTTTTATGAAGGATATTTTTCCACCTCAAATGCATGGTTATATTAATCTTATTTTTTATTCGTTTAATGTGGGTGAAGGGTTGCAAGACTTAGAATCAAAGATATTTAGAGAAGCAAACAAAAACAAATATAGTCAGCGATGGTTGTTGATGGTAAATAATGAAATGGAGAACCGTACTTGCGATCTTGTGAGAATACCTAATAAATAAAGGGTGGTTGGATGCAAGTGGATCTTCAAGAAGAAGGAAGATATTCAAAGAATTGAAGAACAAAGGTTTGAGGTAAGACTTGTAGTGAAGGATTTTACTCAGGTGGATGAGATTGATTACAATGAATTTTTCATATGTGGTAAAATATTATTCTATAAGAGTATTTATGAAAATTATAAATCAATTTAATTTTTAGTTAGAATAGATGGACGTGAAAACAACTTTCTTACATGGAGACCTTTAAGAGACAAAATACATGGAACTACCTGAAGGTTTTATAGAAGATAAAACTAAGGTATGTTTGTTGAAGAAATTTTTGTATGGGTTTAAACAAAGCTAAAGGAAGTGGCATCATCATTTTAATGAATTTATTCTTAAACATGGTTTTGTAAGAAGTAATTATGACATTTGTATACATGTTGAAGAGGAATGAGAAATCCACCATTTACCTCCTTATGTATGTTGATGATATCTTGATGGCAATCTCTAATAAGATAGAAATCGACAAACTTAAGGAGACATTTAATGGTGAATTTGAGATGAAAGATCTTGGTGAAGCTAAATGAAATGTGAGTATGGATACCATAAAAGCCACAAGAAGAGTGATTTTTTCTTATCTCAATCTAATTACTTAAAAAAGTGGTAAAGTTGTTTAGAATGAAAGATGTTAAAACTGTCAACATTCTTTTGGGTAATCACACGAAGCTTTAGTTTAACAAATCTCTTCAAATAAATTAAAATAAGAAGATAATCGAGAGTACTCCTTATGCAAATGCGATTGGAAAAATTATGTAAGGTATAGTTTATAGTATATCAGACTTAGCATATGCAGTCAGCATAGTAAGCCGGTTTATGTAAAATCTTGGTCAGATTCATTGGAAAGCTTTGAAGTGGATGTTGATTTATTTAAATGGTTCTCTAAGGGATGGTCCCAAATTTAACTCAAGAGGAATACACTTTGGGGTATTTTTTAGATCCAGATTATGCATGTAATGTGGACACTAAAAAATCTCTATAATGTTTTGTATTTGTGTTGCTTGGGACAACTATAAGCTGGAAGGCTGATCAATAATTAGTGGTCGTGTTATATAATACTCAAGTAGAATATATTTCCCTTGTTGAAGGGGTTAAGGAATCTGTATGGCTGAAAAACATGATTGAGGAGTTAGGGATTACTCAACAATGTGTGGAGAAAAATTGTGATAATAAAAATGTCATTCACTTGGAAATCATCAATAACATCATGAGAGAGCAAAATACGTTGAAATCTGTTTACACTTTATAAGGGCTCTGATTGAGTCAAAGGAGATTCAAGTTTAAAAATATGGTTCTCTCATATACTATTAACACAAGTTGCAGAAGGTGCATAAGGTAGAAATCCTAGAAATAAGTAAATGGAAGAAACTCCTAGAGTAATATTCTTGAAGTATTGTGCTCACTTTTAAAGCACAATTTTTTTGAACTATCTACTATCCTATCTCACTCATTTTCCTTTTAAAATCAATTTTATTCATTACATATTGTGTTTGGAGTCGTTTGTTCAACAAACTCCTTTCTTAATTTTAACACCTTGTATCTTTTGTGATAGTTTTTGCACTATCATCTTACTCAAAACATTGTATATATCACACTTGTATGAAGCACATTTCCATTAACAATGATTTTATATGTAATATGGTCCTATAAAAGTAAGCTCAAAATTTAACATGTTAGCTTGGCAAAAAATTTTGTATATAAATCTCTCTCTATCAAATCAATAAAAGTATACATTCAAGGTTTTCATAATAATAACTAAATAATGTATGGTATAAATAAAGAATTTAGCACAAAAATATATATACCTGACCAAAGCAGAAAACTGGAACAAGGGGGTGACCCATCTCTATTGCTATTCGAACAAATCCTCTTCTTTCTTTAAGAAACACATTCTATATACAATGTATATACTTCTTATTAGGAAAAAAAATTACCAATGGTGTGAATTATTAACATTTATGCACAAAATGTAAGAACATACAAGTTTAAGTTTAATAATTTGAGTTATGTACCTCAGAATCGTGCTCCATAAAAAGTGTTTCTCGATTTCCACCAGGTACTAGAATGCAACTATGGCCAGATTCCAACAAGGAAACTAAATTTTTCTTTGCCACTGATGTAAAACCCAACCATGTCCATACTTGCCCCAAAAATGGTACATAGAAAGACTATTCGTTCATAATAAAATGAGACGAGAATAATTATTTATATTCTAATTAATAACTTCCGTTAATTAAAGAAAATAATCACAAGTAAATAAAACTCTTACCGTGCTGCTAACAAGAAATCTTATTTTTGAAATAGGCATAAAGCCTACGTTGTCATGAAGTGCAAAGATGCCAAATGGAAAAATTGAATGTGGCTCATAGCTAAAAACTGCATAAAGGTTGATGTTATTTTTATGAAAGATTAAATAAAATTAATGTACAAGTATTACATGTTTATTAGAGCACGACTTTCAACTATTGGAGAAGAAATGTTAATTGGGAAACATTTAGATATAAATAAATTAATGTGCAACTTATATCAAAAGCTTTAGTACGGTCTTAATCTGGTGACCATTTTTCCCTATTCATGGATTTTTAACCTTTCATTGAAGAGATAGTTATCCAAACATCTCTTTTAGACTCATTGAGGAATACCTCTACTCCAATTTATGTTTTCAAGTTTTAGATTTAATGTAGCATGGGTCTACCACTTTGGATTTGAATCCTAATGTTTCTAACCCCTTTAGTATGTCCCTTAACTATGGTGATGAAATAATTATTGAGAACTTCATCAATAGATTGTAGGTCAGCCTGAACCTTTAGCTGAAAGCCTTCTTGAGTTTACAATAATCTAATTCCCATTATTTATGTTTCTTGGGGACTATTATCGGACTCCAACTATGTGAATATAACAAAACTTCAAACTATCTTAACCTTAATTGAGAAAACAGTTCTTAGTAGCTTCCACAAAATCTTAACAACTGAAAGGAAACTCTCATAGACTGCATCATACCACCTAAAGAAAGGAAACTCTCAAAGAGAATAGTAGGATTCCTAGGAAGAATAGTTTTTCACCCCAACCAATTGAAAATCATATACCAGACATTACTAACTAAGTCACAAGTGACAAACAACTCGAAGCCAACTCAACCAAAACACCGCAAATATGACATAAGGTGAGACTAGGATCCACAATTATCTTTTTCTTGAATAAATCATCTATAGAAGAGAACCTATCAAGAAGAATCTTCCAAGAGAAAACAATCACCTTAGATGGTGGCCAACTACCCCAAATGAGGGGGAGATACAAATTGCCTATGGAGAAGGGTTGACTTGAAAAACTTGAAGAAGCCAAAATAGAATGATAGTCAAAGGAAACTGAGAAAGTAACATCCCTAGCAAGCTTCCAAATCCACTTATCTTTATCTAAGGAAAAAATATACCCTTGAATGACTAAAAGGAATTCAATGACGACTAGTTCCTCATGAACAAAAAAAGACCTTCTCCACTTGAAGTCCAAAATAAGGGTTTCATCTACCTATCTCCCTACCTCTCCTACACTCCCCTTAGTATATTCAGTGATCATAAACTATATATGGAACTTATCCTTAAGGGGTACACTCCTAATTCAAGGGTCAAACAAAAAATACATTTGAAATCCTAATCCGACCTTCGTAATGATACCATCCACAAACCAATCTAAAAAGTCTTCCTGTTTAGAACCAAGAAAGGAAACACTTTTCCACCAGGAGGAGGAATTGCGGAAGCCCGAGTCTTTACCACCTTTTAAAAAAGAGACAATAACTGCACCATAATGGGAAACTAGGATATAATTCCGAATACCAGAGGCACCCTAAATAAGACTCCACCTCCACTTGGCCAAAAGAGCTAAGTTGACCAAACAAAGATCTCTAACCCCAAACCATCTTTACTCTTATGCTTACACACATCGACCCAACCGACCCAATGGATTTTATAATCACCCTTAACTCCTCCCTATAAAAACCTTATTTGAATATGAACTATTTTCCTCCAAGCTTTTACAAGCATTTTTGAGAAAAGACAAGAATAAAATAGGGATAACATTAAGCATAAAGTTAAGCACCCTCTCCCCGAGATATCAAACTCGTGCTTCTAGGAATTGAGCCTCTTAGTTAACAAATTAACAAGGGGGTATATAAAGTAACTTCTCAGCTTGGAGTAGCTCGAACTAGAAGCTCTCCATATTTAAAAGTCAAGATCTTAATTCTACAATGAAGAAAATCACCAGCAGAGTCCAAAAAACCTAAGTCCACATTGACCCCTATCAAAGTACTCGTAACAAAATTTACCTAGAGGCCAAATTCAAACTTAAAACCCATAAACATAGACTTTATAGTCCAAAGGTTGTCAAAATATGGATTTGTTAATATAAGGTAATCATTTGCATACTAGTGATGAGAGACCACCAAATATGAGGCTCCTATCCTAAAAGTAGTGAGGAAACCCAACTCAATGTCCCTACTAACTAAACCACTTAACCCTTCAGCCACTAGCAGGAAGAGGAAGGGAGCTGGGGGTTTCCTTGATTTAAACCCCTTTGAATGCTAATCTCTTTAGTGGGGAAACCACTAACCAATACTAAAAGATTCCCGGCTAAAACACAAGATCTAATCCATGACCTCCATTTATCATTAAAACAAAATCTAACCAGCATATACTCCAGATTCATAAATTTCTTAGCCATGTCAACCACTTCATTCACAACCACCACATTGTCCACCAACATTGTGCCTTTTAGAAAGGCAGATTGATTAGGGGGAAAAGTTTTTCCATAACATTCCTAAGTCTTTCAACTAACACTTTAACCATTAACTTGTATAAAGAACCAATCAAAGAAATAGGCCTAAAATCACTTAATTGAACATGAGATTTTATATTGGAATCAAGGTGACAAAGTAAGAAGCAAAAGAACAAGGTAACAAAGCAAACTGATGAAATTGATCAAACATGACTGTAACATCTTCCCTAAATAGATTCCAAAATCCTCTAATAAAGGGAAAAAAACTACCAGGGCCAAGAGTCTTGTCACCATCACACAAGACAATATCACCATCTAACTTCTAAAGAGTAAAATGAGTATTCAGGGAAAGGTTATCCTCAACAGAGAGAGAGAGAGAGAGAGAGAGAGAGAGAGATAGAGAGAGAGAGCCAGAGAGAGAGAGAGTGAGTGAGTGAGTGTGTAAGAGAGAGAGAGAGAGAAAGAGAGAGAGAGAAAGAGAGAGAGAGAGAGAGAGAGAGAGAGAGATATCTTATCTAGGCAGGAGCTGTCAAAATTAGTCTCATTGGAAATCTATGAAAAATAATTGAACATTTTTTTCCTAATATCAGACACCCATTCCAACTAAACATCACCTGCCTTCAAGTCTAGAATATCATTCCTCCAACTCTAACTCTTCACTGAAGCATGAAAGAAATTAGAGTTAGAACCGCCTTCCTTAAGCCACTTAGATTTGGATCTCTAGTACAATTGAGAATCTTTGATACTTATTAAAGACCAAAGTTCTGCCAAACTTATAAAACAGATCTGAATCTCCTCCTCAAATAAAGGTCATTGATCATACATAACATTCAACTTCCTATCCGCCTCCCGAAAAGAATCAATATGAAAATGTAAGTTGCCAAACACCTGCTCATTCCAGCCTTTCAATACCAAATTAAGGGCTTTGAACATCTCCAATAAAACCAAATCCTTCCAACCTTGAGCAGAAGAATTAGACCAGGAAGAAAAACAACCTCAATGAAACCACAATGAGATAACCAATGGTTATTAAACTAAAATGTTTTTGTCCCCCAAATTTGATTAGAATACTTGAGAATGATAGGGTAATGATCAGAAACATCCCTAGGGAGAGCTCATTGAGTCATCACCCCCCAAAAGTTCCACCAACCATTAGAGACAAAAATCATATCTAACTAGCTAACGATACTACCATAGGGATGAAACCATGTGAACTTGCTACCTATAAGAGGGAGATCAATCAAATTCATCTAAGAAATAAATTTAGAAAAATCCAAACAACCAGCCCCACCAGAACAAATAGAAGAACCCTTACCTCCAACTTTTCACCAAGACAAAAAATAGATTTAAAGTCATCTAGAACACATCAATCTCCCATCCAAACTTTAATTTACGTGAACAAAGGTCTGTCCACATAGCCTTTCTATCCGACAAGTGTCACTTAGATTAAACATTTACCACAAAATAATCGGTCTTAGTAGCTCCCCATTCTAAACAAACACCAACAAAACTAGGACTTGAGAAAGAAAAAAATGACCTACCTTTAGAGTTACACCATATAGAAAGAAAACCTCGGCTACTGCCAATGGACATAATGAAACTTCAGTAAAAAAGAGGTCACAAGAGCTTTAGAAACCTCAACCAACTTGGCCTCTTGAATAGCCACAAAATCTAAGCAATTGGTTGAGATAATATCCCTCACCTTATTTTTCTTAATCAATCCTCCAATGTTAAAGAAACATATCAATATCAACTACAACCCCTAGACAACTAAATGGACTTTACCTTCCTATCTCAAGTTTTTAATGTCATTAACTTCTCAACCTTTACAACACCATTCAATTGATAAACACAACCTAACTGGTTTATTTACTTATGAAGCCTAGATGCTAAATACTTTGTAAACTATCAGAGATCCAAGATAAGGACTGCATGGGGCACAACAAACGTGAAAAATATGGAGTTAAAAGACCATTCAAAAACACATATAAAGAAACTCCATGAAAACTCAAGCCTCCCTCTAGAATAAGTGTAGGAACGTTATTTTGAAACAAAAATCAATAAAATAGTAAGATTAAATAGTACTTAAGTCTACGATAAGAGTGGAAAGAAAATGAGACAGTTTATCTGAAATATACACCAAGGCTAAGTTCAACAATTGATCCTCATAAGATGAAGTTGACAAGAGAAAAAAATCTAGAAGAATATATCCTATTAAAAGAGGAAAAAACAATAAATAACATATTGAAAAATGATAGGTCATCATGAGGGGGAAACATTCACATTGGTTCAAACACTCACCTAAAGGTCAAAGACTCGCCCAAACAAGTGAGAGGGAACCACATATTCACCCAAAACCTTAAGGTGATAGGTGTATGAGACCTCTTACTAATAAAGTGAACAACCTCCACTTTTCTAAACAATGTGGGACTTAGAACTCAGACTTGTTTCTCAACACAACTCACACTTGTTTCTCAATAATCTCCCCCTCAAGTGTGAGTCCATTCACTATGATCCTCCTCATGAGAAAGCTCTTTCATCCACATGCTTGTACCGCCGTTGAGAGACACCCTTATCTCGTCATGAGCACTTCAATGGAACATGTCGTCTGACCACCATGTCAGGAAGACTTTCGACACAAGGAGTCGGTCCCTTACTCGAACCATCGACTCTGATACCACTGATGAGTCATCATGAGGGAGAAGCATTCAGATTGAGTCAAACACTCACCTAAAGGTCAAAGACTCACCCAAAAAAGTGAGAGAGACATCACATATTCACTCAAACCTTAAGGTGATAGGTTTATGAGTCCTCTTATAAAATGTTCAACCTCCATTTTTCTAAACAATGTGGTACTTAGAACTCACACTTATTTCTCAAAAGAAAAAAATTTAAGTCTTGTTTTTAAAATACAACTCTAGTCAAATTAAAGGCTCAATTTAAAAAGAAAAGAAAAGAAAATATATAATTGATAAGCCAGTGAGTAAGGGATAAATTCGCTAATAAATGATAGGAGAAAAAATTTAAATTATTAATAGATTTTGTAATTGAAACTATAAATATGAAATAATATTAAAATAATTTTTTTATTAATATTTAATGTATTTCAATTAAAATAATAAAAACAAAATTAAACGAACATATAATAAGTTCTAAATTAAAATATTAAAACATTATTAAAAAATAGCTTATTAAAAAATGTTGTAAACTAATAAATAAAAGTTATAATTTTTGTTTTTGTTTTTTGGAAGAAAAAAAGTTATAAATTTGTAAGAAATTTTGTTAGCAAGCTGATCTATTTTCACCATATGAACTTTATAAATTATAAATTATGGATTATATAATATGTTTGAAAATTTGCAAAATTGCCATACATAGAAATAATTTAATCCATACTATTTAGTCATATTTAATGTTAAAATAAATAAAAATGTTATTTATTTTATTTGAAACTTAATAAATAAAAATGTTATTTCATTAATTGGGTCACAACTTTTTCTAATTACAATTTAATAAGAAAGTAAGAAAGCAAACTTTACTAGATTATTTTGAAAATTTTGCTAAGAATGTAAATAAAATATTGATTTAAAGTTAAACTTTTATTGGCCAATATATGGTCCCCTCCACTTCACGAATTCTAATTCGAATAAAGGTTAAACGTGGATGATATTGGAATAATACAAGTAAGTGTGAGTAATTGAGGAAATGAAATAGTCCCACATTGGATAGAAATGTGGTGACTTGAATATTTATAAATGAATAAATGATATATCTCTTACAAAGGTGTCTAGTCCTACACTATATATTAATGTTCCCTAGTATGAACTCCCCCCAACAGAAGAGCCCTTACCGAATGTCCAAATGGTGGAAAGGGAAATGAAGATCTCAAACATTCTTGGTAATTGGTACTATCTCAATTTTACCAACAAATTATAAAGAAGAAAAACTTATGTCCTCGTTTGGTTGTACTTATGTCATTTTTTCACTTTTTATGCATGCTAATAAAATTAATTAATATTGTTAATTTTTAAATCATAATTAACCTTTTATCTATAATACCCTTATTTATTTATTATATTTATTTTACTTTTTCTTTTTCTGCAATAAATACATAGGGGTAAATTTGATAAAAATGTAATTAATACTTCCTTAAACTTAGCAAATGACAATTAAAAAGAAACAAAAATTTATCCTAAAAGTAACAATTAAAAGGGAATGGAGGGAGAAAAAGTTATTGTGAAATTTATGTGAAATAACCATCTTTTCAATATTTACTCTACTTAGTGAAATTTATGTGGATTTCATTTTAAAAAAATTGGTGATACTCGAATGAATTTCAATAATAAAATATAATATTAAAATTAGAATATTAAAGATGCTGGACATCTTCATGATTTTCTGCTGGTGTTGCCATTAAATATGCTGTTGGTTTTTGGCTTGTGATATGTTGGTGTCTTTGGAGTGTGAGGAACAAAATTATTTTTGGAGATGAAATTTGGAATGTCGATACTACAGTTTCTAAGGTTTTGCTGCTAACTTGGAAATGGATTGGTAAACGATCTAACTTTACTTGTAACTATTACAGTTGGCTTAAATCACCATTAGATTTTTGTAAGGTGATTTAATAGTTTTTGTAGTTGGGTTTTGGGTACCCCTTAGTACTCTTTTTGAATATATTTTGCTTATCAAAAAAAAAAATCAACATAAGTTGAGTTTAGTTGAATGAGTTAGCCTTTTATAACATGATAAATTAATGCTTGAATTCTAACTAAGAAATGTATCATATTTAGGTTTTGTTTGAGAGTTTGTAGGAGAAAGAAAGGAAGACGCTTCGAAAAATGATCTTTTGAAAAAATACAAAGAAGTCTTTGACATTTTTTTATTTTTTCTTGTTTAGAATGATAAAATAATGTTTAACATTAATATATTTTTAATTTTTTAAATACTATAAAAACAAAAATTATATTTGAATAATTTGTCTAACCTCTTCAAACCTCTCCAACCATTCTTCTAAAAAAGAAAATACGATTCAGACAAGTAAAATCAGTGGTAAATAACAATGATAGAAATACATATTGTAAGGCAGAAACCACATCGTTTACTTATTCATTGGATACATATATGTGGGGTACAAACACACCAGAACAAAAAAATAACAAGAAACATGTATCCGACTAATCCGCCGAGGAAATCGACTCACCGTCTTATATAGAAGAGTAGAACTAATAGTGAGTGATAAAAAACATACATCGAAAGAATCCGTTCTTTTGATGAGGTGTCTAAACTCCCCCTAAGACTTTGTGATAAGGGGCTTTGATTACTTTGATTGTACGTCGGTGATGTTTGTGACAATACCCTTGACTCGTTGTTACCTTTTATAATCATAAGAAAAAAGAGAACTTATGAGAAATTTATTTAGTATTTCATGGAATAATGTTGTACTACATCATAACTTTATATATGGAGTACATTAAAATAAATTAAGCAGCATGACCGCTGCTTATTAACCGTCGGCCGGGGACATGATAGCTGGCTTTGACTTTCACCCGAATCCATTACATGCACATTTCCAACCAAAGTGATCTACCTTACATGTCACGGACCAGATAACCATGTCCCTCAACTATTTGATTTTGGAAGAAACATTGATCTCCATAGCTTTGCCTTTGCTCTTCTTCTGGTCATGCTGTAGAGCTTTGTGTATCCTCTTCCCTCCAAAAAAAGTCGGTGCATATCGTCATCAGCTTGTTATGGATGCTGTGGTATTTCCGATTGAGGTGGACCGAGGACGCCATTGCGTGTAAGGTCGCCGCGAAGGGTCTGCCTATGATGCAGTTGTAGAATCTTTTATAGAGAACCACCAAAAACTGTGATTCGAACATCCTAATATTTTGTCCTTCTCCCAATGTGACCATTAGGTCACTGTACCCCTAGAGACGAGTTACTTTGTCGTTCGAAGGCTTGCAGGTCAGATTTTTTATAGGGCTATAATTTATCTTTCTTCACTCCCATCTTCTAAAAAAGGTTCGAGTACATGATATCACAGGAACTGCCGCCATCATGGAGGACTCGGGAAACATCAAAATTCTCAAATGTGGTTGTTATCACCTGAGGAAAGTTATTGCTTACAATCCCCTATCTTTTCACTATCATGGAATCGGAGGATTGGCCTCTCTAACTCACCGGTTGAAGCGTCTATCTCCTTTTTGTTTATGACTATCAGATCGACGATCGTCCTCTTCATTGTCCTTTTCGATGGATTCTTCACTTTTGGGACACCGCCGGTGATGAATGCAATATACTAACACTTTCCTTTATCACCTTTTTCTTCTTCAATGTTGTTGTCTTTCTCCCTTTTGATTCTAAAAACAACTTCAATAGTCTTCTTGGGGGATTTCTCTCTAGGGGAGGAACACTTCTTCTTTGGTGAATCTTTTCAGCTCCTTCGGATTCTCTTATTATTACCGGTGTATACACTCACTCGCCCCTTCTTAATCAGTCATTCTATTGCATACTTCATTTGAATGCTATAATTTGTAATATGGTCCTAACTCTTATGGAAGCGAAAATACTTAGACTTGTCTCTTCGAGACAATTCCATTACTAGGTAGGGATTCCTGATTTTGGCCTCCTTGAACTCAATATTTTCATACTCCTTCCAAATATTTTCCCTCGAAGTATTCACGGTAGTGTAAGCATTGAATCTAGATTTGGGTCGTATTCTACTTCTTCTCTGTGACAGCCGCTGTCCTTTTCTCATGTCCGATTGTCCTGAAATTCCCCATTCTTCAACCTTCTCCCTCAACAAGAAGCTTATCTTCATAATTGATGTAAGATTGTTCCCTAATCAATCAATCTTTCAAGCTATTGGCTTCCTCGAGTCTGAGCTTTTCTTCATAATTGATGTAAGGAACATGCATTTCGTTCTCAACCCTTTCTCAAATATCCAACATTTCAAGTTGTCATCCATGCCCTCACAACTACTGCCACTTTGGTGATGCAGTTAATGTACCCGCATAAGCTTTCTTTTTTCCTCTAAGTGGTCCTATTGAGTGCAAACATTGTCGTGGGATGCTGCTTTCGGGCGGGGAAATGGGAGGTGAAAGCTTCGTAGAGGTCTTTCTAATAATTTATGTTCTCATCTAGAAGGGTCTTAAACCACGTCATTGCAAATCCATTCAAGGTTAGTGCAAAGAGCTTCCACTTTACTACCCCATGGGCATTCTAATAGTCTAATAGGATGTGCATCTGCTCGACGTGTTCATATGGGTCTCCGATTTCATAATAGCTTTTAAACTTTAGAGACATTTCTAATGACCTCAATCGTACTATCGAGATGCAAGCCGAAAATGAGTTCTTTTTTTTTTCACTGGAACCGGAGTGTCTTTGTCATACCTCTCCATTCTTTGAGGACAACAGACCTTTAGGGAGTGTGGCTACCTCTCTTCCCTTCAGGCTCAAGGGGAGGAGTTATGTGACTTTGGCGATAGTTGTGATTCGGAGACCTCAGGGTTTCTCCTCGCGACGATGACGCTCGAACTGAGGTTGGTTTAGGAACGGCGTCTTGATTTCCTTGGGAGGGAACCTCTCGCACACTATTGTTTCTTGGTGTAACGTGTTAGAGGATCTCTTCAATCCTATAGAGCCTCTTTGCCAAGAATTGTGAATTTTGTTGTCGCACCATATGTAAAATTTGTCCAGCTAATCGGTAGATCCATGTATCCCAAGGTTGGTATGTAATAACTAAAGGCCATGAAGCATTTCTTGTCTAGGTACCACTGACAGTAATGGAGGTCGATGTGATGATTCACTTTGGTGGAACGGTTGCATAGACCCGGAGAAGAAAAGAACGTGGAATACTCATTGACAGACTCTCGGTGGAGCAAGATCTTGTTGTGAATGATTGGAAGAAGATGCAACGAGGACTAGATCATCACCTGCTTGGGGAGTAGGAGTTGGATCCTTAATAACTTTAGTAGTTACAGGGGAGGCTCGCTGTTGGATGGAGGATTGAGTGATCTTGGATGCCACCAAGGTTGATGAATTTAAGGAAGGATCTGCTGGAAAGAAAAGTCGAGATTTAAAAAAAAAAGATCAAGAAACGAAGATTGGAACCTTTTAGGAAAAGATGTATGGATCTCTGGATTCGAGAAGATCTGGATGTGGAAATACGCAAGAATCATATTTCGATTTCCACATAAAATTTTGCAGTTTCGTGGTGGTACCAAAGTTGTTCGGTGAATGATGAAGTAGTATTTTGCTACAATGGACTTAAGCTTTCAGTGCGATGGAGAGGTGATTGACTTGCAAGGTTAATACTCCAAACACATAGGTAAGTGAGAGAATAAAAAGTGATGTGAGAGTGAGAATGAATTTCAATACCTGAGAATGACATATTTCCCTCTTATATAGTGAGAAAATTTTAAACTAAAAGTAGATTGTGAGATGTGAATTGCGATCAATTGTCTGATTAATCTAAACGGTTGGTAGTGCCTTAGAGATGAATTCGTCCGCTTTAGGTGAGAATAAAGGAACACTTATTCCTCACATGCGCTTCCTTATTTTGGTCGTGCGCCTTTCGTCCTCGGCTTTATCAACGACTATAACTTACTCCCTCCGCCTAACAATGAGTGACTTATTTGGAATAAAAGAGTGTCCCAAAATAAATGACCTATTTCAATTTCCAATGCATCTTTTCCAATTTTACCCTCTAATTAATATGACTTTCACCATTTCCAATACAAGGTAATAGTACTTTTGTAAAAATATCATTCTTTCTCTTTCATTTATTTCTTTTTTTAATATGTGTGAAATGATCAACTGGATCACTCATTGTATGACGGAGAGAGTATTCAATTTTAACCATTAATTTTTTTATTAACTACTATTATCACACTCTTTAATAATATCATCCAAAATGCATCAATAATTTTAAAAACATCAAATAAATAACAAACGAATTGTCTCTCCCATGCCATTTCAATCATAAAAATGAAGAGTGAAATTTAAATGAGAAAAAATATGTATAAAAAACATAATTAAAAACTCTATATTTATTTATTTTAGATTAATACAAACCATATGATTCGTTACGATGGAAAGCTTCTGCATCCTCCAAGTGAAGTGTGATAGGAAAGTAACTGCAAACATTTTTACATATGAATCTGAAACATAGAGAAAGAAAAATAGTAACCTTGTGCATTTTCTTTATATTACAGTTATCATTTCTAACTAAAAAAGGGAACAGTTAAGGAAAGGAAAATAAAGGAAAAAATTTATTACCTGGACAATTTCTGGCCCACAAAACTGTTCTTGTTCACAGGAAGAACCATGAACAGTACGAGAAAAGCCAAAACCCTGACATGCAAATTATAGTTCCAGTTTAACACCAAGAATGAAAACAATTGAAGCAAAATAAAAGAAGAAAAAGAAGAAAGAAAACATACAGAAGTGATTTTGAGAGAGGAAGGAAGAAGAGAGTGAAGAATATGAAGACAAGATTGAAATGAATTGCTCCAACACACAATGCTAATGCAATAACAGATTTGAAAGAGTTACTTGATTCGATTTGTAACACTTTTTCCATGTTTTGGTTTTGGTTTATGAAAGAGTGGCTTTGATTGTAAAAACACACTTTCTGTGTACTAAAGTTTCTTCTGGCAAATTTCTTAAATCACTAGGCCATATTGCTTTCTTATATATTTATGATTTCTGACAACAAATAGTAAGACTTTTTTTTTTTTATGGTTAAACTTAAATTCTGAATATATATTTTTGTTATTCATCAATTTTAAAAAATGAATTTTTCATAATAAGCAACGACAAAAAAGAAGTTGGATATTAATATGGACCAATATCAATCAATGCAAAGACAAAAAAAATAGTTGGATATTAATATGGTCTATATGTTAGACATACATAATTAGTAGTAAATATGTTTTAAGTTAATATATAATTTTATTTATATTAATGATTTTAATTAATATATTAATTATTATTTGAGATTAAACTGAGTGCACATCTAAAATAATTTTAAACTATCATATAATAGAAATTTATTAATCTATTATGTCATCAACGTAATTTTAAAATAAAAACGTAATTTAATGCGAGTCATTGATTAGTTAATAATATAAAATTATTTTACGCCATTGATAAGAACAATACATATTTATATTAATTATAAACTAAGAAATATTATATATAAAATTATTTTATGTTTAAAAGTTAATTAAAAATTTTCAATCGACAATAATTAGTTTTAAAAGGAAGCAAATATCTCACAAACATTGCATAGTTGAACACTATTCTCTCTAAAATCATTTCCTCGTACTTCTTTCTAACATATCAGCACTTTCAGATTTTTTTTTTAAACTAACATAGATTTTTAAAAAAATTCCAAAAAAACCCATTTTTCAGATTAATTATAAAAATGGCTGGGTTTGAAAACTAAGTATAAGGGGGTCGCCATATGGAATGGCGCCTCAGTTGGAGGCCATCAGCAATTTCAAATGGCGCCTCAGGCCATTTTGCTTTGCCCTAGAAATGTTCCTGAGGTCAAGTCATATGAAATGGCGCCTCAGGCCATTTCCTTTTTATTTTATTTTTTTATTTTAATTTTTTTTATGTTTAATTTATATTTTTTTTAATATATTAAAAATTATATTATTTTATATGTTATGCTGTGCCTATAAATAAGGGCTCTCCCTCACTTGTTTTTGCACAACAATAGTCATCCAAACCCCAATTGCCTCCCTTCCCTCACCAATATCCCAAACTTTTCTAAACTCTCTCTTACTCAACACGATGTCTTCATCCTCAAATAGCCGGCCCTCGTCGTCAACAGCAACGGAGGAAAAGTGGTCAGAGTTTCCACTGATGAAACGAAATGCCCTAGTTATATATTCAGTTGTCAAGCCTCCGTTGGAGATGCTACTCTGGAACACCCAGACGTTGGAGCATTTGCACAGGGAACTTCGCCGCTGGCTACCAGAAGAATTTCAGGCAGGTGAAAAGATCAGGAAGATATAGAGGCAGGTTGAGAAGTCTGGTCCAGACGGAGTCACCCGGACTTGGAGGAAAGTGGAAAATGATGCTGGTGTCCTCATGATGATGATGTTACAAGATGAAATTAAGTTGATGGTTGTAATTGCCTAGATAAGCTGCTTTTATGTGTTGTTATTGTTATTGTTATTGTTATTATTATTGTTATTGTTATTTTATGATTTGGTAATAGGTTTCGTTAAGTGATGCTTCGTTTAGGTTTGTTATGTTGTTGTATTGAGTTATGTAGGCCATCAATGAAATGAAATTTGTTCTTATTATAAATAGACAAGATTACATAAGTAATTATGCCGCTGTGCTAGGACCTAATACATTTGGACACTTAGTGCGATTATGGCCTGGCTGGCGGCACAAACTACACAACCTCACCATTTTTTCACCTGTATCCATCTCCGTTTGAATCCGGCTGCTGATAGGCCGACTCTTTTTATTTCTTCGCATCAAGTCGTTATGCCACACAATTTCGCCTTCGTATGTAGGCCAGTAGTCCTCCTTTGCGACTACTTGAAAGCTTTTACGGTACACATTACATAGAGTACTGACTTGGTGAAGAACATGGAGATAGTTGGTTGGGTCCAGTCGGACCTTGGAACAGGCTGCTATGACATGGGAGCAAGGCATACGAAATGCCTAAAACTTTCCACAGTCACACCAACTCCTATCTAGTTTCACTCGGTAAGATCCCCTAGGCAATCCTTCGTTGTGATCAATAGACTCTGCAATACTGAAGTGTCCTGCAAAACGGTCGAAGACCGTGACGACGTGTGTGTTAGCCTTTGCAGCCTCGTCCTTCATGAATGCCATGGTATAGTCACTAAACAGCTGCCCAGATTGTATCACCGAAACCCACTTAGTACGTCTGGTATCAAAGAGCACAGCGAGCCTAAAATAAGTTGACCTCACAAGAGCGGTTATCGGCAGGTTCCGGATGCCTTTGAATACTGAGTTCATAGACTCAACGAGGTTTGTTGTCATATGGCCCCATCGCCGCCCATTGTCATACGCCCTTGTCCACTTCTCCCGTGGTATGTTATCAATCCAACTCAATGCTTCTGGGTTTGTTTGTCTGATCTCGTCCCGGTAGTATCTGAACGTAGGCTCTGTTAATGCATATCTCGCGTTAGTAACCAACTGCTTTAGGCCCTTGTCTTTGAACGCTCGCAAGAAATTTTGCCCAATGTGTCTAATGCAATACACGTGGGTCGATGGAGGATCCTGACAACCGTTATCAGGATTGTTGTAAGCACTATCGATTGAGGGATGCCTATCGGAGATCAGACATACGTCAGGTTGGGGAGCAACATATTGTCAGAGATTTTTTAAGAAAAAACTCCAACCTCCAGCAGTCTCCCCTTCAACTAGAGCGAATGCGATAGGGAAAATGTTGCTGTTGCCATCCTGTGCCACAGCCATTAATAGTGTGCCCTTATATTTTTTGTACAACCATGTTCCATCAATTTGAATTATAGGTTTACAAAACATAAATCCTTTGATGCATGGTTCAAAAGCCCAGAAGAGTCTGTGGAAAATGTCATTTCCACTTACACAATTCCCGTCAGGCGTGTATGTCGGCAACGTCTCTTGTGAGCAAGCCTTTAAGTTTTTGTATGATAGCAAATTGTGTGATAAATGCAAAGTGTGTGATATGCATGATATAAGATTAGTATGCATGATTAGCTGGTACATACATATGATTTCATACCTATACTATGCTTTAAAAGACAATGCAAATTGACTCATATCATCATTGAAATCATAAAAACAATTTTCCTTATGTATGCATCGATTCATATGTGTCTTGCATCGACACATACCTTTGATAAATTCACAAAAACAATTTTGCTTCAGTATGTGTCGATTTATACGAATCTCGTATCGATACATGCTCCTTTGTAATTGTGTTATGTATCGATTCATTCGCATCATGTATCGATGCATGACTGACTTTACATTCTGGAAATTAATAGTTACAGTATGCATCGATGCATACAATTATGTGCTGACTCATGTATGTGTTATACCCACTATGTATCGACTCATACGATATTTGTATCGATACATAAAGTTATTTGTTGCTTTTAACCGTTTCTGTTTTTCACATATAAGATGTTATGACAGTTCAGTTTTTCAACGAGAATTTTAAAAAGAGTGAAAATTGTGCAATCAAAGCAAAAAGGCAAGTTTGGTGTGCATCAATTCTGTGAGCAGCTTTAGAGACCTGAAAGATACTTTGTCTTCATCATCTTCTCAATCTCTTTAATTCAAGAACATCAACACATAATCATTTTTGTTCTTCGG
Organism: Lathyrus tuberosus; assembly: GCA_022829125.1. NCBI lineage: Eukaryota > Viridiplantae > Streptophyta > Magnoliopsida > Fabales > Fabaceae > Lathyrus > Lathyrus tuberosus. The sequence continues at coordinate 599,633 of JALAZF010000196.1, read as the reverse complement.
ATTAAAGGATCTTCGAGATAACGTTCAGTGGTACGATCAAGGATCTAGCTGAGTTGAAGATTCAAAGGGGGTTTCGAGGAAAAACCATCTGGTTTGTCCTTCAAGAACGGGTGTGTTCTTGAGGGTTTGTTAGTCACGATTGCAGAACATATTCAGCCGCAACGTAGGGTTTGGAAATTTGGATATTTCGCAAACAGGTCGTGGAACCGGTGAATCGTTTGTATTTCTTGCAGGGAAAATTCTTGATCAAGCTCAGATCAAGTGAAGGTTCATACAATAGGAAGATCTTGGGGTTTAGATTTCTGGCTTTGTATTGTAACCTTGTACATAACGAATTCAGCATTATTGATATAACAAGTCTCAATTTCAGTTTGAAATTGAGAGGGAGACGTACCCACCCGCGAGGACGAAAGTGGGGAACTTCCTTACCAAATCTCTGCGTATTGTATTCTATCTTTAGCTCTTTACGTTTTCAACAATTTTGTGATTCGTTTGGTGCATGGTGTATTAAAGTTTCAAGATACAATAGTGGTACGAAAACTCTTGTCAAAATCACCATTATTGTCAATCATTGAACACATACACACCAAGTGTTTGACAAAATTGTTTGCTGAGTTTTTGTTCATTGGAAATAGTATTTGTATGATAAGTGCATTTGATTCGATTCTTATCCGGTGTTAATAAATCTTTGTCATCCTAATAAATCCAGCATAAACTCGTGTGTCCGGTTTTCTAGTAGCTGGTTCAGAATAGACGGAAGTCGATTCGGGATCGTAATTTTTCCGCTAACTTGAAAGACTCTGATAAGCATTTTTAAATCCCTGAATTTCAAGGAGGTGATCTATTCACCCCCCCCTCTCGATCACTAGCCACACCGTCTAACAAGTGGTATCAGAGCGCCGGTTCGCTGGTGCTTTGTGGCTGCTTGTAACGATATGGATTCTGAACCAAAGGGGGCGTATAATAGAGCGTCTGTTTTCAACGGTGAAAATTATGGCTACTGGAAAGACTGCATGCGAGTTCACATAAATTCTGTGGATAGGAATGTGTGGGCTGCCATCCAAAATGGTCCTTTTCAAATTACTATGAGAAATGAGGCTGGCGCCATAGTTCCTAAACCAGAAGATGATTACGATGAGAAAGATGAGAAAAAGTGGTCGAGTGATTGGAGAGCTCGAAATATGCTAATTTCAGCACTTAGTGCTGATGAGTATTATCGGTTATCCCATTGCTCGACAGCTAAAGAAATGTGGGATGCTTTAGAAATTTCCCATGAGGGTACTACTGAAGTAAAACAGTCCCGTATTAACACACTTAATCAAGAGTTCGAGCTCTTTCACATGAAACAAGGAGAATCTATCTCTGACATGCAAAAGAGATTCGTTCATCTCATAAATCGGTTGAATGCACTTGGAAAACCTGTTTCCAATGAAATAGCCACTAATAAAATTCTGAGATGTCTTAGCAGGGAATGGCAACCTAAAGTAACAGCTATTAAGGAAGCCAACGACCTCACGACGCTTACGATTACAACTTTATTCGGCAAGCTGGAAGAACATCAGCAAGAACTGGAAAGTCTCGAAATATTTGAGAAAAAGAGCAAAAAGGAAAAGAATAAAGACAAAGAGAGTGAGAAGAAGCCAATAGCTCTTGTGGCCTCTAACTCAAAGTCCTCACAAAAAGAGCAAAGCGACAATGATTCAAGTAGTGACGAAGATTCGGGTGATGAAGAAATGGGACTTTTTGTTAAGAGATATAATAGATTCATTCGAAAGAATGGAATCAAGCATTCCGACAAAAATCTCATTAAGTTCCGAAGACAATCTAAAGAGTCAAAACAGGAAGAGAATAAGAAGCATAGAGTAAAAGGATCTTGCTTTAATTGTGGTAAATCTGGACATTATAAGACAGAATGTCCTATGAGGAAAAAGGATAAAGGAAAAGCCTCACCAAAAAGGTTCAATAAACAAAGAAGAGCTTATATTGCGTGGGAAAGTGATAGTGATTCATCAAGCTCACAAAGTTCAAATGATAGTGATGAGACAGCAAATCTGTGTCTTATGGCTCACACCAAAAATCAGTCCCACCACAAGAAAAAGATCAACGATAAGAAAGTAAGACAAGCCTACTATAGTAATTTTTCTTCTATGTCTTTTTCTGAACTGAAAATAGCTTTTGAAAAACTGCATAACGAAGCTTTAGATGCTTTTAAACGATTATCTTCTGATAAACAAATTTTTTCATTCTTGGAAGGTAAAGTATACAAAGCTGAAAAAGATTTAGAAAGTTTGAAAGCTAGTATTGCAGAAAATTCAAAAGACATCAATATTAACGGATGTAGTAAAATTAGGTATTGTGAAGCTTGTCATATTTGGCAACAAGAGGTTAACACTCTTAAAGTTAAATTGGTAAAAGCTTTACAACCCAAGGTTACTTATGCCGTTGACTCTAGGTTGTTTAAGAAGTCATTAAATCCACCATATGCAAAATACTCTTTTATTCCAAAGGATTTAATGAACAAACATAAACAAATACATCATCATGGCTTATGTCATTATTGTTGTCGTGCTGGCCATACCATTGAAAAATGCAAGTTTAGGAGATTTCTTGTTCCTAAAGGCATTTATCAATGGAAGCCTAAAGGCAACCATGTTACCACTTACCCACATGGACCCAATGAAAATTGGGTACCTATTTCTCTCTTTTGATATTGTAGGATGAGTGTCTTGCATCCGTAGATAGAAGATGGTTTCTAGACAGCGGGTGCTCAAGGCACATGACGGGTGATATATCGCTTTTTATAGACTTCAAAGCAAAGAAGAAGGGATATGTTACTTATGGAGACAATAACAAAGGAGCTATACTTGGCAAAGGTAGTGTAGGTAATCCCTCTACCACTACTATTTCTGATGTCCATCTAGTAGAGGGACTTAAACACAATTTGTTAAGTATTAGTCAATTGTGCGACAAGGGTTACAAGGTTTCTTTCACAAAAACTTGCTGCATAATTGAACATACTGAACAGAATATTGTGTTTAAGGGTGTAAGAGTAAACAATATCTATATGCTTGATCTGTTTGATGTATCTTTAACAAGCACTAAGTGTCTAGTTGCCTTGAATGATGATTCTTGGCTTTGGCACAGACGTTTAGCGCATGTTAATTTCGATTTGCTTAATAAGGTTGTATCTAAGGATCTAGTAGTCGGTCTTCCAAAAATAAAGTTTTCAAAAGACCACCTATGTGACGCGTGCCAAATGGGAAAGCAAACAAGGGTCTCTTTTAAATCCAAAAATGTAATTTCAACTTCACGACCCCTTGAGCTTCTCCATATGGATCTCTTTGGGCCTTCTAGGACAAAGAGTCTAGGTGGAAACTATTATGGTTTAGTAATCGTTGATGACTATTCTAGATTTACTTGGACTATATTCCTTCATAGCAAAGATGAAACGTTTTCCGCTTTTAAGAGTTTTGCAAAACTGTCCCAAAATAAAATGAATTCTAAAATAGTTACAATTCGAAGCGATCATGGAGGAGAATTTCAAAACTATCTCTTTGATAAGTACTGTGATAAGAATGGTATTGAGCATAACTTTTTAGCTCCTCGAACTCCACAACAGAATGGCGTTGTGGAGCGCAAAAATCGCGTTTTAGAAGAGCTGGCAAGAACAATGCTAAATGAGGGTGGATTGCCAATATATTTTTGGGCTGATGCAGTTAGCACAGCTTGTTATGTTTTAAACAGGATTTTAATTCTCCCTATTTTAAACAAAACCCCTTATGAGCTTTTGAAAGGAAGGAAGCCAAACTTGTCACATCTTCACGTATTCGGTTGTAAGTGTTTTGTTTTGAATAATGGTAAGGAAAAACTTGGGAAGTTTGATGCAAAAGCGGATGAAGGTATTTTTCTTGGTTATTCACAATCAAGTAAAGCATATAGAGTGTATAATAAGCGTTTACTTTCTGTTGAAGAATCTGTTCATGTCTCTTTTGATGAGTCTTATTCGAAAAATGTCGGAAAAGGTATTTCTTTTGATGACACAGGTATATCTACAGAAGACATACTCAAAGAAGCTGTTTCGGAAATTGATCAGTCCAAAACAGAAGACAATGAGGAGGAGGAAGATACCAGTCATGTAAAAGATAAGGAAGAAGGACAAGCTGAAGTGAATGATCTTCCACCAGCTTGGAGATCTTCAAAAGATCATCCTATTGACAATATCTTGGGAGACATTTCAAAGGGAGTAATGACTCGTTCTAGGATAAGTAATTTCTGCTCTCACTTCGCTTTTGTTTCACAAGTAGAACCTAAAAATGCCAAAGAGGCCTTGATTGATGAATTTTGGCTAATGGCCATGCAAGAAGAGCTTAATCAATTTAAAAGAAATGACGTTTGGGAACTTGTTCCTCGTCCGCGAGATCATCATATCATAGGTACTAAATGGGTTTTTAGAAATAAGCTTGATGAAAACGGAGTGATAACTAGGAACAAGGCACGTTTAGTGGCACAAGGGTATAACCAAGAGGAGGGCATAGACTATGAGGAAACTTATGCTCCAGTTGCTCGCCTCGAAGCTATACGTCTCTTGCTTGCTTATGCGTGTTCTAAAGATTTTAAGCTTTACCAAATGGACGTAAATAGTGCATTTCTAAACGGTGTCCTAAATGAAGAGGTATACGTCTCACAACCTCCTGGTTTTGAGAATGCTGAATATCCAGATTATGTTTACAAATTAAAACGAGCTTTGTACGGTCTTAAGCAAGCCCCTCGGGTTTGGTATGAAAGGCTTAGCAAATTTCTACTTGATCATGGATATTCAAGGGGTAAAGTGGATACCACCCTCTTCATTAAACACAAGGGAAAACACATTCTTTTAGTTCAAGTTTATGTAGACGATATAATTTTTGGTTCAACTAACATACACTTGGTCGAAGAGTTTTCAAATGTTATGTAGGGTGAATTTGAAATGAGTCTTATGGGGGAGCTAAATTACTTCCTCGGTCTCCAAATAAAGCAGCTTGATGAGGGTACAGCTGTGAGTCAAACAAAATACTGCAGAGAGCTGCTCAAGCGCTTTGGAATGAACGACTCAAAATCAATAGACACACCTATGCCTACCAACGGAAACCTAGATAAAGATGAACATGGTAAGAGTGTAGATGTCAAACCGTATAGAGGTATGATTGGGTCTCTCTTGTATCTTACTGCGTCTAGACCTGACATCATGTTTAGTGTCTGCATGTGTGCACGATATCAATCGAATCCTAAGGAGTCACACTTGAAAGCTGTCAAGCGCATATTTAGATATCTTCATGGAACATCTAAATATGGGCTCTGGTATTCCAAAGGAAGCGATTGTAGCTTAGTAGGTTACTCCGATTCTGATTTTGCTGGCTGCAAATCAGATAGGAAAAGTACTAGTGGTACATGTCACTTATTCTCAAACTCTTTGGTCAGTTGGCATAGCAAGAAACAGGTGTCTGGCGCATTGTCAACTGCTGAGGCTGAGTACGTTGCAGCCGGTAGTTGTTGCGCTCAGATCTTGTGGCTAAAGCAACAACTACAAGATTTCGATATTCAACTCAAACGTATTCCAATAAAGTGTGACAACACCAGTGCTATAAATCTTACTAAGAATCCTGTTTTACACTCACGCACTAAACACATAGAGATTAGGCATCACTTTCTTCGCGATCATGTTGAAAAAGAGGACGTTGTATTTGAGCATGTTGATACTAAAAACCAACTTGCTGACATTCTTACTAAACCATTAGCAACGGAACCGTTCTTCAACATTCGTTGTGAATTGGGGATTTTAGATCTCTCCTCATCGATGTCTTAAGCATGTTGGTTCTTATTTATATATGTCTCACTTTGGCTGTTGAGATTTGTTTTTAGACCTCAATCAGACTTCATAAGGTTACATCAACAGAGGTAATATCATTCCTTTCTAAATCTCTTTGGAACTTTGTGATTAGTGTATGGTAGAAAAAATTCTTTAAGATCGTTTATATGTATTTCATTGCATATGTTGTTTAAACATAAATGTTTGATTCGTGAAGTATACTTGAGCATCATCATCATGACATAATTCATACTGCATTGATTTAGAGCTGCTAACAGGTTTCTACATTCAACATATAGTAAAAAATTAGTTCAAATTTAGGTTAGCATCAGTATGTATCGATGCAACAAGTGCATGTGTCGATACATTAGCGTTTCCGGTCGATACATTCGTGATATGAGTCGATTCATGTCCTTTTATTTCAAATTTTTCAAAACTTGTTTCAGTATGTGTCGTTGCATCCGTGCTTTGTGTCGACACATAGGACATTTTCAAAACCAATCAATTCGTGAAATGAATCGATCCATATCCCCTTGTGTCGATACATACTGTCTCTTTTACCATAAATGCATGTTAAATTAAGTTGTGGATCGACACATCAGCCATTTTTAAAGGGTTAATTCACTCTAGACTATTTTCTCCTCTCATACCCACACGGCTAACTCTAACTTCTTCAAACATCTTCATCTCCAAAACCCTAATTCACTTCCTATCCTTCATCTTAACTCCTCTCCAATTCATCACCATGCCTCCAAGAATCATCCCGGCTAGACAAAGAGGAAGAGGAAAAGGAAAGGAACCCATTGGGACGTCTCGTCAGTCTCCACAACCTCCAGAAACCCATGGACAGATTCAGAAGTGTTGAAGTTCAGAACTGGTTCCGGCGATATAGTTTCATGGGCCATAATCCTGATGAGATGCCTCCTCTGCCGCCTCCACCAAGCTTCAGAGATCCTGACAGAAATGATGAGGAGTCCTGTGGAGGCCATAACCCTTTTTAAGCTATCATCATGTCATTTCATTACATTTCATTTCATCATAATGTTGCTTCAGTTTCATCATAATGTTGCTCAAACTTTATATGCTTTGGTTTTGCTTATGTAAACTCTAAGTACTTTCTTAACAATTTAATGCTTATTTCTTTTAGTTTTGTTTACTTGTGTTAGTCTTGCCCTTTTCTTGTCATTCTCTGTGAATGATTCTTTTATGTTAAGCTTCTTTCTTGGTGATTGTGAGCTTCTATATCAATATTGTTGTCTATTGTTACATCAATTTTGCTGTCTAGCTTTGGGACTGTCTGTTTCTTCTTTTTGATGTTGACAAAGGGGGAGAAGCAAGACACCAAGATGTTGACAGCCATGCACAAACTCAGGGGGGGTGTTCCATCACATCTTGCAAATTTGCCATCATCAAAAAGGGGGAGTTTGTGAGCAAGCCTTTAAGTTTTTGTATGATAGCAAATTGTGTGATAAATGCAAAGTGTGTGATATGCATGATATAAGATTAGTATGCATGATTAGCTGGTACATACATATGATTTCATACCTATACTATGCTTTAAAAGACAATGCAAATTGACTCATATCATCATTGAAATCATAAAAACAATTTTCCTTATGTATGCATCGATTCATATGTGTCTTGCATCGACACATACCTTTGATAAATTCACAAAAACAATTTTGCTTCAGTATGTGTCGATTCATACGAATCTCGTATCGATACATGCTCCTTTGTAATTGTGTTATGTATCGATTCATTCGCATCATGTATCGATGCATGACTGACTTTACATTCTGGAAATTAATAGTTACAGTATGCATCGATGCATACAATTATGTGCCGACTCATGTATGTGTTATACCCACTATGTATCGACTCATACGATATTTGTATCGATACATAAAGCTGTTTGTTGCTTTTAACTGTTTCTATTTTTCACATATAAGATGTTATGACAGTTCAGTTTTTCAACGAGAATTTTAAAAAGAGTGAAAATTGTGCAATCAAAGCAAAAAGGCAAGTTTGGTGTGCATCAATTCTGTGAGCAGCTTTAGAGACCTGAAAGATACTTTGTCTTCATCATCTTCTCAATCTCTTTAATTCAAGAACATCAACACATAATCATTTTTGTTCTTCGGATTAAAGGATCTTCGAGATAACGTTCAGTGGTGCGATCAAGGATCTAGCTGAGTTGAAGATTCAAAGGGGGTTTCGAGGAAAAACCATCTGGTTTGCCCTTCAAGAACGGGTGTGTTCTTGAGGGTTTGTTAGTCACGATTGCAGAACATATTCAGCCGCAGCGTAGGGTTTGGAAATTTGGATATTTCGCAAACAGGTCGTGGAACCGGTGAATCGTTTGTATTTCTTGCAGGGAAAATTCTTGATCAAGCTCAGATCAAGTGAAGGTTCATACAATAGGAAGATCTTGGGGTTTAGATTTCTGGCTTTGTATTGTAACCTTGTACACAACGAATTCAGCATTATTGATATAACAAGTCTCAATTTCAGTTTGAAATTGAGAGGGAGACGTACCCACCCGCGAGGACGAAAGTGGGGAACTTCCTTACCAAATCTCTGCGTATTGTATTCTATCTTTAGCTCTTTACGTTTTCAACAATTTTGTGATTCGTTTGGTGCATGGTGTATTAAAGTTTCAAGATACAATAGTGGTACGAAAACTCTTGTTAAAATCACCATTATTGTCAATCATTGAACACATACACACCAAGTGTTTGACAAAATTGTTTGCTGAGTTTTTGTTCATTGGAAATAATATTTGTATGATAAGTGCATTTGATTCGATTCTAATCCGGTGTTAATAAATCTTTGTCATCCTAATAAATCCAGCATAAACTCGTGTGTCCGGTTTTCTAGTAGCTGGTTCAGAATAGATGGAAGTCGATTCGGGATCGTAATTTTTCCGCTAACTTGAAAGACTCTGATAAGCATTTTTAAATCCCTGAATTTCAAGGAGGTGATCTATTCACCCCCCCTCTCGATCACTAGCCACACCGTCTAACATCTCTAACAAGACAACAGTACCTGGAGCATATTGTTTTAGGGCCACAAGGTATCTTGGGAGTTATTTGTAAGAGTCCTCCCAATTTCCAAAAGTCATTTCAACTGCCTTCGTCCTAGCAATCCACGCCTTCCTGTATGAGGGAGTATAGTTGTATCTTTGCACCATATGAGTTATGATGGTACTGACTTTCACAGAAGGGTTGTCGCTCACGATTGATAGAATTTCGTTGCAGATCAGCTGAGAGCCGAGCTTGCGATGATCCTGACTTGGATTGGTTAGTATGCAAGTGTGCTCTAGACCCATTGACCCTATCTTCCAGGAATCGCTTCGCTTCCTGAAAGATGCCATTAGTCTAAAAGGGCAGGCCTCGTTGCGGCAGTTGATCTTGTATAGAGTCGGATTTGTTCGATCGACTCTATAATCTGCAGCCAAAGTCATATGGTATTGTTTAATTGCTTAAATACAATCTTCTTTTGTATGAAAATTGTCTCCAACTTTTAGTACTCCATTCGTCTGTTTGTATGGGCCGTAAAAAATATATGTTGATGGTTGATCGTCGCCTAGGCTTAGTGTTGTTATGTGTTGGGGTGGGCGATAAACATGATTGTCTGGCAATTGGTCTGCCTCATCGCCGTTTATCATTTCGTCAACAACGTCCTCCGCTTCTTCTTCCTCCTCGTCAACTGCATCCACCTCAGCTTGTTCGTTGTCATAATCGTTGAAAACCTGCGATACCTCAAGTTGTTGAGACAATGGTTGATTTTGTAACGTAACATATAACTCAACCTCATTGAAACCGGAATGCTTATGGCTGAGAAACATATTACACACATCTTCATCATCCCGTATTTTCATCTGAAAAAATTTGCACACATCATGCCCCTAAAAAAAGATAGGGTTTTTGTATATAATTTGCCCAACTGGACCGCACTGCAATTTCTTCTCTTACCGGGCTTTCAAATGATAGAAATTTATTCTTCTATCAGTTAAAAACCTAGTCACTTCTGTATCCCTAAAATTGAAACCACTCATTAGACAATCAAATATCTCACCAATGATATGTGCAGTTATCAAGTATTGTGGTCTTTGAGCCATATTTGAAAATTTGGAAGAAAAATAGTTTGCAGATTGTAACTGGTTTGAATGTAAGTGATGATAGGATGTATAATTCATAAGTATTAATAGGCAGAAAAATATTTGATTGTCAATTGCTTTAGAAAAGCATTGCCAAAGAGCCATTTGTTGCTCTGCATGCCTACACACTATCCTTGACATGACCACACAAGACTGCATGCCTACACTAAGCTTGACAAGACCACACAACTCTGCATGGCTATACTATTGACAAGATCACACTCTGCATGACTCAACAATGCATGCCTACACTCTTTTTCTACTGTTCCTACCCATACCTCTGCACAAAATTAAAAACAAACATTAAAAAAAGAAAATAATTATAAAAAAAAAAAGGAAATGGCCTGAGGCGCCATTTCATATGGCTTGACCTCAGGCCTTTTTTTCTAAAATTCACATGGCCTGAGGCGCCATATGAAATGGCTTGTGGCCTCCAACTGAGGCGCCATTTCATATGGCGCCACCCTTGTACTGGGTTTCCAAACCCCGTCACTTCTGTAATTAATTTGAAAAATTAGTTTTTTTGGAAATTTTTTTGAAAAAATGTGTTATTTTAAAAAAAAAATCGCACTTTCATCTCCATAAATTAAAACTTTCAATGATTATATGTAGCCTTCGATTGTGGTGGATCACCCTTTTCGAGTTGCATCAGTAGTCCCCAGAATCTCCTTTGTGTTTCAGTGGTTTGATTCTTTCTGCTCCGACGATTTTCGATGACAAATTCGTATTGAAGGATAATTTAGTATTGTAGTATGTTGTCTATGTGACCATAGTATTTATATATAAATAGACGAGTGGTAGCTGTCATTTATTTTTATCATCTTTCTTACAATTTTTATAGTTGTCATTCCAGAGCAATAAATATTCTCTCATTACTTTTGTTTTCATCACCTTTTGCACTAATAATTGGTATCAGAGCCTTTTCACAACGCCTTTGTGAGAGACAAACCACATACTCACCCAAAACCTTAAGGTGATAGGTGTGTGGGTTCTCCCACTTATAAATGTTCAAGTCTCCACATTCCTAACCAATGTGAGACTATTACCCATACTACTCACACTTGCTATACTCAACAATTCGAAGTTGTGATGATTGTTCTATTTCATTTATTTGTTTTTTCAGTTAGTCCTCATCGGATTTTGGTTTGCAGGGTGGAGGAAGAGTTCGCCGACGGTGGTTGCGTGATGCAACTCAGTTACAGTTATATCATTTTTTTTCTCTGGTGGGTCTTTTAAACTTGCATCCCAGCGTCGATTTTTACTGTATCTAAGTCTCATCTTCTTTGATGCGAGTGTGTTGACATTACTGATTCTTGAATCTCTGGTTCCAGATCTATTCAGAATTGTAGGTTTTAAGATTTTGTTTGTCTCCATTGCGTTAAAGAATTTTGGGTTGTTTAGACTGGCGGTGATTCATGGATTCTTGTTCTGGTTCGAGTTTACTACCTTCGCTGTCTTAAAATCCGTTTCAGTCGATTGTGATTGATTTCAGACAGTTCGGCCATAAATAATCGTGATTACTTACCACTGTTTGTGAGTAAGTTGTGGGTTAATGAATTCATTATCATGTTGGTGATCGAGTTCATTCGTCATTTTCAAAATATGAGTTTAGTGATTGTCAATTCATATATCATATTCTTTTACAATTTGATTTTGTATCGTAAATGGTTCACTAAACTGTATCAAATTTGTTTTAATATTTTATTTTATTGAATCATACTCTATGTTCCTCCAGTCTCTTATTCTTTTTTATTTTAACGGAAAAAGAAAAGACGACCATGATAGAGAAAGCCCACAGCGCAATATTGTTGAGCCTTGGTGATAAGGTTCTTCGAGAGGTATCAAAGGAGACTACGACATCGGGGTTATGGTTGAAACTTGAAAGTTTGTACATGACCAAATCTCTGGTGAATCGACTCTACCTGAAGCAAGCTTTGTATTCATTCAAGATGAGTGAAGACAAAGTTTTGGCTGAGCAGTTGGATATGTTCAACAAGTTGATTATTGATCTTGAAAATATTGATGTGAAGATCAATGACGAAGATCAAGCACTGTTGTTGTTGTGTGCTTTGCCCAGAACACATGCTCACTTCAAAGAAACTCTCTTGTATGGAAGAGAGTCCCTGAGCTTTGAAGAAGTTCAATCAGCCTTGTATTCTAAGGACCTGAATGAATGAAAGGAGCATAAACCATCGACGGTTGGTGAAGGTTTGGCAGTTAAGGGAAAATTCTTGGGAAAATATGGTAAGTTTGACAAAAAGAAAGGTAAAAGTCAACATAAGTCTTATAGTGGTGAAGCATGTAACTCCCATATATAAATACATACATCAAAGCATATATTATACATGAATACCACGTTTGGTACTGAAATATACAAGTCCCTAGTAAACACATTATACATATACATGCCCAAAAATACCTAATACAAAAAAACTATGGCATAATATATATACAAGATGTTCCAAAGATAAATACTAAGAACTAGATCGACAACGATCTCAAAAACCCCACAACGGAAGCCTTGCCATCCCAAAAAGCTAAGATAGTAAGGAAAGTCAAACAACCTTATCCTTACCCTTCGTCGAACTTGTAGTACCTGTAATATAATCAATAACATGGGGTGAGATACATCAAATCTCAGTGAGTTTCCTATCTTATAGGTCATCTCGGCTTTACAAGGTTCTAACACACCTAACTCAAGTCAAAAGGGGAAGGGAAGTGAGCTTGAGTAATCACACACACTATATGGATCCATGTTCATGAGTCTCGTTAACTCACAATATCACTAATCGATAACCCTACCAAGGCATCCCCTTTTCCCGTCTGCTTCTACGTCTAGAAGTCGATCCGAGTCATGGATCCTTGTCATTTACTTGACATACGAAATAGATTCGGGAACAACGGCCTGTTACCCATGAACCGTCACTTCACATAGCCTGCTAACCATCACAAGTCTCTACCCTTAGGTTTCATTCGTACTACACACGGGAATCAAACCTGTCAAGTAATTGTGCATACGTTTCAGAGGAGCTCGAGACCCATGAAACTACACCCAAGATACACGGTTACGATTTCGTGATCACATACACACAAATGTGATTGTATTCGACAGTCACCAGGCCATATTCGCCTTAAGACCTCTTTGTCTTTTCAACTTAACATAGTTAAACATGATCCATACTAGTGTAATTCTTTCCATACCATTCGGTAATAGACGTACGCCTTGGCCTCTCTTGCACGAGCATCGTCATTATGTTATTCAACAATTTCCTAGCCATTACTAGGTTCCAATATAGTTTCATAGTAAGGTTTCCTCACTCTACCTATTCCATTTTCATTTTAACATACATATTCACTCACAATCATGTTTAATCAACAATTGGATAAACAAGGTATATTATCACTGCACAATAGAAACACATATAATAATTCATCATAATTACCCCACTTTCGGGTTTCCTCTAATTATTTAATCGGGCAATAAAACTGACATTTTTCACCTTCATCAGATAGATTATTCTCACAGCTTTCTATCGGTATCAAGAACACTTAAATCGGATAAGCGGATCACAAGTTATGGAATTAAAAAGGAAAGGGGAACATTTGAAAAAGTCCCAGGAGCGCCCGACGCTACAAATATCGCCCGGCGGTGGCCCCTCGCCTATACTTCGCCCAGCGAAGCAGGGGCGTAAATCCCCCCATCAAAACTCCAAAGATATAGAAGTGTTCTCTGCTGCGCCTCTTGACCATCGCCCGACGGAGCAGGGGCGCACGCTTCGCGTCGCCCGGCGCTCTACACCAGGAGAAGAATTTCTGCTGCGTTTTTCCATGGTTCAAGGGTCCAAAAATCCATCTTTCTCAACCCAAAACATTTCCAAACAACCAAAACAAGCATCAACAAGGTTGATATGCATATTACGATTATACTACGCAATTTATATCGATTTCCAACCGTTAGATTCATGATTTTAGCAAGATTACTCATTTTCTCACAAAATCTAACCTAACTCTAAACTCAAGAAACTCTACAACTAAAGCATCTATCTAGAACCCACCTTGGTTTGACTATGATGATGAAGAAGATGAGATGATCTGATGAAGAATGGATGATGATCTTGATCTTTCTCTCTTCTAGGTTTTTCTCCTCTTTTTCCTTCCTTTCCTCTTCCTTCTCTCCAACTTCTTTCTATCTTTTTCTTTCTTTGTTTCTAAGTGTGGAAAAAGGGTGGAAAGGAAATGATATAGTAAAATATCATTAATGTAACACTACTAGTTTCTAAAGCTCCAATAATTAAAACCTCAGGGTCAGATAATATTAATTTGATTTGCTCTGAGCTCATCAGTTTACTCTAATTATTTTATCCAATAAATTCTCAGAGTAAACCGGAACCCAGTTGATCATACGAATATTATCCAGAGTAAAATAATTTACGGGGTATTACATCCTCCCCCCCTTAAATAGAAATTCTCCCACGAATTTAAAATAAGTACCTGAAAAAATGAGGATAAACTTCTCGCATCTCGGATTCTAGTTCCCTAGTTGCATCACCCGGATGCGTCTCATCCCACTGGACCTTAACAAGATGAATCTCTTTATTCCTTAACACCTTGTTTACCTTCCTGTGATACGACTCGGTTGAGGCTCAAACGTTAAATCTACTTCTATCTCAATCGTATCTGGTAGAATTGGCTGAAGAGGGTCTGGAACAAACTTCTGAAGCTGAGATACATGAAAAACATCGTGCATCTCTGACAGAGAAGGCGGTAAGGCTAATCTGTAAGCTACTTCACCAATTTTTTCTAAAATTTGATACGGTCCCACATATCTTGGACTTAACTTCTGCGACTTAAACGGTCCTTTCAGTCTCAATCTTGGAGTAACTTTCAAAAAAACATGATCACCCTCATCAAACTCCAAAGTCCTCCTTCGGCTATCTGCATAACTTTTCTAATGATCTTGTGCTTGTTTAACTTTATCACGGACCATTCTAATCTCTTCCGTAGTCTCTTGAATAATCTCAGGTCCCAAAATTTTATCTTCTCCAACTTCCGCCCAACACAATGGCATCCTACACTTCCTTCCATACAATGCTTCGTAAGGAGCCATACCAATACTTGCATGATAACTGTTATTATAAGAGAACTCAATCAACGGTAATAGTTCTATTCAATTTCCTCCACTTTCAAGCACACAAGCCCTTAACATATCTTCCATTATTTATATTATCCGTTCCGTCTGATAATCCGTTTGCGGATGATTCGACGTGCTCATACACAACTTCGTTCCCATAGCTTGTTGAAAAGCTCTCCAAAATCTTGAAGTAAACTTTGGATCTCTATCCGAAAAATACTAGAGGGAATACCATGCAACCTCACAATTTCTGAAATGAATAACTTTGCGTGATGACTCGCCTTGTAGATAGTCTTTACGGCTAAGAAATGCGCAGATTTCGTCAACCGATCTACAATCACCCAAATAGAATCATAACCACCTTGGGCACGGGGTAATCCAACTGCAAAGTCCATAGAAATACTATCCCACTTCCACACCGAAATTTCTAACGGTTGTAGTAAGCCACCCGATCTTTGGTGCTCAATCTTCACTTGTTGGCATACCGCACATTCCGATACGTACACTGCAATATCCTTTTTCATACCGGACCACCAATAGTCCCTTTTTAAATCTTGATACATCTTCGAAGAACTAGGATGTATAGTAAAAGTACCCTTATGCACTTCTTCCAAAATCCTTCTTTTCAACACCGTATCATCCGGAACACAAACTCTTTGATTAAACAAAATAATTTTGTCGGTAGCTCGCACAAAACCCGGTCGTACTAATACTTCATGTAACTTCTCATCCAACCCTTGTCCTTGTTGAATTTCCTCTCTAAGGGTAGAATTAACATTCAAGTTTCCCATAATCACACTCTTAGGAGTCCAACCAAATTGAAGATTTAGATCCCTAAACTTTTCCAATAAGGCATACTCTACATCATTAACTCGGCATTATGTAACACTTTTCTACTCAGTGCATCCGCTACTTTGTTCGCTTTACCCGGATGGTACTTTAGTTCCAAATCATAATCTTTCAAATACTTCATCCATCTCCTTTGACGCATGTTCAATTCTTTCTAGTTAAACATATACTTTAAGCTCTTATGGTCGCTGAACATCTCAAAATGTACCCCATACAAATAATGACGCCACACTTTCAATGTAAAAACAACTACCGCCAATTCCAAATTATGCGTTGGATAATTCTCTTCATGAACTTTTAACTGTCGAGAAGCAAAAACCACCAAATGACCATCTTGCATTAACACACCTCCTAATCCCATCTTTGATGCGTCACAAAATACCTCATACGACTTACTAGGATTAGGATCAATCAAGACAGGAGCGGTCGTCAATCGTTCCTTCAAACTCATAAAACTTTGTTCACAAGCCGAATCCCACTCATATGGATAATCCTTTCGAGTAAGTTTCGTCATTGGTAAAGCCAATTGAGAAAAGCCTTTGATAAACCTTCTGTAATAACCTGCCAATCCCAAGAAACTTCTAACTTCAGAAACATTCTTTGGTCTCTCCCAATTAATCACTGCTTCAACCTTTGATGGATCGACCGCTACACCTTCCTGAGATATGACATGACCCAGAAAATTAACCTCCGACATCCAAAACTCACACTTGCTTAGCTTAGCAAAAAGTTGTCTCTTTTGTAAGATGGATAAAACGATTCTCAGGTGTTCTCTGTGCTCTTGAGGATCACGAGAATAAATAAGAATGTCATCAATAAAGATCACCACAAATTGGTCCAAGTAAGGTTGAAATATCCGATTCATGTAATCCATAAAAACTATAGGAGCATTTGTCACACCGAAAGGCATTACTAGGAATTCTTAATGACCATAACGGGTTCTAAATGCAGTCTTTGGTACATCTGAACTCTTCACACGAATCTGATGATAACCCGACCGTAAATCAATCTTTGAGAACACACAGGCTCCTTTCAATTGATCTAGCAGGTCGTTTATCCTTGGCAATGGGTATTTGTTCTTGATGGTGGCCTTATTCAACTGATGGTAATCAATACACAACCGCATTCCACCATCCTTCTTCTTTACCAACAACACTGGAGCTCCCCAGGGCGAAACACTGGGTTGAACAAAATGCTTAGCCATTAACGCTTCCAACTGATCCTTTAATTCTCTTAACACAAGTGGTGCCATCCAATACGGAGAAACGGATATTGGAGCCGTTCCCGGTATCAGGTCAATAGAGAATTCCACTTCCCTCTTCGGAGGAAGAGAAGTGATATCCTTGGGGAAAACTTCAGGAAATTCACAGACTATCGAAATACTCAAAACCTGAAGGTCCTTACTCTCCTCCTTAGTGAGAACCAAAAGAACAGATTTTTCCTTCTGAAACAAGAAATTTGTCATTCCAATCGTACCTTCTAAAATGGTAGTTAACACATCCTTTGGAGTAGCCTCAACGGATAAAATAATGATTAGATTTTCCTCTTAACCGATAAATACCGAATTAGAAGAAAGCCAATCCATTCCCAAAACAACACCCACTTTCTTAAGCGGCAAACAAATAAGTTCAATCTGAAAAACCCTTCCATCCACAGACAAAACACAATTTTCACACATTAAAGGTGTTTACACTAGCTCATCCATGGCGGCTATCCACTCGTGAGCCTTTACTGGATCTAACCCTCCCTGAAATTTCGAAGGATTCATATGGATGAAATCCCTAAAGCTTCCACCTATAGCTTCTAGAACAACCACTGGAGGATGCAGACCCCCAGCCATTTGCTGTACCATTTGTTGCATAAACTGATTCTGTTGTTGTTGCATCTGCTGCAGAAACTGAGGCCATGGAACATTTTCCTCGCCGCCTGGCGGATTAGTCCCTGCCGGAGTGGTTCTGGGTCGACCACGATTGTTTCTGCGCCCATCGGCCATGTTCCTAAATGTCATACAGATAGGATTAAGTTGATCAGGCTCAATACCATAAATATAACACGTAAGACCAATGGCGACACTACGCATATGAAACGGAAAAAAATACTTATACTATTTCATGGCTAGGTCGAGGATACGACCAGGCTCTGATACTAGCTGTAACTCCCATATATAAATACATACATCAAAGCATATATTATACATGAATACCACGTTTGATACTGAAATATACAAGTCCCTAGTAAACACATTATACATATACATGCCCAAAAATACCTAATACAAAAAAAACTATGGCATAATATATATACAAGATGTTCCAAAGATAAATACTAAGAACTAGATCGACAACGATCTCAAAAACCCCACAACGGAAGCCTTGTCATCCCAAAAAGCTAAGATAGTAAGGAAAGTTAAACAACCTTATCCTTACCCTTTGCCGAACCTGTAGTACCTGTAATATAATCAATAACATGGGGTGAGATACATCAAATCTCAGTGAGTTCCCTAACTTATAGGTCCTCTCAGCTTTACAAGGTTCTAACACACCTAACTCAAGTCAAAAGGGGAAGGGAAGTTACCTTGAGTACCCACACACACTATATGGATCCATGTTTATGAGTCTCGTTAATTCACAAGATCACTAATCGATAACCCTACCAAGGCATCCCCTTTTGCCATCCGCTTCTACGTCTAGAAGTCGAACCGAGTCATGGATCCTTGTCATTTACTTGACATACGAAATGGATTCGGGAACAACGGCCTGTTAGCCGTGAACCGTCACTTCACATGGCCTGTTAACCATCACAAGTCTCTACCCTTAGGTTCCATTCGTACTACACACGGGAATCAAACCTGTCAAGTAATTGTGCATACGTTTCAGAGAAGCTCGAGATACACGGTTATGATTTCGTGATCACATACACACAAATGTGATTGTATTCGACAATCACCAGGCCATATTCGCCTTAAGACCTCTTTGTCTTTTCAACTTAACATAGTTAAACATGATCCATACTAGTGTAATTATTTCCATACCATTTGGTAATAGACGCACGCCTCGGCCTCTCTTGCACCAGCGTCGTCATTATGTTATTCAACAATTTCCTAGCCGTTACTAGGTTCCAATATAGTTTCATAGTAAGGTTTCCTCACTCTACCTATTTCATTTTCATTTTAACATACATATTCACTCACAATCATGTTTAATCAACAATAGGATAAACAAGGTATATTATCATTGCACAATAGAAACACATATAATAATTCATCATAATTACCCCACTTTCAGGTTTCCTCCGATTATTTAATCGGGCAATAAAACTGACATTTTTCATCTTCATCAGATAGATTATTCTCACAACTTTCTATCGGTATCAAGAACACTTAAATCGGATAAGCGGATCACAAGTTATGGAATTAAAAAGGAAAGGGGGACTCCCAGCGCTACAAATATCGCCCGGCGGTGGCCCCTCGCCTCTACTTCGCCCAGCGAAGAAGGGGCGTAAATACCCCATCAAAACTCCAAAGATACAGAAGCGTTCTCTGCTGCGCCTCTTGACCATCGGCCGGCGGAGCAGGGGCGCACGCTTCGCGTCGCCCGACGCTCCGAGCATTGCCCGGTGCTCTACACCAGGAGAAGAATTTCTGCTACATTTTTCCATGGTTCAAGGGTCCAAAAATCCATCTTTCTCAACCCAAAACATTTTCAAACAACCAAAACAAGCATCAACAAGGTTCATATGCATATTACGATTATACTACGCAATTTATATCGATTTTCAACCGTTAGATTCATGATTTTAGCAAGATTACTCATTTTCTCACAAAATCTAACCTAACTCTAAACTCAAGAAACTCTACAACTAAAGCATCTATCTAGAACCCACCTTGGTTAGAAGATGATGATGAAGAAGATGCGATGATTTAATGAAGAATCGATGATGATCTTGATCTTTCTCTCTTCTAGGTTTTTCTCCTCTTTTTCCTTCTTTTCCTCTTCCTTCTCTCCAACTTCTTTCTATCTTTTTCTTTCTTTGTTTCTAAGTGTGGAAAAAGGGTGGAAAGGAAATGATATAGTAAAATATCATTAATTAGTAACACTACTAATTATCCAAATAGTCTCTAAAGCTCCAATAATTAAAACCTCAGGGTCAAATAATATTAACTTGATTTGCTCTGAGCTCATCAGTTTACTCTAATTATTTTATCCAATAAATTCTCAGAGTAAACCGGAACCCAGTTGATCATACGAATATTATCCAGAGTAAAATAATTTACGGGGTATTACAAAGCATCTGGTATTCGATGCTATAATTGTAAGAAGGAGGGTCACACAAGAAAGGTTTGCCCTGAACGCCTGAAAGATCATGGAGGTAAGGATAATGGAAACTCAACCATTGTTCAAGATGACTTCGACTCATCTGATGTCCTTGTGGTTTCAAGCAGCGACTCAAGAAAAAAGTGGATTATTGATTCAGGTTGCACTTGGTACATGACTCCAAACAAAGAATTGTTCGAGGAGCTATGTGATCAAGATGGTGGATCAGTGTTGATGGGAAACAACAAAGCTTACAAAATTGTAGGTATAGGATTTGTAAGATTCAAGCTCCATGATGACTCAATAAGGTTATTGACTGAAGTCAGGTATGTACCTGATTTGAAGAGAATTTTGGTTTCTCTTGGTAAATTCGACAGAAAGGGATATGTTTTTCAAGGAGAGAAAAGTATCCTAAGAGTCATGAAGGGGTCGAAGGAAATCTTGAGAGGCGTGAAGAAATAAGGTTTGTATACCCTTGAGGCTGAAGTTGTAAGTGGTTCGACAAATGTTGCATCCACGAAACCTTTGTCGAAGACAGAAATTTGGCACATGAGATTGGGCCATGTCAGTGAAAGGGGTCTGGTCGAATTGGAGAAACAAAATCTGCTTGGAGGAGACAAAGTCGAAAAGCTGAAATTTGTGAACCCTGTGTACTTGGAAAATCTTGCAGAGTGAAGTTCAACAAAGGCAAACAAAGAACTCATGGATCCCTTGATTACATATATGTTGATCTTTGGGGTGCTGCAAGGTGTCCATCACATTCAAGAGCAAGGTATTTTCTATCCATAGTCGATGATTATTCCAAAAAGTTGTGGGTATTCATCCAGAAGACTAAGGATGAAACTTTTGAGAATTTCAAAGGTTGAAAGACTCTGGTCGAAAATCAGACTGTCAGAAAGGTCAAGAGGTTGAGAACCGACAATGGCCTTGAATTTTGTAATGAGGCATTCGACAGTTTGTGTGTTGTCTCAGGTATTGCAAGGCACAAAACTACTGCATGTACTCCACAACAAAATGGTTTGGCAGAGAGGTTTAATCGAACTATTTTAGAAAGAGTTAGATGCATGTTGACTAGTGCTGGATTAAAGAAGGTGTTTTGGGCTGAGGCTGTTTCGACAGCAACCTATTTGATAAACAAATGTCCATCGACTGTGTTAGATATGAAGACACCTGAAGAAGTTTGGTCGGGACATCCACCTAGTTTCGATAGACTGGGAGTATTTGGCTGCGTGGCCTATGCTCACATTAGGCAAGACAAGGTCGAACCTAGAGCTCTGAATTGCATGTTCCTGGGATACCCTAAAGGAGTCAAAGCTTATAGGCTATAATGCCTAGAGCCAAGTCACATGAGGTGTATCACCGGTCAAGATGTAGTTTTCAATGAAGCTGAGCTGGCTTTCAAGAAAACTGATGATGCTGAAGAAGAGCTGGAAGATGAGGAGACTGATAATGACTACCTGCTAGCAAGAGACAGGTCGAGGAGAGTCATCAAGCCACCTCAGAGACTTAGGTGTGTAGATCTTATAGCTTATGCATTAATCTCTACAAGTGAGGTTCTCGATGAAGAACTAGAGACTATAAGGAAGTTATGAGGAATGGAAAGAAGACTGAATGGCTGAAGGCCATGGATGATGAGATGAAATCTCTTCATGATAACAACACATGGGAACTGATCAAGAAACCTGCTGGAGCCAGGTTAGTCAGCTGTAAATTGATTTTCAAAGGTAAGGAAGATATTGAAGGAGTGGCGTCGAAGAGATATAAGGCAAGATTGGTCGCTAGGGGGTTCACTCAGAAAGAAGGTGTCGACTTCAATGATGTGTTTTCTCCTGTTGTGAAGCACATGTCCATTCGAATGTTGCTTGCCACGGTGGCATAGTTCGATCTTAAACTGGAACAAATGAATGTGAAGACTGCATTCTTGAATGGTGATCTAGATGAAACAATCCTGATGAGGCAACCTGAAGGGTATGTCGAAAAGGGGAAGGAAGATTATGTGTGCAAGCTGAAGAGATATTTTTATGGACTGAAACAATCTCCTCGACAGTGGAATAAGAGATTCGACAAGTTCATGGCACACATAAGTTTCATTAGAAGTCAGTTCGACCACTGTGTTTACTTCAGATTTCGACCTGGTAATTCATTTGTTATTTTGTTGCTTTATGTGGATGATATTCTAATAGCAAGTAACAATGTCGAAAATGTAATGAGGGCAAAGGCTGAACTCAATAAGGAGTTCACATGAAGGATCTGGGAGATGCGTCCAGGATTCTTGGGATTGACATCCGAAGAGATAGAAAGCAGTCGAAATTATACTTATCACAAGAGGCATACCTATAGAAGATTATCGAAAAGTATGGTATGTCGAATTTAAAGTCTGTTGTGACTCCGACAAACCCTCAATTCAAGCTGAGTATAGATCATTGTCCCAGTACTGATGTCGAAAGAGCTTATATGAATAGCATTCCATATGCTAATATAATAGGTTCTTTGATGTATGTTATGGTCTGTACTAGACCTGACATAGCATATGCAGTAAGTCTTATAAGCAGGTACATGGCGAATCCTGGAAAGGCTCACTGGCAAGCATTGAAGTGGATTTTAAGTTACATAAATGGGTCTCTGAATAGAGTCCTAATTTATGGTGGAGCCTTGGGTGAAGATAGTAAAGCAGCAATCGAAGGATATGTCGACTCCGATTATGCGGATTGTATGGATTCCAGAAAATCTATTTCTGAATATGTGTTCACTATGTTTGGGACAACAATCAGTTGGAAAGCAACACTTCAGAAGGTTGTTACCTTATCAACTACTGAAGCAGAATATATCGCCCTCACTGAAGCTGTGAAAGAAGCATTGTGGCTTGAAGGTTTTGCAAAGTGTAACACCTCAAATTTTCCCTAGTGTTGCTAACCTTTTTGGCTTATGCTTCATTTCATTTGCATTGTCATTTTTGCATTTGCATATTTCTTTTGGGCATGGGATCAAGGTATTTCTTTCAGCAGCTCACGGCATCATCAGTTCCAGTATGATTTTTAATAGTGTTCAGAGCCAAGCAGATAGCTTTCCAAGTCTTTTGAGCATTTATTTTGCTCATTAAATGACTGGATGATCAGAAACTCCGGCAGTAAATTTTTGATCAGTTATTCAGCACCAGACAATTGTTATCAGTAGTTTAATCTGAGTGCGAAAAAAAAATTTCATGGCATATTTCAAGTGTATTCCAGTGGTAATATCAAATGGCAGGTTTCAGAGGCTTAATGGTTTCAAAGCAGCTATCAGAAGTCACTTTTTCCAGTTTCCCTCCAAAAGGCGCCAAAATTCAAAATTTACATTCTGTAACCGGTTACAGCGTATCTGATAACCGGTTACCCTTTGGTTTTTCTGCGCATTTCTTCAGTTTTTGAACTGAGTAACCGGTTAGCAGATGTGCTGTAACTGGTTACTCTGAGCAAAATTTGGGAAATTCAGTTTGCATCATTTATGATCATGTGCTTGGCATGTGCACGTGGGGGAAGGATCTAGAATTGATATTTTCATCATTTTCCACCCAAAATTCAAATTGCTTCCAACATTTTCCATTCTAATTCCTTATTTCATTTCCTAATCCACTTTTCACCCCAATTTCCACCCACTAAACCTCACTCCAAACCACATTTGAATTCCTAACCTAGCTTCTATTTAAAACAATTCATTCCAAACCTCTCCACCCTAGATCATTTTTCACTCTCATTTTTCAGAATTTTGCTCTCAATTCTCTCTCACTTTTTCACTCTCAACCTCCATTTTCAACCACACTCAAAGCTCTCTTTCAAAGATTAACAAGTTCTTCATTGGAACTTGTTAATTCTTGAGCTAAAGCCACTCATTACCACTTCATTGCTGCATTTCATTGGTGATTTTCATTTGGATCTAGATCTGGAATTTTAGAAGTGATTATTGAAAGTGATTTTGGAGTTTTTATTGCTTATTGCTTGGATTTTCAACTTTTGAGTGCAAGGAGCTTGTGGATCTTGGATTTCTTTACTTGGATTCATCAAATTCTGTTTACAACACTCACCAAAGCAAATCTCAGCTTTGTAGGTTGGTTAATTTTAGATCCATACTCATTTTAGCTTAATTGCAGCTTTCACAATGTAGATCCATGATTTTTGGTGTGTTTTGATTCATTTGTGTGAATTTAATTGTGGATGTTGATGATTATTGGATTTAAATGATGTTTGAATGTTGTTTCTGAACTTGACTTTCGTGCATTGTTGATTACATGATCATTGAACATGATTACATAAGTGATTTGCTGCTGAAAAGTGCTTTTGAAACTGAATTTTTTCACCACTGTCCCAGAGTAACCGGTTAGCAGTTATGCTGTAACCGGTTACATTGTGTATTTTCTGCGTAATTTGTGCAATTTTGAACTGTGTAACCGGTTAGCAGTTATGCTGTAACCAGTTACCACTGAAGCAGAACTTGTTTTGCTGTCATTTTCTTGGTTGTTTGAGATCTTTTTCATGTCTAAACTTCATGGATTATTATGTTGATGATTTGTGGATTAATTTGATGCTGTTGCACCTCACACCATTGTATGCACACAAATTTCCGGCACGCGACTCTTGGATTTTTATCGTTTATGATCATGTTTGCGATGTTACGCTCCGATGCGATGAACACATAGCACACACTTCGTGAGCATGTTGATTGTGACTTGTTGTTGACGTTGCTGGAGTTTGTTATTTGAATATGATTGCTTACACTTAACTTCATGAGATGCATGCTTGTTTTGACTTGTCCATTATCAAATGATGTGAATTCTTTCATGATGAATTCAAGTATTGTGTACCTTGGTGTATGACATGATTGTGATCGTGATTAATTGTGAAATGTGATGCTTGATGCATATTTGCTATGCCATGTTTGAATTGTCTTCAAATGTATCACATGTTGCCCTGCTTCTACGGCTGTCTATGTGTATGTGTGCTGTTGTATGTGCTGCTGGCTGACATTTTACACCCTTTTTTGTGCTGAATTGTGGGCTGTTATAAGCTATCTTGCTTGTGTACTGCTTTTTACCGCTGTTTTGGTGCAGGGGCATTGTGGTAGCTGCTGTTTTTTATTCGCTTCTTTTCCTCCTTCGTCTCCTTCACTCTTTCTCTTCCCTTGAATCTCAAGACTTGTTTAAGTCTTGGATTCACTCCCTTAGAGCTACCTAGTCCAACTTAATTTTCGATTAAGCTTGGAGTAGGATTAGCCTTAGGCTTCCCTTTGCATGCTAACTTAGGTAGAAGTTCCCCTTTCAAACTCAACCTTAGGGCCACCTTTGCATGATAACATTAGGAACATTTAGTTTCCCCTTAGTGTTTTCTCTTGAGTCTTCTCTTCTCATCTCTTAACACTTCTAAAACACTTAATAAATATGACGAATATTGCGCTCGAGCCTTAAGTGTAGGAAATGAAGAACGAGGGGTTCCCCCTCCTCTTCTAGAGTGTTTAGCATACATCCCATTTGGGGGCGACCATGCGATTCACTCGTTCCCGCATGGTAGACTTTGGTGCAATGTAAGTTACGAACTAACTTCAACCCACTTCTGTCTAAAAAACACAAAAACAAATCCTAACTTTTTTCATCCTTCGGGATCGTTAAACTCAAACCTTTTTTCAGAAAAGGGAACGCTACTTCCGTCTCGTCGCAAACAGGCATCGACCCTAACTGCCGGACATGAACCTAACGTCGCTCATAAAAAACACTAACCGACCTCGTTAGGTCGAACTACGACTGCTCTAATTTCCTCTCTCTAGTCCGATTGAGGATACGTAGGCACGAGACGACGATGTCTTGGCGAGCAATCTCCCCCCTTAGTTCATGTCCGAACTACGCTGACTCTGACTTTCCCATTGCACGAGGGAGTACGTAGGCATAGGACGAGCGATGTCCTATCGAGTCATTTCTTTTTCTTTTCTTCTTCGTTTCTTCGTTCCTTTCCGTTCCTGTTTCTTCTCCTTTCCAGTAGTAGTGGAGCTCCAGATGACGACACCCTTTGATCGAGACAACAAGCGTGGATCCTGTCAAGTACGATGGACGTGTGGGGTGCTAACACCTTCCTTTCGCGTAACCGACTCCCTTACCCGTTTCTCTTGGTCGCAAGACCATGCTCCTTTCCTTCCCTCAGGTTTACGCAGTGTTTCCTTTCCCTCTCTTGGGATAAATACACATTGTTGGCGACTCTGTTTCCGTGCCACTTTCTCGTTTGTACCATGGATGCAAATCCTCGGGAGTGACAGCTGGCGACTCTGCTGGGGAAAGATAGACCTCTGGCTGGTCCATCCCCTTTTGCGAGTCAATCCTAACGCTTGTTTGTTTGTTTTCATTGGGTGTTTACTGTTATTGTTGTGCTTTATTTTGTTGTATATTACTGTATATTACTGTTTTACTGTTTTTACCGCATTTATAGCATTGCATTTCATTTCATTACTGTCATATACTATACTGTTCTGCTGCTGGATTATCCTGTTTGTAGGGTGGGTTGGATTCATGAGAGAAAATACTAATACCCGGGCTTGAGCATGAACCTATGATTAGCGTGGAAAGTAGTGTGACTTGTTTGACATTTGGCCAGACTTAGTATACATGAAAACTCCACATCCAGACGAGGTTTTCTTGGTAATATTCTATCCTGTGCATTTGGGGCAGACGATGGAATATAACCTGGAAAACTGTCGACTCTGGCGACCGTCTCCCGAGGACTCAACAACGCCTCTCCTCCCGACATGTGATAATGGCAGTCCAGAAATGGCAAACCCATTACACTTGTCGATCCGAGGACCCAATGTTGGGAACTTACTATAGGATGACCTTATTTTTGGGGGAATCAGTGGACGACCTCTTTGTTTGGCGATAGTATTGTACCCCGAGGGATGAATGTACTATTGCTTCTCAAATCGAGAATCCGAGACTAAGGATCCCGTTTTCTAGAACCCACATGGGAGAGGGGATGGGTGTTTCCAGGTATGCAGGTGACTTTGGCCTTCAACCTACCTGGTTTTCTGGATTTCTCATCAGTGTACTGTTATCATCCTGATATTCTGGCAGTTTGAATGGGCCGTTATTCTGGATTTTTGGGTTTCTGATATTTGGGATCTTATTCAGTCAACAGAATAACAACAGTTTTGAGCATCATGGAAGCCTTGATCCCATGTCTGTTGCATCTGCATCATCATTTTTGCATACATGTTCTTGTATTTCCAAAGGATATTAGCTTTGAGACTCGCTGTTGAGGATTTCCGTCTATTTCTTGTGGTTCTTTTGTCAAAAACTTGAATCAAAGCAAAATGATTCCTTGGAAATATTCGAGCATGGCATTTGCATACGCATAGCAGGTGCTCAGGAGTGGATTTCTCATTCTGACTTGGTATTATCTTCAGAATTGACAGTTTGACTTGCCACCACTACTCAGCATGTGATAATCAGAGGATAGCCATGGAACAACTCCGTGCAGAAGTGACTGAAATGAAGATCCAGATGAGGCAGTTTGGGGAAGATATGCAGGCCATGTCTCAAGGCCAGAAACTGCTAAGAGAGGAAGTCAACCAGATGAGGACTCAGATGGGCCTGGTCATGGAAATCTCGAATAAGAAGGAAAACGATCATGTGCTCGCTTCCACAATAGAGGTCCTTATTCCTCCCATCTCTTTGGGGTTTTCTCTAGATCATGAATTGCTTTGTGAATCCCCTCAATAAACTAAATTTTCAGACCTTTCTCATCAGCAATCACTTCCTGCTCCTCAAGAGGATTCTAAGTCAGAAAGGCCTAAGAGGAAGTTTGATCCCATTCTGATGCCGTATGCACAGTTGTTTTCCTATTTGCTCGAGCTCAAACTGGTTGAACGTGTTAGTTTGGGACCTCTGCCCACAAAGCTTCCTCTGGGACCTAATACTAATGCTAGATGTGAGTTCCACTCTGGGGCACCTGGTCACAATGTTGAGAATTGTACAAGGTTCAAGCATAAAGTCCAAGAGCTCATTGATTCAGAGGCAATCAAGTTTACATCAGTTGGCACTGGTAAACAAGGTGATTTTACTCCCACTGTTGCAAAGGAATTGGGGACTCCTTCCTTTTCTAAAGGATCCACCTCATGTCATGGATCTCTTCCACAGCCTTTTGCTTCAGAATTTCTGCGTCAGCAAACCTTGTTTACGCCTCATCCAAATGCAGAAAGGAAATTGCAGGGGCGGATTGGGCGCCCAAATCAGCAGCAGCAGAATTATCAGCAGTAGAGGCAACTCAGACCAAGAAGGCCCAAGAGGATATTTGATCCTATTCCTATTCCTTATAGTTAGTTGTTTGCTCGCTTGCTCAAAAACTCGCTGATCTAGCTGAGGAATGCCATACCAGTGCCATACCCTATTCCTCTGAACTATGATATGAACGCTAGCTGTGAGTTCCATTCGGGAACGTTTGGGCACACAATTGATAACTGTAATGCGTTCCAGCACAAGGTGAAAGATTTGATTGACTCAAAGGTCATTACCCCAGATGGTACCCCCACGAGATAAAGCTTCTTTATCAGAGTAAGCACTCGAGGCTGCGAAGACATCATCAGAAGCCAGTAGTCCAGGCGGAGTCAAGTCTTCTCAATAATGGCAATCTTCGGATTCTTTACTGCATTTTCATATATAGCTTTCATTTGTTTGTTTAAGCACTGCCTACATGTAAAAACTTGTTTGTGTTTTGAATGATGATTTTAATGCAATGACTTTGTTTTCTTGAAGTGTTTTATTCGTGCTCACCCCATTTTCATATTTCTGTGCACTGCAATACCAACTTTCTTGCTTAAACTCCTAGAGGGAGGATGATGAAGTGAAAAACGTAAAATCTTTGGTTGTGTGCTTTTGGATAAAACCCTGTTGAGGATGCACATGCATTATTTCAAATCCCTAAACACTGGAGATATAAGGGAGATAGACCCTCGTTAACCCCTTTGAGCCTTGAAGTAGGAGTTTCTTTCGTACGAAAAATCCTTCACACTTAACCCAGGGGCAGGGTAGGCGTCAGTAAGTTTGATCGAGCGTTCAAATTGCAAAAGGAGTGTGCATCTGAGGATCCATTACCTTCTATTCCACCGTCAAGAGGTTAAAAGATGTGAAACCACAATGGTTATCCATCAGCAATCAAAGAGTGAAGCAGTCACAACCCTTTCAAACAAGTTAGACAAGCCAGTGTCACACGATTTGTTCAAAAAAAAAAGAGAAAAGAAAGAAATCCCGCTAAGTCGAAACTTGAGAACAAGTGACTTAAGAAAAAATTAGGGCATCCCGCTGGACTTCAAAATCGAAAGATAAAAAAAAAAGAGAAGAATCAGTCCAGGCAAAATCAAGGAAATAAAAAGGCGAAAAACAAAAAGAAAGGATCAAAAGAAAAATCCTCATACAAGAACAAATTCGTGTGACTACAGACACAAAAGACAAAAGGGGTGACTGTTGCTCCAAAACCTCATCAGGTCTCAAACCATCAATTGCATGGGTTCCTTAAAGATCATAAAACCTTTTGAGAGATAAGCGCTTGTGCCGAATTAACTGAACATAGGATTGGAGAACATCACGAAGAGTGGGTGGGCACTGATAAACTTTGAGCCTTAAATCCTTTTTTCTCAAAACCGTGAACCAGACCCTGTTACAACCCTTAAAAGTCCTAATTGAAGCAGGGTTTTATCTGAAGGTGTACTTCAGCGAGATAGCGTTCCTGACTCCCATGAGTTGTGCTAATAAGATTTTTGTTGGTATTGCAATTTTGTATTGTTTTCCATTCAAAAATCAATGTCACATCCCAGCTAGTGATTCGTTCACAAGGCTTGGCGACACATTTTCAATAAAACTTCAAGGTTAACACGGGTGTTGCATTAGAATTGTCATTCTCATAATAAACATTTTCTGCTCGCACGTGTTTGACATCAAAGAAGTTTACATGATGAACATCAGTTGAGAAGCTCGATCACGCCAAGTTGAGATGGTGAAAACTATGAATGACAGTTACGACAAGGGGTATGTGGCCAGGAGACTGTGCGCAGTCTAGGCGTTCCCGATAAATGGTGATAAGAAGCAGCCAAGCTGGGGTAATTATGTCGAGATTCAATAAATCTCTCCACAAGCGCTTAATATGGGGCAATCAGGTCGATTTGACAAATCTCTGTAAGACCAGTCAGGGGCAAAGTTTCTTCAAGACTTAGGGCATGCCACCTCTAGATCGTGAGAAGTTGTCCACTTGTGAAGACGGTTAATTGAAAGTGCCTCTTCAAAGTTCAAAATACTGGGGCAGAGTATTTTCAAGTCATTACTAATCCTTTCGAGGTAATTTACTTCATGGGTTATGAATTCTGGGGCAGTTATGTCGAGATATGATAAATCTCTCCAAGAGTTTGAGGACCTTGGAGCAGTGTGAACGCCCGATCTTCTATAAAATCCTCTTGAGGTGATTTCTTCCTTTAGACTTGATGGTCTGGGGCAAGTGGAGAGTTCAAAGGGCCGTTTATGACCATAGAGACAGGTCAGGCTGGGTAACAAGTTTGTCTTTCCCCAGTAGCGTTACTCTCCTCAGCACTGAGGTTTCATCATCCTCAGCAGAGCTTCCTCTCCCCAGCAAGAGTACAGAGAATTGTGTTCCCTAGCCGAGGTCATGGTTGGCTTATTATTCCCCAGTAAACAGTCAGAAGTGGATTGCTTCGAAGTGAATATGGTTGTATCTCCAGCAGGAGATGTGTCGGATGTCTTTGAAAAGACTTCATTTTCCCCACAGAGCCTGGTAACTGCTTTCCTCAGGAGGTCAAGAAGTGTAGTTCCGTCAGCAACGACATGCTCTAATCCCCAGCAGGGTAAATTCTTTCCTCCAACAGCAGGTTAAGCTCAATGATATCCGTTGGTAGGTTTCGTTGACTGTTCTTCCCCAGTAGAGATTCTTTCCTCAACATCGAAAGGTTCATCCTCCTCGGCAGGTTGTTATGTTCCCCAGCCAGGGTGTCGAGGATTATCTTCCTCAGCAGAGTACAGAGGATTATTTCCCCAGCTAGAGTTGTGGTTGTTTTATTACTCTCAGTTAGCAGTCAGAAGTTGATGTTGACGCATCCCCAGCAGGAGACTTATAGAATTTCTTCTTTGGACGAAGATGTTATTTTCCCCGCAGGGCCTGAGCATTCATTTTCCTCAGCTAGTCGAGAAGCGTTTTTCTCACCAGCAACGGTATGAGTTAATCTCCTCAGATAAGTAAGCTTGATGTTATCCTCTAGCAGGGTGGATGGCAGCATCTACCGTTCCTCAAGCAGGTTTGCTGGTCATGGCCGGTACTCCATAGTAGGGTAAAAGTACTAATATTCCCCGGCAGGGTAAAAGCAAGGACATCTCCCAACAACAGGTTGAGTTCAGTAATATCCCCAAACAGGTTTGGAATTATTAACTTGTCTCCCCAAGCAAAGTTTGATGGTGATCTTTATAGTGGTTTGATCATCAACGATTGATATCTCCAGCAGGTTTTAAGTCCAATTGTTATTTGCATTTCTTTCAGATCTAGGTGGAAGTCATTGGTAATCCCCAGTGGAGAGAGTTTCTCTTTGGGTTCTATTTTCTTTATTCGTTTTTATCCATCTCCAACAGAATGGGTCTTCTCTCGGAGTTTTCACATCCAGCAGAGTTTGTGATCAGGATCTTCCTCAGCAGAGTAAAGTCTTTCTCAGCAGGGTCTTTTATTTCAGAGGAAAGTTTAGTTTATCATCCCTAGTGGAGCTACCTTGGTCTTCAGCATTTATTTTGCTGAGACGCCTCTTTTGCATTGCATAAGCATTTTTGCATGGCATCCTCCCAAACGTGTAGCATTTCCATTTCGTATGGAGCATTACGCCATAGAAAAATTCAAACATATGCATTCGAAGCATAAGACAGGATTGATATCCTTTGCCAGTTTCTTTCCCCAGCAGAAAGTAACAAAATTCAGGAGACGTTATTTTACACCACACCGCAACCAGTGGATTCGTCCTTCTTGTTGGTCCTTCCTATACTCCCCCGCAGAGTTGTCTGTTTAGATTTCTCTTTCCCCTGGCGGAGTCATCTTTGTAGAACTGTCGATTCTACATATCGTTGTTTGAAAGTCTACCTTCGGTTTAGTCTTTCTTTGAAAGTCCACCTTTGGCTTGGTCTTTCTCTTTTCTCGAGTTCGCCTTCGGTTGTCCTCGCACCCGCTGTTATCTTGTTATCCCCAGGAGAGCCTACCTTCGGCATAGTCTTTCTTTGAAAGCCCACCTTCGGCTTGGTCTTTCTTTTTTTGAGCCCACCTTCGGCATGGTCTCGCATCCTTTTATTTGAGAGTCTACCTTCGGCATAGTCTTTCTTTGAAAGCTCACCTTCGGCTTGGTCTTTCTTTTTCGAGCTCACCTTCGGCATGGTCTCGTATCCTTTGTTTGAAAGTCTACCTTCGGCTTAGTCTTTCTTTGAAAGCTCACCTTTGGCTTGGTCTTTCTTTTTCGAGCCCACCTTCGGCATGGTCTCGTATCCTTTGTTGGAGAGTCTACCTTCAGCATATTATTTCTTTGAAAGCCCACCTTCGGCTTGGTCTTTCTTTTTCGAGCCCACCTTCGGCATGGTCTCGCATCCTTTTGTTAGAGAGTCTACCTTCGGCTTAGTCTTTCTTTGAAAGCCCACCTTCGGCTTGGTCTTTCTTTTTCAAGCCCACCTTCGGCATGGTCTCGCATCCTTTGATTGAAGGCCCACCTTCGGCTTGGTCTTTCTTTTTCAAGCCCACCTTCGGATGGTCTCATATCCTTTGTTGGAGAGTCTACCTTCGGCATAGTCTTTCTTTGAAAGCCAGCCTTCGGCTTGGTCTTTCTTTTTCGAGTCTGCCTTCGGCCGTTCTCGTTGTACCTTTATATCTCCCCAGCATGGTCCACCTTCGGCCGGTCTACCTTTTCGAGTTCGCCTTCGGCCGTCCTTGTTTATTCTTGTATCCCCAGTTTAGTCCGACTTTGGCCGGTCTACCTTTCCGAGTTCGCCTTCGGCCGTTCTCGTATTCGCGTTATTTCATCCTCCCCACAGGGTGCAAATTTTTAGGTTATTTTTGTATTCAATCTCCGTGTATCCCGATTGTCTGAAAGCCGTTGCTTCCATACCCTCGGATTCAAGAAGTTTGAATAGGGGCAGCTGTAACACCTCAAATTTTCCATAGTGTTGCTAACCTTTTTGGCTTATGCTTTATTTCATTTGCATTGTCATTTTTGCATTTGCATATTTCTTTTGGGCATGGGAACAAGGTATTTCTTTCAGCAGCTCACGACATCATCAGTTCCAGTATGATTTTTAATAGTGTTCAGAGCCAAGCAAATAGCTTTCCAAGTCTTTTGAGCATTTATTTTGCTCATTAAATGATTGGATTATCAGAAACTCCGACAGTAAATTTTTGATCAGTTATTCAGCACCAGACAGTTGTTATCAGCAGTTTAATCCGAGTGCAAAAAAAACATTTCACGGCATATTTCAAGTGTATTCCAGTGGTAATATCAAATGGCAGGTTTCAGAGGCTTAATGGTTTCAAAGCAACTATCAGAAGTCACTTTTTCCAGTTTCCCTCCAAAAGGCGCCAAAATTCAAAATTTGCACTGTGTAACCGGTTACAGCGTATCTGATAACCGGTTACCCTTTGGTTTTTCTGCGCATTTCTTCAGTTTTTGAACTGAGTAACCGGTTAGCAGATGTGCTGTAACTGGTTACTCTGAGCAAAATTTGGGAAATTCAGTTTGCATCATTTATGATCATGTGCTTGGCATGTGCACGTGGGGAAAGGATCTAGAATTGATATTTTCATCATTTTCCACCCAAAATTCAAATTCCTTCCAACATTTTCCACTCTAATTCCTTATTTCATTTCCTAATCCACTTTTCACCCCAATTTCCACCCACTAAACCTCACTCCAAACCACATTTGAATTCCTAACCTAGCTTCTATTTAAACCAATTCATTCCAAACCTCTCCACCCTAGATCATTTTTCACTCTCATTTTTCAGAATTTTGCTCTCAATTCTCTCTCACTTTTTCACTCTCAACCTCCATTTTCAACCACACTCAAAGCTCTCTTTCAAAGATTAACAAGTTCTTCATTAGAACTTGTTAATTCTTGAGCTAAAGCCACTCATTACCACTTCATTGCTGCATTTCATTGGTGATTTTCGTTTGGATCTAGATCTAGAATTTCAGAAGTGATTATTGAAAGTGATTTTGGAGTTTTTATTGCTTATTGCTTGGATTTTCAACTTTTGAGTGCAAGGAGCTTGTGGATCTTGGATTTCTCTACTTGGATTCATCAAATTCTGTTTACAACACTCACCAAAGCAAATCTCAGCTTTGTAGGTTGGTTAATTTCATATCCATACTCATTTTAGCTTAATTGTAGCTTTCACAATGTAGATCCATGATTTTTGGTGTGTTTTGATTCATTTGTGTGAATTTAATTGTGGATGTTGATGATTATTGGATTTAAATGATGTTTGAATGCTGTTTCTGAACTTGATTTTCGTGCATTGTTGATTACATGATCATTGAACATGATTACATAAGTGATTTGCTACTGAAAAGTGCTTTTGAAACTGAATTTTTTCACCACTGTCCCAGAGTAACCGGTTAGCAGTTATGCTGTAACCGGTTACACTATGTATTTTCTGCGTAATTTGTGCAATTTTGAACTGCGTAACCGGTTAGCAGTTATGCTGTAACCGGTTACCACTGAAGCAGAACTTGTTTTTCTTGCATTTCCTTGGTTGTTTGAGATCATTTTCATGTCTCAACTTCATGGATTATTATGTTGATGATTTGTGGATTAATTTGATGCTGTTGCACCTCACACCATTGTATGCACACAATTTTCCGGCACGCGGCTCTTGGATTTTTATCGTTTATGATCATGTTTGCGATGTTGCGTTCTCGATGCGATGAACACATAGCACACACTTCGTGAGCATGTTGATTGTGACTTGTTGTTGATGTTGCTGGAGTTTGTTGTTTGAATATGATTGCTTACACTTAACTTCATGAGATGCATGCTTGTTTTGACTTGTCCATTATCAAATGATGTGCATTCTTTCATGATGAATTCAAGTATTGTGTACCTTGGTGTATGACGTGATTGTGATCGTGATTAATTGTGAAATGTGATGCTTGATGCATATTTACTATGCCATGTTTGAATTGTCTTCAAATGTATCACATGCTGCCCTGCTTCTACGTCTGTCTATGTGTATGTGTGTTGTTGTATGTGTTGTTGGCTGACATTTTACACCCTTTCTTGTGCTGAATTGTGGGCTGTTATAAGCTATCTTGCTTGTGTGCTGCTTTTTACAGCTGTTTTGGTGCAGGGGCGTTGTGGTAGCTGCTGTTTTTTATTCGCTTCTTTTACTCCTTCGTCTCCTTCACTCTTTCTCTTCCCTTGAATCTTAAGACTTGTTTAAGTCTTGGATTCACTCCCTTAGAGCTACCTAGTCCAACTTAATTTTCGATTAAGCTTGGAGTAGGATTAGCCTTAGGCTTCCCTTTGCATGCTAACTTAGGTAGAAGTTCCCCTTTCAAACTCAACCTTAGGGCCACCTTTGCATGATAACATTAGGAACATTTAGTTTCCCCTTAGTGTTTTCTCTTGAGTCTTCTCTTCTCATCTCTTAACACTTCTAAAACACTTAATAAATATGACTAATATTGCGCTCGAGCCTTAAGTGTAGGAAATGAAGAACGAGGGGTTCCCCCTCCTCTTCTAGAGTGTTTAGCATACGTCCCATTTGGGGGCGACCATGCGATTCACTCGTTCCCGCATGGTAGACTTTGGTGCAATGTAAGTTACGAACTAACTTCAACCCACTTCTGTCTAAAAAACACAAAAACAAATCCTAACTTTTTTCATCCTTCGGGATCGTTAATCTCAAACCTTTTTTCAGAAAAGGGCAAGTTACTTCCGTCTCGTCGCAAACAGGTATCGACCCCAACTGTCGGACGCGAATCTAACGTCGCTCATAAAAAACACTAACCGACCTCGTTAGGTCGAACTACGACTGCTCTGATTTCCTCTCTCTAGTCCGATTGGGGATACATAGGCACGAGACGACGATGTCTTGGCGAGCAATCTCCCCCCTTAGTTCGTGTCCGAACTACGTTGACTCTGACTTTCCCATTGCACGAGGGAGTACGTAGGCATAGGACGAGCGATGTCATATCGAGTCATTTATTTTTCTTTTCTTCTTCATTTCTTCGTTCCTGTTTCTTCTCCTTTCCAGTAGCAGTGGAGCTCCAGATGACGACACCCTTTGATCGAGACAACAAGCGTGGATCCTGTCGAGTACGATGGACGTGTGGGGTGCTAACACCTTCCCTTCGCGTAACCGACTCCCTTACCCGTTTCTCTTGGTCGCAAGACCATGCTCCTTTCCTTCCCTCAGGTTTACGCAGTGTTTCCTTTCCCTCTCTTGGGATAAATACACATTGCTGGCGACTCTGTTTCCGCGCCACTTTCGCGTTTGTACCATGGATGCAAATCCTCGGGAGCGACACAAAGGAGTTGAAACTTCAAGGTCAAGTTATCACTGTTAAATGTGATAGTGAAAGTGTAATACACCTGTCAAAGAATTCAGCCTATCATGAGCGAACCAAGCACAATGATGTAAGGCCACATTTTGTCAGAGGGGTAATCGAGCGTGGAGAAGTCCAAGCGCTGAAGGTTTTGACAGATCATAATGTTGCTGATATGATCACCAAGACATTGCCCAGTTGTAAGTTTTTCCACTGTATGCAGTTGATAAAGCTGCATGAAGAAAGCTAGTTTATTCCTTGATGTTATAGAGTTAGATCCAAGGTGGAGATTTGTGAGATATTGGATCGAACTCTAGTTAGCATGTCGTCGAAGTCTGCTCACATGCTATTGTCGAAGACCTAAGTGCTGTAGTCGAAGTGTGTTCCAGTGTGTAGCTGTCGAATTGGACCTTGTGTTATGGATCCAATTGTTTAATTTAGCTTGTACCCTAAGTTAGCCTGTAATGGGTAATTGTTAAAAAGCCCATTAGTTTAGTATGTTAGGTTTATTATAAATAGCATACTAGTCTCTCTTCATAAGGTTTGGCAAATCCTTATTAGGTTGAGAGAGGTTAATTGTTGGTATTCACTTGTAATCTTTGAACCCTATTGAGAAAGTGAATAGTAAAACAGATTTAACCAATTCTCTATTCTTCTTCCTCTTTCTCTTTCTTTGTGAACCCTAATAGGGTTTCGTGTGTTTGTTCAAATTCTTCCTTCTTTTTTACCCTTGTGGATTTCGATATCGTTTTTCACAATATAAATATATATATATATATATATATATATATATATATATATATATATATATATATATATACATACACACACACACATAAATAGTCTTGTCTAATGA
Organism: Lathyrus tuberosus; assembly: GCA_022829125.1. NCBI lineage: Eukaryota > Viridiplantae > Streptophyta > Magnoliopsida > Fabales > Fabaceae > Lathyrus > Lathyrus tuberosus. The sequence continues at coordinate 561,903 of JALAZF010000196.1, read as the reverse complement.
AAAATGTATATTGTTGTAGAAAAAATAAATAAAATAATTAAGTAATTATCTATCATTACGTTTGCACGAGTTGCATAATGTCGTTATCAGAGTCTGCCTTGGGCCCAAGCAAGCATGCCCAGGGCCTCCAAAAAATAGGGATCTCAAAATTACTTTTTTAATAAATTATAAACCTAAAATAAATATTTAAATATTAATTATTAATTTATAATATAAGTTAGTTAGCATAATAGTAAAGAAGTTTGATTTTCACTCAAAGCTTAATGGTTAACTCTTAGTACCTACATTTTTACTTTTTAAATATATTATTTTACAAAAAACAAAATACATTCCTTTTTATTGTGACCCATTTTTAAAATTGGACCAGGGTCTCCAATTTTAGGGTTGTAAAAATTTTGCATGCTTGTTTAACTTCATCAAAGAACTATAGGCTTTCCATTGATAAAAGACAGTCACCACCACAAAACTCCTGGTATGTATGCAGTCTTGTATTTCTGTTTGTTTATCATGTTTTGTGTAATGTATGATGTTATACCCTAATTTTTGACTCCCTAAGATCCCTCTCTTTTTTGCATCATCTGCACAGCCTATCACGCATTTCATCTCGCATAATACCCAATTTATCAGGCGAAATGAATTTGTTAGAATTACAACCGAATCAGTCAAACAAAAGTCAAATGTGCGTAAAATCAGTGGATGAAAAATTTTATAATCGAGCCTTCAAACATCAGTGATATTAATCCACGTTTCACGTAGTTTAACCTGGCATGCTCATTTGAATTTTTTGACCGCTTTTCGGTCGCATTTTGATCAATTTGAACTATTTAACCGAGTAAAATTTATTTCAAAATTTGACCAAACACTGTATTTTTCCAATACGTATATTTCACGCTGATCATTTTGGTATACTCATTTTATTTTTTCGAGCACTTCGATACTGGTCCAGTTATTCGTTTTTTTGCCGATTTTTATTTCTATTTTCAATTAATAAATTTTTATTTAATTTCTTTTATTTATTCTTTTAGATTTTTTTATCTTAAATATTTTATTTTCATTTTATCTATTATTTTTTTATTTTTAATATTTAAATTTTGGTCTTTACATTTTTTTAGAACTACTTATTAATTAAGTTTCAAGTCAATTTTGTTTTTTTAATTAATACGTGTGTATGTGTGTGTAGTAGGTGTATTATATTGCAATATGTTGGTTTGTTATAAAAATAGAGTATGTATTTTGTGTGTGATGTAAACAGTAATATGTGTTTATGTATAATATGTGTTTGCCGAGTGAGTATTCTTTTTCTTTCTCATGAAATGACGTAAACAAATATTATAATATTTTATGGTTTATGTTATTTTGGTTATTTGTTTTAAATAGTGTTTAAGTTTTTCTAATTTATATGATACTTAAAAAAGGACAAAATATTAATTTCATTTAGTTTTAATATTTCTCAGTTTATGTATTTATTTGTAAAAATAAGAAATATTTCATTATCTTTTTTAAATGTCCTCATTTCCTTTTTTATAATTTAATTCAGGAATATATTAAAAATATGAAAAAATTAGGTTTGTCATAATTATTAATTATTTTAAATATTTTTATTTAATATTGATTAATTAAATTATTAGTTAATCCTATTAAATATTAATATTTAATTTGATTAATAATTCTTTTGTTGTCCGATTCTATTTCGCGTCTTGCTTGCTTCCATGTTTTGAGCATGTTTTTTCTCGATTAATTCTTGATATTTTTGCCTTGATTAATTGTTGATGTTATCTGTTTTGATCAAGATGTTTTGGCGTGAATGTGTTTGTTACTTTTACTACGTGATGCTCTTCCGCGTACCTGTTATTTGTTACTCGCGATGTGTAGCGCGATTTTTATGGTCCCGAGTCACTATCGCTTGGGTACTACAGTTCGATTCATTTTTTATCCTATGCTGATTAAGGAAGGGAAATGGATGTCTCCAATTAACCCTGCTTGCATACTGAGTTTAAACAGCGGTCTGTTAGGTTACAGATGCTATGTGGATGTGGGACTCAATCTTTGGTTATTTTGTTAAGAACATAGTGTCTGGATTATTTGTGAGGTATTTGGTAATGTGTTTAGATTTGATGCTTTTGGGTTGATTTGGTGGAGATACTGGATTTTGGGTTTTTGATTAGTATGCTCGCTAAGATTTTTTCAATCTTATGCCTACGTATTCCCGTTTGTTGAAACATGAAAATCAGAGCGATCGTAGTTCCTCCTATCCTATGGGAGGAAAAGAGGTTGCTTTGGTGTCTTGTTCAAAGCCCAAGACATGAAGCTAAATGTGGTTTGTATCTTGTTCAAAGCCCAAGATGTGAAGCTGAAGGGTTGGATGAGAGAGAATTTGTCATCTCTAAAGAGGAGTTGTTGATGTTTGTATGCTGTGAGCAAGGCATGACTTTGATGCTAAAAGGTTGATTGACTCAACCGGGATTTTCTTTATACAAAGCCTAAGAGGAGGCTATTGACCCAACAAGAGGGTGTTTTTATTTGTCTTGTACGAAGTCCGAGATGGAGGTTAAAAGGGAAGTGACTAAACAAGAGAGTCTGTTTGACAGGTGATGGACTCAACAAGAGAGTCTTTTATACTCAACAAGAGAGTTTTTTGTTGTGCCTTGTATGAAACCCAAGACGGAGGCTAAAAGTGTTTGACTCAACAAGAGAGTCTTTTATACTCAACAAGTGAGTGTTTTCTATCTCGTATGAAGCCCGAGATGGAGGCTAAAGTGTTTGACTCAACAAGAGAGTCTTTTATACTCAACAAGAGAGTGATTTTCTATCTCGTATGAAGCCCGAGATGGAGGCTAAAGTGTTTGACTCAACAAGAGAGTCTTTTATACTCAACAAGAGAGTGTGAAAAGGTTAGATCTGCTGGAGAGAATCATTGTACAAAGCCCAAGAGGAGGCTATCTATGCTGGTGACTGTTTCAGTTTAGTGACAGGTCCAGTATGTTGGATAAAAGAGAAAATCAGTTCTTATGAAGGATGTTAGATACCATGAGGCTCTGATGGGTTGATGACAGTAAAATGGTCTGAGTTGGAATTTTTACTGTATTGTGACAGTTGAGTTCTTTTCTCTGGTGAGAATTTCTATGAGTTTACAATAATTAACCCATGCCGGGAAAGTAAGGTTGTGCTTTGGTACTGATCAGAGGATCAGGGTTATTTCCTGTTCTTTAAGGAAATGGGAAATCCAAAGGGTATTGAGACTGTCCAAGTCTACTGGTGTTGTGAGAAATCGATTCTCAGATAGTGAATGATCTTTGTATGATACCTAAGAGAAGCCTGGTATGTTAAGGGATGAAGGTCAACCCATTAACTGGTCTGACACTTGACTCAGAAAGACAGCTCTAGCAAATTGATGACTAGGTTATGTTCCTATACCTGTAGAGGTCTTTGGGTCCTTGTACTAAGCCCAAGAGAAGGCATGAGAGCTTTTAGGAAGCCGAAGAGTCCTTGTACAACGCCTAAGAGGAGGCGGGGATGCTTTTAGGAAGCCTGTGGGTCCCAAACCGAGAGAAGTTCAAGAAATGCAATTCACCGAGAAGATATCATTTCATGAAAGTCCGCGGTTTGAAGAAACTCAAGAGATGCCATTCACCGAGAATAGATCACCTCTGGGGAGTAGAATTTCTTTAACAATTTCTAGGGGTGACAGTCTGAGAAAGGGTTCATCGAGAGTGCTGCCTTTTACGTCTCCATATGGTTTAACCCCAAGAGGAGGGAAGACTGTATCTGGAAATCCTATTGGGATCTAGTTTTGTTTGTATTTAAGAGTGACCAACAGGGCTTTACCTAGTGCTAGACGTAGTTACCGGGGAAAACTCTAAATAACTATACTAGTATTACACTGTTGATATTTGACAAGTATATAAAAGGATGTGAAAGAATACTTACAGTGAGCAGCCCCACAATACAGTTATATATATATGAAAGCGGATAAAGAAAGCGGATAAACACTTACTCGGTTGAAGAGCTTCCATGCTGTTTTGTTAGTTTGTTCAACAAAGAAAGCTTTGATAATAATATTATATTCTAAATTAAAGGAGAAAGTACTTTGAAAAGATTGTTGGGGCTTACAGCTCAAGGAGAGGCCCAAGGTTTTATCAGTGATTGCACTGTTGTTTTGAAATTGTACAGAGACTTATACAAGTGACTGAGGCCCAAAAAGGTTTTCTGTACCAAGGGATGGGTCTTACACTCTCTCAAGAGGCCCAAAGGTGTTTTAAAGAAAATGAATGAGGCTTATAACACGAGGGTAGGCCCAGATGATTTGATTTTTGAACTGGCGATCACGCCGAGGTTTCTTTAACGTACTGGGTCTTATACAATGCATTGAGGCCCAAAATTTTTGGTTAAAAAAAAGAAGGGTTTGGGTCTTAAACTCTCTTAGAGGCCCAAAGATGATTTTAAAAGAAAAGCTGGGGCTTACAACTCAAGGAGAGGCCCAGATGATTTTGTTTGAAAAATGATGATCGCGCCGAGATTTCTTTAACGTACTGGGTCTTATACAATACATTGAGACCCACAAAGGTTTTATTTACAAGGGATGGGTCTTACAGTCTATTAGAGGCTCAAAGTGTTTGAAAAAGGTTTGTGAGGGTGAAAATCAAAGAAACCCTAAATTTGTTTTCCTTTAAAAGTAAATATTTAAAGAAAATCAATAAAATGATAAAAAATACCAAATAAGTTTGAATAAACCACTTGTGATTTTTGTTTAAGGTTTGAAAAATGAGGTTTTAATCACAAGATGAATTAAAACTCATTTGGTTTTGATTTTCAAGGTAAATATTCACTTCTAAATGTTTAAAAACAATTAAAAATGAATTTATTCACAAAAATACTAATTATATTAAATAAATAATACAAATTTGATTTTTTTGTGGGATAAAATATGTCAACATTTTTGTGATTTTTTGCAAAAAGAACCAATAAAAAATAATTAAAATTGAGGGAGTTATTAATTTTTCAAATCATTCAAAATAATATGAAAAATAGTAAAATATGAAAATAATAAAAAAAAAAAAAGTGGTAAAAAAGAGGATCTGGGGCGAGGGGATTCGAACCCAGACCTCTTGTGTACAGGGCGCGCGCCTTACCACTGGGGTGGTGATACATCCGTTGATTGAAACACACCCACAAATATACAAGGTTTGCCTTGTTTTTGGCCTGGCCCAAGGCAAGGCAAGGCAAGATTTTGGTTAGAAACGTGAAGGCCATAACTTTCTCATTTCTCCATGGATTGGGACAAAATTTAGGTCTATCCTGCCTAGAATTTCACAAGGAATCCAATGGTGGTGGTATTTTTTTTTTCAGATCATGCTCCTATTGAAAAACCCGATAGTGGTTTTGAAATAGGCCATGATTTGCATTTTCTGTGCTATCTCTTGGTACAGGTATGAATTATATGATAAATTGGTGCAAACACAACACATATAACATGTATAAGAGATGCATGATCAGTGGACATCAAAGGAAAGCATGATTCAAAGAATTCAAGTTGTGATGCTTACCCCTTTTTGGAGCTTTTGTGCAACCTGCCAAGGGCTTTGTTCCAGAAATGATTTGATGCTTTGGACACCCTCAAATGATCTTTTAGAAGCTTTTAGAATGGTTGGAATAGCTGGAAACCTCAGGAACAAGTTTGAGCTCTTTCTTGCAAAAGGGGCAAAAGTGGCCAAAATAGCAACTCTCTCAAATGGTGTTCCAGATGTGTGGAACTATTTGGGATAGTTCAAGGATGATATTTGGAGTGTGTTTGAGGTCTTATCTAGTTTGGAAAGTGACTGAATCAAGACATGGCTTGAAAAATGCACAAAAGTCCAATTTTGAGGTTTTGAGAGGTGACTTTGTGATTTTGGTGTTACAAGTCACTTGTGAAGGTTTGGACAGCTTAGATATGACATATTGGATGTGTTTGGATCATGAGCTATGGTGGAATTGCTCTCTAACTCAAAAACTCAGAGTTACCTTGCTAAAGAAGGCATTTTTGCCAAGAGAAAGAGATTTTGAGGAAAGCAAGTGTTGTAGTGCTTTGGTGTACTCAAACTGATCACAAATGAGCTCTATTTATAGTAGAGCAAGTTTGTTTTGCAAGCAATAGTGAATGACAACTGCAGCAGAGGTTTGGCCAATTGTTGCACTTTGGAATCTCAAGTCTCCTATAGCCATTGACTAGAGGTTAGGGCACAGGCTGCTGGATCCCTTGGTCTTGGATATGTCTTGACTGAATTCAGTTGGAAATGGCTCAATCCATGCCACCTTGGTGCATCCATTGAATGCTCCAAAACAAAATTGGAGTCTTGTCCCTTCTTTAGGCATTTATAGGTTTGGCATGCTACTTTTGGTTCCAAAGACTTGGGAGGCTTATGGATCAGTGTTTGTCCCTCCTTGGTCTCCCCTTGAGGTGTTTAGATGGATATACTTGCTTGCCCTTTGCAAATTTTGAGCAAATCGAGCAAAACTCCCAAATCTGCCTTGTTATGACAGTTGCAACAAGGCATGTTGCCACTGTCATAACTTCTTGCTCAAATTGAGTTTGGTGAAGTTCTTGGCCATTTTGGAAAGCTCTCATACGATACAACATATGTGTGATCATAGTTTGTTTTGATACCTTTTGGATCCAAGTGAAAAATGCCCTTACATTTTGGAAAAATTGAAACAGATTCTGACTTAGTGAAAATTTCACTAAGTGTTGGAAAAAGTGACATTTCATGTTTTCAGCCATTTTGATCATTCCATAACTCAAAATCCATGATGAATTGGAATGAGGTGTAGTTGAAGCTTTTGTAGAGGGCCATGAGAGCTACAAATCCAGCTTTGAATGGGGAAAAATGGCCTTGTGGTTTAGGAGTTATGATCCTCCAAAGTTGGTACCCTAGCCACTTTGTTTCATAACTTAGAAAATTTCTAAGTTTTTTATGGTTACCCCTTTTACAAGTTATCCCACTTTTCTTGATTTTTCTTGATGAATGATGATTCCAATCACAGATTAACATCATTTTAGGGTCAAAGAACCATAATTGTGAAAAATCTCAAAAAGTCAAAGTTGACTTTTGTGCACAGTTGACTTTTTGTCAGATGAATTTCAAACTGTGCGATCCTTTGTGAAATCAAGTCCTTGACCTAAATCAAACTTAATGGACATGTTCCATGGGTGATATAGGGTGTATTGAATCATGTCCCAAGGTTTGGGAGCATGCCTGGGTCAAAAGTCAAAGGCACAGATGACTTTTTCCGCGAAACCCTAACTGTGGTTCTGATGAACTTGAAACTTGTGAATCAAGCTTCTTGGATCAATCCATTGTTGCAAATGGATCAATGTAGCTTATTAGAGACCCTCAAATCATGTCTTGAGGTCTTGGCTCATGTTTTGTCCCAAAGTTCAACTTAGGGGTGAATTAGGTCAAGAAGCCCTAATTCCTGATTTTTTTATGAATGCATCCCTTGAGGCTAAATTAACTTGATGGTTCGGTTCATGATGTCCCTTGGAGCATCTTAGGTTAAGCTTTGAAGCATTGGCTCATGCCCAGAGGAAGATTTCCATCTGGAGGCCCTGGTCGACCAAAACCCTAATTTGGTGACACTGTCGATCTTGAGGCTTAATCCACTTGGAATGTTGTAGCCTTGTGCATGTTCCTTGATGTGGGAGTCCTCTTGATCCATTGGGGATGTTTGAGAGGCTAGACAAGTTGAAGATTCATCATTCCTTGATTGATCCTTTGTCTAAGAAATCTGAGAGGGCTTGAAACCCTAATTTTGATTGTAGTGGATGCTCACCCATCTTTGGAGAGACTAATGAGGCATAATGATACACCCATATTGTGATGATGATTTGCACAATGAAGGGGAATCTTAGTGGTCAAAATTTGGGGTATGACACGATGCTTTGCCACGTATCTTTGTCCGTTGATTACATGATGCTTTTTCGTGTATTACTGTTGACCTTTCACTGTCTGATTACCATGATGTTTTTCCATGCGTACTCTGTGATATCTTACCTGTCTGACTGTACATGATATTCTTGCTGTGTACTGTGTCTATGTATAATGTTTGTCATTTACATGATGTTCTTCCATGTATTTGTTGCTGTCTTTAATCCTTATTGACTTAATCCAAGGGGAGGGATTGTATGTTGACTTATTGTCATTGTGTGTGTCCCTTGTTTGTTTGTCTTTGTTGTTCTTGGTTCTTAGAACCCAAACAACCCATGGTTCCACAAACTATGGACGCTCTGATTTCTCAAGTTCCTCTTGAGAATACGTAGGCACAAGGCCCCAATCCTTGGCGAGCAACCTTTTCTTTTTTTCACACTCATTCCCTTTTACACCCTTTTCCATCGTAGTTCTGAACTACGATTGCTCTGACTTCCTATTAAGGATACGTAGGCATAGGATTGTGAGATCCTAGCGAACTACCTTTTTCTTTTCCACCTTTTCTCTTTTCTTTGCCCATCTTTACCTTTAGCATACAATTTTAGCCAAAAAACACAAATATTTCAAGAGGTTCCTGTAGAGTACTGCAGATGCTTAGGGTTCTAGTACCTTCCCTTAGTATAACCAACCCATGTACCTTTGATCTCTCTTTTGCTTAGCTTTAGGCCTTACTTTTTGCTTTGCATTTTACTTAGGGTTTTTGTTCGAACTTTTCTCCCTTCCCCTGGATAAAATAAAAGTTCGGTGGTGATATCATTCTTTTGCGAGCCAAGCTGATCCGATAGCACGAGTTTCTGATTCTCACCACGACATATGCGTGTAACAGTAGATTATAATAACCTAATCTATATACTTATGTACGTTTTTGGTTTGCATGTTTAGATGAATGTCATAGGGAAAGAAGTAATGGACGGAGATTCACAGGAAAGTATATAAGTGTTGATTTGGAGAAGGTCAATAGGTGTGACGATGGAGCATTGCAAATATTAATCTAAGGAAAACTCACTTCGTTTGATACGAAAAAATAGAAAAGCAATTCCTATTCAGAAGGATGTAAGAATGATTTTGCATGTGAAGATCAAAGGTAAAGAAAACCAAATTGCTTACATAATAAAAATCCTAATATGTTTATTCAAATAATATTAGTTTTCTGTCATACTTGGGCAAATAAGAATGAGATATGAGTGAATGTTTTGTGTCATTATGACAGAGTATTGTATATTACAAATTTTTTTAGTAGAAAGATGTTATTGAAAATAATTTTGTTAAATGCAGGTCTTTGTCTGTGTCTATGATATAAGATCCTTGGAGAAGGGATAGACTGGATATGGTGTTTATTGAATTTTAGGAGATGCGGAATGATTCAAGGATTGTTGTAGCAAAAAATGTGTCCAGAAAAGGTGTAGCTAATTCCAACCATGTTGTAGAAAATGATGTTGAAAAGGGGAAGCAAGGAAACGAAGAAGCCAAAAATTTAGGGTGTGAGTGCTAAATATCGCTAACTACAAGTTCAATAGGGTTTTGAATGATGTCAAACAAAGAAAATGGTAGTTTATCGTAGTGCTCTTGTATATTGGACGGTGTCAACCTACATTTAGATGCTCATTTGTCCCCTTAGCATTAGGATGCATAAAAAGAGCCTTTGAACAAGTTTGATAGGTCTTAGGCATGTTATACACATCAAAATTCAAGTTTGTGTGTCAAATCAATAGCATAGGCCGACTTATACGTGATCAGACCAACCTATGGAAGCCTCAACTTCAGCATAGGCCTACATATCCATGTTTCAGGCCGGCCCCTACACTCCAAGAACGAAGCCTGTAGATTCTGCCCACATGTTGCATTTCATGTCACCTCAAAGGCCGACCAGAACACCTTTATAGGCCGACCTATGACCTTCATAGGCCGACTTATGCAAGTTAAAACTTGAAAAATTCTTTTTGCATCTTATTTTTCTTGTATCCTTTTGCCCATTTTCTTCATATACCTATATATAATCATACATGCATCTTCTTCTAGGCAAGGTTTCCTAGTGAATAAAACCTAAACAAAACCAGATTACAAAGTTAACCATCATCTTCATCCCTTCTTCTATGCATGCCCATAATCATTTTTTGATTGGGTAACCATCTAGATTAGGGTTGATAACGTCCAATTAGGTTTGGTGTAACCGAGAATATTGGGTTAGGGGCTTTGTGTGTTTCAAATAAGAAAACCAAGGTGGGTTTTCCTTCAAGATCGGGTTGATTTAAAGATTTTGGACAAGATCACATCAACACAGATTCGATAGAGTGAATGCCTTAGGACAAGGTGGTTTCCTTGCAAGGGAGTAGCGTGAGATGATGAATTGTGTTCGGGAATCTTGGGTTTCAACAAGTTGTATGCTCGGGATAATCGGAGGATTGTAACCTCATTGTTGGTCACTTTATCAAGCTTTGATCAAGGGTTTAAAGGTGGAAGAATTAACACGAACAATAGGTTTTTTGGGGTTTGCATTCTTCATCTCTTGTATAAACATTTTTGCAAAGAAAAGGTTAATAACACTATTTCAATTCAATTTTGAATTGAGGGCAGACGTACCCATAGCGAGGCCGATTGGGGAACTACCTAAACAAATCTTGGCCTCTCTCCCTCTCTCTCTCTCTCTCTCTCTCTCTCTCTCTCTCTCTCTCTCTCTCTCTCTCTCTCTCTCTCTCTCTCTCTCTCTCTCTTCACTTTATCTCTTTTATTGTTGATTACGCAATTTATCGAGTTCATTGTTGTTTGATCAATTTGATTGGAAATTGTTTTCTACTATATTTTAAAGGTGTTGTTGTTGATTGTGATTGGCTTTTAAACATCAACATAACAAATTATATTTCTAATCACTATCGATTGCACACCAAGTGTTCTATAAATTGTTTGTGTGCATTTTGTTTTTGTTTTAGTTCGTTGGATATACGAGTTACGATTAGCATTGCATTTAATTGATTCATAGCTTGATCATTGTTGAACATTTATGTTCATTGTCACTCTGTTTGGTTTGCGATACATATATTGCTTTTCGATAGTAGGTTCGGTTAGACGATTCGATCCGAGTCGCTTTTCCGCTGCACCATATTTTGAAAACAAATTTTTGCCAAAAGTGTTTCGTGCTTGAGATACATTTCTTAGAAGAATGGCTATCGAACCTAAGGGTGCATACAATAGAGCACCAATTTTCACCGATGAAAATTATGGCTATTGGAAAGCACTTATGCGTATTCATGTCAACTCTGTTGACAAAGGTATTTGGGATGTTATCCAAAATTGTCCAAAAGAAATAACTATGACCAATGAACATGGTGTCACAATACCTAAACCAGAAGCACGATGGGATGATAATGATGGGAAATTGTGGTCACATGATTGGAAAGTGAAAAAAATCCCCACTTCCGCCTTGGAAGTTGATGAGTTTTATCGTGTTTTTCATTGTGAGACTGCCAAAGCTATATGTGACACATTAGAGATTGCCCATGAGGGTAATAATGTTGTCAAACAAGCTAGGAACAACACATTGAATCAAGAGTTTAAGATGTTCTGTATTTAGCATGGTGAAACCATTACGGATAAGCGAAAATGGTATACTCATCTTATAAATCGATTAAATACACTAGGTAATCGTGTTTCTAATGAACTTGATACTAACAAAGTTTTGAGGTGTTTAAGTAGGGAATGACAACCAAAGGTCACAACTATTAAAAAAGCAAATGATCTTAATTCTCTTGATCTTACGGATTTGTTTGGTAAGTTGGAAGAGCATGAGCAAGAGCTTATTTGCTTGGCAAAATACAAGAAGGAATACAAAAAGCGATTAAAGAATGAGAAAGGGAAAAATAAAGACGAAGGGAAGAAGTCCATTGCTCTAAAGACTTCTAGCTAAAGGCCTTCTCAAGATAAGCAAAATGATGGTGAATCTAAAGATGAAAACGAATCCAACGAAGAAGATATGGGATTGCTCATAAAGCGCGTGAATAAATACATGTTATAACATGGCGACAAATATCCCAACAAGTACCGAGATAAATCAAGAAGGTTATCAAGTTCATCAAAAGAAGAAGATGATAGCAAAAAGGGAAAGTCATGAAGTACGTGTTACAACTATGGTAAACCCGGTCACTTTAAGCTGGAGTGTCCAAAAATTAAGAATGAAAGAGGTCGTCACAAAATGCCTAGAAAAGCTAGAAAAGCTTATGCCGCTTAGGAAAGTGAAAGTGATTCGTCAAGTGATGATAGCTCTACTTCAAGTGAGGAATCGACCAAGCTTTTCTATATGGTAAACAAAGAAAAGAAAAAGGTTGTAAGTCACTCTAAACTTCAAACTTCTCATGACTTAGCTTTTTCTCAACTTCAAGAATCCTTTGAGAATCTACAAAGACAAGCTATAGATGCTTTCAAGAGATTAGATTCAAACAAGAGAATTATCTCTCATTTGGAAGCCAATATTGTTGAAAATGAAATACATGTGGAAGAACTAAGGAAATCTATGTCAAATATTCTAGAAGGACAAGATAAGGAGCCTATATCTTTGTGGAATTTTGGTTGTGAAACATGTCAGATTTGGCAAAAGGAGTCAAGGACTCTTAAAGCTAAACTTAATAAGGCTTTGCAACCCAAGGTTACTTTTACTATAAATACTTCCAAGTATGAATTACCAGCTCACAATCCATATCGGATGTATAGTTACGTTAAAAAGGAACCAAATAGAAAAAGGTTATCTTCTCTAAACTTGTATTGTCATTATTGTTGCAAAAAGGTACACACTATTGCAAAGTGCATAGTTAGGAAACTCCATGTTTCTAATAATGTCTTTCAATGGATCCCTAAATGCAATCAAGGTTTTACTAACCCCCAAGGACCCAATGGAGATTGGGTACCTAACACAAGTTGTTAATCATGCAGGAAAAATGTCTTGACTCTATGGAAAGAGTAGGGGTGGACACGGATCGGGTTCGGTCGGAATAGGTTTCAAAATCCCAATCCGATGGCCACCCGCGGTTGATTAAATGAAACCCACTTCTGACCATTTTTTCAGCGGTTAAGTTGGGTGGTCGGTGTTTCGGATGACGGGTTGATCGGTTTGGATAGTTCAGTTTCTCATCCTGTTAATAAAAAAAATTACTTACAGTCAATACAACGATGAAGATGTAAAGGTTACGGTGATGGTGGGGAACCAAGTTTGTGAGAGGGGTGGTGGTTTGTCAAGAAGAGAAAAACACTGTTAAAACAAATATATCAGTAAAAATAATATAATATTACTCATTTTTTTAAATTAAAAAATTAAATGAGTGAGATATTGATAGATTTGACATATGGTAAAGTTATGCTGGTTATATCAAAAAGTTATACAAACTTTTCATATTTTTCTGACACACCACATTCTCTGTAGTAGTAATAAGTAGTGGTAATAAATGTATTAAAATGAAATTAATAGATTTACATACTGAATCGGTCGGTATCAGATTGAATTGGATCAATATTTCACATCCATTTCCGACCAGTTATACCCATGCTAAACTGAAAAACACAACCGGTGGACCCGTGACCCGATTTGACACATCTGAATGCTTGCGGTTTTTACCGGTTGAACCGGATTTCGGTCGGTTCAACTTTTTTTGTCTAGCCCTAGGAGAGAGTATGGGATCTTGTTTGTAGAGCATCAAGGCACAACACGGTAACATGTCCTTATTGTTTTGATCTATATAACTAACAAGGAGGATTTTGTTACCAACCAGGTTAACTCTTTGTGTTTTTCTTTTAAGTGGTAAAAGTATGTGAATGATTACTAATAAGATATTCGAGAAGTGGCATAAAGGTATTATGTTCAATTATGTAGGGTATCTTTGACTAAACTTGCTCAAGAACATCAAACTAGGAGTGATCAACCTAAATGAGGAAACATGAGAGGAAGCAAGATTAACATCATAATTGAGCAAGATGAAAAGTCCAAGCTACAGTGGAAAATCATCTCTCAAGGTGAAAGAATTTTCAACAATAATCAAGTGTACTTCTTGAACACATTACTAATCTCACCTTCAAATACTTGTGCAAGAAGGAAAATGGTAAGAACGTTTTGGTCTTATTTGTGTTTTGTGGCACGTGTTGCATTAATTTTAACTTTTGTCCGAAAGTTCTTCATGGAATGCTTGTGCATCCTCCGTCTTGTGTACGTAAGTGTTTCTTTTACCTGTTTATTTCATAAGGATGTGTGATGAACTATGTGTGATGCTTGTGATATGTGTCTAATTCCAAAAATATGAAATGTGTCTGTTGTATGTTGCATTTTACATGTTTATAGTAACCATACATAAATTTCATTATGATTAATTTGTATCTGGAACCAAGTCATGCTTGCATGATTATATGTTACACGATTAAAGCAAACAAATCATCAAACCGTATTATATGCATGCGTTTTCAATCAATTTACCATGCATGAGTCTAATTTGAGTCATTGCTGGTGTCTAGAAGTTCACTTGATTCAAATTCTTCAAATGAGAAGTCTATAGGTCGACACATAATCGAATAGGTCGACCCGTATCGTGTGAATTAAAATTCTTCTCCTGACTGGTTCAGTATAGGTCGACCTGACCTCGTATAGGTCGGCATATGCGTATTAAAATTGTGTATTTTTCAAAGACTAATAGTATAGGTCGGCACATGCTATCGTATAGGCCGGCCTGTGACAATGAGTGGACGAATTATGGCTCATTTGACCAAATTTTTTCACATTCCTACATTCATGGTTGGTTCATGAATGCGAGTTCTTTGCTATTCAAATTCCAGTCAACCAATATAACTCAACTTTATGTTCTTAATTCATCACTAATTCCATTCATTTCATGACATTAAATCATCCAACTCTCCACATTCTTGTAACAATGAACATTCTGAATTCTTTTTTCTCTCTCTCCTTTTCTATAAATTTGCATCAGCTTCCATCTTTTTTCAAACATCTCAATTTTGTCAAAAACTCCTATAAATCCAAATGGATCCCAAAACTACGAGAATCATGAATGATAAGGCTAGCGCATCATCATCATCAGCCATTCCAGACACTGTACTATCTCTGGTTTCTGATAACTGCGTAGCAGAATTTGAAGAGAAATTTTTGCATCATCTTGACATGAAACAACACGTATGGAAGGCTTCTGTTGTTGGAAGTCTGGAAATTCCTGTTGTGGCTCGACTCATAAAACACCAGCAAATCAACTATTTTCTGCAGTTGTCACAAGATTACAACAAGGATCTGGTTTGTGTATTCTATTCTAGACTGCATGAGCAGAATGGATCTTCTTTCATATTCACTATTGGAAATAAGTTTTATGAAGTCAACGATGATGTTTGGAAGCAACTATTTGACATTACCATAAGCGATCCTAATGTAGAGGATGAAGTTGATCCTTTGGTAACAGACATTCATGCTCATAAGGATTTTGAGTGGAACGTTCATCTCAACGAAATGCTTAAAGCCCTAAGGCCAGAAGACCGTAATGGGGCTATAGCCGCCAGTCAATTCAAAATGACTCTGAGAATCATTTTGTGGCTTGTTTCTCATATTCTACGTCCCAAGAAAGGCAGATACACTCGAGTGGAAGTGTAGAGGTTCATCTCGTGTACATCCCGATGCACAAGATTTGCATCAATTGGCCACACTACTTCGTCTCCAGAATGTTCATCATAAAGGATTGCTACAAGGGGACATCCTTCTATTATCCATCTATGATCTCAAAAATTATGAGTTTCTTTTACACTGGCATGCCAAATCTACCACTCATCTCACCTGGTCCAATTCAAGAGTTCTCTCAACGTACTCTAACTAATATGGGATACTTTTGGGATGAAGAGCGTCAAGCATACTATCTGAGGCTGGGAAAGTATGGTCATAAGATAAACAACTTTGACGATCCTACTGCATTTGTTGATGTAACACCCTAAAATTAGTAGAATATTTATTTAATTGATTTATTATAAATATTCATATTTTCGGTGAATTTTGGTGAATTATTGCGATTTCTGATGATTTTTGTTATGGGGTATTGACGATGTTAAGGGTGTGTTGATGATGTTAGGAGTATATGATTTATTAGGGATTATTTCGATAATAATAATAATGGAACAATGTGACAATGTTATTTAAATTATTATTATTTTAAAAATAAAAGGAAGGGCTAAGTGGTAATTGTGCGAGAATAAGTGAGGGCAATGCTGGAAGAGCCTATTAGGGGTCCTAGGGGTAAGTTGGACAAAAGAAGTTAGAGAGAAGGGAGAAGTCATTGTGATACGATCAGTTTGGAGAAAACGCTCTGAAAAAAAGGAGAAGAAGGCTAGGGCTCAGAGAGGTTTCGGAAGAACTCAGAGAGGAGAATTCAGAAGCGATTTTCTAAGGTATGGGGAGAATATTTTACCATTATAATTGATATAGGTGTAGAATCATGTAGGTAGTGGGTTTCCGGGTAAATTAGATGAGTTCGTGACGGAACTGGGGTTTTGGAAAGGTATTAGACGTTAGGGATAAAACCCTTTATGACGTATTGTTGTTGTTTTGTTGTTTCTATGGTGAATTATGAATAATTTGGACTGTTTAGTACTGGAATCGTAAGCTTGTGAGGGTCTGAGATAGTGAAAAATCGCAACAGAGAAGTTGCAGGATTCGCACGTTTCGCCGGGCGAAGCGAATTCACCCCAACCTTGCCGGGCGAAAGTGGGAGCAAAGGAAAGGTGGAAAAATGTGAGCTACTGGATTTTGTATGAGGGTGTGGGATTCTCCACTGCTTCACCGAGCAATGATAACAGCGAAGGGAGAGTGTGAAAAGTGGGTTTCTGGATTTTTGTATGGGGGAGATGCTTCGCCCCTGTTTCGCTGGGCGAAACCCAGGCGAGCGCGCTGCTTCGCCGGGCGAGCTCTAGGCGGGCAGGAGTAGTAATTTTATTTTCTTTTCTTTTCTACCTTGTGCTGCTTTGTGTCTTAATGATTGATGATGATTTTTTATGCATGATGATGATGTGATAACATGATAATTTATGACGATTTTTGATGCATGATGATGATGTGATAACATGATGATTTGTGTCGATTTTTTATGTATGTTAATGATGCATTACCATGATGCTTGATGAGAGTTTATGAATGATGATACAATTGACACTTTTGTGACGATCACGATTTATGACGTTTGCATCATGCATTCATAGCATCCTAGGACTTCGGTCCAGTGACGGTTTTAGGACTTTGGTCCGGTGGTGGCTTCAATCCCATTGTGCGGATTGGAGTGTATGACATTGCTCCGGTTCTTGTGTAGAATCGGTCCTATTGGTGGGGATCTTTGGAGGGTGATGGCCCAGTGTCCATCAAACATGACGAATTGGTACCACATGCATGAGTCGATGTTGTGCATTTCATACTTATGTGGCATTGCGTGTTTGTGAATGATGATGTGATTGATGACATGACTGTAAATGATGTACGATTGATAATGATGATGTATTAATGACGACGCTGGTTTATTTTGATGCATGTTACCTCATTATTTCTTATCTTCTATCTTGTATAATGGTTTATGATTACTCACCCTGCCTGTTTGAATGTTACCTCCACATGGGTAACGTGCAGGTGATCAGGATTACCTGTCGGTGCGTGAAGATCTAACTTGAAGTATTTTGATTATTTTGGTCGAGTAGAGGGTCTTGCTCTGATATGTAACATCGGGTCGGGACGTTTGAGTCGAACCATAGTGTTCTTTTTTTTATGATGTTATGATGCTTTGAAGTTGTTTTAAAACCCTTTTTGGTGTTATAACTTATGATGTTTTTGAAGTTTTCCGCTCCATAGTATTCAAGTTAATTTTAATGTTTTAACCCGTGTTATAGGGCAGGATGTTATTATTTGATGTTTATGACGAAATGTGACGCCCTTATGGGATTTTACTCTGATAATTGTTGTTATATTATTCGTGAATGCATGTTGGGTAGAAGGGTGTTACATTAGTGGTATCGAAGCAGGTCGGTCTGTCAAGCCAGGTGTTTTATGATGTTAATTCCCTGTCAGTCGATGAGTGTGTGTACACTATCGATGAATTTTGTTTCTTCTAATGTTGTTTGATGGTGTGCATAATGGTTGGGAGAAACGACTGTGCTATTACTGACGCGCTGGAATCACTTGCTCAAGTGATGGCTCAGAACAATCAGAATGGTGAAGCTCCAGATGAGTTCCGTGCTTTGGGGAAATTCCAGAGGAATAATCCGCCAACTTTCATGGGCACTCATGATCCGGAGAGCGCACACAAATGGCTCAAGGTGATTGAGAAGATCTTTCGGGTGATGGGGTTTAGGAATGCTCAACAGGTTCAGTTCGGTACTCATATGTTGTCAGAAGAAGATGAAGATTGGTGGGATAACACCCGTCAGAGGCTGGAGTATGTTGGTACCGAGATAATATGGGATGTGTTTAAGAGAGAGTTTTTGGGAAAATATTTTCATGAAGATGCTCGCGGCAAGAAGGAGGTAGAATTCCTTGAGCTGAAGCAAGGAAACATGACTGTGGCAGAATATGCGGTAAAGTTTGAGGCACTGGTGAAGTTTTGTCTGCATTATAATCGTGCTGATGCTGAGATGTCTAAATACCTTAAGTTTGAGAATGGGCTAAGACCAGAGATCAAGCAGGGTATTAGTTACCAAGAGATTTGAAGGTATGCTGAGCTGGTGGATAATAGTAGAATCTATGATGAGGATATTCGAGCTCGGTCTGCTCACTACAAGCATCTTACTGAGAAGAAAGTGAAGGGACAATTCAGAGGAAAGCCTTATGTGACTACAACTGACAAAGGAAAGCATAAGGCTTCAGATGGGAAAAAGACAAGTGGGGGAGCAGCTCCTGCTTCTGTGAAGTGTTACAGGTGTGGTGAACAAGGCCACCATGCGGAAGTTTGCAACAATAGTGTGTTGAGGTGCTACAGATGTGGTAAGAGAGGTCACAGAGCTACTGACTGCAAATATGAGGGTCCGACTTGTTTCAACTGTGGTGAACAAGGTCACATCAGTACACAGTGTCAGAAGCCGAAGAAGACTGCTACTGTGGCTCAGACAAATGGCAAGTGTTTGCTTTGAGTGGTTCAAAGGTTCCTAAGAAGGATAACTTGATTCGAGGTACTTGTTTTATTAATAACGTTGAGTTGGTCGCTATTATTGATACTGGTGCTACTCACTCTTTTATTTTGCTTGAATGTGCTAATAGATTAGGTTTAAAATTGTCTGATATGAATGGTAGTATGGTAATAGAGACTCCTGTTAATGGTTCTGTTACTACTACGTTTGTGTGTTCGAGATGTACTTTGATGATTTTTGGGAAGAGTTTTGTGATAGATTTGGTGTGTTTGCCCTTGCGCCAAATCGATGTGATTATGGGGATGAACTGGTTGGAGTTCAACTACGTTCACATTAACTGTTATAATAAGACTGTGGAGTTTCTTGAGTTTGGTGATAATGGAGAGTTGATGTTCTTGTCTGCTAGGCAAGTAGACGAACTCTTAGAGGACGAAGCTTTGATGTTTGCGCAGTTTGCATTATTGCAAGTTGATTGTGAAGCTACAAGTTCCCAGAAGTGTTTCTGGATAACATAAGTGATTTGCCTCCATAACGTGAAGTAGAGTTTGCGGTTGATTTAATACCAGGTACTAGTCCGGTGTCAATGGCTCCTTATCAGATGTCAGCTTCTGAGCTAAGTGAATTAAAGAAACAATTGGAAGAATTGCTTGAGAAGAAGTTTGTTCGACTAAGTATTTCTCCGTGGGGTGCCCATGTGTTGTTAGTGAAGAAGAAAGATGGTAGCATGAGGTTGTGTGTTGATTATCGGCAGTTAAATAAGGTGACTATCAAGAATAAGTATCCACTTCCGAGAATCGACGATTTGATGGATCAGCTAGTAGGCGCTTGTGTGTTCAGTAAGATTGATTTGAGGTCTGGTTATCATCAGATTCATGTTAAGCCTGATGATATTCCAAAGACAGCTTTTAGGACGAGGTATGGTCACTATGAATACACTGTGATGCTGTTTGGTGTATCCAATGCACCTGGTGTGTTCATGGAATATGTGAATCAGATTTTTCATGAGTATTTGGACAAGTTTGTTGTGGTTTTCATTGATGATATTCTGATATACTCTAAATCTGAAGAAGAACACGCTGAGCATTTGAGGACTGTGTTGCAAGTCTTGAAAGAGAAGAAGCTATATGTAAAATTGTCGAAGTGTGAATTTTGGTTGAAAAAGGTGAGTTTTCTTGGCCATGTGATTTCAGGTGGTGGAATTGCTGTTGATCCTTCTAAGATCGATGTTGTGCTACAGTGGGAGACTCCGAAGTCTGCTACTGAGATACGAAGTTTTCTGGGCTTGGCAGGTTACTATCGCAAGTTCATATAAGGGTTTTATATATTGGTGTTACCGTTGACGTAGTTGACTCGTAAGGGTTAGGCTTATGTGTGGGATATTGCATGTGAAGAGTGTTTTGTGGAATTGTAGAAGAAATTGAGGACCGCTCTGGTTTTGGTTTTGCCTAATCCGAATGAATCTTTTGTGGTGTATAGTGATGCTTGGAAGATGGGTCTTGGTGGAGTGTTAATGCATAATGAACAGGTTATTTCTTATGCTTCGAGACAATTGAGAGTTCATGAAAGGAATTCTCCTACGCATGACTTAGAATTGGCAGTTGTGGTGTTCGTGTTGAAAATTTGGAGACATTATCTTTTTGGCTCTAAATTTGAAGTGTTCAGCGATCGTAAGAGTTTAATGTACTGATTCGATCAGAAGGAGTTGAACATGAGGTAGAGGAGGTGGTTGGAATTGTTTAAAGACTATGATTTCGATTTGAATTTCCATCTTGGTAAGGCAAACGTGGTGGCCGATGTATTAAGCAGAAAGTCATTGCATATGTCCATGCTTATGGTGAGAGAGTTGGAATTGATTGAGAAATTCTAAGATTTGGGTTTGGTATGTGAAGAGACTCTTGGCAATGTGAAGTTGGGTATGTTGAAGTTGACTAGTGGTATTCTGGAAGAGATCAGAATGGGACAGCAATCTGATTTGAAGCTGGTTGATCAGTCGGTTTTAATTAACCAGGGTAACGGAGGTGAATTCTGGATTGATGAGAATGGTGTGATGAGGTTCAGAGACAGAGTGTGTGACCTAGATGTTCCCGAAATTAAGAAGAGTATTCTTGAAGAAGGCCATCAAAAGCTAATCCTGGTGCTACGAAGATGTACCGGGATTTACAGAAATTGTTTTGGTGGCCGGGTATGAAGAAGGATATTGCTGAGTTTGTTTACACGTGCTTGACTTGTCAGAAGTCCAAGATTGAACATCAGAAGCCTTTGGGTATGATGCAGCCATTGAATATTCCAGAATGGAAATGGGATAGTATTTCCATGGATTTTGTGTCGGGTTTACCGAAGACTGCTAAAGGGAATGATTCTATTTGGGTGATTGTAGACAGGTTGACTAAATCGGCTCATTTCTTGCCGATAAAGATTAACCATTCTATGCAGAAGTTAGCTGAGATGTACTTTGAGGAGATTGTGAAGTTGCATGGGATACCTTCGAGTATCATGTCGGATAGAGACCCGAGATTTACGTCGAGGTACTGGAAAAGTTTATAAGATGCTTTGGGTACTAATTTGAGGATGAGTTCTGCATATCATCCGCAGACGGATGGCCAGACAGAGAGGACTATCTAGTCTTTGGAGGATTTACTGAGGGCTTGTGTGTTGGATCAAGGAGGATCTTGGGATAACCATTTGTCGTTAATTGAGTTCACATACAACAATAACTTTCATGCTAGTATTGTGATGGTTTCATATGAAGCTTTGTATGGAAGAAGGTGTTGAACTCTATTATGTTGGTATGAATCGGGCGAGAGTGCTGTACTCGGACCTGAAATTGTGCAGGAGACAACTGAAAAAATTAAGATGATCCAAGAAAGGATGAAAGCTTTGCAGATTCGTCAGAAGAGTTATCATGATAAGAGAAGGAATGCACTCGAATTCCAAGAGGGAGATCACGTGTTTTTGAGAGTTACGCCGGTGACTGGTGTGGGTCGAGCTTTGAAGGCTAGGAAGCTCACTCCACGTTTTGTTGGTCCGTATCTGATTTTTCAGAGGATAGGGGAGGTAGCCTATCAGATTGCTTTACCGCCGTCGCTTGCGAATTTACATGATGTGTTTCACGTGTCTCAGTTGAGGGAGTATATTCCGGATCCATCGTATGTGATTCAGATGGATGACGTACAGGTGAGAGATAATCTGACCGTTGAAGCATTACCTATGCGGATAGATGGAAGAGAAATGAAGCAAGGTAAAGATATATCTTTGGTGAAGGTGTTATGGGGTGGACCAGCTGGTGAGAGTTGTACTTAGGAGCGCGAGGATCAAATGAAGGAGACGTATCCGACTCTATTTTCTTCAGGTAATTTTCGAGGACGAAATTTTTTTAAGTGGGGGAGAGTTGTAACATCCCAAATTAGTAGAATATTTATTTAATTGATTTATTATAAATATTCGTATTTTTGATGAATTTTGGTGAATTATTGCGATGTCTGATGATTTATGTTGTGGGGTACTGACGATGTTAAGGGTGTGTTGATGATGTTAGGAGTATATGATTTATTAGGGATTATTTCGATAATAATAATAATAATAGAATAATGTGACAATGTTATTTAAATTATTATTATTTTAAAAATAAAAGGAAGGGCTAAGTGGTACTTGTGCGAGAATAAGTGAGGGCAATGCTGGAAGAGCCTATTAGGGGTCCTAGGGGTAAGTTGGACAAAAGAAGTTAGAGAGAAGGGACAAGTCATTATGATACGATCAGTTTGGAGAAAACGCTATGAAGAAAAGGAGAAGAAGGCTAGGGCTCAGAGAGGTTTTGGAAGAACTCAGAGAGGAGAATTCAGAAGCGATTTTCTAAGGTATGTGGAGTTTCCTGAGTTTGGTGATAATGAAGAGTTGATGTTCTTGTCAGCTAGGCAAGTAGACGAACTCTTAGAGGACGAAGCCTTGATGTTTGAGCTGTTTGCATCGTTACAAGTTGATTGTGAAGCTGCGAGTGTTGAATTACCTGTCGTTTGCGAATTCTCAGAAGTATTTCCGGATGACATAAGTGATTTTCCTCTAGAATGTGAAGTTGAGTTTGCAGTTGATTTGATACCAGGTACTAGTCTGGTGTCAATGGCTCCTTATCGGATGTCAGGTTTTGAGCTAAGTGAATTAAATAAAAAATTAGAAGAATGGCTTAAGAAGAAGTTTTTTCGACCGAGTGTTTCTCCGTGGGGTGCTCCTGTGTTATTAGTGAAGAAGAAAGATGGTAGCATGAGGTTGTGGGTTGATTATCGGCAGTTGAATAAGGTGACTATCAAGAATAAGCATCCACTTCCGAGAATCGACGATTTGATGGATCAGCTATTAGGCGCTTGTGTGTTTAGTAAGATTGATTTGA
Source organism: Lathyrus tuberosus (assembly GCA_022829125.1). Lineage (NCBI taxonomy): Eukaryota > Viridiplantae > Streptophyta > Magnoliopsida > Fabales > Fabaceae > Lathyrus > Lathyrus tuberosus. The sequence continues at coordinate 538,437 of JALAZF010000196.1, read as the reverse complement.
GGTTTGGTTATCATCAGATTCGTGTTAAGCCTGATGATATTCCGAAGACTTATTTCAGGACGAGGTATGGTCACTATGAATACAATGTGATGCTGTTTGGTGTATCCAATGCAAATGGTGTGTTCATGGAATATATGAATCAGATTTTTCATGAGTATTTAGACAAGTTTATTGTGGTTTTCATAGATGATATTCTGATATACTCTAAATCTAAAGAAGAGTACGCTGAGCATTTGAGGACTGTGTTATAAGTCTTGAAAGAGAAGAAGTTATATGCAAAACTGTCGAAGTGTAAATTTTGGTTGAAAGAGGTGAGTTTTCTTGGCCATGTGATTTCAAGTGGTGGAATTGCTGTTGATCCTTCTAAGATCGAAGTTGTGTTATAGTGGGAGACTCTGAAGTCTGCTACTGAGATACGAAGTTTTCTGGGGTTGGCAGGTTACTATCGCAAGTTCATAGAAGGTTTTTCTAGATTGGCGTTACCGTTGACGCAGTTGACTCGTAAGGGTCAGGCTTATGTGTAGGATGTTGTATGTGAAAAGAGTTTTGTGGAATTGAAGAAAAAATTGACGTCTGCTCCAGTTTTGGTTTCGTGGAACTAGACCTGGAGGTCGTGGAAGAGAGTGATGAGGAGTGTGTTTGTGTGTCCTTTTAGTGTGTCTTAAGATTTTTCTGCATTTAGTGTGTCTTTGTTTGGTTGTTTCATGTCTTTCCATTTGATTTGATGTTTATCGCTTTGAATTATGTAATGTTTCAATGCTTGTAATTTAATTAATCAAAATTAATATGAGTATTGTGTTTTTGTTTATTAAGCATGTGTTTTTTTACCTTAAGTGAGTGCACAACCTTTTCATTGCAATTGCCTATGTGTAGTATTTGCAATATGTGATATGTGCATCTACGTGATGCTTCTAACAAATTGATTATTTTCTATCTTTTTGATGTTGTTAAAGAGGGAGAAGATGAGTTAATGAAGAAGATTATGCTTGATATATGCATACACTTAAGGGGAGCTATCAAGAACAATGCATACAATCAAGGGGAGTTGTTCCGTGTATCAAGAGAAGCGCAACAAGCTACGACTACATCATATACGTTTGCCATCATAAAAAAGGGGGAGTATGTGAGTGCTAAATATTGCTAAATACAAATTCAACCGGGTTTTGAATGATGTCAAACAAGGAATAAGGTAGTTTATCGTAGTGCTCTTGTATATTAGATGGTGTCAACCTACATTTAGATGCTCATTTTTCACTTTAGCATTAGGATGCATAAAAAGAGTCTTTGAACAAGTTTGATAGGTCTTAGGCATGTCATACACATTAAAAATCAAGTCTGTGTGTCAAAACAACAGCATAGGCCGACCTATGGAAGCCCCAGCTTCAATATAGGCCGACAAATCCATGTTTTAGGCTGGCCCCTACGCTCAAAGAATGAAGCCTGTAGATTATGCCCATAGGTTGCATTTTAGGTCGCCTCACAGGCCAGCCTGAACACCTTCATAGGCTGACCTATGCAAGTTAAAACTTGAAAAGTTCTTTTTGTATCTTATTTTTCTTGCATCCTTTTGCCCATTTTTTTTCACATACCTATATATACTCATACATGCATCTTCTTCTAGGCTAGGTTTCCTAGTGAATAAAACCTAAACGAAACCAGATTACAAAGTTGCCCATCATCTTCATCCCTTCCTCTATGCATACACATAATCGTTTTTCGATTGAGTGACCATTTAGATTAGGGTTGATAACGTCCAATTAGGTTGGTGTAACCGAGTTTATTAGGTTGAGGGCTTTATGTGTTTCAAATAAGAAAACCAAGGTGGTTTTTTCCTTCAAGATCGTGTTGATTTGAAGGTTTTGGACAAGATCACGTCAACACAGATTTGGCCTAGTGAAAGCCTTGGGACAAGGTGGTTTCCTTGTAAGGGAGTAGCGCGAGACGATGAATTGTGTTCAGGAATCTTGGGTTTCAACAAGTTGCGTGCTCGGGATAATCAGAGGATTGTAGCCGCATTGTTGGTCACTTGATAAAGCTTTGATAAGGGTTTGGACGTGGAAGAATCAACACAAAACAATAGGTTTTTTGGGGTTTGCATTCTTCATCTCTTGTATAAACATTTTTGCAAGGAAAAGGTTAATAGCACTATCTCAATTTGATTTTGAATTGAGGGAACACGTACCCATAGTGAGGCTAAGGAACTACCTAAATAAATCTTGGTCTCTCTCTCTTCATCTCTTTATCTCTTTTATTATTGATTACGCAATTTATTGAGTTCATCATTGTTTGATCAATTCGATTGGAAATTGTTTTCTACTATCTTTTAAAGGTGTTGTTGTTGTTGATATAATCACAATCACTTTGATTGTGATTGGCTTTTAAACATCAACAAAACAAATTATATTTCCAATCGCTATCGATTGCACACCAAGTGTTCGATAAATTGTTTATGTGTATTTTATGTGTTTTGGTTCATTGGATATACGAGTTACGATTAGCATTGCATTTAATTGATTCGTATCTTGATCACTGTTGAACATTTACGTTCATTATAACTCTGTTTTGTTTGCGATACGTATATTGCTTTTTTATAGTAGGTTCGGTTAGATGATTAGATCCGGGTCGTTTTTCCGCTGCACCATATTTTGAAAACAAATTTTTGCCAAAAGTTTTTGGTTGTAAAATTTGTGATCTATTCATCCCCTCTAGATCGAAGCCTATCGTCTAACATAGGGAATGAGAGTATTAAAAGGTATTAAAAAATTACTGTTTATGATAATTTTTAATTCACGTGCTTTCTAATTTCTAATGTAATCTGTGTTGTTCAATCATATAGTATCATATAAACTTAGTGGTAAAATGTTAATCCTTGTAATGACTTTTAAGAAACTATATTGAAATAGTTCAGATGGGCAAATACAACTTCAAATTGGATAAAAATAAAATAAAAATTAACAATACCACAAAAAAAAAATTACACTTGACACATCAAACAACTAAAACAATAGCATTACTAATAAGAAAGACATATGAAAAGAGCACAGTTTTCTTTAAGCATCGTTTCTTTGGCCACGTCTCAACAACTTGATGTATAGTGTTTGAGAATGAAAATGGTAGTAACATATCAACGTATCTCCCACCTTAAGATTTTTTTCTTTGGCGTATTCGTACCAGCCATAACCGATGTACATTTCCAAATTGTCTCTCTCCGATTTAATTATCTCACAGTCATAGTAGTCCAATGTATGAAGATCCATCAGGGTACACTGAGTTTGATCTGAACGAAGACCCTTCCTTATAATATCAACTAGGAAATGCTGCCCGAAAAACGCCATTGCGTTAACTTATATTTTAACTTGAGTAATGCATTATAAGTTTGTATAAAAATTTCAAAAAGTTATATATATCTTTTCTGTATATAATTTGTATAAATTAATACCAAAACTTGTTTTCCGCCCTTTATTGACTTTGTAATCTTTTTCTCCCAGAATAGAGCATTTGCCAACCCCCTACATGCTAATTCACCTATTCGTCTGGACCATCCTCCTGAGCAACTTCATTGACCTCAGCATTTCCAGGTATGTTTGGACCATTGGTCTGCGTCAAATTGATTTCGGGGAACATGTCATCCACTTCAACGGAATTTGCAGGCTGGTTAACTTTTTCAACTGTTTTCCAAGGATTTCGTAGATGTCGTTTGTGTCGATAGATAAAAGTCTGCAAAGTCAAAGATAAAAATGACAAATATTTAGTATTTCAATAACAATATGCATGCAATAATATGTGAATTAATACATAAAATACAAATACAAAACTTTAACTAAATACTACCCATTTGACGTAGAATAAGACATTGTTGGGTTCCTTGAAATTCCCAGCAGACCACAGTGTATACGTTCTAAAGGATTTAATCTATTTGATTTTGAATTGAGGCATTTGATATTGTTGCATGGTATATAAATAGGAAGATGGATTTAATGTTACATTTTAAAATGCATTTGATCTGATATGACGTTGCTGTATTTAAATGTTGCTTTGGAAAACTGATTTGCGTAATGGTTGTTATGATTGCAGCTTTATTGTTTCAAAAATAACGTGTAATACTAGTATTAAATTGCATGTTGGAAATCAGTTTTCAATGGTAGACATGTGGCCATTTTATGAAATGTTGGAAACTCATATCTGACTCATATACTTAAATAATTTATATTGTAATTCAATAGTGTTAAAGCTTATATTTTAATAGGAGAAAGAAATGATCCCTCTTCTCTTATGGTCCTTGAAATTTGTATTTTTTTCCTATCTTATTTCTCTTTCTTAAAAATTTGTAACGATCTCTCTTGCTTAGACTCAGTATTGTTTTGCAGAACAACGAACGCAACAGGCGATTTGAAGAATGAAAGGTCGATGAAAACCTAGCTACGGCTACATATCGGATGACTCTATTTCAGAAATGAGGTGATAAATCATGTTTTATTTAAATTTGACAGTTGTATAATGTTTTATGAAATTAAAATATATCGTTTATCATTATAGAGTTTCAAATTGCGTTTAATTTTTTCATACGGATTGGAATTTTAAAAAATTTAGGGTACCTTTGATTATGAGTTGTGCATTGGGTTTTCGAAATGCAACTGGATATTTGATTTTTTTAGGGTTTCCAAATGACGTCGAATTCATGTTATCTTAGGGCTATTTTTTTTCTTATCATTACAATTTGAGTATATACGAATATGTTTTACAACATCTTAGTAATCCGATTTTGCAATTTGTAATGAAAATTTCGAATTTAGGGTTTAATTTGCAACGATAATGGGAAATTATTAATATGTTTTTTTTTTAATTTAGAACATATATGTTTTTTATTCATTACATTAGTTGAATACAGATTACACATAGTAATAATTTTTAAATTTTGTAGAAACATATAGATGTCTATAATATATGCTGATTATATATTCTGAGTATTGATGTTATAATTCATATAATACATTTCATAACTTGTAGCGATTATAGATGTCCAATTATATCTGCTGATTGTATCGACTATAGATGTTGATCATAAATTCTGGTTTGTGAAGATATATATATATATATATATATATATATATATATATATATATATATATATATATAATAAAATGACATTAGGTATTCAGACTACAGTGCTGCTGTGATATATAAATTGTGAATTTCAGCAACGAAACAACCATGAAGATTATTCAGGGGATGGTTAATGAGATAGGTGAAAGTTCGGTTAAGGGAAAGAAGTCTGCTAATAAAGATCGTAGAAGAAGTAAACTTGCTAAGAAAACTATGAATAGAGCTCAAGTTCCTAATGTTGTTGCTGCTGTTTTTCCACACACAAACAATGAAAAGGTTGTTATGCAGACTGTTAAGGAAGAAGTTGTTGATCCAACAGATGTTAATAGATTTAACATGGCAACTGGGAAAGAAATCATGAAGAAGAAAGATACAAATTCGAAGAAGGATGTTGTAAAGAAAAAATGGGTTGGCAAGAACCATTGTGTTGGTAAAAATGTGCATAACAAAGTGAAAAAATAACTTGTAAAGAACGCACGGGCCACAAATAAAGTTACCGAAGAATGGATCATGGGGAATACACTATATTCTTGGAAGAGCCACATAGCCAATGCAAAAATCAGCGTGACAAATGTTATGGTATGCATATATTTGTATTTCATCTATTGTGCTATAATTGAATGAATTTATAATTGACATGCTTTCATTTTGTATCGCTGCAGCATTTTCCAAAAACAATATAAAAAAAATTCCTAAGAAGCAATATAAAAGAGATCAAAGTTGTTGATCTCAAAGTAGAGAAAACCTTCAAATGTCGGGTTCACACTGCAAATCGAAATAACATACCAAGCCCTTATAAAAAGTACATTTCTAAAGGATGGTATGAGTTTGCTAAGAGCAAAAACCTCTGTGATGGCGATACTATGGTTTGGAGAATGTGGTGTTTTTTTTTCCATTCGTATATGTAAAAGTGCAGAGGAGTTTATAAGTCTGTATGTAAGCTAATTTAGCTGATATGATGATAATGTCGGATGGTATAAACATGGTACGGATGATCTGTTTTGGGTGTCCTTATAAATTATGTTGGATTTAATTTTAGTATTTCTGAACAAATTCCTTATTAGTAATTAGTAAATTCATACTTATGTAATGTGTTAACTAAAAGTTTTTATTTTTAATTTATTAGCAGTAATATCTATTTTTCTATATATATATATATATATATATATATATATATATATATATATATTATTCTATATTTATAATGATTGGAAATTAATGTTTATTATTATATATGAAGATATTTAAATTCGTGTGGAGTATGTCTATTTCTTATATCCGGGTTTTAAATTTAGGTTTTGTATTATTTGATATTAATCGCTGAATCAACTTGTGTGCGATTTTGAGTTTCTAAGCTAACATCATTTGGATTTAATTGATCCTTTAAAGCTACTACTTTAGTTGCTTTACTGTGTCTGGTGTTATAAATATACTATAATATTGTGTAAAAGAAAATATAAATATTATTTGTTATATACTCCCTCCGTCCCAAATTATAAGTCACTTTGCCAAAAAAATTTGTCCCAAATTATAAGTCACCTTACATTCCCAATGCAATATAAATAACATCTTCCCCAATATATCCTCAAATATTTATTATTATTTATTCTTTCAACTCTTTTAATTTCTCTCTCCTATATAATTATGAGGGGCATTACTGTAAAGTTATACATAATTTGTCTTTCCCATAAATTAATAATTAAGTTTCTTAATTTGTGTGAAAAGCCCAAAACGTCTTATAATTTGGGACGGAGGGAGTATTAATTAGTCTCTTCACTGACTACTGCAGTAATTTACTTATAGTATATCATAAGCGTAATCAAATCTTAGCAAATATAATAATAATTAGAAAAAAATAAATATAACTAATTATTACCGAACATAATAATAATCAGCAAACCAATTTTTATTTATTTTACAATTTTTAGATTACACTGGCCCAATGAAAAATGGGGTGGGCCCAAGTTGAAATGTATGTATAACATTGTTTTGAGATTAAGGTTTAATTATATTTCTTTTATCAAACCGTATCCAATTGTGAAGTTTGGGGAATGTTATATTCCATCTACTTCCAGTAGGTATGTTTTATATGCATTTCATTTCAAAACAAATCTTTGTTTCCCAAACCCTTAAATGCTAATCAATGTACTAATTTGGTCTCCAGTTTACTAAACTATAAAAATTAACCTTTTTGGTATGAATGATGCATCTAAAAACCAAATTCATTTTGGTAGAAAGAATATTTACTATTGCTGTCGTTGTAGTAATCCACATGAAGACATGATGAGATATGTGCGTAGAATTCAAAAAGAGTTTGATGAAGAGGAAGACCAAAAAATTGAATCTCTCATAAAAGATGGTTTTCTTGATGATGCATGCAAAACGGCTAGAGCTGTCAAAATGGGCTACCCGACCCTAAACGAGCTGACCCTGATAGGCTTGGGCTTTTTAGGGTTGGGCCAAAAAAGCTCATTTCTAATACGGGCTCGAAAATTACTACCCAAACCCGGCCCTAGATGGGATTCGGGCTACCCGGCCCTAATCGATTTTTTTAATAAAAAATTAAAATTAAAATGTCATAATATTTATTATAAATAAAATTAAAAATTATATTATTTTAAACATAATACATTTTTAAGTAATATATTATCTTTTATCAATACTATAATGTGTTTTTAAATACAATACATGTCTAAATTGTATAAAATAATACTCGAATATTTAACGTAAGAGAAACTAATAGAATACGAGAAAAGAGTGTTGATTATATTAACGTATAATATTTAAAAGAGAAAGATTGAATATAACATATATAAAATTTAGTGAGGTGAGAAAAATCAATGTGTTATTTTGGAGTAAGATAATATAAGTATTAATATAATTTTAAAAAATTTATAGCGATACGGGCCTAATGGGCTAACCACGGCCCATATGGACTACCCACGGCCCATATGGACTAGCCTTATTGGGTAGCGGGCATTTTAGGGTTGGGCTAAAAAGGCCCTGAAAAATATAGGCTCTAATTTTAACCCTATGATTTTTCGGGCCTGGCGGGCTGACCCATGTGGGATAGCCCAATTTGACAGCTCTAAAAACGACTGATCATAGCAGTGATGTAGAGTGGAAGACATGCATAACAGAAGCAAATATCTTAGGACAGAATGGTCTGGTATGTCTATGTAACACTAATTCCGGCTAATTTAATTTTTTTCTTGATAAATCATCTTGATATTTTATTGTTATGTGCCATTTTTTGTAGTATATTCCAAAGGATGTATCAAGGAAATGTTTTGGTAATGAGCAAAATTCAGTAAAGATGGTAGATATAATCAGAATCGAACCAATAAAGTTACTTACATTTGAACTAAAAAAATCAGAATTGAACCAATAAAGTTACTTACATTTGAACTAAAAAAATCAGAATTGATAGTAGATATAATCAACATCAAAATATAAATAGCTTTATATTTTCTTATAGCATAATGATGAATAGCACCCCTCATTATGTGTATATTATGTGTATATACCAGCATGCCAATGAAACTATATATGCTCAAAATTGTTTAGCATTTGGAATACAAATAGTTCTTTTAATAAATCTACTACCACAACAATACAAATTATGTATTGTATTAATTATCAGACATAGAGTATTATGCATGATGGTAGTTCTACACAGCCTTCAATGCAACTACCTTGTCAATTAGTTAACTATGTCTGCAACCCCACACATCTACTACTACTCTATTTTGTCAATATACACACACAATGATATAAAAATCTATATTTAAATATATATATATATATATATATATATTCTTTCACATACATTACTACTTTTTAATCATATAAATATCATTTTTTTTATATAATTTAACTCCAAAATGGTGTTTTTGTTATTGAATATATACATTTCTATATTTTGCTTTTAAAAACTGAAGAAATATCAGAATATTGAAACGTCATACAAATATTTTATATAGATATTGCGTCGTATGTTCGATAAGTGTACTATTAAGATATATATGAAAATGTTAGAGATTTATATGAACATATTTCAACAAATGTAAAAGTCACTATTATATATATATATATATATATATATATATATATATATATATATATATATATATATATATATATATATAAAACTTAATCACGATGATTTTAAAGATCATACACACAATGAACATGGATATTTTGGTATTAAATGTAACATCTCCATACAAAAAAGATAGTAACAATACTATTACAATGTCACTACAAAATCAGAATAACAAAATAGCATAACAAAGATACCAACATAACTAAATCGTGTCTTCAAAGTGCAAGAACCAACAAAGTTTTTACAATATGAAATCAGAAACGATGTAAAGTAATTTAAGTGTCTGATTCAATTTTTACTTTCTTGGTTGGCTTGGTTCCTGATAGCTGTGTAGCGCCATGAATTTCACAATCAACATCGATATCCTTTGAAATAGATGAATTCACTTTTATTGGAGTTAATTGACTGTTAAAATCAGGTTCATTCTCCCCGCATGCAGACATCGAATGCTACATAAGAATTAAAGAGAAAATCAGACAGGTAACTGATAAAAAAAAGTTAAACCAAAATAAAAAAGAGCTTTGTTAAATGTCTAGTTATTTACTTATAGCAGATAAATCAACATTTTCCTCACTAATTACAACCTTTGCCAATGGCGATTTAGACTGGAAAATAAATAAATTACATCAATATAATATATATTTCCAACAACAACATTTATGATTTGGTAAAGTATATGACTTACATCAGAACCTAATGGAATATTTGCTTTACTTAAAACAACCTTTGGACTCTGTGCTTTAGACTGATTCTAAACATACATGAAGTAATTATCTACTATCAAAATTATATAAATAACTGGATATTGTAATACATGATATTATACTGCACCTCACTTGTGATGTAGTCATTAACTAATTGATTAACAAAAGATTCATCTTGATCAAGCTTGTGAACTGAAGCTTGGCTGAAGTTTGGTTGAACCTTAACTGTAAACGCCATTTTTTTGTTTAGTAGTAATTCAAGTTCATCAGGATACACCAAAGGATCGTCTTCTCCATTCTAAGACAATACGTGCCAATTATTTAAATTCAAAAGGATACATTAATTAATCATGTCCATAAAATCATTTAGGAATTTAGATTGTAACATAGCAATATCAATACCTCAAACATGGATTTACGCATATCATCGGCCGTTATTCATATGATAGTTGCACAATCATTATCCCACAACACAAAACGATACTTTGCATCGCCGTCTCTGACATATATCTCAACCTTATACCTGTGGCAAATTGTGATATCAAAATTATGATACAACTCACAATTTGAAGTGAAATAAACACTTAAATGTATGTAACCTCGGTATTGGCTGTTTAACATCTTCACCGCAGCCACATTTAGAAGTATGTGTGGGTGAAGGAGATTTTAAAGAGCATTTAGTGCAGCCATAATAGAACCATCCGTATTTCAAAACAACAAATTTCCATGTTGTTGCCACACTAACACATATAGTTTCCTGATAATAAATTTAAACATGCATACATTAGTAAACACAAATTAGTAATCTTTAATATAAAGATCAGTCAAATCACCAAAACTCTTATGAAGTTTACCTATTTTAGCTTGCATAAATATTTTAGGAACACGCATTTCACATTATAAACAAACCTTTCAATTGTTGTAAATTGTGTCCCACTAGTCCAATAGAACAAACATTGAGTGGATCGTGTAGGCTTCTCAATTTTATCTGATTCAGGTAGCCTAAACAAAAATTAAGAACTCAAATAATAATTTCACTTATCAAATATACATGTAAATTTTAAACTTATATAGCAGGTTGCCAAAATATAAAATAATTCCCAAGAAACCTTACTTTGTCAAAAAATCATGAATGACAAATATGTCTTCGTTGATCAGCAATTTTGAACCGCTCCATCCATTGGACACTGGAGAATTTTTCCATTAAACCATTCGCATCATAACAAAATAAACCAATTTACATATAATAATTTCTTGAAGATTCAAATAACATTTACTATAAAATGAAAAAACCTTGGCAATCCTTTATCATTGCATGTGTCAGAACAATTACAATAGCTCCATAGTTTGATTAATCATTTTAATAAATTAGAAACTTCGATCCATAATTGTCCCATAAACTGCAGGTTATAACATTTCCCTTACACATAATTCAATATTAATTATAATTTTATGTAATAACTTTATTATATAAGTTTGAAATGCTAAATAACAAAAAACTAATGCCCCAAATCCCTCAATTTTAATGAAACCACTACTTTCTTTCCGCCAGACTTCGATTGATAATTGTTAATCTCGTGCACGACACCAATTATATTTGATAAACAAATATGCATTAGATTAGAGATGAAAAAACATAATCTAAGATGAAATCATGTATTGTAACGATATTAAGCAAGTACCTTAAAGTCTATCAACTTTACCATTTCCTTGGAGGATTTCAGAAAATTCCTTGAAAAAAGACTTATTAGGGGGTATATTGGCAAGCTCAGCAGGCTTCACAGTTGCGGAACTTAGTGTCACACCCTAAGATTCCACCTCATTTACATCATTTTTTCATAGCATTAATCATCTCATGTGTATTTTTTATGCATCATTAACCCCATTGAGATACAAGAGTATGTGCTTTGGTGTACTTTGACTGCAACCTAGGGTTTTGGAACCAAGAGCTCAAGAAGTTGGCCAATCAAGGAGTAATGTGATCCTCAACCTCTCAACATGATCAAAGCTCTCCTTACATCAATAATCAAGTGCAAGATTTCATCAATACCATTTCATCAAGCCCCGAGTCATCAGATGCATCCAAACTAGGGTTTTGACCTAATTCAGTCATGGGTTGACTTTTTGAGCAAGGCATGACCCTACACTTCAAGACATGCTTCAAGGACCTCAAGTACATCATCTTAGCCGATTAATATGATTAGATTGATTCAAGAAGCTTGATCCATTGACAATTGAAGAAATCAACTTCAACTGGAAAAAGTCAACTGTTCATCAAAGTCAAAGTTTGACTTTTGAGTTTTTTGATCAAACATGAACTCCACAAGTCAAGGATCATGAAGATATATGAATTTGATCATGAATAATCAAGAAAATCAAAGAAAACATCCAAAGATTCAGAGTTATGAAAATTAGGGTTAAGAAATTTTTCTAAGTTATGGAATTTTGTGATCAAATGCCCTACTTTCCAAGACCATAACTTCTTCCTCAAGCAACCAATGGAAACAATTGATGACTCATTTTAAAGATGGCATCACACACTTCAAATTGGTGAAAGAATGGACCCAAAATCATCTACCAATTGAAAGTTATGATTATTTAAAGTTGAGGTTTTCAAAGATATGAAAATGTCAAAAACTTAGAAATTTTTCGAAGTATAAATCAGTTGAAATTCCAATATGATTCTTTCTAAGTGATCAACATCAAAGTTATAGTATGTGATCTCATCTTTCCAATGGTACCAAGAGCATGAAAATATCTTGCTTGATCATGAAGTTACAATGTTGCAAAGTGACCATGGTAAGGCAGTTTTGAAACAAGACAGATTTGCACTAAGTTGATAAGTGAAAAATGTACCTATTTTTGTAAATAAGTTTTGTTGCACTTATCATTACTTTGTGTTAAAATTGGTTGAATAAACCCCGCTTTGTTCGTAATTACGTTTACTTTACGTTTTCGTGTGTATATTGCGTATCGTGTAAATATCATTGAGAGTAATTGATTTTCATTTTTTTTAGGTGTTCCAACAATGGGATTTTTTCATATTCATAAATAGCATTGAATAAGCTTTCCAACGCTTCAAACCGTGCGTCAATCGGAGTTACGGTTCAAGAGTTATGATCAAAACAAGTTCTGGTTTACTGTCATGTTCGCACTGCGAACCCCCGTGGCGAGCACTCGCTGGCGCACTCGCACTGCGAGCCCGGGGGCGAATGAATAGTGCCCAGAAGTGTGAAAAACACTGTTTTTGACGTTGCAAAGGCGGTTTATGTTTGCAGTGCGAACCTGGGCAGTAACTTTTGCCTATTTTAGTCATTTTTCATCATTTTTTAGGTTATGGTTTTGGGGGTTTTTGCTCCAACTCCATCAAACTTCATTTCTTCATAGGATTAGCTTAGAAAACAATTGTGGAGCATGCATACGGATGATCCGAGGTGGATTGATCGTCGACCGGCTCCGACAATCCGCGAGATGTTTGGTTTATTTCTCTTCTTCTTTGTGTTTTTCTTTATGGTTGGGTTGTGTATATGTATTTACTATGATCTCATGTATATTTGTCGCCCATGGCGTTGTATAAAACTTGCTTTACAAATATTTATTGGTGATTGTCTCTGATTTTTGCTTTATGCCCGGGGTTTGGGGTGCGTTAGAGATAACCGTCGCAAACTTCGATTAGGGATGATTGTCTGTTAGTTTCTAGATGTTAGAGATAGATTTAGAGCTAACAATCTTCAATAGGCATCGAAGCTTAATGCCTTCCGTGTTTCGAGGCTTCGCTCGCGAGAGTGACGAAGAGAGTGACACGATTGTTATCTCAACTGTGCGTTAGACATAACCTTTGTTGTGAGCGATGCTGGGTGATATTGAGGAGTATTGTAGGTGGAGTATAACTGGTCGGTAAGTTTAAGTTTGTGAGGAGTGATTTATATGCATTACCGGACGAGTTTTTCTCTCTGAAGAATGAATTTGTTTTATGTTTTAATGTTTACTTTTCTGTTTTCATGTTTTAAACCATTCAAACCCAAACTCATTAACGCGAGAGACTGTCGAACGACATTCTTTCCCTCGAACCGATCTCTGTGAACACGACATAAATCCCAGAGGGAATTCTTCCGAAAATAAATATTTTTGCTTGCTTGCCCTATTCTGCATTCAACAAAATGGCGCCGTTGTCGGGGATCGGTTTTGATATTGAATCGCATTGCGATAGTTTCTTTGTTTTTTAGTTTTGTAAATATCGTACATTTTGTATATTTTCACTTGTTTATTATGATACTTGTACATTTTTTACGTTTGTTCAAGTGTTTGGTTAGGACGCTTGCTTTTGGTTGCGTGGTGAGACATCACCATGGCATGAATGAAGGAAGTTTCTAATTAAGCACCGTAAAGGCGTCGAGCTTACGACGTAAAACAAGCATGTTTTATAGTTTTTCTTTTCGAATGTTTTTGGTTGTTGATTGCTCACAAATTTTGATTGACTTATTTGAGGATGCTTTCGTGATTTTCCAAGTTGGTTCGTTTCAACTTGCGGATGTTTGGTAATGATTTTGTTAAGTTTTGTACACGTCTGAGGTATGTATTTATCACTTTCTATACTTTAGCATATTCATGATACTTAGGCATTTTACAAACTTCCATGCCATCCATTCTTTTGTATACTTGTTCTATTGTGAATCACTTTAGTTCCCAACCTTTTTGTGAGGTGGCTTTCCATTGTTCATATATGCGCGGAGAACCAACATTCTTGTTCTAACTGGATTTTATTATGTTGAGTCTTTTGTTTGTGTTGATTATATGAATGCATGAAAAGGATCAAGGCAATTGTTTCATTTTGAGCACAACCACCTTAGCCAAATAGTCAATTCACCTTGTGAGCATGTGATCATTTGTACCCCCTTTGAGCTTTTTGATCCATGTTTCTATTTGAACTTAATGCTTATCTATGAGTATTTAGTTCACTTATTTTTGAATGGATTTTGTTTTTTCTTGGACCTCAACTTTGTGTTGTTGTATGGATTTTTTCCTTGCCTTAGAAAGTAGGGAGTATTCACATGATGGTGCGGTTGAATTCAAGTTGGGGAGAGAATGATTATGTACTCATTGGTTGGATTCTATGCGGATTGAAAAAGAAAAGAAAAAAGAGAAAAATTTGTGAAAGAGAAAAAGAAAGAAAAAAAAAGAAGAAAAATAAAATCCTTGAAAAAGGAAACAAAAAGAGTTCAATAATTGTGCTAAATAAGTATTGTGTGTTGTGTAGCACTTGGGATTTTGGAAGAAGTTGGTTGAAATTTTGTGTGTGAATCTTTGTGAGTTTTCACTCCCTTAGGTTTAGGCAAGTTTTTGTTTCAATTACCTTTAGAAATTGCCCCTTGTTTGTTTACCCGACCACGTTACAACCTTGAAAGTCCTTGTGATTCTTGCCTTTGTATTTTCAATATGAATTTGTGGATGTATGCATAATTTAGTCTTTTGTTTGCATGAGTGTTGTGTGAGTGTAAAGTACCTTATTGTGTGTTTTTCATCTACCGATGATTGTTTTTACTAGGCGTGATTCACTTTGGAACTTGTATTGTTTTAGAATTTTTGGCATGATTTTTGTATTTTGCATTTGTTTCGTGACTATGTTGTCGTCGTAGTTTAGTGGTAAGTATTTACTTTTTGTGTGTACCGTTTTCATTTGAACCATTCATTCGTTTCCGTTTTTCAAAACCTGTTGATTCGTCATTCTTTGGTTATTGCTTGTGCATTTTCAAGTTTGTTTGATTCTTGTTTGTGGACAAACAATTATGTAAGTTGGGGAGAGTTTGATAAGTGCAAAATGTACCTATTTTTGTAAATAAGTTTTGTTGCACTTATCATTACTTTGTGTTAAAATTGGTTGAATAAACCCCGCTTTGTTCGTAATTAAGTTTACTTTACGTTTTCGTGTGTATATTGCGTATCATGTAAATATCATTGAGAGTAATTGATTTTCATTTATTTTTTTAGGTGTTCCAGCAATGGTATTTTTCCATATTCATAAAGAGCATTGAATAAGCTTTCCAACTCTTCAAACCGTGCGTCAATCGGAGTTACGGTTCAAGAGTTATGATCAAAACAAGTTCTGGTTTACTGTCATGTTCGCACTGCGAACCCCCGTGGCGAGCACTCACTGGCGCACTCGCACTGCGAGCCCGGGGGCGAATGAATAGTGCCCAGAAGTGTGAAAAACACTGTTTTTGACATTGCAAAAGCGGTTTATGTTCGCAGTGCGAACGGGGACTCGCAGTGCGAACATGGGCAGTAACTTTTGCCTATTTTAGTCATTTTTCATCATTTTTTAGGTTATGGTTTTGGGGGTTTTTGCTCCAACTCCATCAAACTTCATTTCTTCATAGGATTAGCTTAGAAAACAATTGTGGAGCATGCATACGGATGATCCGAGGTGGATTGATCGTCGACCGGCTCCGACAATCCGCGAGATGTTTGGTTCATTTCTCTTCTTCTTTGTGTTTTTCTTTATGGTTGGGTTGTGTATATGTATTTACTATGATCTCATGTATATTTGTCGCCCATGGCGTTGTATAAAACTTGCTTTACAAATCTTTATTGGTGATTGTCTCTGATTTTTGCTTTATGCGCGGGGTTTGGGGTGCGTTAGAGATAACCGTCGCAAACTTCGATTAGGGATGATTGTCTGTTAGTTTCTAGATGCTAGAGATAGATTTAGAGCTAACAATCTTCAATAGGAATCGAAGCTTAATGCCTTCTGTGTTTCGAGGGTTCGCTCGCGAGAGTGACGAAGAGAGTGACACGGTTGTTATCTCAACTGTGCGTTAGACATAACCTTTGTTGTGAGCGATCCTGGGTGATATTGAGGAGTATTGTAGGTGGAGTATAACTGGTCGGTAAGTTTAAGTTTGTGAGGAGTGATTTATATGCATTACCGGACGAGTTTTTCTCTCTGAAGAATGAATTTGTTTTATGTTTTAATGTTTACTTTTCTGTTTTCATGTTTTAAACCATTCAAACCCAAACCCATTAACGCGAGAGACTGTCGAACGACATTCTTTCCCTCGAACCGATCTCTGTGGACACGACATAAATCCCGGAGGGAATTCTTCCGAAAATAAATATTTTTGCTTGCTTGCCCTATTCTGCATTCAACATAAGTCCACAATCTGGTTTTCACACGAGTAGGATGATGATTTTGGACAAGTTACAAGCATTTTCTGAGCATGTGATCTACTAGGAACTTGTTCCTTTCCATGAAATCTTCAAGTGGGTATCAAATTTTGCAGCAATTAATCTCAATACACCATGGAAAACCTTGGTCCAATGTGCCATGCTAATTTGCATTATGGATCATACATGAAAAGTTATTTTTGACTTTAGCTTGCTCCTGAAGTTGGGGAACTTGATCTGCACATTACCAACAACTTGTATAAGTAGAAGATCACTCAAGATAAGTCAACTTGCTGCCACACTAAAAAGCAAAAGGCTAGTTGTACTTGCTTCCACTTTATGCAAAAGGTGAAGTATCCATTGGATCTTTATCTCTCTTTGTCCAAACCTTGGAAACTTGCATCAGATCCTTTCCACTATAAATACCACATCAAACTAGAAATAAAAGACACAAAATTGAGCCATAAACCTCCCACAATCTCAACAAGCACATTGAAACTTCAAGTTTTCTCCATTTTCACCAGAAGTGCCAAAACCTTCCAAAACCTGTTACAGTCCAAAACTCTCCAAACCTTTCACTCCAACATACCATAAACCTTTCATATAACTTGTCCAAACTCATTAAAACACCAAAAATCTCATAAATTAAAAAGTCAACCCTCCACTAGTCACATTGTTGACCAAGGAGCCAAAACTTCATAACTTTCTGTTCTTGCCATTTCAATCCATCCTAACACTTCAAACACCATCTACAAACATCACACAAACTATCCAAATCATCACACACCATCTGTAACACCTCCATCATCAGAATCAAAACTTCACTTTTTCCATTTTGCAAGAGGATTCGAGCTGGGAAATTGGAGGAGTTTTGAAGTTAGCCATCCATTCAAACACACTTCTGGGGGTCTAGTGGAGCTAAAGGGATCTTTATCTTGCATCTAGAGCTGCATTTGAAGGTGCATTGGACATACTCCAATATGTAAGTTTTCCATTTATGGTTCTTACTTTTAAAAGCATCATTTTAAGTCATTCTTGATACCATTTTTGTTTGCCATGATGTTAGGAATGATAACCCTAAGTTAGTTGCCATTGACTGATCATGGTTGGAATTTAATTTTTGTTTAAAGTTTCTAGGGTTTTCTGGTTTTGTTAGAATTTCTTGAGCTAGGGTTTAAATAAATGAATTTGGTTGGTATATTTGGATTCCTCATGAAATTCTGAATGAAATGCTATATTTACTTGCTTGATTTGGTTCAGAAATAAAGATTTCAGAAATTCAAATTTTCAAATGTTCTTGAGATTGAAGATGAAGCTTTGCACGTGTTTTCATTTTCAGAAATTTGTTTTATATTTATTTTATTAAAACCAACACATAACAAGGCCAACAGGCCTGCCCCAGTGGTGGGCGCGTTTTGTGAATTACCTCATGGGCGTGGATTCGAACCAGAACCCCCCTTATTTCTTTTATGCATTTCCCCGTTTCCTTTTCTTATTTCCTTTTCCATTATTTTATTTTAATTAAATTATTTTCCTTTATTTCTCTTTTTTTATTCAAACCTTTTCCATTTTTATTTTATACACCAAAAACAAACCAAAATATTTCATTAAGTTTATTTAACTTATTTATTTTATTTACAAAACTTAATTAATTAATATTATTTAGTATTAATTATTTCATTTATTTTATTTAAAATCTAAAAAAAAACCACAAAAATATTTTAATTTCTCATTTTATTTTTTCCCATATTTACATGCTTAAAAATTTCATCCTTTTATTTTTATTAGGCCTTACATCCATGGATATATTTTATTTTATCATTTTGTTAAGTGACATGAAATTGTTTTTATTGGTGATGTGCTTAGATTAGGGTTTATGGTTTATTTGCTTGATCATGTTGTTCATGCTTTGATCCTTGTTCAAGTATTGTATTGATGTGGTATGATCATGATGATATGCTTGTTCTTAATGCCATCTTTGTCTTGCTTTAAATGCTTTCAATGGTTAATATTTGTTCATGCTTTATTTCAAAGATATCTATGTGCTTAGAACTTGCTTCTTGACTTAAAATGTGATGAAACCGTGCCTTGACTTCTTGCTTTGATGTTAACTTTGTATTTTTGTATACATGTTGTAAATTTTTGTACCATGTTTGCCTTAGATAAGCTCATAGTGATCTTGCTTTGATTTAAGTCGTGACTTGGTCCTTAAACTTGTATTGTTGAAACATGCCTTGGAAACAATGTATCCTTGTTTCTTTGTTCATTTAAAGGTTGTATACCATGATCAAATGTTTGTTCATAAACCTTGTACATACTTATTGATCCATGTTTATCCATATTTGTTAATGTATCCCATGTTTACCTTCTTGGTTGAATGACTATGTATGATTGTTTACCGTGTTGTCTAAATCCAAAGGAGGGAGTTATTGTTAACTTTATGTCATTTTGCATATGCATCTTTACATCTTCTTGTACATATCTCTCATGTTGATTAAACCTGCTATCCCTTAGGAAGTTTTCCTTAGGTAATTTTCAACTTAGACAACTAAAAGTAGGGTTTCCCCTTTCATAAACTCAAACCCACTTTCAATAAAAACCTTGACTTTAGGTCATTGACTTTTCAAATTCATTTTCTTACCAAATGCTTCAAGACATCGTAAGCATATTCAAACTTATTTCACAAGACTAAAAGACATAAATATCAATTCAAACCTTTTGCCACTTTGGCTTTTCAATTTAAAACCATTTCAATTAGGTTAGACATTAGTCATCCCTAGTTGAGATATAATCCTCCTACCCCATGACATAGTTGAGAAACATGTTGATTCTTTTCCACTTGAGAGAGGTATGGGGCATACTTGTTGATTATATATCTAAGTTGGAGCCATTCTCTCAATGTGAAGCAAAGATCCCTCTTCCACATGTTTGTGGTGGATAAGTCGAGTATTCTCCTTAAGATGACAACTTGTCTCTTATTTATTAAAATCCACCTTAGCAAACCCCTTTTCAATTTGTACCCTGAACTACGAGGTTTTGATCCTTCATTGGTACGTAGGCACAAGACTTTGTGTCTTGCCAAACACAAAAACAATAAAAAAACATTTCTCTTCTCATCTTCCTAATCAATCCCAAATAGCAAACAACTTAACAATAAACACAAATACAACAAGAGGTTCCTATAAGATACTATAGATACTTAGGGTGCTAGTACCTTCCCTTAGTATAAACAACCCCCAAATCTTATATCTCTTTATTGCTTTCTTTTTGCATTGCATATTTATGGGTTATTCATTCTTTTCCCTTTCCTTTGGATAAATTAAAGATCGGTGGTGATGTCTTAATTTTTGTGAAGCCTAGCTAACTTAATAGCTATGGTCTCCGATTCTCATCATGAAACTTAGGAAAACAAATTTCTTCGGATGATCGCAAACCTTCCATTGAAAATCATTATCATAAACATTACCGCTATTTATGACGCAAGTCATATCTTCATTAAACAATTGTTTCCATTTCATGTGTGGTCGTGTCGAATCAATACCTGAATTCGACCACCCTGCAATACAAATAATATAATATGACATTATTATGAAATTTTACAATGAGTATAACAAAAAGGATAGGAAAACGTTAGATTATATCAAATGTAACAAACCTTTGAATCTATTACAATCATTTCAAAGTGTTCTATACCCATGTTATTAACTACCGCCCACAGATTTATAATACGAACAGCAAGATGCCAAGTCTCCTTAGAATCATCAATATCAACAACGCTGTTGAACTTGCGTGACATTGTTGCCTGTACAATCAAACGGATAAACAATGTCAACACGAAGAATGACTGCATAACGAAAAGAAATCCATGGCTTATAATATCGTAAGCTTCTAAATAAAATAAAGTTAATAAGATTAATAATGGGAACATGCAGAAGAAATGTAGAACGAAAAAAAATGCATAATGAAAGAAACAAAATATAGGACAAAATAAACCTAAGACTTATATTATCATACTATTATGACTAAAAGAAAGTAAATCAAATAAATAATGGCAACATGCAGAAGAACGACAGAAGAAATGCATGACGAAATGAAGATGAAGATCAAGAAGGCCGATGAAAGCGACAAATCTACTATAAAAAAAATCCATGACAACAATAACTAAAATGAAGTAAAACAGTTTATTAAGAAGAACAAAACTATTGAAAAGACGAACGAAAAATCAATGGAGGACGTTACCTTTTTTTCAACCTGTTGTCCTTTCAATCTGTAAGCAACGAAAATGTCAGTTCAGTTAGTTTGTTAATGATTTGGACATGCAAAATGTATTTGCTTCTTTATGGAGATTAAGATGGAATGCAGAAAGTCTCATTGGAGAACACAATGGCTATAAAATTGTGTTAAAGATACTATCAAAAGAATAAATGTAGCCATAAAAAATAAATGAGAGAATGATGTCACTCACTATTTCAAATGTAATCAGAATTAAATAATGTAAGAATGAAATTTTACCTAATTACCCATGAATTAAGGCATGTAATGATTGTAGCGAGCGATTTTTGTCGGTGACGCGACCACCTTATCGCTAGGTTTTCCTCACCGCAAAATGGTAGGAGGGGGTGATACTTTCTGATTTCTTATTTATCCCATGAAGCTGAAAGGGAAATGGAAGCTATCTAAAACTAACCTTGCACGAGAATGTTTAACTGAACAAACGCTTAAAAGAGATTGGGGGTCCGGGGCCAGGTTATACAATGGGGAGTTGTCAATTACCCATCCTATATGTGGTTATCCACAGAATGTTAGCTTTAGTTTTCGCTTTGTACTTGACATTGTTTATCTATTAATGGGTTGGGAAAAGTTTCTTGGGAAGTATGAGTGAGTGAGTGAGTTTTTGTTGATGTTTAGGTGTTTTTGGTAAGGTACTGGACCTAAGTTTGATTGATGTGTGAAGGTACTGGACCTAGAGTTTTGATTGATATGCTCGCTAAGATTTCATAATCTTATGCCTACGTATTCCGTTTAAATGAAACAGGGAAATCAGAGAAATCGTAGATCCTCCTATTCTAAGGGAGGAAAAAGATGTTTTGGTGTCTTGTTCAAAGCCCAAGATTGAAGCGAAAAGGTTTGTTTGTGTCTTGTTCAAAGCCCAAGATTGAAGTTAAAGGTTTGACTGAGGGAGAATTTGTCATATCTAAGGAGATTGCTGATTTTTTATTGTGCCTTGATCAAAGCCCAAGGTTGAAGCTAAAAGGTTGATTGACTCCACTAGGGAAGTCCTTATACAAAGCCTAAGAGGAGGCTGGATAAGACTAAATCAATAAGAGAGTGTATATATTGGTGTCTTGTACAAAGCCCAAGATTGAGGCAAAAAGAGAGACTGGCTCTTTGGGGATATCTTTATACAAAGCCTAAAGAAGGCTAAAAAAGGTTTTGACTCCGTCTGAGCGGTTTTGTATGTGTCTTGTACAAAGTCTAAGATTGAGGCTAAAATGGGAAATTTAACTGACTCTGGTGAAGATATTTTTATGTGTCTTGTACAAAGCCCAAGATTGAGGCTGAAATAAGTTTGACTCTGCTTGGGAAATCATTCTCAAAGCCTAAAAGAAGGCTGGGGAGGAAATGGCTCTGCCGGGGAAGATATTTGTCCCAAGCTTAAGAGATGGAGATTTAAGTTCTTGTACAAAGCCCAAGATTGAGGCTAAAAGGGTTTGACTCAACAAGAGAGTGCTTTTATCTATCCTGTACAAAGCCAGGATTGTGGCTGAACAAGCTGGAGAAGTCATTCTACACAGCTTAAGAGGAGGCTACCTCATGCTTGGGGAAATCATTATACAAAGCCTAAGAGGAGGTTGGCTTCCGCTAAGGGAAATCTTTATACCAAGCCTAAGACGAGGCTGGAAAAAAACTGACTCAACAAGAGAGTATTTTTATCTATCTTGTACAAAGCCCAAGATTGAGGCTAAAAAGGTTGACTCAACAAGAGAGTGATGAAATGTGATTGACTCAACAAGAGAGTCTGAAAAAGTGATTGACTCAACAAGAGATTCTGAAAAGGTGATTGACTCAACAAGAGAGTCTGAAAAGGTTAGCTCCGCTGGGGAGAATCATTGTACAAAGCCCAAGAGGAGGCTGACTTTGCTGCGGAAAAGTCATTATATAAAGCCTAAGAGGAGGCAAACTTTCTGCTGGGGATTATTGAGATCCCTAGGCAGGTCCAAGTGGGGAATCAAATTTTACTGAGGATTACAAAAGAGTTGAGATATCAGATTCCTTGAGGTTCTGATACTGGGGATAGATTGTCCCTGGTTTGGGGATTTTTAGGAGGGAGTATGGGTTTTAGCTCTACTGGAGATTGATCCAGAGTGATCGGGGTTTCTCCTAGGGAACTTGAGAGTGTCTTTGAGACTCAAGGGGATTAGACTGTCCAAGTTTACTGTTGTGGAAGAGTTTTATCTTTTGTATGATGCCCAAGAGGAGGCGGGTGTTTTAAGGGATGAGAATCAACCCTAAAATGGTCTGAGATTTGACACTGGAAAGACTGCTCTAACAAAGGATGACTAAGTTTTGTCTTATACCTTTAGAGGTCTTCAGGGTCCTTGTATTAAGCCCAAGAGAAGGCATGAGAACTTCTAAGAAGCCGGAGGGTCCTTGTACAAAAGCCCAAGAGGAGGCGGGGATGCTTTTAGGAAGCTTGTGGGTCTCAAACCAAGAAAAGTTCAAGAAATGCTATTCATCGATAATAGATCATTTAGTGAAAGTTCGGAGATTTGAAGAAACTCAAGAGATACTATTCACCGAGAATAGATAAACTTTGGGGAGTAGAGTTCTTTGACAATTTCTAGGGGTGACAGTCTGAGAAAAGGTTCACGAAGAATACTGCCTTTCTCTTTGTTCCATATTGTTTAAGCCAAGAGAAAGCAAGACTGTATCTGGAAATCCTATGGGGATCTAGTTTTGTCTGTATTTAAGAGTGATCAACGTGGCTTTACCTAGTTCTAGACCTAGTTGCCGGGGAAAACTCTAAATAACTATACTAGTATATATACAATTGATATATGACAAGTATTTAAAAGGATATGCAAGAAGACTTACAGTGCATAGCTTCCCACAATACAGTTATATATATATATATATATATATATATGAAAGCGGGTAAATGAAAGCTGTTAAAACTTACAGGTGAGCAAGCTTCCATGCTGTATTGTTAGTTGTTCAAAGAAATTAAAGAAAGTTTTGATAACAACATGTATATTTGAATCTAAATCAAAAGGGAAGTTGTTTTGAAAAGATTGTTGGGGCTTATACTCAAGGAGAGGCCCAAGGTTTAATAGTGATCGCACCGTTGTTTTGAAAATCGCAGAGGGACTTATACAATAACTGAGGCCCACAGAGGTTTATTTACAAAAGGTTTGGGTCTTACAACTCAAGGAGAGGCCCAAGGATGTTTTGAAAAATAAAGATGGGACTTACAACACGAGGGGAGGCCCAAGGCATTTTTGTTTGAAAATGGCGATCGCGCCGAGATTTTCTATCGTGTCGGGACTTATACAATATCTGAGGCCCAAAATTGTTTATGTATAAAAAGGGTTGGGTCTTACACTCTATTATAGGCCCATGAGTGTTTGAAAAAGATTTGTTAGGGTGAAAATAAAAGAAACCCTAATTTCATTTTCTTTTAAAAGTAATCCTTTTAATAAAATGAATAAAAATGACAAAAAATGCCAAATAAGTCTAAATAAACTACTTGAGATTTTTTATTAAGGTTTGAAAAATGAGGTTTTAATCACAAGATGATTTAGGACTCATTTTATTTTGATTTTTAATATGAATATTCATTTTTAAAAGGGTTAAAAAATAATAAAAATGAATTTATTTACAAAAATATCAACTATATTAAATAACTAATATAAATTTGATTTTATTGTGGAATAAAATATTTTAACATTTTTGTGATTTTTTGCAAAAAGAACCAATAAAAAATAATTAAAATTGAGAGAGAAATTAATTTTCCAAATCATTTAAAAATAATATGAAAAATAGTAAAAAAAAGTTTAAAAAATAGTAAAAAGAGGGTCTGGGGTGAGGGGGATTCGAACCCCAGACCTCCAAGTTGCAATGCGCGCCTTCTACCACTGGGGTGGTGATACATCCGTGTATCAAAACCACCCCATGAATACATAAGACATGCCTTGTTTTAGGCCTGGGTAAGGCAAGGCAAGGCCAGCTTTTGGGCCAAAAACGTAAAGGTTGTAACTTCCTTATTTCTCCATGGATTGGGACAAAATTTAGGTCTATCCTGCCTAGAATTTCACAAGGAATCCAATGGTGCCCTTGGTTTTTTCAGATGAGGTCCCCATTTTAAAACCCGATGGTGTTTTTGAAATAGGCCTATAATTGTATTTTCTATGCTACCTCATGTTACATGCAAGAATTACATGGCAAATTGGTTCAAACACAACATATATAACATGCTTGAGAGGTGTATGATCAGTGGACTTCAAAGCAATGCATATTTCAAAGAGTTCAAGTTGTGATGCTTACCTCTTTGGGAGCTTTTTGTGCTATCTGCCAAGTTTCTTGTGCCAGAAGTAATTTGATGCTTTAGACACTCTCAATTGATCCCTTAGAAGCTTTTAGAATGGTTGGAACCAGTTGGAATCCTCAGGATGTCATGTTCCAAGGGTTGTATCTCCTTGCCCAAATGGAATTCGGAGATGATCTGGTACTTGTTGGAAAGCCCTCATGGCATACTTCAACTTTGATGTTTACCCCTAGACCTGGTTTGACTTGGATCAAGGTGAAAACTGCCCCTACATTTTGGAAAAAGTAAGGCAGATTCTGACTTAGTGAAAATTTCACTAAGTGTTGGAAAAATGCCATTTTCATGTTTTCAGCCATTTTGATCACTCCATGACTTAAAATCCATGAAGAATTGAAATGAGATGTAGTTGACACTTTTAAAGTATGCCATGAGAGCTACAAATCTAGCTTTGGACCATCCAAATGGTTGCTTGGATCTCAAGTTATGGTCCTTGGAAGTTGGTACCCTAGCCACTTTGTTCCATAACTTAGAAAATTTCTAAGTTTTTTATGGTTACCCCTTTTACAAGTTAACTCACTTTCTTTGAATTTTCTTGATGAATGATGATTCAAATCACATATTAACATTGTTTTAGGGTCAAAGAACCATAATTGTGAAAAATTCCAAAAAGTCAAACTTGATTTTGTGCACAATTGACTTTTTATCAGATGAAATTCAAACTGTGCGATCCTTTGTGAAATCAAGTCCTTAACCTAAATCAAACCTAATGGATATATTCCATAGGTGTTATAGGGTGTATTGAATCATGTCCCAAGGTTTGGGAGCATGTCCTGGTCAAAAGTCAGAGGTACAGTTGACTTTTCCCTCGAAACCCTAATTGTGGTCCTGATGAAATTGAAACTTGTGAATCAAGCTTCTTGGATCAATCCATTGTTACAAATGGATCAATGTAGTGTATTGTAGACCCTCAAACCATGTCTTGAGGTTTTGGCTCATGTTTTGTCCCAAAAGTCAACTTAGGGGTGAATTAGGTCGAGAAACCCTAATTTCTGATTTTTAGGTTAATGCATCCCCTGAGGTTAAATTGACTTGATGATTGGGTCCATGAGGTCCATTGGAGTATATTGGGTTGTGCTTTGAAGCATTGGCTCATGCCCAGATGAAAATTTCCATATGGAGGCCTTGGTCGACCAAAACCCTAATTTGGTGACACTGGCGATCTTGAGGCTTGATCCACTTGGAATGTTGCAACTTTGTGCTTGATTCTTGATGTGGGAGTCCTCTTGATTCTTTATGGATGTTTGAGATGCTAGACAAGTTGAAGATCATGTCATTCCTTGATTGATCCTTTTTCTAAGTGCTCTGAGAGGGCTTGAAACCCTAATTCTTGATTGTGGTGAATGCTCAAACATCTCTGAGGACATTGATGAGGCATAAGGGTTCATCCATATTGTGGTAATGATTTGCACAATGATGGAACATCTTGGTGGTCAAAATTTGGGGTATGACAATGACCTTTAATGAATGTAAAAATGTAACTATATTGGAGGTTTCTTTTTATATTGTAGTAGTAGAAAAGGAATGAAAGATTAATATAAATTAGAAAAATTAAACTAATTTAACCGCCAGGAGAGTTAAATTAATCTAACATTAATATTAAAATACTAAGGTTCTATTTTGTAAAAATAGAAATTAGTTGATATTTTATAACGGATGGTCGATGGTTAATAACTAATAGCTTATATTTTATAGTTGATAGTTGTTGATTAATAGTTGATGAGGTAATTGAAGTGCTTGATAAAATTAACTATTAAATTAACTAATAAATGTAAAATGATATAAAAGAACATTTATTAATTAATACTAGAACATGTATTTAAGATGCTTAAAATTATAGAGCATAAGTATGGATTTTAATTAAAATGATAAGAATAAAAATGGAAGAATAAATGATAAGTCATAATCTATAAGCTAAAACGTTATTTGAATTAGCGTTTGAAAATAAATTATAAGTTAATATAATAAGTTATAAGTTCGTGATAAAAAGACTATTACCATGTCTTTTATTGTCATACGTGCTTATAAGCTATAAGGTATAAGTTATAAACTCAAAAAAATGCCATGCCTAACAGAGCCTAATGCTCTATTTGGCATGACATATTTTTGAGCTTTTATCTTATAACTTATAACTTATAATCTCATATGACAATAAAAGATCTATTTGATAACAATCTTATCCTTACGAGCTTATAGCTTATTTTACTAGCTTATAGCCTATTTTCTAAACGCTATTTCGAATAGCGTTTTAGCTTATAGCATTATATCTTATCATATTTCTTCCGTGTGTACTCTTATTTGTAGTGTTATATTTGTAAAGGCCCTAACAAGGGCAATAACTTGGCAGCTGCTAGGAGATGCGACGACCATATGTCGCCATCCATGAGGTATCGCCTAGTCCCAAGTACCCCCCCCCCCCCCCCCCCTTTCTCTCGCTCAATTGTGGGAAAATGTGGGAAAAGATGCCAGCTGCATTTTTCAGGAAGGGCACTAACTGCATTTTTCAAGAAGATGTCTGTTAAAACAAAATTGGTTTGTACCATATCTCTAAGATTTTGATGATAACAAAGTATTTAAAGAATAATAGGGTTTACTAACAAATGTTCAAGTGTGCAAGATCATACTAAAATTTTTGAAGAAATCTTAGTGCTGGTTTTGAGAATGAACATTCAAAGAGAAGCTAAAAATCTAGATTCTTGAAGATCAGAAGCTGAAGACCAGACTCGGAATGATGTCGCCCTTTGAATGACGTCAACATCTGAAGATCTAGACTTTGGAAATCTAGACTCTAAAACGTCACCCTTTGAATGACCTCAGCATCTAAAAATCCAGACTCTAAAGCGCCAGCCTCTAGAGATTCAGATTCTGAAGAGCTTGTCATTACAAGGATCGAGGATTTTGATAACGTGAAGACTTAAGTAGAAAACCTGCTGAAGACATCTGAGATACAACACATAATTCCTTTTGTAGCAAAAGGATTTCAAATAAGCTTTCTGCGATATTAACCATATCAGGAAACATCCCAATGTCTCTAAATCAAAGCTTCTCAATGAATCTCTTGTGCAAACTCTTAAATGACTTTTATCTTTATCCTTATATAAGGAGTTGAAGACATGAAGAAAAATAATGAGCCATTGACATTCAAAGAGATGTTACTATATCAAACTAAAAGCACAAGTTTAACTTAGAGTTTCTTAACTTTTGTATATTCTATAAATTCTTAAGTCTAAAAGAGTCTTTCTCTATTGTATTTTGTCTACACCTGTGACTATATACCAAGTGTATTTTTTTCACAATCTCTTAACTGTAAGTTAGAGTTTAAGAAGTCTCTTTCTAAGTGCTTGATCATTGCTTGAGCATAGAAGTCTCTTGCTCGTGTGCTTGAGCATTGAAAGTCTTTTGCTTGTGTGCTTAAGCATATAAGTCTCTTCCTTGTTTCTTAGCATTAGAAGTCTCTTGCTTTGTGCTTGAGCAATTGTAATCTTTTTGGATATAATGAAAATCCTTTGGAAGTGCAAAGGGACTAGACTACTCTTGATTTATGAGAGAAACCAGGATAATTGTTTGTGTGTCTCATTCTTTACTTTCTGACTCTGAATTATTCTTACTCACTGCCAATCACTTAAACCGGATTCAGATTCTAAACCCTATGTTCAAAATCAGATAAGATATTTTTAGAAGAGAAAGAAATATAACCCAATTTAACCCCCTTCTTGTGTTTTTCTCACCTTTAGTTGGAATCAGGGCATAGTCTCTACATTTAACACTTAAAATTGGTACAGAAAAAAATCATAAGAGAAAAACAAGTATGGTGAAATCTAAAACCTCTGTTCCTAGAAACACTGTTATTGTAAACTATGTTTATAGTATTGCTGAAAAGAATAACTATATTGCTAGACATTCAACTTTTAGTGGAGATTCTATAGAGTTTGAATGAGGAAGAGCAAGATGTACACTTATATCATAGGTCTTGATGATGAGATGTGGGACATTCTCGAATATGGAATTGCTATTACAGTTAATAGAGTAGGAATGGTAACTGACAGAAAAAGTCTCACACCTGCTCAGAAGAACTTTTAGGAAACATCACAGAGTTAGAGGCATTTTGGTAGATGCTCTACCTCACTCTTAGTACATCAAAATTATTGAAAAATCTACTGCTAAACCCATATTTGAATCCTTGGTTGCTACCTATGAAGCCAACCAGCAAGTAAAAGAAGCTAAGGTTAACCTTATGGTTCAACAGTATGAGCTGTTCAGAATCAAGAAACATGACGACATTGAAACCATGTTCTCAAGGTTTCAAGTTCTTGTATCTGGACTTCAAGTTCTGAACAAGAGCAATACTACTTATGATCATGTCAAAAAGATTCTTAGGAGTCTTCCTTTCACATACAGACTAAAGGTGACTGCCATTTAGGAAGCTAAAGACTTAAACTCTATAAGTCTTCAAATCTTGATAAGAAATCTTTAAAGTCTTGAGATGGAGCTAAATGGAGATGAACCTATCAATAAATTAAAGTCTCTTTCTTTGAAGTATGTTACTTAACCTGTCAAGCCTTCTAAGATATGGGAATATGAAGAAATAACTCATACAAGAACTTTTGAAGAAGATTTTGATGATGAAGAAATGACCTTCATAATCAAAAGATTCTAGTATATGGCCAAGAAGAATAAAAGGTTATCTAATAGAAGCAGTGGCTTCAGAGGATCAAGCTCTAGAGAAAAGAAAGATGACCAGAAATGATGCTTCAACTGCAAGAAGCTTGATCACTTCATTGCTGGTTATCCAGAGGTGCAAAAGGAAAAGTCAAAGAAAGAAAGTGTAACACCTCAAAATTTGCCCTCTTGCTTTTAGCATTAACTGGCTTATATTTCATTTCATTTTGCATAATCATCATTGCATATCATTGGCTCTTGGCATGGGATCAAGGTACATGAGCAATCTCAAGTGAATCACATTCTCCTAACCAGTGCAAAATTAGGGTTTTGGTGAAAAGTCAGTGCAAGTGAATTTTTGAGCCAAAGTTTGTTTTCAAGGTTTTCCATATGCTCTCAATTGTCCAAGGATGAAGTATTTCCCATTGGTTCATTTCAGAAGATCTTCAATTGAACAATTGGTTGAGAATTAAGAGAATTGGGGAAAAGTCAACTGTGCAGAGGAAAAAGTCAACTCCTGACTTTTTGAGGTCAAATTTAGGTTCCTCATGTTCATTATGATCATTGGTGAATATTTGATCAAGAAATATCAAGGGATTCATCAAAAAGCAAGAAATGTGCAAAGTTGCCAAAAATAGAAATTAGGGTTTCCATTTATGGCAAGTTTTAGCAAGGTGAGTACCCAACTTTAGGGAATTCTTTCTCTATGGTCCAAGCTCAAAAATGAAAGTTTATGGAGGCCTATCAAAAGTTCACATTCCAAGCTTCAAAACCATACCAAGAACATGTCCATTGGATCAAAATTGAGAGAGATATGATCAATTAAAGTTGAGACAAATCAAGGCCAATTGGCAAGTCATGACCAGTCAGCGCGCAGTTATTTTCACAAACACCTTGTGTGCATGTTTTGTCCAAGTTGAAGGGCAAATTTCCCCATGATAGAGACTCCAAATGGAAAAGTGGTCAACATCAATTTTGTTCATCTTGATCCCCTCTACAACTTTGGTGTTGAGGAAGTTTTCACTTGATCAACCATTTGGGAGATATAGTATCTCAAAGTGGGGACCTCAAACTGATCCATTTCATAGGCCATGGGCCAGGAACGAGTAGGGCAAGGATGGGCCAAAGTTCAGTTGCATTCTCCTATGTTTAACATCATTTTTGAGTGATTTAAAGGCTTCATTTCCCATTGTTGTAAACTCCAATCTTGTTCCTTTCCATCTCATCTTTCTAAAGAGCTCAAAAGCTCACCATTTCATTCACTAGGCATTGGGAAATCTTCCATGGAAGTCATCCTCATGAGCATGTGTCATGGCTGACCCAAAATAGAAACATGCATTGTTATTGTTTGTTTATCCGCGCATGCTTCACATATATCACACTTACCTCAATTGCCCAAACACTTACCTTCCACTATCATGCACCATTACACACTCTTTACTCCTTTTGGCTAAACAAAGAGAAAAAGAGAAGTTCGTTGTTATTGCTGCCACATGCCCAGCCAAACATCATCACCACCATCCATCATGATCACACCATAAGATCACATACTCCCTCCATATACGATTTCACCATCACACTTCACTCACTCTCCATTTTCAATTCATTTTCATTTTCATTTCAACTCCAACAAACTTAACCAAACTTCTAACTATTAACCATAGTGGTTAACCCTTAACTCACCCTATATAAACAAAACTCTAACTAACTTTTCATGGGAACTTCATCATTCTTCACTTTTCACCAAATTTTTACACTCTCTTTGTCCCAAGTTTCACTCTCACGAAGCTTCATCTTCATCCATTCTCTCTGCAAGCTTCTCCTTCTTTCTTCATCAAGAATCATCCGTGGATCCAAGGCCTTGAAGCATAGCATTACATTTTCCATTTCCACTTCAATCTGCATCAACTAAATTTCAAGGAAAGTGAAGCTCATTTTACCTTTATTTGGCCAAGAAACAAGCTCCAAATAATAAGGAACCTCATCTCTGGTTTTTCTTGTGCTCAAAGTTTCATCAACAACACAGGTTCTTCTTCTTTTTCCTCTTGCATTTTAGGTTGATTTAAACTTAATTTTGTTTGTTTTGGAGCTCAATAGGAGCCATGTGAACATCGGGCTAGTTGATAGGCACCTTAGGTGCTTAGTTGAAATTTCTAGGGCAAAATGTTTCCCTTCGATTTGCTATGTGTGTGGACTTTTTGTGGATTTGGAACCTGGATTCGTGATCTATATAGCCTGAGGATCATTTTGGTGTATCGTTTGCCAATTTCTGGTCACCTGTAAGTTTTGGCACGGTGGTGAGTGGCCGGAGAAGATGACCGGAGTCTTCTCCGGCCAGTGGTGTTCATCATTCACATAAACCCTAGGTCACTCGTCAGATTAAGTCCTAGCCATTAGATTGTTTTGATCTAACGCTCCTAACAATGCCAACGCATTAATGAACCTCATCCATGGCACGTGCTTCAATTTCTGGATTGATTTGAATTTTGTGATTCCACGTAGTTGAAGTATTGTTGCTTATCATGCACGTGTTTTCTGATCCGTTGGATTGAGCTATTTTGTTTGATCATCCATCTTGACTTGATCTGATGGCTTAGGATGAGTCAAGGATTTGACTAACATCCATGGTATGGACCTCATCTGAACACGCTTAGTGGATTTGGCCTTTTTTGATATGCGCACCCCTCCTTTCTGAGCCCAATGCAGTTTGAACTAGCTATTTGCTTTCGTTGCACCCCCTGCTTTATTTCTTTGTTTTTTTTATTTTCTTTTCATAATTGTTTGCTTTTTGATTTTTAAAAATACTTTTAAGCATGATAAAATTCCCAAAAACTGCATGATGCATTCTTAGGTATTTAAATAATTTTTGATTATTTTTATTTCGGATTTTGGATTATTTTGCTATTTTTCCATGAATTTCCATTTAATTTCTTTTGTATGAACCTCCATTCATGATATTTGTTTCATTTTGGATTTGTTTGACATAGTTGTGAGTTGAATTTTCACATGAAAGTTGATACATGCTTTTGTGACATCTTAAGGCACTTGGTGCAATTTTTGTGGACTTTTAAAAGCATTTTTTATTGATGTTTGAATGTCACATTTGTGCATAATCCTTGTGCTATTTGAGTGAACTTGTGAAGCATGTTTATGCATGATTCTTAATGAGTTTTGATCCATTCTTTTGGGACATGTTTGTTTGCTGTTCGCACTTCAATGGACTAGAATCTTCCAATTTTCTTGAGCATATAACACGTGTTTTGATTCATTTTGATTGCATTAATGCATGTGTGTTCGTTAGAAGAC
Source organism: Lathyrus tuberosus (assembly GCA_022829125.1). NCBI lineage: Eukaryota > Viridiplantae > Streptophyta > Magnoliopsida > Fabales > Fabaceae > Lathyrus > Lathyrus tuberosus. The sequence continues at coordinate 504,794 of JALAZF010000196.1, read as the reverse complement.
TTGTGCTAGGGTTTTGAATGTGTATGGTATGCAATCCCTTTTGACAATTGTTGAGACCTCTTGATACATGTTGTATGAACATTATAGGTCATTTTTCTCATGTTATAGGTCATTGCTTATCCATCTTGAATTGACTTATGTGCACTTGTTTAAACTTGAAATGTTTTGTGCACTTGTGTTTCTTTTCTTGCATGATTTTGTTGACTTGTTTTCACCAATGCTTGCATGAACTTAAATATCCATTTAAACATGATTTCAATTATGTTTGTGATCCTTTTCAATCATATTCCATGAATTCTAACATCATCTTTCATGTTTCTAAGTTCATAAACCTTTGCATGTTTGTTTGACCTAATTGGCACATGTTTGCTTCTAATCTTCAATGTGCCTCAACATGACACTTGTGTGGACTTTCTATGATCATTCTTGACTTCTAAATGTCATTTCAAATATCATGTGCCACTGACTTGAATTCATTTACAAGTATGTTCATCTTGCACCTCTATTCCTTACTTGCATTACAAGTATACTTCATGTATGAACTTGAATGGTATTTGGTTTCCACTTCTTCTTGCTTAATCAATGCTTTCATTTATGATTTACATGCTATCTTAATGACATCTCAATGCATTAATAAATTTCATCCACTTCTGACTTTGATGTTTACATGTGCATTCATTCATGTTCATGAACCATATGCATTCATATTACATAGTTTGTGCACAACTTGCATTTGTGTGAACTTTTGATGCATAGTTTGACATTATGTGCTTTCATTTGGCACGCTTAATTTGGTAAGGATCCTTGATATGTACCTAATGACGTTGGTTGTTCCTTAACCCTTAGGACCCTTTCCTTTTAGTTTGAACCTTGCTTGCTTCTTAAGTTGTCTTCTTAAGACAACTAGCATTGTTTGGTTTATGTTCTAGCACTTACATTCATTTCTTGTGATTATTTTGTGCTAACCTTTTGTGTAGGGGTAGAGGTAAGTCACTTGAACATGTGGATGTTTATCCATGTTCACTCCTCTTTTCATCTCATCTCTTTTACTTCTCTTTTACTTGTTGGATTACATGATATAATGCTTGATTGTGTAGAACTCTTCACTTCCCTTTGGGATCCTAGCTCATCCTTAATTTTTCATTAAGGTGAGATAGGATAAGAATTAGATAGTGCTATCCCTCTCTCTTCTTTAGACTTAGGTTGCTCTTAAACCTCAACCTTAGGGCCACCTTTGCATGATAACATTAGGAACAATTAGTTTCCCCTTAGTGTTTTCTTTTCAACTTGAGTCTTCTCTTCTCATCTCATAACCTTTCTAAAACACTTAATAAAGGTTAACGTGTATTGCGCATGAGCCTTATATATGGGAAGTGAGGTATGAGGGGTCTCCCTTCATTCTTCTAGGGTACTTAGTGTACGTCTTGTTGGGGACGATACGCGACGTATTCGTTCCTATGTTGTAGACTTGGGTGCAATGCAAGTTACAAACTAACTTCAATCCATTTCTGTCTAAAAACACAAAACAAATTCAAAAACCTTTTTCATCCTTCGGGATCGTTAAGTTTCAAACCTTTTAAGAAAAGAGCACGTTATTTTCCATTTTGTCACAAACAGGCATCGACCCTAACTGCCGGGCATGAATCTAACGTCGCTCATAAAAAAAATACCGACCTCGTTAGGTCAAACTATGACTGCTCTGATTTCCTCCTTCTGGTTAGATTGAGGATACGTAGGCACAAGACGACGATGTCTTGGCGAGCAACCTTCCCCTTTAGTTCGTGTCCACACTACGTTGACTCTGACTTTCCCATTGCACGAGGGAATACGTAGGCGTAGGACGTCGATGTCCTATCGAGTCACTTCTTTTCCTTTTCTTCCTCGTTTCTTCGTTCTTTTCCGTTCCCGTTCCATTTCCTTTCCACTAGCAGTGGAGCTCCAGACAACGACACCCTTTGATCGAGACAACAAGTGTGGATCCCATCGAGTACGATGGACGCCTGGGGTGCTAACACCTTTCCCTCGCGTAACCGACTCCCTTACCCGTTTCTCTTGGTCGCGAGACCATGTCTTTTCCCTTCCATCAGGTTTACGCAGTTTTTCCTTTCCCTCTCTTGGGATAAATACACATTGGTGGCGACTTTGTTTCCGCTCCACTTTTGCGTTTGTACTTGGATGAAAATCCCGGGAGCGACAGAAAGCTATCAGAAGGACAACTTTAGAAACAAGTTCAAAAAGAGTCTCATAGAAATATGGGACGAACTTGACAATGAAGAAGACTTTGAAAAAGATGAAGAACAAGCCAATCTTGCTCCATTAGCTCTTACTTCTTCAGAAACATAATCTAATTAAGATTTTGGATCAGAGTCTGAAGAAGAATATGAGGTATTTTCTAAATCATCTCGCTCTGATTTGATTACTTTTATAGAAGATCATTTGGGTCGTTGTCAAGACAAAGCCAGACATATGAAAATCTTAAAAAAAGCAATATGATCTATTTTGAAAGATGAATAAAAATAGTTTTTAGAAAAAAAATTAAACTTTAGAAAGAGATCATATTGCTTTAGTAAAATAACTATATGATAAACCTCTTGATGAGCGCAAAATGGCTCTTCAAGAGTTTATCATAACTGGCTTTAACAGAACAAAACTTGCATCCATGATTTATGGTTTAAGTAGAAGCAAAGGAGAAGGTCTTGGTTATTTTCAAAAATATTTTAATCCAAGGTTTGGAACCTTGATTAAACCAATAGAACCTTCTTATTCAAGCTTTGCTCAGAAAGAGACGGATTTCTATTTTGTGGCTGATGTTGACAAAGCAAAGGTTCTAAACTAATCAAAACCTAAAAGTGTAGAGTTAAAGGTTCTGAAGAAATCAGAACCTGAGACTTCAAAGTCAAAGGTTCTGAAGAAACCATAACCTAAGGCATCAAAGTCTAAGGTTCTAAAAGGTCCAGAACCAACAGCTAAGATTTATTCAAGACAACAAACTTTTAAACCAAAAGTCTTGAATGATCCTAAACCTTACTATTTCAATCTAAGGTACATAATAAGAAGAAGCATGTCAAAACTAACCCAAAAGGACCCATAAGACTATGGGTACCTAAATATGAAATTATTTTTGCATCAGATTTGCCTCAAGGGAGAAGCAAAACAACAATCTTGGTACTTGGACACTGCTGCTCACGACATATGACAAGAGAAAGTCATATGTTCCAATCACTAACTCTGAAAAAGGGAGGAACTATGGGATTTGGAGGAATCCAGAAAGGAAAGATCATTAGTACGAGTATTATTGGTAACTCATCTATCTTTATTGATAATGTTTGGTTAGTAGATGGATTAAAACACAACTAATTAGAATAAGTCAATTTTGTGATAGTGGGTATGAAGTTATGTTTAATAAGAACAATTGTATAGTCATGAATGAATCTCACAAATCTATAGTGTTCAAAGGTATGAGAAAAGAAAATGTTTAGAAAATTAATTTCTCTGAGTTGGCTGGTCAGAAGGTACTTTGCCTTCTATCAGTGGGTGATTAAAATAGCTCTAGCACAAAAGGTTAGGTCATGCTAACTAGATAATAATCTCTAAAATTAGAAAGTTAAAACTTGTTAAAGGATTTCCATAACTAAATTATTACTTAGATGCTCTTTGTGGAACATGCCAAGTAGGAAAAATTAACAAAACCCCTTTTAAATAAAAAATATTGTATCTACTTTCAGACCCTTAGAACTGCTTCACTTTGATTTATTTGGTCCAGTTGGTATTGCATCAATCAATGGGAAGACATATGGATTACTTGTAGTTGATGACTATAGCATATGGACTTGGGCAAAATTCCTCAAAACTAAATATGAATCATATGATGTGCTCAACATCTTCTACATACAAGTACAAACTGAAAAAGGAATCTAAGATTTTAAAAGTCAGAAGTGATCATGGAGGAGAATTTGAAAATGAACCATTTGAAATATTTTGTGAAAAACATGGAATTATCCATGAGTTTTCTTCTCCTAGAACACCATAACAAATTTGAGTTGTAGAGAGAAAGAACAAATCTTTACAATAAATGGCTAGAACCGTGATCCATGAAAAATAATATACCTAAGTACTTCTGGGAAAAAGCTGTGAACACAACATGTTATGTTCATAATAGAATCTATATTAGACTCATTTTGAACAAAACTTCATATGAGATTTTTAGGATACTTTGAACGCTCAAAGGCATACAGGGTGTATAACTCTAAAACCAAAATGGTTGAAGAGTCAATACACATAAAATTTGATAATAAAGAGCCTAACAATAAAATTTCAGGGCTATTTGAAAGCTTTTCAGATTTTCATGTATCTAAAGACACTCCATAAGTGGGTGGTTCAGAAGTTAAGAATCCAGAAGCTGATGGTTCAGAAGATGGTGGTCCAGAAGCTAATTCAACTTCTGAAGCTCATACAGAAGAAGGAAGTTCTGATGTAGCTCATGATGGATCACAAGAAGCGACTCAATCCAAAAATACTTTCAAGTACAAATATTTACATCCAAAAGAGTAAATAATTGGAAATAAAGATAATCCTCTAAGGACAAGATCTTCATTTAGAGAAGAACACTCAATTTTAGGACTTATCTCCATGATTTAACCTACTTCTGCTAATGAAGCCTTGTTTGATGATGGCTAGATTGTAGGAATGCAAGAAGAGCTAAACCAGTTTCAAAGGAATGATGTTTGAGATCTGGTACCTAAACATCATCAGAAGAACATCATTGGAACAAAATGGGTATTCAGAAAGCAAGGAGAAGTGGCAAGAAATAAAGCTAGACTTGTAGCTCAAGGCTCAGTCAGCAAAAATGTATTTATTTTTCTGAAACCTTGGCACATGTTACAAAGTTAGAGGAAATCAAATTACTTCTCTCTTATGCTATTAATCATATCATCATTTTATACCAAATTGATGTGAAGAGTGCATTTTTAAATGGTGTCATTTATGAAGAAGTGTATGTCAAACAACCACCTGGGTTTGAGGATTCAGTTCACCCAGATCATGTTTTCAAACTTATGAAATCACTCTATAGCCTCAATAAATCTCCCAGAGCTTAGATTGAGAGACTGGGTAATTTTATATTTGAAAAATGTTTTTGAAAAAGGGAAATTTGACACTAAACTATTCAGAAAGACTTTGAAAATTGACATCTTAATTGTTCAAGTGTATGTTTATGATATTGTTTTTGGTTCTTCTAATGCTACTATTTGAAAAGCATTTTCTAAGTCAATGCAGGCTGAGTTTGAAATGAGTTTTATGGGAGAGCTAAAAGTTTTCCTAGGAATTCAAATCAACCAATGCAAGGATGAAGTCTATGTTCATCAGTCAAAATATACAAATGAGCTTCTGAAGAAATTCAAGCTAGAAGACTATAAGATCATGACTACTTCAATGCGTCCAACATGCAATCTCGACAAAGAATAAAGTAGGTCCAAAGTGTGTCATAAGTTGTACAGAGGTATGATTGTTCTTTATTTTACATAACAACTTATATGCCAAATATTTTATTCAGCGTATATATGTTGCAAGATTCCATTCAGATTCTAGAGAAACTCACTTAACTGTTGTTAAGAGAATTTTTAGGTATCTGAAGGGAACTACTAATCTATGAGTACTTTATAAAAAATACCTAGATTATAAGCTAGTTGGATTCTGTAATGCTGACTATAGTGGGGATAGAATTGAGAGAAAATCCACAAGTGGAAAATGTCAATTCTTAGGTGAAAACCTAATATCATGGGCTTGTAAAAGATAAGCAACTATTACTTTATCTACAGCAGAAGCATAATACATCTCAGCTGCTAAGTGTTGCCCACAACTACTTTGGATGAAATATCATTTAGAAGATTATAAAATAAGTGGAAGCAGTATTCCAATTTTCTGTGATAATACTGTTGATATCTGTCTGACAAAAAAATCATGTTCAACATTCAAGAACCAATCACATTAAATTAAACGTCATTTTATTAGAGATTATGTTTAGAGAGGTATAATAGATAAATAATTCATTGATACTGATCATTAATGGGATGATATATTTACTAAAACTTTAGCTATTGAAAGATTTAATTTTATTAAAAATAATTTGAACATGCATTTTGTAAAAGAGTAGTGCTTTCTCCAGAGTGAGGGATCAGAGTCTGATGATGATCAGAAGTCATTGAGATCAGAGTCTATCTTAACCTCTGATGAATAGTAGCCTCTAAAACATCTCAGCCTCTGATGCTCATAATCTGATTATAAGCCTCTTATAGAATTTAAGTGGAAAACCATTATATCTTCCTTGTGACATCTGTCCCACTTAAATGGCACGTATTTGAAAAGTTTTCTATACTGGATGTTAGCTAATGGGTAATAACAGTTGGTAATGATGAAGTTGTTTTTAATATTGTGTCTCACGCCCATTCATTATCATTTTTTTTGTTTTAATCAAAACAAAAAACTCTTTTCACACACTTCTCACATTCCTCAACTCTCACTTTTTTTCTAAAGACTTCTCTATAAAACAACCTATTTTTCACAAAACCCTTTAAAACCCTAAAAACTCCATTTGCAATGGCATATACATCTTCTCGACAAGGTGTGTTAACTGTTGACTCTGGAAGGCGATTTTGTTTCAAGCCCAGTACGATGAATGTCAGAGAAAACAATCTTAAGCTGATTATGGAACAGATCGTGGATTTCAAATCTTTTGAAGTAAATGGGTATCCTATAAAAGAACACTTTGATGTTCACGGTTGGATGCATATCTTTGATATACTTAATAGTCCAACCTATCCCTATTTGGTTAAAGATTTATGGGTTAGGGCTGAGGAATATGATGAAATTGTTGCGTCTCTGGAAGAAAGAGGGAAGATTGCAGCAAATGAAGCGAATATAGGGACGTCTAGGGCAGAAATAGGTCTAAAAGAATTCAAATAAGTCGAAATCAGATTGATTGTAATGGGTGTTGATATTACCATCACTCAAAGGGATATTGTTAAACTAGTATGTGTTGCTAACGAAGGAAGATGTGTCTTGAACTTAAAAATGGAAGTAAATATTCAACTTTGATCAATTCTGACTTATTTGAAAAGTCTAATGACTTTGAAAGTTTCTGCCGCTCAGGATATGGAAGAAACATATGGTAATATTCTTTCTGTTACCGTTCTAGAAATATGAATATCATCAAGAAAAATGATGTGGTGAAGTCTGAAGCAAGCCTTTGCATCAGAAGTGGCAAAACTGATTACCTTGATGATTTTCCTTATATCACCAAAATGGATAATCCATAGGTGATCCTGAAGTATAACAAGCTGGCAAAAAAGCAAAATCGTGTCCTTCTGTCTCTTGATGAGATCCCAAATGCTTCTGAACATGTTTATAAACCTTCAAGAAAGAGGAAGCGGACTATTTCTGAAACTCAGAAGGAGGTTTAGAAGCCACCAAAGAAGAAGGCGTTTGCATCTATACAGAAGGATGTAAGGAAGTGGTCTATTCTACTATCTTAATACCTATCAATACTAAAAGTAGAGCCATATGGAAAACTCATCAGAATGAAACTTCATCTTCTGTTAAATCAGCTCTTGCAAAGAGAGTGAGGATGTTGATTCTTCTTGCATAAGTAGAAGAAGAAGAAGAAGAAGATGAAGAGAAGTATAATTCTCTTTTAATCAGGAAGATAAAAGAAATAAATAAGTTGGCTCAAGAACTGATGACGGAATCGGTTGTAGAAGGAGCCAGGCTTATATTATATGCTCTGAAGGATAAAACTTTGGAAAATCCTTCTGAAGTTGATGTTCTGATGGAGCAGGCTCTGCGAGTAGAGGCTACTACAAAAGCTATTTTGAAGGATGCAGAGGGAACTATTGATGCTATAGAATCTCAGGCTCATAAAGCGGCTATGGAAGAAAGCATCCCTATTGAGGCTACAGTTTTTGTAGAAGCTTCAGATGCTATAGAAACTGCAACCACATGTAAGATTTCTTATCCTATATCAGATAATATTTTAATTTCTTACGTTTCGCAACCTAAAACCAAAATACCAACCCATCATAATTTTCCAACTAAATCCTATGAACACAATCCATCACCATAACATGCATAGTTCTACCTTTAGGACCAATCATGTCTTCCCCAAAACCTTCTGATGATTCAGATTCTATCACAATATCTCAAATTCTAAGCATTTTCCATACATCATCTGTTTTAGATGTACTATCAAAGGACCTAGTGGTGAGTTCTCTTCAAAACATCTATCCGAAAATAACCATCTAGTGTGTATCTCTGAATCTGAACAACCTACCCCTAAACACCATCATTGAACCTGACCAACCCATAAACATTCCAGACGACTCTATAAAAACCATTTATCTTAAGTTCAAGCTCTGATTTTGATGAATTACACTTCAACCCTATAGATTTTACACCAAATCAAACTATAATCGTTGAAACCAAATATTTTGAACCTCAACCAAACCTTGCACGACAACAACCATAAATTGAAGCTCAAATAGAAGACCTAAACACACTTGGTCAAACTCAACTTCAACCCGAACCTAAATCTGAACAAGGTCTTCTAGACCAAACAAACATTGTTGACCTCGAACCTCATTCAAAACCCACATCTAAACCTCATACTGAACAAGAAATCTCTAACCCACAATCCCCTCAACTAGAAAACCAACCTCAAACAGAAGCCATACTGGACCAAACTACCTGAAACAGAATCTGACCCTCATCCTCAACCATCTGATACAGATTATGTGTCAGGTACTAACATAATACCCGTTTCTTATTCAGAAGAATTACCTCACCTATCCCCTCACCACTTCCACAAATATTCAATCTAAACCCTTCACCAAATATCCTAGCCCACATGGAAGAGTTTAGAATTTTTTTCTACGATATGATAAATGAACTGGTTATTAAGAGACTCAATACATCTGACTCAGTTGCTTATGCTAGTAAGTGGAATTCTTATAGAACCTCTGTGGACTCAGTTATACAAAACCTGAAGTCCATCACTTATGATACTGTTGCTTCTACTAGTCAGAATCAGGAGCAACTTGAGGAGAAGCTGGATGTACTGGATGATAAGCAAAACAAGATGAATAGTCAGCTACAGTCTGTGGTTGTCAAGCTAGATGCTATGGGTTCGGACATCAAATTCATCTTGGAGATAGTTTGCGTTGAGGCGCTTGGGGAAATGTTGAACTCCTTGATTAGCATTCAAAGTTTGATTGTTGCTCCATTTGAAATTTGGGTGATCTTTCTAACCAGGATTGTAGGTGTTGGTATAGGTATTATTCTTTTGAAATTTTTTGTATTGAACTTCCGCACTCTCAACCTCTACTGTACAATTACCATTTGCATGTACCTCTCCACAAAATCACACCAGAGTGTTTGAACTTGACTAACATTTGCTTGAGCTAGTTGGATCGCAACAAACTATTTAAAAAGTACCTCCATCTGAGCTAACAAGGTTGTGTTTTAATCAACTGCATGAATATCTTTTTGTTTCACCAATCGTTCACTTGAGTGATACTCATTTTGACTCATATTCTCTATCAATTTTTTAACTCCTTATCTATCTTTTCTCTTAATGTATGTTCAAATTAGGTGTCGAGAAGCATTCTCGTTTGTATTTTCATCCCATAAATAAAGTGTGTCATTTTTACATAGCACTCATATTATGATTAGGACACTAATACAGTAACAACTTAAATATTTCCTATGCATCAGATAGTGATTCAGACTGTTTATAATCAAAGTTGAAAATTATGGTTTTTCTCTCCACAAACTGAGCATTTGAGTAATACCTCTCTAGAAACTTGTCTTCCAGTTCTTTCCAGGTTTGAATAGTACCATTTGGGATGCATTATAGCCAATCTTCAATGAGACCTATCAAAGAAAAACCAAACAAATGTAATTTTACTTGAACGTCAATGATATCACCACTTGGCTTGAATATTGAGCATGTCTCATAGAATTTAGCGAGATGCTCTCAAGGATCTCTAATTTCTTGCCCGTCGAACTGGTTTTTCTTCAAACCTGAAAGTGCACAATTCTTAAAATCAAAAGTTACATGATTAACTTATTGGAATCCCAAAGATATATGTCCAACATGAGTCCTCCTACAATATTCCCCCAACGTTTATCGTATTGGAACAACCATCTCAACTTTTTTCTTTTAGTTCTACAGTAACTTTTAGTGCTTCTCATTTCGCTCCATGAATCGTGCATGTTTTTCTTTCGATTTTTGGGTCGATTGGTATTAATGTCTAATTTGAACCTCTCATAAACAAACAAACAATACCTTATTAGTATTGCACCAAACCAAATATAACAAAAATATAATAAAAATTGAAACTTTAAAATAAAAATTAATAATTAATAAATGACAAAACAAAACAAACAAAAATTAAATTCAAAATGTCGCACAATATTGCCTTGTTATCAACTACCCCAACAATGGCGCCAAAAACTTAATGGACTCAAACTAGCAAGTTTACCAGTCTCGTTAAAGTAATGAAATAATTTGTATCCACAGAGATTTCAAATTAAAAGAGGGAAATAATAGTGCAAATTAAACTAATTAATGGGGAGTTCGATTGCACTTTGGTACAAAAATAAGAACGATAAAATAAACGGTTTTAAGTTCGATGATGAAAGGAGATTACATGCTTTATATTGAATCTCCTAATTGTACATGTTGATGATCTGAGTATTAAAATAATTACAATTATGTTAAAATATCAGGGCGGATTAACAAGGCCATTGTACCTAATTCCTCGCGGTACAACTCACTAGTTTACCCAATAATTCCCTAATTCCTGAGGTTAATTCAGAGTTAAACTAGATGTTTTAAGTTTGTTAATTCAACAACCACAACTTATAATTACATATTCATACTTAATTATTAAGTTTAATAATTGTCCTATATTGGATTTGTAGACTTACGGTCAATAATTCCTACTCATCTGATATCGATTTGTGTGCTCGATAATAAACAAAAAGCATTAAGATCAAGAAAAAAGCATTATAAGTTCATAAGAATTTCCCATCTAAATATATTTAAAATAAGCTCTCCAATTACTCCAATGCTCACAAAATCGTGCTCCCAAAAGCTCATATTCGTCACTTTTTATCTCTAACTCAGAACTTCTAAAAAGCTCCCCAAATTCTTTATTTAAAGTTAAAAAATGGGTAACAATTTTAAGTCTGATCGCGCTCGCGTTGGTATTTATCACGGTCGCGATGTGACATTATTGCGCCCATAATGTTAGCATCGCAGCCACTAGAATTCCAGAAGAAAATTGCCTTCTTTTCTTCCTATTTCCTCCAGAATTTTTCTAACTCCAATTTTCTCACACTTTCACAATTTATTTCAATTCTCTCACATAATTGCTTGGTTTTTTTTCTCATTGTACCACCGATTACCTAGAGATTTTTTTGCCAATTTTATGTAATTACCGAGTGTCATATTTATCGTTGTTGTTGTTGTTGTCCTTGTTATTGTCGTTGTTCTTGTTATTGTAGTTATTGTTGTTGTTGTTATTGTTGTTGACGTTGTTTTTGTTGACATTGTTACTGCCATTGTTTTTGTCATTGTTATTATCTTCGTTGTTGTTATTATTGTTGTTGTCATTGTTATTTTCGTTGTTGTTGTCTTTGTTATTGTCCTTGAAGTTGTTGTTTTTTTCTCGTTGTTGTTATCATTGATATGGTCGTTGTTGTAGTCGTTGTTGTTAGAGCAAGAGTTGTCTCTGCAAGTCATCTCTATGTTTTGATGATAACAATGGTATTTTTGAAAGAACCATTTTATGTTCTAATGTGTGTTGTATGCATATCATAATCATAGAAGATATCAGATCCAACAAGCGCCAGCCAGACGTGCGTAATTGATTATATGCGAAGTTACTATGTGTGACACAAGTCGCAAGAAGCAAGTATGCTTCTGTATCTGATCATAATCAGTCAGATCCAAGGATGCCGATATTGCTGTTGTAATGCTCTTGTGATGCTCTCTGAAAGTTGTTGTGATTTTGAAGATAGTGAAGCTTCTGAAGAGATAATCTTCTAGAGAATCGAAGTGCTGAAGATTCCAATGACTTGAGGTTCTGAAGGATGAAGGCTCTGAAGACCAAGTGCAGAAAGACTCTGAAGACTGAAGTGTTCTGATCGGTAAAATAGCAAGTGCACTATTTTATCGATGTGGTAGTAAATGGGGAAAAACCCCAGTGTCGATCTCTTGAGGACTGTGCAGCGAATTAAGTCTTTTTCAAACTAATTTTAATTAAACAAAAGTGTTGGCCGATAGTTTGTTTTGAGCAAAAAAGATAGAGGACATAAAAATATAAATAAAATAACGAAAGTTTCACAATTATGAGGATAATGCCAGGGACGGTGTATAATTAGCAAAGCAATGACTTTTCGAATTCTAACTCTGAAGAGACATGTCTCAAAACTTATCTTTCCTATGTCCAAATTATTTTTCCAAAATTCCTTTAAAGAAAAACTTTTGGTATTCTTCCTTGACCCTAATTCCTCAATGGCCAAGGAAGAATATCAAGCAATAGTTCTGACATAAAAGGTTTTCACAGGGTATTATAATTCCTTAGTAATATCTACTGCGATAAAAATCATGCAACAAGATTAGGGTGGTTGGTCAGACCAAACCCTAACTACGATTAATTACCAATTTTTCCAAATGGATAAAGCATTAAGGACGTTGCACAAAATAAAGATAACGATTTAAACACACAATCATAGATTAGAAATTCAAAGAGTCATTACAAATATGCAAATTAGGGACACCCCCTGGCATTGGGGGGTTTAGCCTCTCATGTTCATGACAGAAATAAAAATTACAGATAAATAAGAGGAAGACATTACAATAAGATTGGGATCACTTGGATCGTCAATTGCTTCCGCTCTTGATCGATCCTTGTTCTCTAATAATCTCCACTCTCACCAAACGTAAAATTTTCAAAATCCAAAAACTCCCTCTTTTTCAGCCACCAAGCGTCTAATGTATCAGATCCACATTTAAACCGCGAAATGCCTAAACAACCCTCCGAGATAGCAACCGTCAGCATAAAATAAAATAATATAATTTCACTCCCAGGAGCACTGACACGGGCCGTGTCAGGTGACACGGGTGGCCGTGTCAGGCTGTTGACTCTTGGATCCACACGCTCCTCCTTCAGGGGTCCTGACACGGGCCGTGTCCTGTGACACGGGCCCCCGTGTCAGGCTTCTGACTTGTCTCTTTTTTTTGCTTCAAACGTCTTCCATCCATAAGCCTCCTGACACGGGCTGTGTCAGGTGACACGGGCACCCGTGTCAGGCTTCTGATGTCCATTTTCTCAGCAATTTTTTGTATTCGGAACGGCTTCGCACGGATGTCAGATCACCAGCTTATCGCGATCCTGAAAAACACACTACAAACAACCAAATTAAAAGCACCAACGGCATAAAATGATAAAAACATTAAAACATGACTTGCTTTACGAAACATGAAAATAAAGATGAAAACACAATCAAAAGACTCGAAAGCGGAAGAAAACATTAGAAACGAACGACACAAACAGTTTGAAATACACGACTGAAACCCACTGATCAAACTCCCCCGAACTTGAACTTTTGCTTGACCTCAAGCAAAAAGCTTGCATAAATACATAAAGTAACAATTAACTGTCTCAGAACTTGCGAGTTGAAGTGAGGATACTCATACGTGAGTTTTTCGTTCCAAGTCACCCGACGAGTACTTTCAGTACTTCTCTCTCTATAAAGGTATCACACAAACACTAAACCGCGGTAACACCACGGACCTCAATCTCCTTTTCGGTAACCTCTCCGACTATGATTTGGGCTTAAGTCTTATCTTTCAATTTTCCACCCTTTTCATTCGGACAATCACTTTAAGGCTTTTATGATTTTTCCTCGCATGCATAAGATTGATCAACATTTTTTTTTATTGGCACCATTATTTTGTTTGTCCACTTAGGGATGGCTTTTAGGTTCAACCGCCGTTAGGCTAAATAACCGGGTGAGGGTTACCCAACTTAGAAGGATCGATCGTCTAATTGCCTTTATTCACTTTTTTTTCGGTGCCTTTTCTCAAAATTTTTTTTTTCGATCAACCTTGCACACACAATTCGTATAGATTAAGCTCGACTGTCAATAGAAACTATTGAGGGAGTACTTCTCAGATCAAAGTACCATGGCACAAATCTACATGTCGGACTCGTTCCTTACTCAGAAAGCTCAGTGTGTTTGTGTTATACCTCAACTTCAAGATTTTTCCAATTTCCTCATCAGTCTTCTTTTCACTCAAACCCTATATACTTCCTCCTCACTCACTCGCGTAAACAGAACGCTCAACAATTTCAGCATTATTTTTCTCAGTTCAGTTCAGGGGTGTTTTCACAAAAGACTTCAACCACAATTTCAAACAAACAACCAAAAACAACTACGGACTCAAATAGAACTGACAAAAATAAATAAATAAAAAAAAACAGAACAAAACACATAAATAAATATCCCCCCACACCTGAACTTAACAGTGTCCTCACTGTTGAAGAACTAGTGCAGAAGGGGACTCACAGAGCTCACTGATGCGGAGGTTTGTCTTGCAGCCTCATCTGCTACATCCATTCGTGCATTTCCCCAATCATTTCCCCTTGACGGGTTTGTTCAGCTCCTTGTCTGGCTTGCTCTTCCTTCTGACGGTTTTGCTCTCCCCTAATTTCGCCTATCTCAGTGCGCAACCAGTTCCAGTGGTCATGTGCCATAGAAAATGAGTTAGCACTCGAACCACTGGTGAACGGAGGAACCGTCTGATGGGGTTCCGGTTCAGTCTGGAAATCTTCCTGGTCTTGGTTACCTGCATCAAAAGCATCGTCATCCTGCTCATCCACGATATCGAGGGCGGCATCACCATAACACCAATTATTCGTATCATGAATCCCACAGCGGTGGGGGTTAGGCAAGGTCATAATATATTTACCTGAACACATTAATGCATAAGAATTATCATAAAGAGTAATCATACCTTGCTGGACCAAGGAGTTCATGTCCAGACGGGATATACCTGTGACCGGTGTTTCCTCTAATCTTCTCTGGTCGTACCCCAGATGTTCAGCAATTTGGGTAATCATACCCCCAACCGAGATACCACCAGATGCTGCTCTACCAACTCGACCCAAGTAACCAGCTGCGAAAGCTGCCACACTTGCTTGAGTTTTATTTGCCATTGCATGGAGGAAGAATAACTCCTTTTGAGTTGCCACCCCTGTACTATCACCCCTACCAAACAGAGTGTAGGCCAGGCACTTCTGCGCATATATGAAACAAGGATTTTGAATTCCTGAGGCTTTAGCTCCCTTGGCTATATACTCCGTGTGACCAGTAATAGCCATCCAAAAGGTGCGTGCATCAAATTCCTCCGGTACAAAACCGGGGCCCATAATTGGGAGCTTCAAAATGCTTCCAATATCCTCTACAGTCAGCTCATGATCATTATCATACAACCTGAAACTCATGGTACCAAAAAAATAATAAGTAGTACCTGTCCACTTCTTTCTTAACTTAAATTCAACGGTACTAAAAAATTCTAAAGTTATACGCTCATAAGTGGGCGCTTCACATTGCACAAATTCAAGCATACCTAGAGTGTGGAACATACGTCCTACCTCAACAAACAGTCCTAACTGCGATAAAGTGTCGGGACAGAGATACCTGGTCGGGGTAATTTTTCGCTTAATATGATATCCATACCGCTTTTCATGCTCCTCCGAATCGAAGAGAATGCCATAAGTATTTGGTCTCCGTATGGTGCGCTTCCGTGGGCGCGATGCCTCTGCAGCCGGCTGCTTACCTTTGTCGGTTTGCTTAGGGGGCATTTTCGTCACCTGAAAATTTCACAAAACTAAAATAGAGATTATTGCAAAAATAAAACCGTAGAAGTGTAGAGGAAGGTGAGACGAGCGCTTTTCGTGAAGGGAGTGGGATGTTTTGATGAGTGGGTGTTGATGAAATTGAAGGTTTTATGAGAGGAGGGTTATGGAGGTTTTGGGTTTTTTTTTTAGAGATGAAGAGATGAGGAAGATGATATGATAAGGTAAAAGAGAATAAAGTGTGGTAATTGAGAAATAAAGGGTGGTTAATGGGGTTAAAATTGCGGGCCCCACCAGATTAAATGTTGGGCAAAATAAATGAAAAAAAATGCAACGTTAAAAAATTAAAAAAAAACTCTAACCCATGCCCCTGACACGGGCCGTGTCCCGTGACACGGGCGGCCGTGTCAGGGCTCTGCCTCTTCCTCAAAAGGGGATTTAAAATGCTAAGATCCCAGGTTGCCTGACACGGGCCATGTCCCGTGACACGGGCGGCCGTGTCAGGTATCTGACTTTCCTTTAAATTCTTCCAAAACGCACACAGCCCCAGTTATCCTGACACGGGCCGTGTCCCGTGACACGGGCGGCTGTGTCAGGGCACTGTAAACCTTCAAAATTCATATCCTTTGGGGTTTTTGCCCCGTTTTTCGAACCTTCCTCGCCTCCGGCTAGCTCAGTGAATAAGATGAAATAAAATCCTGCAAAATAAAATAAAAAGAAAATGGTAAGCAATAAACACCGTGGGTTGCCTCCCACGCAGCACTGCGTTTAACGTCGCCTGGCTCGACGGTCGTCCGTCTTATCCTGCAAGACGAACAAGATCCACTTGTCCAGATGGTTTACCTTGGAAATAGGGCTTTAACCTCTGCCCATTCACTTTAAAAATATCTCCATTAGCTTGATTCTTAATCTCAACCGCTCCGTGTGGGAATACCTTATGAACCACAAACGGTCCCGACCATTTAGACCGCAACTTCCCAGGGAATAACTTCAAGTGGGAATTGTACAGAAGGACCAGTTGTCCTTCCCAAAACTCTTTTCTCTCGATCTTCCTATCATGCCACTTCTTTGTTTGTTCCTTGTACACTTTGGCATTTTCGTATGCACTATTTCGAAACTCTTCCAATTCATGCAGCTGAAGAATTCTTGAATTTCCTGCTAGTGATAGATCCATATTCAAGAATTTGGTTGCCCAAAATGCTTTGTGTTCCAGCTCTAACGGCAAGTGGCATGCTTTTCCGTAGACAAGTTAATATGGCGACATACCGATTGGCGTTTTGAAAGCCGTTCGATAAGCCCATAATGCATCATCCAACTTAATCGCCCAATCCTTCCGTGATGAACTCACAGTTTTCTCTAAAATCTTCTTGAGCTGCCTATTAGATACCTCTACCTGACCACTTGTTTGAGGGTGGTAAGGAGTGGCTAGCCGATGCTTCACGTTGTACTTCTGAAGGAGTCTCTCCATGAGGTGATTTAGGAAATGAGTTCCTTCATCACTTATCAGCGCTCTTGGTACTCCAAACCTTGCGAATATATTCTCTTTTAAAAATTTAACCACCACCTTCGCATCATTGGTAGGTAAAGCTACATCTTCAACCCATTTTGAGACATAGTCCACAACAACCAAAATGTAGTTTTTTCCAAAGGATGGTGGGAACGGACCCATGAAGTCAATTCCCCAAACGTCAAACAGTTCAACCTCTAACATGAAATTCTGAGGCATCTGATTCCTCTTCGATATGTTCCCAGTTCTGTGAGACTTATCACATTCTTTCACCATTTCCTGGGCGTCTTTGAATAATGAGGGCCAGTATAA
The DNA here is from genome assembly GCA_022829125.1 of Lathyrus tuberosus. Taxonomy (NCBI): domain Eukaryota; kingdom Viridiplantae; phylum Streptophyta; class Magnoliopsida; order Fabales; family Fabaceae; genus Lathyrus; species Lathyrus tuberosus. Next base: position 487,055 of record JALAZF010000196.1, on the reverse strand, counting down.
ACCTGATTGCAAGACTTTGGATGCGGTTCGATCACCACTGAAATGTCCCCCATATTCAGAATCATTACATGCTTTCAACACATCCTTTTGTTCCTCTTCAGGCACACATCGCCGTATCAATCCATCCACTCCTCTCTTGTACAAGTAAGGATCGTCCCATAAATAAAACATGCAATCATGAATAAAATTTTTCTTACGGTTAGAATCAAAATCATCTGGTATGATACCACCCACCAGATATTTTGCATAGTCAGCAAACCAAGGCACTCTAATAACAGCTAGGATGTGTTCATCAGTAAACTCATCCTTTATTGGACGCCGATCCTCAGTTTCCTCAATTGGTGACATCCGAGAAAGGTGATCAGCAACAGTATTCTTACATCCTCTTTTGTCACGAATTTCCACATCGAACTCTTGGAGGAGTAGAATCCACCTCAGGAGCCTGGGCTTAGAATCCTGCTTAGCAAAAAGATACTTCAAAGCAGCGTGGTCAGTATAAATAATCACTTTTGAACCCAACAGATATTGCCTGAATTTATCGAAAGCGTACACCACAGCTAACAACTCATTCTCGATAGTTGCATAATTCATCTGTGCAGGGTTCAAAATGTGACTAGCATAATAAATAACATGAAAAAGCTTATCTCTCCGCTGTCCAAGCACAACCCCCACTGCAATGTCGCTCGCATCGCACATGATCTCAAACGGTAGAGACCAATCCGGGGCAATAACAATGGATGCCGATACTAGTTTATTTTTCAGTGCCTCAAATGCATCGGCGCACTCTTTATCAAACACAAAAGCCTTGTCTTTAACCAAAAGAGTAGTTAAAGGCTTGGCTATCTTGGAGAAGTCTCTTATAAACCGGCGGTAGAAACCCACATGTCCTAAGAAGCTTCTTATACCTTTTTCGTTCACCGGAGGTGGCAACTTAGAAATCACCTCCACTTTCGCCTTGTCGACTTCGATCCCCTTGTGGGAGATCTTGTGGCCTAGAACAATGCCTTCTTTAACCATAAAATGGCATTTCTCCCAATTGAGAATTAAATTGCTTTCCTGGCATCTTTTCAAAACAAGAGAAAGGTTAGTCAAACAAATATCAAAAGATGAGCCAAATACTGAAAAATCGTCCATGAAGACCTCCATATGCTTCTCAAGCATGTCAGCAAAAATGGAAGTCATGCACCTCTGGAAAGTGGCCGGCGCATTACATAACCCGAATGGAATTCTTCTATAGGCAAAGATTCCATAAGGGCATGTGAAGGCTGTCTTCTCTTGATCTTCAGGTGCAACCGCAATTTGGTTGTACCCGGAATACCCATCCAAGAAACAGTAAAACTCATGACCAGCTAGTCTCTCTAACATTTGATCAATAAAAGGCAATGGGAAGTGATCTTTTCTTGTGGCTAAGTTTAGCCTTCGATAGTCAATGCACACATGTTATCCCGTCACCGTCCTCGTAGGGATCAACTCATTGTTCCCATTAGTAATCACGGTGGTTCCCCCTTTCTTCGGTACCACATGCACCGAACTCACCCATGAGCTATCGGATATGGGGTAGATGAGCCCCGCATCAAGCAATTTAACAACTTCTTATCTAACTACCTCTTTCATGGCCGGGTTGAGTCTTCTTTGAGGTTGGACCACTGGCTTATGATCATTTTCCATAAGGATTTTATGCATGCACACCGTTGGACTTATACCTTTCAAATCTTCAATCTTCCACCCAATAGCACCCTTGTACAATTTCAGAACTTCAATCAACTTTTCTTCTTGGATACCTTTTAAGTTCGAGCTTATAATGGCGGGACAATTTCCGTCGGTGTCGAGGAAGACATATTTGAGATTTTTCGGAAGTTGTTTCAATTCCGTGCCCTTTTTTGTCTCTACACTTTCTTCCACCAATATCGGTTGTCTTAAATCCTCCCACCGGTGTGGTCGGACTCCCTTCTAAGGAGGTTGTGATTCCATCATAGCTAACACTTCCGATTCACCCTCTTCAACTTCTTCATCGTCTTCAAAGATGGACATTCGCAACACTTTCTCTAAAGGTGATTGAGAAATAGTGTCAAAGTGATCAACTTCCACCATTTGATTTATAACTTGGATGTTGCTACTTGTACCAACACCTTCTTTGTGTCTCATGGTGTCTCTCACATCAATTTTTAATTCTTCGTCATACACCTTCAATGTCAAAGTTCCCCCCTCCATATTAATCAACACTCTTCCAGTTTCCAAAAACGGTCTTCCAAGAATAAGAGGGATCTCTTCATCTTCCGGCATTTCTAGAATGACAAAGTCCACAGGAAACACAAATTTGTCAACTTTCACAAGAACATCTTGGACTACCCCATAAGGTCGCTTCACCGAGTGATCCGCAAACTGAAGTGTCATTCGTGTGTCTTGAACTTTACCTATACCTAACTTTTTGTAGATGGATAGAGGCATGAGGCTTATGCTTTCCCCTAAGTCAATAAGATCTCTCTTGAATAATCGGTCTCCAATTGTGCACGGAATGGTGACCGCTCCTCGGTCTTTCTTTTTCACCGGAATCTTGAGTCCCTGCAAAATAGCACTACAAGTTTCTGTTAGAATAATTGGTTCCGTATCGGTGGTCCTCTTCTTTGATATGATATCCTTCATAAACTTAGCATAAGTAGGCATTTGCTCCATTGCCTCCAAGAATGGGATGTTCAACTCAAGCTTTTTGAACATCTCAAGGAACTTCTCAAAATTCTTCTCTTGCTGCCCCTTTTTCTTGTTTCTTTGGGGATAGGGGAGCTTGATAACCGGTTTTGAATCCGCCGCTGTTTCCTTGACAACCGGCTTTGGCACCACCAATTCTTCTTCAACCACCTCATTTTCTTTGATTTCCAACTCTACTTCAAGCATTTGGTCATCCAATTCAGAATTTTTCTCAACCTCTTTGGATTTCCCTCTTCGCGTGGTGACTGCATTAACTTTATGGTTCTCTTTGGGGTTAGTCACGGTTGCGCTCGGAAGGGCTCCCGACGTTTGAGTAATTGCAAGATGTTGGCCAATTTGACTCATTTGCACTTCAAGATTCTTAATTGAGGCTCCGGTATTCCTTAGGTTGCTTCTTGTTTCTTCTTGGAATTGGGAACTTTGAGCGGCCATCTTTTCAATGGCAATTTCCCAATCCGCCTTCCTTGGACCCTGTGGTTGGTATTGTTGCTGAGGTTGTTGGTATGGTTATTGTTGCAGACGATATTGTTGTTGCGGTGGCTGGTACAGTTGGATCTGAGGTTGGAAAGCTTGTTGTCCTTGAACTGGTTTCTGAACGTTTCCTTGCTGATCTTTCTATGAGAAATTTGGGTGATTTTTCCAACCCGAATTATATGTGTTGGCATATGGATTATTCTGCCTCAACATATTAATCTGTTCAACCTGTTCTTGAGTTGCTACACAATGCATCGCAAAGTGCGGTCCACCACATATTTCACAAATTACAGCTTGAACTGGTTCAACCTGTGCCACTGTCTGAGTTCCAATATTCATCTTCTTTAACCTTCTCTCTACCTTGGCAGAAATTTGATCCTCCATTTTAGCAACCTGGTCCGTCAGCTTCAAATCAATCTTCCCCTCTGGTTGATTCACAGTTCGATCGTACAACTCGATATGCTCATTAGCGGCAATTGCTTCTATGATCCTTTTGATACCAGTGGTTGTTGAGAAATTAGTTGAGCCACCAACAGCAGTATCTATAAGCTGTTTTGTTTTGAGTCGTAAACCATTCACAAAATTTTGCATCTGCTCGGTAGCATCCATGTTATGAGTTGGACATGCTGTCAGACACCTTTTAAACCTCTTATATGCATCTCCAAGAGACTCCCCTTCTTTTTGTTTGAAATTAACAATGTCGTATCTTTTTCGAATGAACACTGAAGCAGGAAAATACTCGTTGAGGAATGCGGTTTCCATTTCTTGCCAAGTTGTGATACTCCCAGCTGGAAGTGAGTAGAACCACTCTTCAGCATCATCAGTCAGTGTGAACGGAAACATAACAAGTCTCTTGGCCTCTTTTGAATGACCTTCTATCTTCAAAGATGTTGTGGTAGTAAGGAATCTCTGTAAATGCTTATTTGCATCTTCGTTGATTCTTCCAGAGAAAGGCTTGCTCTCCAACTGGCGAATAGTGGATGGATGCAACTGAAAGTGTGCCACATTCACCGGTTGATTTACAATGGTCATCCGATTTGGTTGAGCATTTACCCCTCCATAGTCTCCCAACAATCTCTCTACAGGAGGTTGATTACCTGCCATGTTACCAAATTCCTGATTTGTCTCCCAGTCAGAGTCAGAGTCGCTGTGCTCAAAATGCACAGATACTTTGTCTTCCGTTTCCTGATTCAGAACACTAGGACTTGCACTTGAAGCCGCCAGTCTTTCAATTCTTGCCTTGCGGCGTCTCTCGTGCAATGCTCTTTCTGGTTCTGTGTCAAAGGAAAATTTAGCTGAGGTCTGACCTCGCATAAACAGTTAGACAAGAGTTAGAACGGATAACAAAATTGCAATAATAAAAATTAAAATAACAGAAAAATAAAATAAAATTTTGGTTGCAGAGCAACAAAATTTCAATTAAAATAAGGAAAAGGACTAAAATCTTTGGCAGTCCCCGGCAACGGCGCCAAAAACTTGATCGGTAAAACAGCAAGTGTACTATTTTATCGATGTAGTAGTAAATGGGGAAAAACCCCAGTGTCGATCTCTTGAGGACTGCGCAACGAATTAAGTCTTTTTCAAACTAATTTTAATTAAACAAAAGCGTTGGTCGATAGTTTGTTTTGAGCAAAAAAGATAGAGGACATAAAAATATAAATAAAATAACGAAAGTTTCACAATTATGAGGATAATGCCAGGGACGGTGTATAATTAGCAAAGCAATGACTTTTCGAATTCTAACTCTGAAGAGACATGTCTCAAACCTTATCTTTTCTATGTCCAAATTATTTTTCCAAAATTCCTTTAAAGAAAAACTTTTGGTATTCTTCCTTGACCCTAATTCCTCAATGGCCAAGGAAGAATATCAAGCAATAGTTCTGACATAAAAAGGTTTTCACAGGGTATTATAATTCCTTAGTAATATCTACTGCGATAAAAATCATGCAACAAGATTAGGGTGGTTGGTCAGACCAAACCCTAACTACGATCAATTACCAAATTTTCCTAATGGATAAAGCATTAAGGACGTTGCACAAAATAAAGATAACGATTTAAACACACAATCATAGATTAGAAATTCAAAGAGTCATTACAAATATGCAAATTAGGGACACCCCCTGGCATTGGGGGGTTTAGCCTCTCATGTTCATGACAGAAATAAAAATTACAGATAAATAAGAGGAAGACATTACAATAAGATTGGGATCGCTTGGATCGTCAATTGCTTCCGCTCTTGATCGATCCTTGTTCTCCGATAATCTCCACTCTCACCAAACGTAAAATTTTCAAAATCCAAAAACTCCCTCTTTTTCAGCCACCAAGCGTCTAATGTATCAGATCCACATTTAAACCGCGAAATGGCTAAACTGCCCTCCGAGATAGCAACCGTCAGCATAAAATAAAATAATACAATTTCACTCCCAGGAGCCCTGACACGGGCCGTGTCAGGTGACACGGGTGGCCGTGTCAGGCTGTTGACTCTTGGATCCACACGCTCCTCCTTCAGGTGTCCTGACACGGGCCGTGTCCTGTGACACGGGCCCCCGTGTCAGGCTTCTGACTTGTCTCTTTTTTTTGCTTCAAACGTCTTCCATCCATAAGCCTCCTGACACGGGCCGTGTCAGGTGACACGGGCACCCGTGTCAGGCTTCTGATGTCCATTTTCTCAGCAATTTTTTGTATCCGGAACGGCTTCGCACAGATGTCAGATCACCAGCTTATCGCGATCCTGAAAAACACACTACAAACAACCAAATTAAAAGCACCAATGACATAAAATGATAAAAACATTAAAACATGACTAGCTTAACGAAACATGAAAATAAATATGAAAACACAATCAAAAGACTCAAAAGCGGAAGAAAACATTAGAAACGAACGACACAAACAGTTTAAAATACACGACTGAAACCCACTGACCATGTTCTGAAGATTATGGTTCTAAAGGACAAGTGCTGAAGTTCTGAAGATAGATTCCTAATGGAAAAGTTCTGAAGACGGAAGATTTGAAAGATCTGAAGACCCAGTTACAAAGTCTCAACTCATGCTTCAATTAATTACCATCAGAAGCCTCTAAAGATTTAAAGACAAATGTTACCGTTAGCAATGACTGTACAACGTTCTAAAAGACCTATCCCTTCACTTCTACAGGAAAAAGAAGATATGGCAGTACAACTGTAATCATTGCATAACGACTCTTTTCAAACAACCAACAGCTCTCTAACGGCTATATTTTACTTGGCTATTTAAAGGAAACCATTATGCGCTTCTGAAGGTGTCGATGTGATGATAGTCGCAACGATCAGTTATCGTTGTTAAACTAAACATTCAAAGCTATCACCATTAACACACGACCATTGTTGTTGAAGTTCAAAGATCATCATTCAACACAACAACAATCAATTAGAACAGAAGCTATTGATGAAGAAGACAACATTGTAAATCAGTCAAGTCATCAACCATCTTCGTCTGAGCTACACTGAAGATCTGAAGCAAGGAGTTGTTGCTCAAAGCTTGCTCAACCAAGAAGACGAAGAAGAAGAAGATCTACAAGATGTCATCAACTGTCAAATCAACATACATCTTGGTAGTTTCTGAAGAAAGCAAGGAGTCGTTGCTCATATCTTGCTCGAACACTTGTGTGTTCTTTTGTACTTAAATTTAAGAGTTATCTGCTTATTAAGAAGCATCAATGTAATCTCCAAAACAACTAATTCTATGTGAATTAGGATTCCTCAAGTGATCAGTGTGATCGGAAACTTGAGAAGATAATGGCTTGGTGTCATTATGGAAATTCTGAAATATGGTCAATGATAGTTATATCTCAAAGAGGACCAATGTTGGGTCAGGCTCTTGTGAGGTCACTGATGGAACTCATTGAAAATCCTAGAAGAATGGTCAGTAAACGTTATATTCGTTAAGTCGAGTCCCTGAACATTTAGCTGTGAAATCCTGATAGTAGATATTGCAAGATTGGAACCTATTGGGTCAATGTTCGTTATATTCATTAAGTTGAATCCCTGAACGTTTCATTGTGTGTTAGTCACAGCTGCGGTTATGCAGGCTGTTAGTCACCGGCTGTTGCCCGTGCATCTGTAATCAGATTGGATTATAGTGGATTAAGACCTTATGTTCAAGGCGAAATCACCTTGGAAGGGTGGATTGGATTAGCTTGAGAGTTGCTCAGGTGAACCAGGATATATTGTGTGTTCTTTACTCATGTTATGCTTTAAGTCATTGTTTATGTTTCTGTATTATCTATCAGAACCTTACATAAGCAAGTCAAAACCTTGCAACTTAACTCTGATAAGCTTCCGCACTGCAAGTTCTGAATCAAACATAATTTATTCAGACTTTTCTTGTTACTTATGCCTTATGCAGTACGAGATCTGAATGATGCACCTCGAGTCAGAGTCTCTCAACGAACTCTGATATTCTCTTAGCGCTTTAACGATAAGAGGCGAAAAGTTAATAAGAGTGGAAACACAATTCAAACCCCCTGTTTCTTGTGTCTTTCTCGCACCTTCAATTGGTATCAGAGCTCCGGTTCTGTTATTGATGGATATCAAACACTTAACAGTGTCAAAAAAAGATCTAGATGGGGTGTGTAGAAATACTCTGGGTGAGATTTTAATCCACTTACAATTTCTGTAATAGTTCAGAAGATAACTGTGTACAAAATTGTAATCAATTGGACTACTTGAGCAAGTCACTAATTCTAGAAGTTTTGCAGTTGTCAACAACTGAATCTTCCTCACTAAAGCCTTGAAGAAGATTGAAGAATCAGCTGATAAGATAGATTCACCAGAGAAGTAGTAATGGTTATCTTAGAAGATACGTTTGGATAAACAACGTATTTGCTCAAAATTGAATCATCAGAAAACAAGAAATCTTGTTTGCTGAAGATTAATTCTTTATGAGTTTCTGAGATGTTTTCAAGAAACGGATTAGTCCACCCTTGACTTTCTCATTTAGAGCTCATCAAGAATTTCTTCATGTAAGGAAGAAAAGATTGTTGTTCTATGATTCTGAACTTCAGAATTAAGTCTGTAGAAGAAACCTTGCAGAAAATGGAAGAATTTCCAGAAAGAGGAATTCTAGAGATTCATCAGGAATCTGATTAAGAACAATGTCTAAGATCCATCTCAGTTGAATCAATAGTTATTGGTCAGAATGCTTTCTGTTAATTCTCACAAAAAGTTCATGCTGCATAAACTCTGGAATAAAAAATTGCTTGATTAGATGCAACAACAGAAGTCATTTACTCGAAGCCAAAAATGATCTAAGTCAATGATGTTGCTCAGAATGAAGATATCAGCTGACATTCTTTTCAGATGCATATATGTTGTAAATCCTTTGATAGACTAAGACTAAACGAGTTAGATCATCATTGCAAGAACAAGATTATCATGCAAACTATGTCATGTGTTACACACATGCTTGATGATACTTGTCTCTGAACACGCTCTGCATCTGTTCAAGGAAACAAAGTCGGAAGATGTTTGAGATATTAACTAATTCTCTATAGTACATAACTTTTCAGAAGCTTATGTTTAAGCTAAAGAATTAGTGACCTTCTGATAATCAGTACCTCCACACTCTGAGGATTACCTTTAAAAATCAGATGAATACTCCTGAACAATAGAACGAAGTGGTCATCTAAAGAGAAAATTGATTCTAGTTCTCAGTCTAGAGATCCGAGTCAGAGGACAACATTGTTCTTCAATGACTGCTCACAATGTCAGATCACTCTGAAGAAAGCAGAAGCTAAAAGATGATGATCAGAAGCTCAGAGTCAGGATGGAAAACACTCAGATAAAGAATCTCTGCAAAAAGATTTCAAAATATCAAAGGTACGTTATTCTTCATTCATGATCATCCTTATTTTCTGAATTAAAACAGTAGCAATATTTTTAATCTCATCATAACCACTAACACATTAGGTCTCGTAAGATTTATTGAAAAAGATTCTCACGAATTTATGTTTCGACGAATAGTAAGAGTAAAATATGCAGTTATGATTATCTTGTGTCAGTCACTCCCGTTCGACTCATAAGTATGCATCTTTTCGTATCCTTATTTATGATGCGCTCTAACAACGTGTCTTGTCAAGCTGACCTCCATAGCTACTCATAGTTATTCTCGAAAATGATGAACCCTGCCTGTTCCAGTTCATTAAATAGCTCTTGATCCTAAGTCCTTCCCATCTCATTTCCTCTATTCAAAGAAGAATCACTCCTTAAACTATCTCATAGTTTAATTTCCTTCTCTCTCAAACAAAATCACTCCTGTCTAAAATGACTTCCTACAACATCAGAGGAGAAATTTCTGATCTCGAACTCCTGAAGGAATTTACTCTGAATGTAAACCTTCTTCCTCAACTCAACAAAACAAGTATTCTCTCTGGAATTGAATTTCAGAACTGGGTAAACTACTTCAACATGCTTGTTGGACCAGTCCTTCCTGCGCTTGTAACTGAGTTCAGGGCAAATGCTCGAGTACTAGAATATAACTATGGAAAAATGCTATTTTGTCTGTGGTTTCTGGTTGTCCGGTCTTGATCAACCCTACCATCATAGCTAAAGCCATTAGGTGTGTTGAAGATGGTGTGACTGTGGAAAGAAACATTAACAGTCATAGCTTCGAGAGGCATATGCATGTCATTTTTGAGACTGAAGGCCGTCCCACTCAACCATGTACCCTCACTCCCATTGCTAAAGATTGGTACAAGCTAATGGTAACTAATTTAAGACCAAGAGAAAGAGGAGCAGGATGGTTATCTGACAAAGAAAGATTATTTATTTTCTTCTTAGTGTCTAGGATCAAAATAAACCTACCCCAATCCATGTACAATTATCTAAAGAAAGAAATTAGTCTGTCTAGGGAAGACACAGTCTATCAAGTTCCCAACTGCAGAGTTATCTCCCATATACTTGATCTTCAAGGAATAGTTAGTCATTGCAGGAGAAATGGAATGACTGAGAATATCCTTCCCGAGTTCTGTCAATCCATGACATTTTTAGTCTAAGATAGGAAGTTAGTTTCTCTTAAGGTCACAGTTTATTCAAGGTTATTATCTGTCTATCCTTGTGTTTTAAACTCAATGTGTATGTTCCTGATCAATTAATGAAGTAATCCTAATTGTGAAATACCTATCCGCTTAAATGACTAATCCTATGTTCACGATGCACTTTATACATTGACTATAAATTGGAATAAAATAATTAAGTATTATAATCAATTACATGCATCTATCATTATTAGTAACACGAAAAGTCTTAGGATTATCTAGAAACCACAATACCTCCTTAGGTCATAATTGTGCGACGGTTACTATCGCCACTCATAAGATATCAGTTATGGTTCTTGATCGAATGAACTTCCCTCATTAAAGAAATTAATCATTAACTCTCTTTAACCTATCTAGGAAAGATCAACTGGTATCCTCTCAAATTCTCAAGATTTTACTCTCCTAATTACCCTATAAATAGGCTCAACCTTAAATCATTCGTCACAACCCTCATACCATCTAAATCTTGAGTAAAATCTGCCAAGTGTGTTTCACCTTCATCACTCTATGGCTTCCCTCTGTCAAATTGCTTCATGCCCCATCACCACAAATACACCAGTTGAAAACCTCATCGTCAAATCTGAAAAGATTGTGAACTTCAAAATTTTGAAAGCAAAGGGATGTGATGTTACTCACTCGATGGAAGCTCAAGGATGGAGTAACTATTTCAAGAGGTTGGAAGGACCAACCTATGGTTGTCTAGTTAAAAATTTCTGGATTCATGCTAATGCATGCACAAATGTCATTAATTCTTCGGTATTTAGGAGGCAAATCATCATATCTGAAAAGACAATTGCAGGTTTACTGATGCATGACAATAACGGAGTAAGAATCACTAAGGATCAACTGAATGGGGAAAGAGAGGCCAAGGTAATGGCTTCTATTTTCAAATAAGAAACTGTTGCGGAGAACCCAATTTTCTCAAATCTGAAGGATTCCCTACAAGTGTGGTTTAGAATCCTACAAGGAAGTGAGTTTCACCATCTTCCCTCAGATCAACTCAATGACACTAAAAAATATGTTCTATTCCTTCTTCTTAAAGGAATCAAGATGCATCTTCCTGTAATCCTCTTCAAACTTCTGAAGGAAGCTATAAGGAACTCTAGAACAGGTTCTGACACGGAAGTCAGACATGTTCCGTATGGAAGACTCATTTCTGATATTTTGGTGGAATCAGGAATAGTCGACGATATTTTGATCAACAAAGGAGAGTCAAGCAAGCTTCTTAAAAGCGCAGGAAATATTCTCAGATTTAAGAATCTAAAAACAAAAGATACCATTCTTGATGATACGTCACTAAGGGAATTGACGTTGGCCACAAGGGTTCCTGTTGAAGGATTTCCAAACTTCACAACACATAATCAGGTAGAAGTGGCAAACTATCTGCAACAATTCAAGGATGAAGAAATTGGTGTATGGATTGATATGAAGAACATTACAGATGTGCTTCAAGAACTCTCAGAATGAAAGAGAAAAGGAAAGAAGCAGAAAAGTGCTGATAATGAAGAACCCTCCTAAAAAAGATCAAGGACTGTCAATGATGCATTAATATCCTTCAAGGATAATGCCATCAACAAAATCCAAAGCTTAATAGATATATCCAGTTCCAGCATGGATCCCACGGAAATGGGAAATATCTGGACTGAATTCCATGGATGGATCTCAGAAGAAATTGTGAAGAACAAGAGGTTGGCAATCACACAAGCTGAAGACAAACAGCTGCATGCTTCAGAAACTAATGAGTCTGAAAGCTCGTCCTCAACCTCCTCCTTATCATTAGGCACCTCTTAGACTAACCCCTAGGAACCTACTTTTATTAGGTCTATGTTTTGATCGCTCTGAACTACTTAGGATTAATGATTAATCTATGTTTTTGCTATGAATGAAATATCTTTTGAATCTATTTTATGTTAGATTGTTCATTATCATATTGGCTATGTTCTAAATGCTTATATGATCAAACTTTTTGATGATGTCAAAAAGGGGGAGAATAGAAATATGATTTTGATAGAAATATGATTTTGATAGAATGCAAAACTCAAACAAGTAAATCAATGATATAAAATGCATTTATCACTAACGAATGGTTGATATTTAACCGAGGAACTCTGAACAAGTTCACTAGGTATTCTTAGAACAAGTTAAACTGAAAGAACTCTGATAAAAGTTCTTATGAACTGTTTGTTCATATGATCGAAGCTGTACACTTCGTGAACATGTGTTCAGAATTAGATTGACCCAGTACTGTTCAGAAGTTGAGAACTTTCTGAAAGTCAAAGTTATCATGATTCTCGTTTCATTTTCTTCAGAAGCTGTAAGTTGTCTAAGAATATGATATTCAGAACATAAGAATCAGAAGAAGGAAAGCTCTGAAAGCAGGCAAGACAAAGTCTACATCTCAATATGCTCTCAGAAGAACTAAGCAAATCACAAGTCAAAGACTGTCTGAAGATCTGGATTAAAGATCCAAGAAGAAGAAGTTCTGATTTTCACCAAGAATCCAATTGAGAAGAAAATGATTTGGTATCAGGCTAAATCTACACTTGGTAGTCAGACTTAGTATATAAAGATTGATATCAGACTCAGGCTATAGTGATATCAATCAGAGCTAAGCTGTGAAATATTTTCAAATACCTTCATTGGTATTAGTTTCAGCACACTAAGAGAATACCTTTTAGTTGGTATTAAACTCAACCTACGTTGATCAAGAATCAAGCTTTGATGAACCTATGAGTTGTGACAATAACAAAGTTCTGAGATAAAGGCCTGTGCTCAAAGTCAAACTCTAAAAAGTCATGATCTTATTGGTGAATTAAAATTAATATGAATTATGATTTTGAAGATCCCAATATCTGACTTATGGAAACTAAGGGGAGACTACCCAGAAGATTCAAATGTTAAAATCTATAATCTTCATAAAGTCTGAAACTCAGGGGGAGTTTCTTAAAGACAATGTATGTCTCTGATAAATAGCGAGGCTATGTTTTAGAAAAGAAGCGTTCCTTCTCAATGCTAAAATGTATCTGCTGAAAAGTAGAAAATGTTTCAGACGTCTCTGAAGATTATAAGCTCTGATACGACGTACAAAGGAACTAAGTTCTAAAGATCTGAAGACGGGAGTTCTGATGAACTAGTCCAGATGCTGAAGACTTTTGTCTCCTTAAAGACGAGATAGAGAAGTATTCCTTTTCTATTCTTTGTTCTAACAACTCAAATTGTTATTCTGTGAGTCTTTAGATCATATGAGATTCTACATGATCACAGATAAAATTTTGGGGATAACACATTCAGGGGGAGCTGTTGTTCCGGACTCTGAATATGTTTAGTTTTGGTGATTACCTTGTATAAAATGTTCAATCAAAATACTTGGTTTTGTCATCATAAAAAATGGGGAGATTGTTAGAGCAAGAGTTGTCTCTGTAAGTCATCTCTATGTTTTGATGATAACAATGGTATTTGTGAAAGAACCATTTTATGTTCTAATGTGTGTTATGTGCAGATCATAATCATAGAAGATATCAGACCCAACAAGCACCAGCCAGACGTGCGTAATTGATTATATGCGAAGTTACTATGTGTGACACAAGTCGCAAGAAGTAAGTATGCTTCTGTATCTGATCATAATTAGTCAGATCCAAGGATGTCGATATTGCTGTTGCAATGCTCTTGTGGATGCTCTCTGAAAGTGGTTGTGATTCTGAAGATAGCGAAGCTTCTGAAGAGATAATCTTCTAGAGAACCGAAGTGCTGAAGATTCCAATGACTTGAAGTTCTGAAGGCTGAAGGCTCTGAAGACCAAGTGCAGAAAGACTCTGAAGACTGAAATGTTCTGAAGATTATGGTTCTAAAGGACAAGTGCTAAAGTTCTGAAGACAGATTCCTAATGGACAAGTTCTGAAGACGGAAGACTTGAAAGATCTGAAAACCCAGTTACAAAGTCTCTACTCATGCTTCAATTAATTATCATCAGAAGCCTCTGAAGATTTGAAGACAAATGTTACCATTAGCAATGACTGTACACCGTTCTAAAAGACCTATCCCATCACTTCTACAGTAAAAAGAAGATATGGCAGTACAACTGTAATCATTGCATAACAACTCTTTTTAAACAGCCAACAACTCTCCAACGGCTATATTTTACTTGGTTATTTAAAGGAAATGAGTATGCGCTTCTAAAGGTGTTGATGTGATGATAGTCGCAACGATTAGTTATCGTTGTTAAACTAAACATTCAAAGCTATCACCATTAACACACGACCATTGTTGTTGAAGTTCAAAGATCACCATTCAACACAACAACAATCAATTGGAACAGAAGCTATTGATGAAGAAGACAACATTGCAAATCAGTCAAGTCATCAACCATCTTCGTCTGAGCTACATTGAAGATCTAAAGCAAGGAGTTGTTGCTCAAAGCTTGCTCAACCAAGAAGACGAAGAAGAAGAAGATCTATAAGATGTCATCAACTGTCAAATCAACATACATCTTGGTAGTTTCTGAAGAAAGCAAGGAGCCGTTGCTCATATCTTGCTCGAACACTTGTGTGTTCTTTTGTACTTAAATTTAGGAGTTATCTTCTTATTAAGAAGCATCAATGTAATCTCCAGAACAACTAATTCTACATGAATTAGGATTCCTCAAGTGATCAGTGTGATCAGAGACTTGAGAAGACAATGGCTTGGTGTCATTGTGGAAATCCTGAAATATGGTCAATGATAGTCATATCTCAAAGAGGACCAATGTTAGGTCAGGCTCTTGTGAGATCACTGATGGAACTCATTGAAAATCCTGGAAGAATGGTCAGTAAACATTATATTCGTTAATTCGAATCCCTGAACGTTTAGCTGTGAAATCCTGATAGTAGATCTTGCGAAATTGGAACCTATTAGGTCAATGTTCGTTATATTCATTAAGTTGAATCCCTGAACGTTTCGTTGTATGTTAGTCACAGTTGCGGTTGTGCAGGTTGTTAGTCACCGGCTGTTGCCCGTGCATCTGTAATCAGATTGGATTATAGTGGATTAAGACCTTGTGTTCAAGGCGAAATCACCTTGGAAGGGTGGACTGGATTAGCTTGAGAGTTGCTCAGGTGAACCAGCATATATCGTGTGTTCTTTACTCATATTATGCTTTAAGTCATTGTTTATGTTTCTGTATTATTTATCAGAACCTTACATAAGCAAGTAAGAACCTTGCAACTTAACTCTGATAAGCTTCTGCACTGCAAGTTCTGAATCAAACATAATTTATTTAGACTTTTCTTGTTACTTATGCCTTATGCAGTACAAGATCTGAATGATGCACCTCGAGTCAGAGTCTCTCAACGAACTCTGATATTCTCTTAGCGCTTCAACGATAAGAGGCGAAAAGTTTTTAAGAGTGAAAACACAATTCAAACCCCCCTTTCTTGAGTCTTTCTCGCACCTTCAGTTGTTGTTGTCCTTGTTGTTGTCTTTGTTGTTATCTATGTTGTTTTTGTTGTTCTCCGTGTTGTTGTTGTCCTTTTTGTTGTTATTGTTGTTATCGATGTTGTTGTCATTGTTTTTGTTATTGTTATTGTTTTTATGGTTGTTATTGTTGTCATTTTCAACGTCGTTATTGTTTCCATTGTCACTGTCGTCGTTGTCGTTGTTGTCATCGTCGTTTTCATTGTCGTTATCATTGTCATTATCTTTGTCCTTGTCATTATTGTAGTCGTGGTTATTGTTTTTGTTGTCGATGTCATTGTCATTATCTTTATGGTTGTGGTTGTCATTATCGTTGTCATTTTTATTGTCGTTGTTGTCATTTTTGTCATTGTTGTCATTGTCGTTGTTATTTTTGTTGTCATTGTCGTTGTCATTTTGTTTGTCATTTGTGTTGTCATTGTTGTCGTCATCGTTGTTGTTGTTGTTGTTGTTGTTGTTGTTTTCATTGTCGTTATCGCTATCGATGTTACTATCTTTTTCGATGTCGTTGTCGATGTTGTTGTCATTCTCGTTGTTGTTGTTATTGTTGTGGTTGTTGTTGTCGTTGTTGTTATCATTGTTATTGTTATTGTTATTGTTGTTAGTTTGGTTGTCGTCGTTGTTGTTATTGTTGTTGTCATTGTTGTTGTCTTTATTGTTTTCGTTGTTGTCATTGTTTTTGTCCTTGTTGTTGTCGTTGTTTTTCGTTGTTGTTTTTGTCATCGTTGTTGTCCTTGTTGTTGTAGTAGTAGTTGTTGTTCTTGTCATTGTTGTTGTCGTTGTCGTTGTCTTTGTTGTTGTTGTGGTTGTTGTTGTCATTGTTATTGTCATCATCGTTGTTGTTGTTATTGTTACTATTATTGTTGTCGTAGTTTTTGTCTTTGTTGTTGTTGTTATTGTTATTGTTGTTGTTGCCATTGTTATTGTTGTTCTTGTTCTTATGTTAGGAATATTTAATATTCTATATTGTAATGGAAATTTTCATTGTAATCAACCACTGGTGGAATTCCATCTGTGGTGAAAAGTGGACCAACCAACATTTCATCACAGTTAAAAGTTCCAACTGTAGTGAAATGTAGGGCATTATCTTGTTTTTTAATGTTACCATTAGCTCGTAATGAAAAGTAACGTATTTTCTATCACACCCTTTATTACCACAGACCACCAATTT
Source organism: Lathyrus tuberosus (assembly GCA_022829125.1). NCBI lineage: Eukaryota > Viridiplantae > Streptophyta > Magnoliopsida > Fabales > Fabaceae > Lathyrus > Lathyrus tuberosus. The sequence continues at coordinate 470,184 of JALAZF010000196.1, read as the reverse complement.
CTTAACTGTAGTAAAAAATACTTTTTGTAGTAGAATATTTAATTACTCTTTCTAAAACAAAAATCTTCAATAATGAAAAGTTGTATATCATATCCCAACAAAGGAAACTATAAATTAAATAGATTAAACTAAATTATTTAAATTTTTAACATAGAAAATATCCAACATTTTATAATTACTTCATCTAAAACATCTTAAATAATATTTAAAATAATATTATCTAAATTTATATTAGTTTTTTAAATAGAAATTATCACTTATCTAAATAGAAATTATCACTTATCTATTTATTTATATATTTGTCCATATATTTTTGAGAAAAAATATTAACATGTGAAATAATTTCACTCATTGATAATATTACCTACATAGAAAAGAATTGTAATTGAAAATGTTTTTTTCTGTAATATTAAAAGAGTTAATGTCCTTACAAAATTATGAAAACCTTATTCTTACAATAAATATTGTCGTTGTCGTTATTGTCGTTGTTGTCGTCATTATTATTGTTGTAGTTATTGTTGTTATTGTCGTCGTTGATATTGTTACTTTTGTTGTTCTTGTTGTTGTCGTTGTTGTTGTATTGTCGTTGTTGACGAAACACTTGGCTTTTAATATAGGAAACATAATTTTTATTATTGAGATGAAAAATTGGTATATACTTACATTATGATTAGTACTGCTCTGTTATATAACCTAATACAAATAAATATAAATAGTAACCTAATCAATGTAAATAAATTGTACAGTTGTGTCAACTAATGTGATAAACTCTACAGTTGTATCAACTACTTAACAATAATAAAATAAATATTATTTACATCAATAGTGTCCCTCAAGTTAGACAATGAATAAAACATAGACGAAACTTGGATAGAAAGGAAGAAAAAGCATGATGATTGAGTGGCTTAGTGAATGCATCAGTCAGTTGAGAAGTGTTTGGTATAGGTAGTAAGTGAATGAGCTGTGATTGAATTTATCACGAATCACATGGCAGTCAAGTTCAACGTGCTTACTCCTTTCATGAAAAGTAGGATTGTGAGTTAAGTAAATAGCTGACCTGCTGTCACAAAATACATAAGCTGGATTTGAAACTATTATCTTGAAGTCTTGAAAAATGTATTGTATCCATTGAATTACACAAGTTAAGGAGGCCAAAGCTCTATATTTAGCATCTGTTGAAGATCTAGATACAATATTTTGCTTCTTAGACTTCCAAGAAATTAAAGAAGAACTAAGTAACACACAAAATCATGTTATAAACTTTATAGTTTCAGGGCATCTTGCCCAATCAGAATCAGCAAAAGCACTAATCTTCTTTTTTTTATTTTTATTGGAACATAGATATTCATTAACTAAAACAAGAGTCAGAATTACAAGAGGAAGAAAATAAGTTGGGTATATGTCCAAACCAGGTTCTAGAACCTCTGGCTTTTCCAAAACCAACCATATGATGAGCTTCCTCATTACACCCTCTAGGAATAAACATAACAACAGAAGTATCAAACTTATCCAACAAAGAAATACAATCAGCAACAATAATAGAAATATTCGCAATATCAAGACAGCCATTAATGCAGTCCACCGCTTGCTTCGCATCCGACTGTAAAACCATACGCGAAATCTTCAGCTCGGCAGCAATGCTCAGCGCTCTTCGAATACCCAAGATTTCCGCCGTAAGAGGATCAGCCACACTTAAAAGTCTTTGGCAAGCTGCCATGATGATGTTCTTGGTAGGGTCCCTAATAATGCAACCAAGCGAAACCGTACCATCATCAAAACAGCCCGCGTCCGATTGAATAAGCCAGAATTTTTTTGGCACATTCGAAACCGAAACCGCAGCAGTTCCAATGTTCTCTTCAGTGTTCTTCATGGAATTTTCCTCAAAGGCTTAAAAAATTTCCCGCGCTACGAGAGCCGGAACTGGCTTGGAATTGTTAAAAATATGCCTTTGCCCAAATAAGATTTGAGATATTTAAGAATGTGCATGGCTGCATTGTAGTGATGGACCAAAGGTTCATAAATAAATTGACTCAAATGCTGGACATAAAAGCTTATGTCTGGGCGAGTATGTGTTAAATAGAGAAGCCTTCATATAAGTCTTCTATAATAAGACGGGTCATCTAAAGGAGCGCCACCAGTGCTTAAAAGTTTAGTAGTAGGATGAAAGGGAATAGATGAAGGCTTAGTTCTTAGTAAACCAACATCTTCAAGGAGTTCAAGTGTGTATTTTATTTGATTGACAATGATCCTAGTGTCAGATCTTGCAATTTCCAGACCTAAGAAGTATCATAATTTTCCAAGATCTTTAATCATGACTTTCTAATCCAAAAACACTTTGACAGTTTGTATCTCATGGATATAGTTTCCAGCAAGAACAATATCACCAACATCTACCTAGAGTGAAGTAAAGCTCTTAGCTATAGACTTTATATATAAAGAATGATCAGATTGTGAAGAAGTATATCCCATATAAACTAAAGAGGAAGAGAGCTTGGAGCACCATTGCCTACTAGCTTGTTTCAAACCATAAATGGATTTGTGTAATTTACAAACTTTGTTGGGTTCATTAGTGGTAGGAAAGCCAGGAGTGAATCCTCATTTAAATCACCATGCAAGAAAGCATTGTTCAAATCCAATTGTTCAAGATGTCATCCCTTGATGGAAGCCAAAGCTAATAAGACCCTAATAGTAGTGATTTTGGCAACCGAAGAAAAGGTATAAAAATAATCAACTCCCTCTAATTGAGTATACCCTTTTGCTACAAGCCTAGCCTTGTAACTCTAAATTAAACCATTGGCATGATATTTAACCTTATACACCCATTTGCAACCAACAAGAACTTTGCCACGGGGAAGATCAACAATAAACCGAGTTTTGTTCTCATCAAGAGCAAGTCATTCAGCATTCATATCATTCCTACAACACTCAAATTTAGATGCTTGAGTATAGGTTTTAGGTTCAACTATGGCTAGGATTGAAAATGAAAATGCATGATAATCAGGGGTACAATTCTTGTAAGATAACATAGAATAAAGTGGATAAACAATATAAGAAGAAACTGCAGAATGTGTACTTATAACAGTGTTACAATGAAAATCTATAAGACTTTCTTAAAGGTACAATGTTAGGGATATGACTAAATTTTGGTGAGCTAATGAGAATGGAATGATTGGAACTAGGACCAATGATGGCTGAAAGAGTAAGGCCAAGTTCAAGCATAATGGGAATGGATAAAGAATTAGGGTCATGGTCAGGGTCAACAAGTAAAGTATGATTCAAATGATATGCAGAATATGCAGAATCAATTTCCACAGTATTTGACAAATGAAAAGGAAAATTAGTTTCATAAAAAAATACATTTCCTGAAATAAAAACTTCATGTGAATTCAAATCATAGATAATATAACCTTTAGTACCACCTTTGTATCCTAGGAAAATGGCTTTTCTAGCTCTAGAATCAAACTTGGTTCTATGAGCTTGCAAAGTGGTTGCATAGCTCAAACAACCAAAAACCTTAAGATGGACCAGAGATGGAGGTTCTTTATGAAGCATTTCATGAGGACACTTGAAATTAAGAATATGAGCAGGAAACCTATTAATGATGGGTAAAACATGTTGAATGCAAAAACTCCACATTATTAAAGGTATAGAGAATGGAAAGAAAGGCACATAGACACATGGAGAATGTGTTGATGGTTTCTTTCAACAACTCAATTTTGTTGAGTCGCAAAACAAGTCTTTTGATGGAGGATTCCTTTGGAAAGGAAAAAATCACCCATGGTAAATTCAGTGCCATTATCAGACCTAAGACATTTCAAAGTGGTGTGAAACTGATTTAATAGGCAACAAAGTGTATAAGACTCTTTCTAGTTTCATCTTTAAATTTGAGAAATATAACCCAAGTAAATCTAGAATAATCATCGACAATAGTTAAAAAATATTTATATCCTTGCTAAGACGTAGTAGAATAAGGACCCCATAAACCAGCATGTATAATATCAAAAGAAGCATTAGATTTCAACATACTATTGGAAAAAAGGTATTTTTCTTTGTTTTGCAAAGTGTCAAGAATCACAAAGAGGCATATTGTTTTTATTAGGAACAAAAGGAATTTTTCTAGAAATGGCTTGCAAGCCTTTATTAGAAAGATGGACTAATCTTAATTGGCATAAAGTAAAATTACTAGAAACAGAATTTCAAATGGAAGAAACAAAACCAGTATGGTCTGCGGTACTAATGACATATAAGCCTATTTGAAGTTTAGCTCTACCAATCAGTACCTTGGTACTAATCTGCAAAATTTCACAAGATTGAGATGTGAAATTCACAAAACAGTCATTTGTACTGACTAATTTATTCACAGAAATCGAGTTAACATAAAATGAAGGTATGCAAAGAACATTATGCAAAATAAGAGAAGATGAAATTTGAAATGTGCCAGAAATATCAGCAAAAATTTGAGACCCATTTGGCAATGAAATAGGAATACGATTAATGTGCCTATGTGAGTTAAAGGTTTTAATGTCATATGTGATGTGGCCAGTTTCTCCCGTATCAAGAATCCAAAATTTGGAAGACTTACCATTACTAGTGTGTGATTGTGAATGAAGATCAACGGGTGTGATAAAACCGAGTTTGCAGTAGGTGTTGGTTGAGACTTTGATTGTTGAATAATGCTAATAATGCCATTATACTATTCTTGAGTGAGACCAAAAGGTGGTGTTGCATTAATGGAAGACTGTGAATCAGGTTGAGTAGAAGAATCAACTGCTACAACCATATGAGATTTATGATTAGAAGGATTCTTTCCTTTGTTCATATAATCCGAAGGAGTGCCATGCTTAATCCAACAAGTCTCAACAGTGTGATTAGTGCGATTGTAGTGAGTGCACAACCTATTATGTCCTTAAGGAGAAGAATTTAGTGCTTGTCCTATTCCTTTTCCATAATAATTAGATTTCCCATTTTAATTTCTATAATGAGAATTTAACAATAGAGCAGTAGAAGAATCAACTTCAGGAGCATCATGAGTAATTGGATCAAGAATGGAGTAAGCAATTTCCTTTTCTTGTTGGATCAACATTGAGAAAACCCTATCAACATCGGGAAGAGGATTTATTAGCATAATTTGAGACTTAGTATGGAAAAATGATCATTCAACCCCTTGAGAAATGAATAATGTAATCTTGCTCGCGATAAACCTTGAAGGAATTGATCGTACCACAAGTGCATGGGATTGAGCATTTACAAAGAGGAATTGGCCGATAATTTTCTAATTCATCCCATAAAACTTTCAACTTGGTAAAGTAAACAAATATAGCGATATTACCTACACAAAATCGATACAGTTCTTCCTGTATGTCAGAGATGCAAAAAATATGGCCTTGAGAAAATCTAATGTGGAGATTCTTCCAGACGCCAGCCGTAGAATGATCCTTAAATAGATTGAGCAATTGATTCAAACTACTACAAAGCGCGTAAACAACGACGCTATGGTCACAACGGTTCATCCCTACACCGTTGTGACATATCTAAACTAAGGCGCGGTTGTATTTTATTTGTTTTTTTGAATAAAAATTATCCTTATATAACAACGGTTGATAATCCAACCGTGGTGATACCATCAAGCTTTCATGTGTTCGAACCTCAGCGCCATCATATATATTATTCCTTTTATGATAAGGCGCGCCTTTTCTTTTTTATTTACTTTTAAATAAAAAAATTAAAAGTTATGACTACTGTTGTTTATTTACACCGTTGTGATATATTTTGTATGTTTTTAATTTTTAATTCTAAATATAACTCTGGCGCATTAATATGAAATATATCATTACGGTTTTAGGTGTTGACCGTCGTAGTAGCTTTTCAATATACTCCAAGCTAGCTAGTTTCATTGTCTCTTCAGTATCCTTTTTTCCATTGAAAATAGAAAGTAGACGAAACGATACACGATTTCAACCCTAAACCCTAACGTTCAATACTGTGAAACAATACATGATTTCATCCAAAGCTTACATCATCAGTATCCATTATTCACCGTGTTGTTGTCATTTTCGTCATCATCGTCACGATCGTTACGGAAGGAAAATTACGCACCAACCAACACCGTCGTCATCATCGTCACCGTCGAGAAGGAAGAAAACAACAACACCATCGTTGTCGTAAGGAAGGAAGACAACAACAACACCAACACCAACATCGTTTACTTAGTCATCACGTTTAGGGTACATAAAATATTTTCCCCATGCATCTACAGTAAACTCATATGCCGTTGTTGTTTATGTTCTTGTTGTTGTTGTTTTTGAACATAGATGTCGACCTTGTCGAGTTCTACATCAGGAAGCAGCGAAGATACTCAAACGATTGAGTGTTCTGCGAATACAACTCAAACGATTGATACTCAATCGAAAAGATCACAAAGAGGTGTCACAATGATGCCCCAATTCACACCAGTCCGCAACTCATCTGGTGTAAAAATTCCGATCGAGTTTGATTCGCACTACAGATTAGTTTTAAGAGTTATGTTGCGTTCCTTGCACGTAGCAAAGTGAGTATACTGATAGATGATTGGAGAGAAGTGGATGTTAATGTCAAAGACAACATATGGACAGACGTTAAGGTATTACATACTATAATTTTCATATATTTGATATCACTACCTATAGTTTCTAATTCATACTTATATATTGATTTAATGTAGTTGAATTTTGAGTTTACTGATGACTCAAAATTGAAAAAAAAAGTGGATAACTTATGCCGGTGTTCGTTGGAGGGAATTTAAGTCACAACTCACGACTGACTACATTACGAAGCCTAAGAGCGGTCTTCAACGTCCATGAATTAAGTATAGTTTTTTTATCGAAGAAGGTGTGGCACAAGTTTGCAAAGAAACGCCGTTCTGAGGAATTCAAGGTTAGTACTAGTCTTATGTAACCTATAATGTTATGCTAATGAGTTATAGATACTAATCATACACATTTTTCACTATGTTAATAACAGGCTAAAAGCGAAGTAGGAATTCAAAACAAGGCGAAAAACATGTACCCCCATAGATTGTCTCGTGGGGGTTACAGGAAACTTGAGAAGAGAATCATGCAGGAAAAATAACAAGAAGGAGGAGATGGTGACATCCCATCTCCAGCGTCAAGACATGAGAAATGGATGAGGGCTCGATTAAGACCTAATAGAGAGTACACCTCTGAGGCTTCAAGAGTAGTTGCTGAGAAAATTGTAAGTATATGTTTTGTTTTGCTTAATAATGTGATTTAAATGCGTTTGCTTATGTAAGTTGCTCATGTTGCGTAGGATAATTTGGTTGTGGCGGCCCGTGAAGGCACATTTGTTCCGGAAGCACGACATGACATATTAGTGGAAGCTATCGGAACAGCTGAGCATGGAGGTCGTGTCCGTGGTGTTGGAGAAGGTGTCGGCTTAAGGTCATACTTTGGATCTCGTAGAAGAAGTATCGAAAATACTGAATTTCATGCTCAACGACAAAAGATTGAGAATGTTGAGAAGAAATTGGAAGAACAAAGGAGGATGTTTGAAGAGGAGAGGGAAAAAAGGGAGAAAGACGTGGAAAAGTTACAAGAGTTATATTCGGTATGTGCTTTACTTGAGATGTTAGTGTTTTATAGAAAATGTATGATATATATTGTGCCTATTTTTGTTTTATGTTCTAATTGAATGTTATGATGTAAAGATTAAGTGAAAACCTCGAACAACGAACAAATGAAGATCAACGTTACGTTGATGGTGATGATCAAACTCCAAGTAGAAGTGTTGTAAATCGCGCTTCTACAAAAGGAAGTCATTATAGAACGTTATACTTTTTTGTATTTTCTCCCTTAATTTATTCATTTTCTTTGACCATTTAGGTACATTCACCGTCTTTGTATAGAGTTAAATAAATCAAGTACTTATGGAATCTTGGAGCCAACTTTTATAAGTTGGACGTATAATGAAAAAAGTATCATGGAAAAGTACTTGAAACAACGGCTAAATGAGGGAGGAAAAGAATGTTACCTTGCACCATTCCTCTGTAGGTAAGTATTGTTGTAATTTATTTATATATTCTATATTTAGTTTTGTTTTAGTAAAAACTAATTATATATATATATATATATATATATATATATATATATATATATATATATATATATATATATATATATATATATATATATATATATATATATATATATATTCTCGTGTTCATTCAGTGGTCATTGGCAATTGATCATAATATCATTTTGGACAAATATGGTGACATTACTGTGTTCCTTGCACGCCCGACTCCACAAACCAATGAAAGATATTATTCTAACGTAAGTGTCTATGTTTAATATCATTTTCTTTGACATTAATTGTAATTAGTTTATCATGTAATATGTTTAATTCAATTTTCAATGTACAGTCTTGTGGAGCAAGTTAATATAATGATCACACACAAAATGTAGATACATCACACACAAAATGTTCAGATTATCAATATCAAATTATTAACAGTATTTTCACTAATTTAAAATAAAATCACATTTAACATATAACCAATCTATAAGAAAAGAACTTTTACAATTTTAGAAAACCATTTTTATAAGTACCAATTTCTAACCTGCATATTAGACAATAGAATTAAAAAAAACAATCAAAGAAGGAAACATATTGATAAAACAATGCATTTTTTTGACTAACAAGAGTACTTGAAGAAGTTGAGGTTGTACAAATTGTTTGGATCTCTGCTAAATTGAACACTCTGAATTTTTTTACCATACTCTTCAACCCTGAAAGAGTTGTTCCTCTTCACAATCTCTTAAACAAGTGGTCCATGTAGTGTTGCCATCTTCTTCTTATACGTTCAAACTTGTAATTCCTGAAATACGAATCAAAATTAACACCAAATCAGAATCTAAAGAGAGCCCTAATAAAACATACACCAGGCTCTGTATCAACATATTCATGATTCAAACCATTAGTTTCAAGCAACACCTCTTTCAAATGTAACCCTACAGTGGAAGTAAACCAAACATCAGTCTCTATTATCAACATATGGATGATTCAAACCATTTTTTCTTGTAGTGTGTCTTTAAGTAATAGAATAGTACTAACAAATGTTATTGATTATTTGATTATGACGAGTTTATTTTATGCATAGCACGAATACAACAAACAAAGCAGAAGTTACTGAAGATTATTTGAGATGTGATTCAGATGCACAGTCCCATCAACTCAACAGATGAAACAAACATTAGATTACATATTATAGATATTACTTGATATTATTAAGAATTAACAGCTGGGTGATTTCTTTGTTTAGCTCCTCGTTGAAGGTGACGAACATTTTTAAATCACCCACTAATATCTCTACAGCCTTTGGCTTGTCTTGCCTAAAATTAAAAAAAACACCAGAGACAAAATAAATATGAAGTTTTATAACACCAGAGACAAAATAAACAGGAAGTATACTCGACACCGTAACAGTATCCATCTTCACCCCCTCACCTTTCATCCTATTCAACACACCTAACGCTTCGGCTGCATCTCCATTCCGACAAAACCCCGAAATCATTGCATTCCAAGAACCCACGTTCCTTACAGGCATATAAACAAACACCTTGTAAGCAACATCTAAAACACCAAACCGCGAATACAAATTTATCAACGAAGCAGCAACAAATACATCATGCTCAAAACCCATCTTAAAAACACAACAATGTACTTTCCTCCCATCAACAAAATCTACACAAGCAACTCTGATTTAGGGTTTACAACTTCATAAATCAAGAGAAAGAAAGTATGAATCAGGGTCATGGATAATTGGTTTTTGAACTGACCTGTTAAAATTGGTTTGAGATTGGTCGTGAACGGTTGTTGCAGTAGCGTTCCGACAGCGGTGGTGTTGCAGTGGTCGTGAACGGCGTTGCAGTGGCGTTGGCTGCTTTAGGTCGTTGAAGAGAAAAGAAGAGAAGAGCAATAGATTAGATATGTTAATTGGTTTTTTTTTTAATTTGTTTTGGAGGCGGTTTATGTCCGTCTCAATATTGGGCGCTTTTCTTAATTTATTTTGGAGGCATATATACATTTAATTTGTTTTGGGCCAAAAGTGAGGGCGGTTGGGTCAACCGTCGCAGCCCGCACACTAATTTCACAAAATAGAGAGTTTACGGTGGTTATAACTGTCGCGAAGAGATATTTGCGGCGGTTAAAATTATAACCGTCGTTATTTGTAATTTTTTTAAAAAAAATAACGACAGTTTCATAAAACCGTCGTAATAACCGCCGTAATGTTTAAATAACGACGGTTTTCAATGAACCGTCGCAACATAAGTGTCGTAAAATGGCATTTTTCTTGTAGTGTGAGGAATGTTAGAAAAAAATCCACATGTATTGCTCCTAAAGTAAGTGGTCTGATTACCTGTTTCTTTCATTTACATTCATGTGTGGTTATATTCATGTTATTATATTCATGTAATTTGTAGACGAGGAAACAGCCCGGGAGTTACGAGTGTGGGTATTATGTCATGAAACACATGTTAAACATTGTCCTTGCCAGCATTGTTGATTCATGGGATAAGGTATATATGTCATAAAATGTTTACATATATTAATATATAAGTTGACCATTGAATTATTAACATGCATGATATTTAATTTTTTGCTCTTTCTTATGTAGATGTTTAACGACCAAACCCATTCCCCGTTGAGGACTTTCTAGATCTTCGTAAACGTTGGGCGTATATCCACAATGCGCTTAAGGGTCCTCCTGCTGTTTGATATATCAGCAATATTCCTCAGCATATTTTTTATGCACATATTTTTAGCTTTTGATGCACATAATGTGAACAATAATTTTGGCTTTTGATGCACATATTGTGTTTGATGTACAAGATATTGTGTTTGATGCACATAGTAAAATCAATAATATTGGCTTTTGATGCACGTATTGTATTTGATTTAAACAATGTTAGCTGTTAGCTATTGATGTAAATTCTCTGATTCATTTATGGGAAGAATTGTGTTTGATTCACATATTGTGTTTGATTTAAACATAAGCTGTTTTGACAGGATAAAATATAGGAAGACTTTGATAAGCAGAGAATTTTTATATTTAAAACAGGGCTGTTTTGACAGCTGCTAAAAACCTAATCGTAGTTGTACGTCAAACGCTGACCAGAATAATATAAATAAAAAATGTTGTTGCTGAGAATCAAACCAGATCACCATTAGTTATATCACAACGGTTGTGTAAAGAAACCGTTGTGAAATGGTGCGCGCTTTCTGGAATACAACAACGGTCCCAGGACCGTCATTGTAGGTACAACATATACAACAACACTCTACATAACGAGCCTTTGCCCGCGTCATTATATGTCATTTCCAACCGTTGTTAAATGGGTTTTTCGTAGTAGTGTGAATTGAGCAACGAAGCCAAGCCAAAACCATCGTGTTACGCCGGATCCATGGAGAGAAAAGAGGGTCAGAAGGTGACAGATTAACAAGAGTACCGTAAATGAATTTGTTTTTGTCCTTCAAAATCAATGCAAATTGCATTGATCTCGACCAAGTGTGATAATTCTTATGATCCAAAGAGGGAGAAACCAAAATCATTGTCGGGTTTTCATTCGAATGAGAGTAATAAGGGTTTGCTGAATTTGTAGAGAAATCTGAGTAGGTAGCCATGATCAAGAACGCGAAGTGTAAACGGTGAAGAGAACCGTTTGAAACGCAAAGAAAAAAATATTTTGTAAAGAGAATGAACAATGGCTACCAGAGCTATGTGAGCTCTCATACCATGACAAAACACTTGGTTTTTAATATAGGAAACATAATTTTCATTATTGAGATGAACAATAAGTATATACTTACATTAGGATTATTGTTGCTCTACTATATAAACCTAATACAAATAAATATAAATAGTAACCTAATCAATGTAAATAAATTGTACAGTTGTGTCAACCAATGTGATAAACTCTACAATTGTATCCACTACTCAACAGTAATAAAATAAATATTATTTACATCAATAGTTGTCATTGTCATTGTCATTGTCGTTGTTGTTGTTTTCATTGTCATTTCCATTGTCGTTGTTTTTGTTGTTATCGATGTCATTGTGGGTGTCACTGTCGGCCTGAACTCATATGTGTCAGCCTATGCAACAATGTTTAGACATAAGACTTCGTTTTTGATGTATGAAGCATGCCTAGACATTTCCAATCATTTAAAAAAAAACATTTATATGCATCCTAATGCTAAAATGATCAATGTACATTTAAACTTTGGTTGATACCGCCCAATATACAAAAACGCTAAAACAATCTCCTAGATTTGACTTCATTCAAAACATGGCTAGATGGAAGAATGCACTCACATACTCCCCCTTTTTTATGATGGCAAAACTTGAATCATATAGACATTGCAGTTTTCTTCGGTACACTGAATATCTCTCCTAAATTAGTGCACTATCCTCTTCATAATCTTCTCCCCCTTTGACAACATCAAAAAGAGACAAGTAATCCGTTATAAGCATCACATAGATGTGTCATACCCCAAATTTTGACCACTAAGATTCCCCATCATTGTGCAAATCATCATCACAATATGGGCGAACCATCATACCTCATTAGTCTCCCCAAAGATGTGTGAGCATCCACTACAATCAAACTTAGGGTTTCAAGCCCTCTCAGAGCTCTTAGACAAAGGATCAATCAAGAAATGACATGATATTCAACTTGTCTAAACCTCTCAAACATTCACAATGGATCAAGAGGACTCCCACATCAGGAATCAAGCACAAGGTTGCAGCATTCCAAGTGGATCAAGCCTCAAGATCACCAGTGTCACCAAATTAGGGTTTTGGTCGACCAGGGCCTCCAGATGGAAATTTTCCTCTAGGCATGAGCCAATTCTTCAAAGAATAACCTAAGATGCTCCAAGGGACATCATGAACCCAATCATCAAGTCAATTTTGCCTCAGGGGATGCATACAATAAAAATCAGGAATTAGGGTTTCTTGACCTAATTCACCCCTAAGTTGACTTTTAGGACAAAACATGAGCCAAGACCTCAAGAGAGGGTTTGAGGGTCTCAAACACACTACATTGATCCATTTGCAACAATGGATTAATCCAAGAAGCTTGATTCCCAAGTTTCAAGTTCATCAGAACCATCGTTAGGGTTTCGCGGGAAAAGTCAACTGTGCCTTTGACTTTTGACCCAGGCATGCTCCCAAACCTTGGGACATGATTCAATACACCCTATAACCCTCATGGAACATGTCCATCAAGTTTGATTTAGGTCAATGACTTGATTTCACAAAGGATCGCATAGTTTGGAATTCATCTGACAAAAACTCAACTGTGTACAAAAGTCAAACTTTGACTTTTTGAGATTTTTCACAATTATGGTTCTTTGAGCCTAAAATGATGTTAATGTGTGATTGGAATCATCATTCATCAAGAAAAATCAAGAAAAGTGGGATAACTCGTAAAAGGGGTAACCATAAAAACTTAGAAAATTTTCTAAGTTATGGAACAAAGTGGCTAGGGCATCAACTTTGGAGGATCATATCTCCTAAACCACAAGGTCATTTTTCCCCATCAAAATCTGGATTTGTAGCTCTCATGGCCCTCTACAAAAGCTTCAAGCACAACTCATTCCAATTTGTTAGTTCTTGGATTGGCTGGAATTTTGGTAAAACAAAGTGTTTTCAATGTTGATGTCAAGGTGCTGATGTTGTAACATTGAAGTCTTAACACTGGGCTGTGTTAAGTAATTAATTGCTAAAGTTGGATGTCTGATGTCACACAGGTGATGTTGTAACATCAGATCTGCAGAATTAACAACAGCAGGCTGTGATGTTGTTAGGGTTGCGTATTAGCTGGAATTGTGGAGAGCAAGCTGTCTCATTGGATGCGAATATCTTGGGATAGATATTTGCTGCTGCATAGGAGATCTGTTGCAGATTTGTAGGAGATTTAAAAGGTTGAAGATTTAAAAATATTTTAGGAGAAAATCTATTTTAAATATTCAGTTTTAAATAACAAATCTGGGAGATATTGTAGCAAGTCCAAGACCAATTCAAGGAGCTATATAAAGCGCACAAGACCAAAGGAAAAAGGTACAGAAAACATTCAGAAGATCAGGAGCTGGAGGCTTAGTGTCTAGTGTTTGTTTAGAGTGCTTGTATTTACACTATTCTAGGGTTTGAATAGGTGTTGTATTTCTGTCCTCTCTAGAAGCTGTGAAGCAATAGAGAGTGGTTGCTTGATCGAAGCTGTGAAGTAAGATCAAGGGTACTCAAAGTGGGTTCTTTGAGAGTTTGTAAGGGATTGAGTGGTGTTCTCATACCTAAGTGGTTTCTTAGGTAGGAAGTCATTAGTAGAGTATAAGTTTAGGAGATTGTCAACGGGTTGTTGAGTCTGTAAATTATATCTACAAGTAGTGAATTCTATCCCTGACTTGGTAGCCCCCAGAGTAGGTTGGTTGTAACCGAACTGGGTCAACAATTCTTGGTGTTATTTTACTGTTATTGCTGTCCATTGTGCAGAGTGTGTTATTGTGACATCACACCTTAACATCACACGTCTGATACCAGAATTTCAATTGGTATCAGAGCAGGCATCCTGTCTGTCTCTGGGTGAGATCTAGGGAAGTTACTTTCTGGTGTAAAGATGGACAAAGAAGTTGGAGGATTCGTCAACAGACCCCCTATTTTGGATGGATCCAATTATGATTATTGGAAGCCAAGGATGACCATCTTCTTAAAATCCTTGGACAGCAGGGCTTGGAAGGCTGTTATTAAAGAATGGAAAGCACCTGTCATGTGTGAGAAAGATGATGCCGGCAAAGATAAAGAAGGAACCTCTAAGCCTAAGCCTGAAGAAGAGTGGACCAAGGAGGAAGATGAGCTTGCCCTTAGAAATTCCAAAGCTCTAAATGCCATCTTTAATGGAGTGTATAAGAATATCTTCAGGTTAATCAATACCTGTGAAGTTGCTAAGGAAGCGTGGGATATTTTGCAGGCTACACATGAAGGAACATCTAGAGTCAAGATGTCAAGACTTCAGATTTTAACATCAAAATTTGAAAGCCTCAAGATGAAGGATGATGAGACTATTCATGACTTCCACATGAATGTTCTGGAGCTGGCTAATGCATCCAGTGCTCTTGGTGAGAAAATGTCAAATGAAAAGCTTGTAAGGAAGATCCTTAGATCCCTTCCTAAGAAGTATAAGATGAAGGTTACTACCATTGAAGAATCACAAGACATCAGCAAGATGAGAGTAGATGAACTCATTGGATCTCTTCAAACTTTTGAGCTGGGGTTGAATGAGGAAGAACCAGAAAAGAAGCCAAAGAGTATAGCCTTGGTTTCAAATGATGCAGAGGAAAAAGGAAAGAGTTCTGAATCGCAGGAGGATCTATCTCAGGCCATAGTGATGTTGGGAAGACAGTTCACCAAAGTATTCAAGAGAGTGAATAATAACTCCAGGCCTAATGTCAAGAACATGACTTCTGACACCAGCAAGAAGGATGAAGAGAAAACTACCCAAGATAAAGGAGTTCAGTGCTTTGAGTGTGAAGGGTATGGACATGTCATGAAAGAATGTCCCACCTTCTTGAAAAAGCAGAAGAAGGGCATGACAGTTTCCTGGTCTGACTCTGATAGTGAAAGTGAAGGCGAGTCAGCAAGGCATGTGAGAGCTTTAACAGGAGCTGTGGTTTCTAATGATGATTCTAGTGATGGAGAGGTAACTTATGAGGAGTTAGCATCTACCTATCAAGAGCTGTGTTTAAAAAGTGCTGAGTTTTGTCAAGAAAACAAGTGCCACAAGCAACCGATTCCATCGCTCCTCCAAAATGGACATCTCCAAAAAAGCCTTCCTTTATTTTTTCCCTTCTTGCATTGATACGAAACCATACGACCATCACAACCACAAAAATTTCCAGATCGAGATTTTACACTGGAAGAAGACGTAGAAACACCTTTGGATGATTTTGTCTTCAAATGTGACATTGCAACACCTTAAAGTAGAACACTTTCTTGTTGTTGTTGTTGTCTTCTTCCCGACAATGGTGACGGCGTTGGTGTTAGGGTTGTTTCGTCTTGTTTCTTTTTTCAATGGATAAATTGATATATATATATACTTGGTGTTTAAAATACATAAACAGAAGCTTCAGTTTGTAACAACGGTTTTAAGAAAAATCCGTCGTGATATCCTTATTATTTTTTAGTTAAATATTAATAAAAATTAAAAAGGGAGCATTTACGTCAAAGGGATAAACTATTTGAGGGCGATGAGGTTCGAACCCATGATAGCTAGATTGTTTCACCACGGTTTTCGTAACAACCGTTATTATACCCTTGAGATTTCTAATTAAAATAATGCGCGCGCATCCAGTACGCACTATAAGAATGGTGTATAGGATGCCATTGTAAACCTGGCGTTATTGTTTGGGCGTTTTGTAGTAGTGTAGAGACGTGAAAGGCAACATTCTCGGTGAACCCTTTCTCAGACTGTCACCCTTAGAAATTGTCAAAGAAACTCTAACTCCCCAGGGATAATCTTTTCTCCGTGAATGGCATCTCTTGAGTTTCTTCCAAATTCTCGAACTTTCCTGGCTTGATCTATTCTCGGTGAATGACATGTCTTGAACTTCTCGGGGTTTAGGGACCCACAAGCTTCTTAAAAGCATCCTCGCCTCCTCTTGGGCATTGTACAAGGACCCTCCGGCTTCTTAGAAGTTTTCACAGCCTCCTCTTAAGATTTGTATAATGACTCTTCCTCAGCGAAGATAGCCTCCTCTTGGGCTTCGTACAAATTGTCCCTTCGGCTTCTTAAAAGTTTTTCTGCCTTCTCTTGGCCTTTGTACAAATTGTCCCGACGGCCTCTTAAAGGTATATGAACAGAAACTAGTCATCTTAATAGAGCAGTCTTTCAAAGGAGTCTAGACCTTCATCCCTTAACATACCAGCCTTCTCTTAGGCATCATACAACGAGCATTCTCTATCTGAGAATCAATTTCTCAAAACACCGGTAGACTTGGACAGTCTCAATACCCTTGGGATTTTTCCATTTCCTTAAAGAACAGGAAATAACCCGGATCCTCCGATCCATACAAGGGCACAACCTTGCCTATAATCTTTCTCTTCATAAGAACTGATTTTCTCTTTTATCCAACACACTGGGCCTGTCACTCAACTGAAACAGTCACCAACACAGTCAGCCTCCTCTTGGGCTTTGTACAAATGATTCCTCCCCAGTGGAGCTAACTACTTTAGACTCTCTTGTTGAGTCGACCCCTTTTAGCCTCTATCTCGGGCTTCGTACGAGATACAAAACACTCTCTTGTTGAGTATAAAAAACTCTCTTGCTGAGTCAAATAACTTTCAGACTCTCTTGTTGAGTCGACCCTTTTTAGCCTCTATCTCGGGCTTCGTACGAGATATAAATCACTCTCTCGTTGAGTATAAAAGACTCTCTTGTTGAGTCAAGCCCCCTTTAGCCTCCGTCTTGGGCTTTGTACAAGACATATAAAATCACTCTCTTGTTGAGTATAAAATGACTCTCTTGTTGAGTCAAATCACCTTTTATCCCCTACCTCGGGCTTCGTACGAGATATAAAACACTCTCTTGCTGAGTATAAAAGACTCTCTTGTTGAGTCGACCTTTTTTAGCCACCTCTTAGGCTTTGTATAATGATACCCCCAAAAGAGTCAGTCTCTTTTTAGCCTCAATCTTGGGCTTTGTACAAGACAGATAAACACTCTCTTGTTGAGTCAATCAAAGCCCAAGACGTGAAGCTGAATGTGGTTTGTATCTTGTTTAAAGCCCAAGATGTGAAGCTGAAAGGTCTATTTGTATCTTGTTCAAAGGCCAAGATATGAAGCTAAAAGGGTGTTGACTTTAGAGAGAATTTGTCATCTCTAAAGAGGGGGTTGTATGTCACAACTGTTTATAAAGGAGAATTACTTTAACCGGGATGTGTGAATCCGGCAATGCCATAATTTCCTTTATAGGAGATTTCCAACCTGAAGGAGAAGACTTTAACTCAGTGTAGAGCAATGCTATCTTTCCTTAGGAATTTCTCATGCTAAAAGAGGGACAGTGGCACGGATATAGATGATCCAGAGGCTTACCGCTTACAACAATTAGATGAAGGGGAAGGAGTTGTTGATGTTTGTGTACTGTGAATGAGGCACAACTTTGATGCTAAAAGGTTGACTGGATCAACCAGTGGTTTTCTTATACAAAACCTAAGAGGAGGCTATGGGCCCAACAATAGAGTGTTTTTATGTGTCTCGTACGAAGCCCGAGAGAGAGGCCAAAAGGGGTTGGTCCTACAAGAGGATCTTTTATACTCAACAAGAGAGTGTTTTTGTATCTCGTACAAAGCCCGAGATGGAGGCTAAAATTTGTTTGGCTCAATAAGAACCTTTTTGTATCTCGTATAAAGCCCGAGATGGAGGTGAAAGGGGTGATTGACCCAACGAGGGAGTCTCTTATGTGTCTCATACAAAGTCCGAGAGAGAGGCTAAACGTTTGCTTTGCTGGGAAGAATCATTGTACAAAGCCCAAGAGGAGGCTATTGTAACTGTTTCAGTTGAGTGACAGATCCAGTATACTGATTTTAAAGAGAAAATCAGTTCTTATATGAGTAACACTGTACTCAAGGATTTGATTTAGGGATATTTCCTTTTCTTTGAGGAAACGGGAAATCCAAAGGGTATTGAGACTGTCCGAGTCTACGGGTTTCCTTCCTATTTAACGAAGGGGTCACTTGAGAATGTCTTTGAGACTCAAGGATATTAGACTGTCCGTGTCTAGAGTTTCATCTTTTTTACTATGCTTTGAGAAACAGTAGTAGACTCTTTGAAAGGACCGTTCTATGAAGATGACTAGGTTCTGTTCCTATACCTCTAGGAGGTCGTCGGGACAATTTGTACGAAGCCCAAGAGGCGGCTGGAAGCTTTTAAGAAGCCGACGGGTCCTTGTACTAAGCCCAAGAGGAGGCTATCATTCCCGGAGGAAGAGATCATTATACAAAGCCTAAGAGGAGGCTGTGAATACTTCTAAGAAGCCGATGGGTCCTTGTACTAAGCCCAAGAGGAGGCGGGGATGCTTTTAGGAAGCCTGTGGGTGTTTGTACGATGCCCAAGAGGAGGCCGATGCTTTTAAGAATCCCGTGGGTCCCCAAACCCCGAGAAATTCAAGACAGGCTATTCACAAGGAATAGATCAAGCCAGGAAAGTTCAAGAATTTGGAAGAAACTCAAGAGATGCCATTCACAGAGAAAAGATCATCTATGGGGAATAGAGTTTCTTGACAATTCCTAATAAGGACAGCCGAAGAGAAGACTGTATCTGGTGATCCTATTGGGGATCTAGCTGTCTATTTCTACGAATAAACGAAACGGCGTTACCTAGTTCTAGACATAGTTGCCGGGGAAACTCTAAATATCTATACTATTATTACACAGTTGATATGAGTTTATGAAAGAAGACTTACAGCGAAACAGCCCCACAATACAGTTATATGTATATGAAAATGGTAAATGAAAGCGTATAAACACTTACTCAGTTGTAGAGCTTCCATGCTGTTTGGTTAGTTGTTCAACAAAGACAGATTGAAAACAACAGTATATTCAAAATCAAAGGAGAAAGTGCTTTGAAAAAGAAAGATTTGGGGCTTACAGCTCAAGGAGAGGCCCATGGTTTTACCAGTGATTGCACTGTTGAATTTGTACAGAGGGATTTATACAAGTGACTGTGGCCCAAAAATTATTTTTCTGTACAAAGGGATGGGTCTTACACTCTTTCAAGAGGCCCAAAAAGTTTTTAAAGAAAAAGAGTGGGGCTTATAACATGAGGGTAGGCCCAAATGATTTTTCTGTTTAAAATGGCGATCGCACCGAGGTTTTCTTTTAACGCAGAGGGACTTATACAATAAGTGAGGCCCAAAGTTGTTTTTGGTTAAAAGGGGATTGGGTATTACACTCTATTAGAGGCCCAAAAGTTTTGAATGGGTCTTATAGCTCAAGGAGAGGCCCAGATGGTTTATTTTTAAACTGGCGACGATCGTGCCGAATTTAAAAATGTACAGAGGGACTTATACAATAAGTGAGGCCCAAAATATTTCTGTACAAGTGGGTTGGGTCTTACACTCTAATAGAGGCCCAAAAGTTTTTTTGAAAATGATTTGTGAGGGTTGAATTAATTAAAAACCCTAATTTATTTCCTAAATGTATTTTAATTGAATAAAAATTCAATTAAAATGATTAAAAATTGTTTAACATGTCGGAAACAAATTATGATCTTGGATTAATGCTTCAAAAATTAAGTATTGACCTACAAAATAATTAGAAGTCATTAATCTTTACAAAATCAAGAGGGAAAAAATATTTTAAATGTCAAAAACAATTAAAATATTAATTCTTTGCAAAAATATCAATTATATGAAATAAATAATATTTTTGAAATTTTTTTGGAAAAATAAAATATTTCAACATTTTTGTGAATTATTAAAAAAAGAATCAACTCAAAATCATTAAAACTCAGAGAGAAATTAATTTTTGAATCAATTAAATAAAAATCACAAAATGCAAATATTCAAATGTTGGAAAATGGCGCCAAGAACAAGGGCAAGAACACGCGTGTGTTATGAGTTTCCCAGATTTGCATTTTCTATCCAATCTCACTGAATACTTAATCATATCATGCAATCCACATACCAATCAACTCGTTTCAACCTCACGATCATGTCTATGACAATTAATTTCATTTAAATTAAACATAAAACAAGAAATCATGAACAATCCTCAAGAACCCTAGATTCTACATGAAGGCTGGGATTTTTGATACACGATTTAAACAATGCAATCAATTGAGGGGAAACATTCCATGCATGATTATGAACATATGGCCAAATTATTGTGCAACAAAAATTGCATGGATTGAGAGATGACCAAGTTTAGGCTTACCTCTAGGTCGTGACAGCAAGAGCAAATTGATTTCTGAGTTGGAGGTGTTACAGATGAGTTGTGATGATTTGAACAACTTCCCTACACCCTATGGAGTGTGTTTGAATGCTTGGACTTGATTGAAACTGGCTGGATCACTTCATGGCATCTCAACTGCAACTTGGTTAAAACCTTGAGCAATTGACTGGTGATTCTGAGAAATCAGTGTTCCAGTTGTTGTTTAAGTGTTTGATCAGCTCATATGTGATGTATATGAGGTGTGTGTGTGATTGGTTTGATTGGAAAAGCTCTCAAACTCAAAACCCGATAGTGACTTGCCTTAGAAGGCACAATTAGAGTGAAAGAAGAGATTTTGAGGAAAGCATATGTTTGATGGCTTTGGTGTACTCAAACTGATCACAATTGAGCTCTATTTATAGTAGAGCAAGTTTGTTTTGCAAGGAATAGTGAATGGCAACTGCTGAGTAGGTTTGGCCAATGTTGGCAAATGAAAATCCAAGTCTCCTCTAGCCATTGACTAGAGGTTAAGGCACATGCTGCTGGTTCCCTTGGTCTTGGATAAGTCTTGACTGAATTCAGTTGCTAAGAGCTCAGTCCATGCCACCTTGATGCTTCCATTGAATGCTCAAATCCAAAATTGGAGTCTTGTCCCTATTTTGGCAATTCTAGGTTCAACATGCTATTTCTTGTTCCAAAGACTTTGGAGGCTTGGCTCAGTGATTGTCCCCTTTAGATTCAATCCTCAGAGGTGTCCAAGTGGATAGGAGTGTTTGGATTTGGCTGATTTTGGCAAATCGACCAAAAGTGCAAAAATCTGCCTTGCCTTGGCAGATTTTAGCAAGGCATCTTGCCAATGTCATATCTCATATGTCAAATTGAATTTGGTAATGTTCTTGGCCATTTTGGAAAGCCTTTACATGATACAACAACTGTTTAAACATGTTTTGTTTTGATCTCTTTTGAATCCATGTGAAAAATCCCCCTACATTTGGAAAAAAGTAAAGGCAGATTCTGACTTAGTGAAATTTTCACTAAGTGTTGGAACAAAGTGACTTTTCTTGATTTTGATCACTCCATAACTCAAAATCCATGAGGAATTTGGACATAGGTCAGTATGAAGCTTTTGTAGAGGGCAATGTGATCTACAAATCAAGCTTTGAATGGGGAACAATGGCCTTGTGGTTTAGGAGTTATGGTCCTCCAAAGTTGGCACATTAGTGTCACTTTTTCCATAACTTAGAAATTTTTCTAAGTTTTTATGGTTACCCCTTTTACAAGTTATCCCACTTTCTTTGATTTTTCTTGATGAATGATGATTCAAATCATACATTAACATCATTTTAGGGTTAAAAATCCATTTTGGTGAAAAATCTCAAAAAGTCAAAGTTGACTTTTGTGCACAGTTGACTTTTTATCAGATGAATTCCAAACTATGCAATTCTTCAGGAAATCATGCCCTTGACCTAAATCAAACTTGATGGACATGTTCCATGGGTGTCATAGGGTATATTGAATCATGTCTTAGGGTTTGGGAGCATGTCCTGGTCAAAAGTCAAAGCTACAGTTGACTTTTCTCGCAAAACCCTAACTGTGGTGCAGATGAAATAGAGACTTGTTGCTCAAGCTTCTTGGATTAATCCATTGTTGCAAATGGATCAATATATTATATTAGAGACCTTCAAATCATGTCTTGGGGTCTTGGTTCATGATTTGTCCCAAAAGTCAACTTAGGGGTGAATTAGGTCAAGAAACCCTAATTCCTGATTTTTGATGTATGCATCCCTTGAGGCCAAATTGACTTGATGATTGGGTCCATGGGATTCCATGGAGTATATTAGGTTATGTTTTGGATCATTGGCTTGTGCCCATATGAAAAATTTCCATCTGGAGGCCCTGGTCGACCAAAACCCTAATTTGGTGACACTGTCGATCTTGAGACTTGATCCACCTAGAAGGGAGCAGCCTTGTGCTTAATCCTTGAAGTGGGAGTCCTTTTGATCCATTGTGGATATTTTAGAGGCTAGACAAGTTGAAGATCAAGTCATTCCTTGACTGATCCTTTGTCTAAGGCTCTGAGAGGGCTTAAAACCCTAATTTTGATTGTAGTGAATGCTCAATGACCCTTGAGGCATTTGATGAGGCATGATGGTTCATCCATATTGTGATGATGATTGACACAATGATGGGAATCTTAGTGGTCAAAATTTGGGGTATGACAGATGCCCCTATTTAATCTTCTTGGACCCGAAGGTGTGAATGACGAAGGTATTCGGGCATTCGGGGTGCAAGAGGATTAAATATCGGAATATCCGAAATTTTGACGGCGTCTATGAATGGTAATTCACGCATTCATCTTATTTCGCTAAGCAATGATGCTTAGAAAAGGTAAACTTCCCCTCGATCCTGGTCTTCAGCTAAGGAACTGGTCTCAATTTCTGATTTAAACTTCCCTTCGATCCTGGTTTCCTACCAAAGAACTGGTCTTAGTTTCTTGATTTAAACTTCCCCTCGATCCTAGTTTCCTACCAAGGAACTGGTCTTAGTTTCTTGATTTAAACTTCCCCTCGATCCTGGTTTCCTACCAAGGAACTGTTCTTAGTTTCTTTTGTCAATAAACTTTATTGACAAGGGACGCTATTCGTAGCGGTTTTCCTCAAACTTCCCGCCGGATTTTCCTGGGGAGATGCCATTTGAGTGGAAAAAGTTTTGATGTTAGACTTGCTGGGGAACCCATTCGTCTGAGTTGTAGAGATACACAAACTTCTCTGTTGGAGACGCCATTTGTCGACTCTATCTGGGGAAAATGAGTCTCTTGAGAGACTGCTTCCGTTTGGGGTCTTACATCATACTTTTCTCGGGATCTTCCCGAAGAAATGCCATATGATGGGCTCCAATTTTGAGGTGCCGATGACCTTTTCATCAGCGGTCTTTCGGAGAAAGGCAGCTGTACTGCCAAATCTCTGCTTAGGAGGCTTTCTCTGGAGATTTTTCTTTAATCCAGGAAAGCAAGGATATCATCTTCGATGGCAAAGAGTGACATCTGTAGAAAGCTTCTCTGGCTTTTCAGAGGTTTAAGTTATCAAAGTGGTCGAGTGCCGATTCTAATCCAGAGATACACTAGAGGCGAGATTGTTCAAAAGCAGCATTTCCTGATGAGGCAAGAACTGACAACTCGATTGAGAAGACTGTTATCACTAGGGGACAAGACCGGCTAGAGTGATAGTGATGCAATATGAAATGTGAATGCAAATCAAATGCATGATGTATGTATGTATGTATGTTTATGCTGACAAAACTGACGCGACATACAGACTGACGAGTGAACACGACTGGATACTCGGCCATCGCGGGGCGAAGAAGTACCGTTGGTAAAAAAAAGTAGTAATTCTACCTTGCTTAGGAGAAATAGTCCCTGCGGGGAATACCGTTGATCGGGCTTAGGAGATAAGAACTCGGCCGAGGGTATCAGATGGGAAAGCCGCATCTCATACTGCTGATCCTTCGTTCAGGCGTACTGGCCTAGAAGAAGTACTTTGATTCTGCACTTTGAAATTCAAACGCCTTTGGAGACGCGATCGACGTTCTTCCGATGTTCAATAGTCAAAAGCAATTGTCATCTTTAATTTAAAAGCAGAAAAAGTTTTAACAAGTAAATTCATTTTTGTTTCATTTCAAGAATCGCTAATCATGTTAAAATGCCATTCTGTAAAGCTAAAACAAATAAGAATTACAAACAAAAGCACAAGGGCTCAGATTTTATTGATAAGATGGAGATCAGCCAAACGCGTGATTCCAAAGAGTATATACAAAGTTTGAAAATGGTAATTTATAGGGAAAAGGGCTACGTTAAAACATAACGACCACTATCCTTCTACCAACTTTGAATTCGGGACATCCTGAGCTTCTGTCGAAGATGACCTTGACTGGAGTTTTCCTCCAATGGATGATGTAACTGCTGCTGAGGGACTTGCCTCTGTTGAACATAGTTACTTGCCATTATCCCTAACTTTTACCTGGATTGTACTATGAGATTTCCAATCCATCGGGATGATTTTTTTTTGTCTCTAACTTTTGCCTGGACCGCCCTTTCGGGTTTTCAATCCACCGAGACTTTTTTTTAGGCGAAGTATTTCTTGACTACATCAACATTCGTGGGGTAGGCAAATTCCTCTCCGTCCATGGTTGCAAGTCTCGAGGCACCACCTGAGAAAGCTTTCGTGACCATATAGGGGCCATCGTAATTTGGGGTCCATTTGCCCCGAGAGTCAGTGAGAAACGATTGTATCTTCTTGAGCATGAGGTCTCCTTTTCTGAAGACACAAGGTCAGACCTTTTTGTCAAACACCTTCTTCATTCTCTGCTGATACAACTGACTGTGGCATAGTGCCGTGATTCGCTTCTCTTCGATCAGGTTTAATTCGTCGTGTCGACTTTGACACCATTCAGCTTCTGAAAGCTTAGCTTCCATCAATACCCGGATTGATGGGATCTCTACTTCTATGGGGAGAACTGCCTCCATGCCATATACTAGAGAGAAAGGGGTTGCCCCTGTTGAAGTGCGAACAGATGTTCAATAACCGTGAAGAGCAAAGGGTAGCATCTCGTGCCAATCTTTATAAGTTACAACCATCTTTTGAACGATCCTCTTGATGTTCTTGTTAGCCGCTTCTACCGCTCCGTTCATCTTGGGTCGGTAGGGAGATGAGTTATGGTGTTCGATCTTGAACTCAACGCATAACTCTTTCATCATCTTGTTGTTCAAGTTAGATCCATTATCTGTAATGATCTGGCTCGGAACACCATAACGGCAGATGATATTGTTTTTGATAAATCGGACCACCACTTGTCGGGTTACATTAGCGTATGATGCTGCTTTGACCCACTTGGTGAAATAGTCAATGGCTACCAGGATGAACCGATGTCCATTTGAAGCCTTAGGTTTGATCAAGCCAATCATGTCGATTCCCCATATGGAAAAAGGCCACGGGGAAGAAAGAACTTTGAGATGTGATGGCGATACATGAATTTTGTCGGAGTATATCTGACACTTGTGACACCTCATCATGTACTTGTAGCAGTCGGATTCCATGGTCAACCAGTAGTACCCTGCTCTTAGAATTTTTCTCGCCATTGTGTGTCTGTTGGCATGAGTGCCAAAGGACCCTTCATGAATTTCTTTTATCAGCATGTCTGCCTCTGGTCTATCTACACATCGGAGCAAGTCCATGTCAAAATTCCTCTTATAGAGAGTATCACCGCTCAGGAAGAAGTTTCCAGCCAATCTTCTGAGGGTTTTTCTGTCCTTTCTAGACGCCCTAGATGGGTACTCTTGTTTCTGAAGGAAACATTTGATATCGTGATACCAAGGTTTGTCGTCTATGACTGCTTTAATCGTGAAGATGTAAGCGGGCCTTTCCAGGCGCATTATGTTGATCTTAGGCAGGTCATTCCATTGACCTACACTAATCATAGAAGAGAGAGTGGCTAAGGCATCAGCCATGTGATTCTCTCTACGAGGGACGTGATGAAACTCGACTCTGTTAAAGAAGGGTAACAACCTTCTTGCATAGTCTTTGTAAGGAATCAGTCCTGATTGGTATGTGTTCCAATATTCTTTTATCTGATTGATAACCAAGGCTGAGTCGCCATATACGTCTAAGTTTTTTATCCTTAAATCAATCGCTTCTTCGAGACCCATAATACAAGCTTCGTATTCGGCCTCGTTGTTCGTACATTTGAACGTAAGTCTGGTAGGGAAAGGAATGTGGGTACCCTGAGGGGTAACAATGATTTCCCCAATTCCGTTTCCATAATGATTAACTGCTCCGTCAAAGATAAGTCCCCATTGGGAACCTGGTTCTGGCCCTTCACTGGGTAACGGTTCATCATAATCTTTCATTTTTAGATACATGACATCTTCGTCTGGGAAGTCAAACCCGATTGGTTCTTGATCGTCAATCGGTTGATGAGCCAAATGATCGGCTAAAACACTCCCCTTAACGGCTTTCTGAGCGTGGTACTCTATGTCATATTCTGATAATAACATCTGCCAATGGGTGATTCTTCCCGTGAGAGCAGGTTTTTCGAAGACATACTTGATTGGATCCATTTCGGAGATTAACCAAGTAGTGTGACGAATCATGTATTGGCGAAGAAGTTTGGCTGCCCAAGCCAAAGCACAACAAGTTTTCTCAAGCATGGTGTACCGAGTCTCGCAGTCGGTGAATTTCTTGCTTAGATAGTAAATGGCAGACTCCTTCCTTTTGGTTTCGTCTTGTTGGCCAAGTACACATCCCATTGAGTCCTCTAGGACTGTGAGGTAGATGATCAGTGGTCTTCCTTCCACTGGAGGTGATAGAATCAGCGGATTCAACAGGTATTCCTTAATACTGTCGAAGGCGGTTTGGCAATCTTCTGACCAAACGCAATCCTGGTTCTTTTTGAGTAGTTTGAAAATCGGCGCACACATGGCGGTCATAAGGAATATGAACCTGGAGATGTAGTTCAAACGTCCCAAGAATCCTCTGACTTGTTTTTCAATTTTCGAAGAAGGCATTTCTCGAATGGCCTTGACCTTGTCAGGATCAACCTCAATTCCTTTCTGGCTGACGATGAACCCTAAGAGTTTCCCTGAACGGACACCGAAGGTGCACTTGTTGGGATTCAAGCGGAGTTTGTACTTCCTCAAATGCTCGAATAGTTTTGACAGGTGGGTCACATGCTCCTCTTCTGTCTTAGATTTTGTAATCATGTCATCGACATATACCTCTATTTCCTTGTGTATCATGTCATGAAAAAGAGTAGTCATGGCCCTTTGATAGGTTGCCCCGGCGTTCTTCAAACCGAACGGCATCACCTTGTAACAAAATGTACCCCATGGGGTAATGAACGAAGTTTTCTCCATGTCTTTCGGCACCATTTTGATCTAGTTATAGCCCTAGAATCCATCCATGAAGGAGAAAATTTTGAACTTTGCTGTGCTGTCTACCAGCATGTCAATGTGTGGTAAAGGAAAGTCGTCCTTTGGACTTGCCTTGTTCAGATCCCTGTAATCAACACACATTCTGACCTTTCCATCCTTTTTGGGAACGGGTACGATGTTGGCTAACCATTGAGGATATTCAGATGTAGCAAGGAAACCTGCGTCGATCTGTTTCTGTACTTCCTCTTTGATTTTGATGGCCATGTCCGGGTGAGTCCGTCTCAACCTTTGCTTTACTGGCGGACATTCCGATCTTAACGGTAAGTGATGTTCCACGATGTTGGCATCCAACCCTGGCATATCCTGATAGGACCAAGCGAATACATCGGGAAATTCCCTGAGAAGCTTTATCAAACCCTCTCTGGCAGTTGGACCGAGTAGTGCCCCAATCCTGATTTCTTTCCTCTCTTTTTCCGAACCCACATTGATCGTTTCCAACGGCTCTTTGTGAGGTTCAATGGACCTTTCCTCCTGTCTGAGTAGTCGAGAGATCTCTTCTGGAATTTCGTTGTCAACTTCTTCTTCAGCCCCAAATATCAGGAACTCAAAGTCGGGAGAAGGCATCGGATCGTATGTTTCAACTGGGTTTAAAACAAGCAATCTGCATGACGTGATAATTCGTGTTTAGAAGAGATAGAGAAAATGCGAGTGTGTGCAGTGTATTTATTTTACTGCTTGTTTTTTTATTTTTAATTATTTTTTAGGATTACCATTTTCTGAGAAAAGCGAAAAGAAAACAGCAATTAATGCGGAAATTACAGAACAACATTATTTTATTAATGAACAAGTCGATCATTGAAACTACAGCCCTATAAAACAAAACTCTGTCACTTTGGGCGGAGCGAAGAGGGAAAATTTACAGAAATCGAGCCCTATCAAAACATCCGTTTCACCTGGGCAGGGTGAAAGGTTAAAAGCGGCAATTACTTTGACTGATGAACGATCTTCGGAACCTCGACGGCAACCCATTGGCGGTGAACTCCTCGGTAAATCACAAAGTCTGGCACCTTCCTTGATTTGTCTTCAGAAATAACACTGATTTCTGGTGGAGCAGGATCATTGGAATCTGTCTCCCAGGCAGAATTGTCGTAGGAGGATTCCTCAGTTGTATTTTGCATAGCATTGGTGCTCTTAGCTGTATCTCCCCATCCAGTTGGCTGGATATCTTCGAGCCTGATACGAGAGCTTTCGGGAGCGGTGTACTTGACCATATAGTCAAATTTTCCACTTGGTTGTCCCAGGGTGTCCCATACTTCTTTGGAACTGGAGGAGTCATCCCTCTCGATGACGTTGACCTTGGGAAAAGCATAGTTGATGAATTCCAGTCCGACAAACCTTCATCGTCATGTTGAGTAGTTTTTGAATGACCTGAGTGTTGATCCCATGACATGGTGGGGACACGGGTATTCTGTTCAATGACGGTCAGCTGATTTTCATCGTTCGACTGACTCTCTTGCCCCAAATCTCCTGGATAAGGTTGCCACATTGGCAGACCATCCATTGGGCCATAGTAGGTGTAGTCAAAATTGTCTTTCATCGGAGTGTCTTCCTCTAATGAATTTGGCGGAGCACGGCATCCTTCCGGATCACAATCCCCGTATATCATTTCGATGTCTGACCTGGGTATAAATCTCGGACTCTCTATAGGAAAGCAAAAAGGAGTTTGCGTTTCGTCCTGAGACATATAACCGTCCTTGTTAAGATAGGACTCCCACTCTTCCTCTGTGTCAGAGGGATCTTCCTCATTGATAGCATGGACTGCTTGAGGGACTGGGTGAAGAAAACCTCCACTGTGGAAGAAGTTCTGAATGGGATGAAGACTTCCATCGTTGACAGCTGTCTGGGTACAGGTTGCAGAAAAACCAAGACCCTTCTTTGTTTTATTGTCAATAGGAATGACAAGCTATCCCCATCCGGTTGTATCGGTACTCTCGACCGCTTTGATAGCATCTTTGTATGAGGAAATCGAGGTTCCTCCTTGAGATTGATTGTCCTTTCCCACCGACAGCGCTTGGAATTGCGTCCCAATAACCTCCTCGGGTTCTACATAAGTAGATAATGATAAGTTACTCACGAGCAAGGCCTGTTCTCCACAGACTGTGACAAGTTGATCGTTCTGAATGAACTTTAGCTTTTGGTGGAGGGTTGAAGTGACCGCTCCAGCATGATGTATCCAAGGTCTTCCTAATAAACAACTGTATGTTTCCCGGATGTCCATGACCTGGAAAGTGACTTGGAAAGTGTGAGGACTGATAGTTATGGGAAGATCAACTTCGCCGATAACTGTTTTTCTGGATCCGTCGAACGCTTTGACGACGACCTCGCTGATTCTCATCGGAGGGCCTTTGAATGATAATTGCATCAAAGTGGACTTCGGCATAACATTCAGGGCTGACCCTGTGTCTACCAGTACGCTGGCTAAAGCATCATCCTGGAAGTTAACTGTAATGTTGAGCGCCATGTTATGACGGCGACCCTCTTCAGGTAATTCCTCATCACTAAATCCCAAATTATTGCAAGAAGTGATGTTAGAGATAATACTATCGAACTGTCTGATTGTTACATCCTGTTCCACAAAGGCTTGCTCCAAGACTTTCTGTAGAGCCTCCCTGTGGGCTTCTGAACTGAGTAACAGTGATAATACCGAGATCTTTGAAGGAGTCTGTAACAGCTGATCAACAATGTTATATTCACTCCTTTGGATGAGCTTCACCATCTCATCATTATTTTTCGAAAGGTCGGGATTACTGGATTGACCGACTGATGGATCGGGAGCTTCTGTCTGAAGTTCCTTTTCCTTGTTAGGTTCTCCAACTCCTCGGTTGAAGATTCGACCGCTCCGTGTTACACGACTGATGTCTGCAATATTCACGACGGAGGGTAATGGAATTTCCTTTCCATTTTCAACTATTGTTGCACCGTATTTGTAAGGGATCGCCTTAGCTAATTCATACGGTAGTGGTCCCGGTAGATAGATGACTATGGGAACCTTCTGATTTTTCTGACCATCATAAGTAATCTCAATTCATTCCCGGTTGGGAACTCTAGATTCGTCAAGCAGAGGGATGATGGCAAAAACATCCCTGGTCTGGTGACGACCAGAGATTGTGACAACATCCTCGACTTGATTGGAAAGGTAGCTCGGCGTCCAATTGATGGGTCCAGAACCCGGATATGGGCGAATCTCTCCATGATCCACCTGACCCTGAAGAGCTGCCTCACAAGGTAACACCCTTGGTTACTTTCTGAACAGACACTACAATGGTCATAATTGTGTGGTGGCACCTGGCCACGCCCACTTTGAATACAATGTAACCTCACTAGGTTAGCTTCCACAGATCGGACATCCTGACTCTGACGTCGAGTAGGATTCCTGTTACTGATACTAATCTGCTGAGTATCTTCATCCATATAGATTGGCATCCACCAGTGATTTAACAAGTGCTGAAGTGCCTCCTGGACAAGGGTACATCCTCGATCGTTTTCGCAACCTGCTTTACAGCTTTGATAGTCGTGTGATATTAAGAATCCGAGTCGGACCTGCTCAGCATGTAACTCCACCGGGTTGTTATTCATCACGCGAATATCAAAGATCTAAACCATGTTGATCTGATAAGGGTTCCTATCATGGTAGTCTTGGATCCATCCAAGATCCATCTGACGCTGGAGGGCCTCTTGTATGAAAGAGCATCCTTGTTTGTTTACCGAGCAAGTCAGACAGGAACTGTAATCGTGTCGTGGCAGATTATGATACTGGCTTTGCCTTGAATGCATTGCCACCAGGTTGACATTTATCGCACGAATGTCGTGGTTCTGAATGACGTTGGAATTCGTATAGACCTTGTTAACTCCACGAACTCGGTGCTCTTGGATCCATCCGAGATCCATTTGTTCCTGTAGAGCTGATCGCACTACCGAACATCCTTGATTGCTTTTAGAGCAGACATCACATTGATGGTAATTATGAGGTGGCACATGGCCATATCCACTCTGTCTACAATGCATCTTGACCAGATTGGTCCTCAATAAGAGTACATCGTGAATTTGATAGACATTGTTAGACTCTTTCTCAATCAGGTTGACTGCAGCTTTCTCGTGTTGAGGCAGCGGGTTCGTGAGAACATTGGGATTCGTATCTTTGAAAGATAAGAGCCCGCTCCTAACAAGCTTTTGCACGTCAGGTTTGAAATTGAGACAGTTCTCTATGTTATGCCCTGATCCTCCTTGATGATAAGGGCATGTCTGGTCCACCTTAAACCAAAAAGGCGGATTTTTCGGTACTGTAAGAGGAGACGTAGTCTGGATGTGCCCCTTAGCCAGTAGTAACAGAAATATTTCTGTGTACAACATGGGTATAGGATCAAACCCTGATGGTCGTGTTGTACGGTTGTTATTGTATGGAGGACGAGCCTGCTGAAGAGGTTGTTGTGTCCTTTGCTGATTAGGTTGGCTCTGCGCAACCTGAGGTTGATACGTAGGAATAGGCGCAGGGCTGATAGCAGGAGTTACAGCTGCTACCGGTTGATAACGTCGCCTTTGCTTTCCGAGAGAGATATTCCCAATATCCTGATCTTTTTTCTTAGGGAAAGCACTACCGTATCATTTTGTACTACTCGATGATCCAGCGTCTTTTGCCAAACGTCCTTCTCGGACGGCTTCCTCAAGACGAACTCCCATGCCCACCATCTCGGTGAAGTCACTGGGCGCACTGGCAACCATTCTGGCGTAGTAAAATGAGCTTAAGGTCTTTAAGAAGATCTTTGTCATCTCTTTTTCCTCAAGAGGTGGACAAATTTGAGCGGCAATTTCACGCAATCTCTGGGCGTACTCCTTAAAGGTTTCCTTGTCCTTTTGTGACATTGATCTGAGTTGA
Organism: Lathyrus tuberosus; assembly: GCA_022829125.1. Lineage (NCBI taxonomy): Eukaryota > Viridiplantae > Streptophyta > Magnoliopsida > Fabales > Fabaceae > Lathyrus > Lathyrus tuberosus. The sequence goes on along the minus strand of JALAZF010000196.1, from coordinate 437,347 downwards.
TCTCTGTCCGGTGCCATGTCCAAATTGTATTTGTATTGTTGGACGAAGGCAGTACCAAGATCTCTGAATGTGCTAATCGTATCACGGTTTAAACCCATGTACCATTTTAAAGCGGCACCGGTTAAACTATCCTGAAAGTAGTGAATCAGCAGGTCCTGATTCTCAGTCTGAGCTGAAATTCACCGAGCATACATCACCAGATGACTCTGAGGGCAAGAGTTACCCTTGTAATTTTCAAAGTCTGGCACTTGGAACTTGTGCGGGACTTTCACATTGGGGACCAAGCAGAGATCTGCGGCGTCCTTTCCAAATAGATCCTAACCGCGAATGGCTTGCAGTTCCTTCTGCATTTCCAAGAACTGTTCCTGGAATTCATCCATTCGGTCAAACATAGTTTCCTTTTTACCAGAAGGTATCTGTGGAGTCTGTCCTTCCGGGACAGTGTGCACCACAGGGGGTGGTACCGTGACTACGGCAGTGAGTCTTGGCGTTTCCCGAAGTTTGTAACCTTCAGGAGTCTTCAGTATGCCCCTGGCATCTTCTCTTTCCCGAAGTTTGTAACCTTCAGGACCAGCGGCATCTGTCGCGATTCCCTGATCTTCAACGATCGGCGGAACATATCCTTTCGGGATATAGTTTGCAGGCATGCCCAAGGGACGATCTTTCGGTATTTGATACCTAGGATCAAACTTCTCCACTATGGGCGCCGAGGTGATCTCTGAGATCATAGTCCTTTGTAGTTGAGCTTCTGCCATGGCTTGCATGTCGTTATGAAGCTTTCTTATATCCTCTCTCAGAGCGTCGATCTCTTCTTTCAACTCTCTGTTCTCTTCCTCAAGATCATCCATCTTTTTCTGACGATTAGCCCGAGTATTGTACGAGTGAGACAGTTTGACTCTAGAACCGAGACACAAACGTGAGATTCGTAGGTAAGAAGAATACGCGATGTGAGAATAATGAATGCAATGATTATATTAATTGTTTTTCGGTTTAAACAAAATAAACTTCGACAATTAGATTGCAAATATCAAACGGTGGGGAAACCCCTTTTTATTGAAATTCAAAGAATTGCGGAAATGAAAATACAGTAGATTACAAGGTGCAGAAACATGAACCTAAGCTAATGGGTCCCGAGTCCTCTCTGAAGAGAAATCGGGTGCTGACTCTGGTACTTTCCTTTTCTTTGACCGGGGCTCTTGGGCCGTTGTCGGGTTGTCATTCCTTTGCCAAGTGAAAGGAGCGAGCAAATTCCTTTGGTCATCCTGATTATCCACAGCATGTTGCTCTAAAATCTCAATCAGAGGGTCCTTATCTTTCAGCAGTTGCTGTATTTTGATGCACTCCACGTTGAGGGTGCGGTACTTGTTCTTCCAAGACCTCCTCTCCCTTTGAACTTTGTTGAGAGTAACCTGAAGCTTTTCAGTTTCTGTCATGAAGTACATGATAGATTCCCTTGGCGGAAGAACTCTGTGACGAGGATAAGGCATCTTTAGCTTGAGAGCTCTAGTTTGTACCCAGTGGAGATAAGGCTCCACCGAGACACAGTCCGGTTTTCCTATAGACTCCCGTCCTTTCTTATGAACATGTTTCCAAGCATGCACTATTTCCATCTTTAGTGCTCTGTCATTTTCTCCTTCCTTGAAGAAAAGACCTTCTAGATGAACACCCCGTGGGACGTGTCTCATCGGGTATCCAAATTGACGACGAACAAGAACTGGATGGTAATTGATTCCTCCCTTAGTTCCTATAAGGGGTACGTTGGGGAAGTTTCCACAACGGTCAATGATCCTGATTCCATCATAAATCCTATTGCACCAATCTATGTCAGAGTTGGTGAGAGACATGATCTTCTGCGACCAGCGCAAGGCACTCTTATGATCCCAGAAAGCAGCAGACTTAGGTAAATGGGAGATAAACCATTTGTAAAGCAAAGGTACACAACATGTGATATCCCCTCCGCTGTACAAATTCCCTAAGTGTACATAATGATACGCATCTGCGAGCAAAGTCGGCACAGGGTTTCCAATGAGAAAAACCTTAATAGCGTTGATATCGACGAAGTTATTAATGTTGGGCAACAAAAATAATCCGTAGGTGAGTAAAACAAAGATGCTTTCAAAAGCATTCTCGTTCCCTATACTAGCGAAGTACAGAGCTTTCTTTGTCAGAAACTGGGCTGGCAAACCTTGTATGCCACCCTTGGTGGTCATGTGAATCCTCACTTCTGACTCATCCAAATGAATTGCCCTTGCAATGGTCTGATCCTTTGGAATTTCTTCCAGTCCAGAAAATGGAGCTCAATCAGTGATATATAAATCGATCAAATGAGAATACTCCTCTAGCGTTGGTGCGAGCTGGTAATCCGGGAATGTGAAGCAGTGATAAACTGGATCGTAGAACTGAATGAGCGCATCCATGATTCCCTCAATCACATGGACCCTTAATAGAGGTAGCAGACCTTCGTACTTGGCTCTGAAAGCCTCTTGGTTTGTGATCATTCTCGCCAAACCTCTCAAATCCTCTAGTTTTGGAACCTTGAAGGTATACTTATGAGTTCTCCTTCTACCGTAATCCATTAGCGCAATCCTTTTCTCTGATATTTTCAATCACAGTCTTAGTTTAATTTGAAAAACAGAGAGACTAGAAGAGAAGAATTTTTTGAATGTTTTAATGTTTTTTAGATGAATGCATGAATGCAGCACACAAAAACATAGAAAAAACATGGGGTCAAAGGGTCGTTGTCATGAAGTCAAGGCTCTACCCATCCCCAAAGGTTTATACTAGTGACTTTTGTACCTGTCTCTCATCATCATCAACTCTTGTCAAGAAAACACCAGCAGGTCGGGAACCGTGCTAGGTGATGTTTTTTGAAGAGTCCTCAGAAGAGGGTGGCATCGCATGACAACTATTCCCGATAGCCTCTGCGCCACTAATTTGCTCCTCAGCTTCTCAGACTTCACAATCGACCCATTGCCTGTGAGAGGGAATGGGTTACATTGGGAAGCCTCCACTGAGGTTGATGGTCGACCTCGTCGCCATCACCTATCTTAAGTGTATACTCAATCTTTCCACATGCGGCATCACACGCATTCCCATTAGCAGAAAAATAAACACATATATCAATCAGGAAAAGCAGTATATATATTTGTCCTAATCATCCTAGACCTTTAAAGCTATGAATCCTATGTTCCTGACAAAAAATGGGTTCCCCGACGGAAGCCCCCAATCTGTGGTTTTCACACAAGAGAAGAGAAAAAAGGGTAGAAGAGCCCCACGGTGGGCGCCAATTTTAAAGTTTCCGCCTAATATATGGGAAGAGAACAAGATCTCGCTACAAAGGTGAGATAGATCCTAATGACACGTCCCTAGCAGAATCGCCATTTCCCCAATGAAGTCGCCATTTTTCTGTAGCGAGCGATTTTGGATGTGGTTGCGAAGCACTATCGCTCTTTGGTATCTACAGCTCGATTCATTTTTTATCCTATTAAAGCTGATGAAGGAAGGGAAATAGATGTCTCAAATTAACCCTGCTTGCAAACTGAGGTTAAACAGTCAAAACTGTTGGTTTACAGATGCTACAAAGATTCGGGGTCTCTATTAGGTTTATATTTTTAAAAGTGGTGTTCAGTTAATTGGTGGGAGGTTAAGATGTTAGGACGGATATATGAAAGTATGGGATTTTGGGTTTTTGTTTAGTGTGCTCGCTAAGATTTTTCTTTCAATCTTATGCCTACGTATTCCCGTTTACCAAAATAGGGAAATCAGAGCGATCGTAGTTCCTCCTATTCTATGGGAGGAAATGGTGTTTTGGTGTCTTGTTCAAAGCCCAAGACGTGAAGCTGAATGTGGTTTGTATTTTATTTAAAGCCCAAGATGTGAAGCTGAAAGGTCTATTTGTATCTTGTTCAAAGCCCAAGATATGAAGCTAAAAGGGTGTTGACTTTAGAGAGAATTTGTCATCTCTAAAGAGGAGGTTGTATGTCACAACTGTTTATAAAGGAGAATTACTTTAACCGGGATGTGTGAATCCGGCAATGCCATAATTTCCTTTATAGGAGATTTCCAACCTGAAGGAGAAGACTTTAACTCAGTGTAGAGCAATGCTATCTTTCCTTAGGAATTTCTCATGCTAAAAGAGGGACAGTGGCATGGATATAGATGATCCAGAGGCTTGCCGCTTACAGTAATTAGATGAAGGGGAAGGAGTTGTTGATGTTTGTGTACTGTGAACGAGGCACAACTTTGATGCTAAAAGGTTGATTGGATCAACTAGTGGTTTTCTTATACAAAGCCTAAGAGGAGGCTATGGGCCCAACAATAGAGTGTTTTTATGTGTCTCGTACGAAGCCCGAGAGAGAGTCCAAAAGGGGTTGGTCCTACAAGAGGATCTTTTATACTCAACAAGAGAGTGTTTTTGTATCTCGTACAAAGCCCGAGATGGAGGCTAAAATTTTTTTGGCTCAATAAGAACCTTTTTGTATCTCGTATAAAGCCCGAGATGGAGGCGAAAGGGGTGATTGACCCAACGAGGGAGTATCTTATGTGTCTCGTACAAAGCCTGAGAGAGAGGCTAAACGTTTGCTTTGCTGGGAAGAATCATTGTACAAAGCCCAAGAGGAGGCTATTATAACTGTTTCAGTTGAGTGACAGATCCAGTATACTGATTTTAAAGAGAAAATCAGTTCTTATATGAGTAACACTGTACTCAAGGATTTGATTCAGGGATATTTCCTTTTCTTTGAGGAAATGGGAAATCCAAAGGGTATTGAGACTGTCCGAGTCTACGGGTTTCCTTCCTTTTTAACGAAGGGGTCACTTGAGAATGTCTTTGAGACTCAAGGATATTAGACTGTCCGTGTCTAGAGTTTCATCTTTTGTATTATGCTTTGAGAAACAGTAGTAGACTCTTTGAAAGGACCGTTCTATGAAGATGACTAGCTTCTGTTCCTATACCTCTAGGAGGTCGTCGGGACAATTTGTACGAAGCCCAAGAGGAGGCTGGAAGCTTTTAAGAAGCCGACGGGTCCTTGTACTAAGCCCAAGAGGAGGCTATCATTCCCGGAGGAAGAGATCATTATACAAAGCCTAAGAGGAGGCTGTGAATACTTCTAAGAAGCCGTTGGGTCCTTGTACTAAGCCCAAGAGGAGGAGGGATGCTTTTAGGAAGCCTGTGGGTCTTTGTACGATGCCCAAGAGGAGGCCGATGCTTTTAAGAAGCCCGTGGGTCCCCAAACCCCGAGAAATTCAAGATAGGCTATTCACAAGGAATAGATCAAGCCAGGAAAGTTTAAGAATTTGGAAGAAACTCAAGAGATGCCATTCACAGAGAAAAGATCATCTCTGGGGAATAGAGTTTCTTGACAATTCCTAATGAGGACAGCCGAAGAGAAGACTGTATCTGGTGATCCTATTGGGGATCTAGCTGTCTATTTCTACGAATAAACGAAACGGCGTTACCTAGTTCTAGACGTAGTTGTCGGGGAAACTCTAAATATCTATACTATTATTACACAGTTGATATGAGTTTATGAAAGAAGACTTACAGCGAAACAGCCCCACAATACAGTTATATGAATATGAAAACGGTAAATGAAAGCGTATAAACACTTACTCGGTTGTAGAGCTTTCATGCTGTTTGGTTAGTTGTTCAACAAAGACAGATTGAAAACAACAGTATATTCAAAATCAAAAGAGAAAGTACTTTGAAAAAGAAAGATTTGGGGCTTACAGCTCAAGGAGAGGCCCAGGGTTTTACCAGTGATTGCACTGTTGAATTTGTACAGAGGGATTTATACAAGTGACTGTGGCCCAAAACTTGTTTTTCTGTACAAAGGGATGGGTCTTACACTCTCTCAAGAGGCCCAAAAAGTTTTTAAAGAAAAAGAGTGGGGCTTATAACACGAGGGTAGGCCCAAATGATTTTTCCGTTTAAAATGGCGATCGCGCCGAGGTTTTCTTTTAACGCAGAGGGACTTATACAATAAGTGAGGCCCAAAGTTGTTTTTGGTTAAAAGGGGATTGGGTATTACACTCTATTAGAGGCTCAAAAGTTTTGAATGGGTCTTATAGCTCAAGGAGAGGCCCAGAATGTTTATTTTTAAACTGGCGACGATCGTGCCGAATTTAAAAATGTACAGAGGGACTTATACAATAAGTGAGGCCCAAAATATTTCTGTACAAGTGGGTTGGGTCTTACACTCTAATAGAGGCCCAAAAGTTTTTTTGAAAATGATTTGTGAGGGTTGAATTAATCAAAAAGCCTAATTTATTTCCAAAATGTATTTTAATTGAATAAAAGTTCAATTAAAATGATCAAAAATTGTTTAACATGTCAGAAACAAATTATGATCTTGGATTAATGCTTCAAAAATCAAGTATTGACCTACAAAATAATTAGAAGTCATTAATCTTTACAAAATCAAGAGGGAAAAAATATTTTAAATGTAAAAAACAATTAAAATATTAATTCTTTGCAAAAATATCAATTATATGAAATAAATAATATTTTTGGGATTTTTTTGCAAAAATAAATTATTTCAACATTTTTGTTAATTATTAAAAAAAGAATCAACTCAAAATCATTAAAACTCAGAGAGAAATTAATTTTTGAATCAATTAAATAAAAATCACAAAATTCAAATATTCAAATGTTGGAAAATGGCGCCAAGAACAAGGGCAAGAACACGCGTGTGTTATGGGTTTCCTAGATTTGCATTTTCTATTCAATCTCACTGAATACTTAATCATATCATGCAATCCACATACCAATCAACTCGTTTCAACCTCACGATCATGTCTATGACAATTAATTTCATTTAAATTAAACATAAAACAAGAAATCATGAACAATCCTCAAGAACCCTAAATTCTGCATGAAGGCTGGGATATTTGATACACGATTCAAACAATGCAATTAATTGAGGGGAAACATTCCATGCATGATTATGAACATATGGCCAAATTATTGTGCAACAAAAATTGCATGGATTGAGAGATGACCAAGTTTAGGCTTACCTCTAGGTCGTGACAGCAAGAGCAAATTGATTTCTGAGTTGGAGGTGTTACAGATGAGTTGTGATGATCTGAATAGCTTCCCTACACCCTATGGAGTGTGTTTGAATGCTTGGACTTGATTGAAACTGGCTGGATCACTTCATGGCATCTCAACTGCAACTTGGTTAAAACCTTGAGAAATTGACTGGTGATTCTGAGAAATCAGTGTTCCAGTTGTTGTTTAAGTGTTTGATCAGCTCATATGTGATGTATATGAGGTGTGTGTGTGATTGGTTTAATTGGAAAAGCTCTAAAACTCAAAACCCGATAGTGACTTGCCTTAGAAGGCACAATTGGAGTTAAAGAAGAGATTTTGTGGAAAGCATCTGTTTGATGGCTTTGGTGTACTCAAACTGATCACAATTGAGCTCTATTTATAGTAGAGCAAGTTTTTTTTGCAAAGAATAGTGAATGGCAACTGCTGAGTAGGTTTGGTCAATGTTGGCAAATGAAAATCCAAGTCACCTCTAGCCATTGACTAGAGGTTAGGGCACAGGCTGCTGGTTCCCTTGGTCTTGGATAAGTCTTGACTGAATTCAGTTGCTAAGAGCTCAGTCCATGCCACCTTGATGCTTCCATTGAATGTTCCAATCCAAAATTGGAGTCTTGTCCCTATTTTGGCAATTCTAGGTTCAACATGCTATTTCTTGTTCCAAAGACTTTGGAGGCTTGGCTCAGTGATTGTCCCCTTTAGATTCAATCCTCAGAGGTGTCCAAGTGGATAGGAGTGTTTGGATTTGGCTGATTTTGGCAAATCGACCAAAAGTGCAAAACTCTGCCTTGCCTTGGCAGATTTCAGCAAGGCATCTTGCCAATGTCATATCTCATAGCTCAAATTGAATTTGGTAATGTTCTTGGCCATTTTGGAAAGCCTTTACATGATACAACAATTGTTTGAACATGTTTGGTTTTGATCTCTTTTGAATCCAAGTGAAAAATCCCCCTACATTTGGAAAAAAGTAAAGGCAGATTCTGACTTAGTGAAATTTTCACTAAGTGTTGGAACAAAGTGACTTTTCTTGATTTTGATCACTCCATAACTCAAAATCCATGAGGAATTTGGACATAGGTCAGTATGAAGCTTTTGTAGAGGGAAATGTGATATACAAATCAAGCTTTGAATGGGGAACAATGGCCTTGTGGTTTAGGAGTTATGGTCCTCCAAAGTTGGCACATTAGTGTCACTTTTTCCATAACTTATAAATTTTTTTAAGTTTTTATGGTTACCCCTTTTACAAGTTATCCCACTTTCTTTGATTTTTCTTGATGAATGATGATTCAAATCATAATTAACATCATTTTAGGGTTAAAAATCCATTTTGGTGAAAAATCTCAAAAAGTCAAAGTTGACTTTTGTGCACAGTTGACTTTTTTTCAGATGAATTCCAAACTGTGCAATTCTTTAGGAAATCATGCCCTTGACCTAAATCAAACTTGATGGACATGTTCCATGGGTGTCATAGGGTATATTGAATCATGTCTTAGGGTTTGGGAGCATGTCCTGGTCAAAAGTCAAAGCTACTGTTGACATTTCTCGCAAAACCCTAACTGTGGTGCAGATGAAATTGAGACTTGTTGCTCAAGCTTCTTGGAATAATCCATTGTTGCAAATGGATCAATATAGTATATTAGAGACCTTCAAATCATGTCTTGGGGTCTTGGTTCATGATTTGTCCCAAAAGTCAACTTAGGGGTGAATTAGGTCAAGAAACCCTAATTCCTGATTTTTTTATGTATGCATCCCTTGAGGCCAAATTGACTTGATGATTGGGTCCATGAGGTTCCATGGAGTATATTAGGTTATGTTTTGGATCATTGGCTTGTGCCCAGATGAAAAATTTCCATCTGGAGGCCCTGGTCGACCAAAACCCTAATTTGGTGACACTGTCGATCTTGAGACTTGATCCACCTAGAAGGGAGCAGCCTTGTGCTTAATCCTTGAAGTGGGAGTCCTTTTGATCCATTGTGGATATTTTAGAGGCTATACAAGTTGAAGATCAAGTCATTCCTTGACTGATCCTTTGTCTAAGGCTCTGAGAGGGCTTAAAACCCTAATTTTGATTGTAGTGAATGCTCAACAACCCTTGAGGCATTTGATGAGGCATGATGGTTCATCCATATTGTGATGATGATTGACACAATGATGGGAATCTTAGTGGTCAAAATTTGGGGTATGACAAATAGGAGGAACTACGATCGCTCTGATCTCCCTGTTTCGTTAAACGGGAATACGTAGGCATAAGATTACAAAAATCTTAGCGAGCATACTAACCAAAAACCCGAAATCCAGTACCCCCATATATCAACTCAAAATCACCAAATCATAACCTCACAAATGATCCAGACATCGTAATTTTAAACAAAATAAACCGAAGAAAGGCCCCACATCCACAAAGCATCTGTGACCTAACAAACCGTTGTTCAAACTCAGTATGGAAGCATGGTTAATTGGAGACATCTATTTCCCTTCCTTAATCAGCTCAATAGGATAAAAAATGAATCGAACTGTAGTACCCAAGCGATCGTGACTCAGGACCACAAAAATTGCGCTACAGAAAAAATGGCGCCCACCGTGTGGCCCAGTTGTCTTTCTTACAATCTTCGGTGGAAACCTTTAAATTCAACACAATGTCACAGAAATGGAGAATCTGCTGGGGAGTCATTGTCTGTTAAGATCATAGGATCATAGAGGTATAGGATGATTTAGACAAAAATATATACTGCTTTTCTTAATTGATATCTGTGTTTATATTTCTGCTAATGGGAATGCGTGTGATGCCGCATGTGGAAAGATTGAGTATACACCTAAGATAGGTGATGGCAATGCGGGTAATCTTGCGGGGAGTGAATTCCAATTAAAAGTCCCCGATCGACCATCAAACTCAGTGGAGACTCCCTTTGCAGATACATTGCCTATACGACTTCGGTTGTTGAAAGTAGTGTGATCGACTGGGTTATCTGAGAAGCTGAGGTTTTTAGTAGGTTTAAACCATTTTGTAGTGCGGAAGCTATCGAAAATAGTTGTCACGTGATACTACCCTCATCCGAGGCCACTCTAGGATGCATCAGCTCGCTGGCGATCCGCTTGTTGTTGTTATCCCAAGAGGGGTCAATGATTTTGTGGACAGGTACAAAAAATCACCAGTATAAACCTTTGGGGGGGTAGATCCTTGACTTCATGACACCAACCCTTTGACCCCATATTTTTCTATGTTTTTGCGTGCTGCATTTATGCATTCATCTAAAAAACATTAAAAAAAACAAAAAAAAAATCTTCTCTTCTAGTCTCTCTATTTCAAATTAAACTAAGACAATGATTGCAAATGGCAGATAAAGAGATTGCTAATGGATTTCGGTAGAAGGAAAACTCATAAGTACACCTTCCAGGTTCCTAAACTAGAGGATTTAAGAGGGTTGGAAAGAATGATAACCAACCCTGAGGCTTTCAATGCTAAGTATGGACGATTGATGCCCTTGTTAAGGGTCCATGTAATTGAAGGAATCCTGTCTACACTAATCCAGTTCTATGATCCGGTCTATCACTATTTTACATTCCCGGATTATCAACTAGCACCAACGCTGGAGGAGTACTCTCATCTAACGTATTTACATATCACTGATCAAGCTCCATTTTCTGGACTGGAAGAAATTCCAAAGGATCCAACCATTGCGAGAGCAATCTATTTGGACGAGTCAAAAGTCAGGACACACATGACCACTAAGGGTGGAATACAGGGTTTCCCAGCCCAGTTCTTGACAAAGAAAGCTCTATACTTTGTTAGTATAGGGAACGCGGCCGCTTTCGAGAGCATCTTTGTTTTGCTCACCTACGAGTTATTTCTGTTTCCCAACATTGATAACTTCGTAGATATCAGCGCCATTAAGATTTTTCTAATTGGAAAGCCTGTACCAACTTTGCTCGCAGATGCTTATCATTCAGTACACTAAAGGAATTTGTATAGCGGAGGAATGATCACATGTTGTGTACCCCTGCTGTACAAATGTTCACTTCCCATTTGCCCAAGTCTGCTGCATTTTGGGATCAAAAGAATACTTTACGTTGGTCGCAAAGAATCATGTCTCTTACCAACTCTGACATCGATTGGTACAATCGAATCTATGACGGGATCAGGATCATTGACCTTTGTGGAAATTTCCCAAATGTACCCCTCATATGAACTAAGGGAGGAATCAATTATCATCCAATTTTAGTTCGTCGTCAATTTGGATACTCGATGAGGCATGTCCCACGTAATGCTCATCTGGAGGGTCTTTTCTTCAAGGAAGGAGAAAACGACAGAGCACTAAAGAAAGAAATAGTGCATGCCTAGAAACACGTGCATAGGAAAGGAAGAGAGTCTCTAGGAAAACCGGATTGTGTCTCTGTGGAGCCTTATCTCCACTGGGTACAGACTAGGGCTCTCAAGCTGAGGATGCCTTACCCTCGCCAGGAAGTTCTTCCATTAAGGGACTCTGCCCTTTATTTTATGTCTGAGACGGAAAAACTCCAGGTTACTCTCAGCAAGGTGTAGAACCCCAAAATTTGCCCTCCTTACTTCAGTACTAACTGGCTTATGTTTCTCTTCATTTTAGCATTATCATGTGTGCATATCATTGGTTCTTAGCATGGGGTCAAGGTGCCTGAGGCAGTTCAAGAGGAGAAGATGTTCTTCAAGCAAGAGTCCTTATATTGTCCAAGAGAGCTCAAGTGGATCACTCTCTCCTAACCAATGCAGAGATTAGGGTTTTGAGATTCTTGGGGTTATTGCTCCAATGGGAAAGCTTCTTGGGTTTTTATCATCAACAAATGACATATTTTATCTTGGAGAGGATACACATCATATTCAGAGGAATTTGGATTTGGAGACTGTACTATTTCCTCATAGACTGAGGGTACCAAAATTAGGGTTTCCTATAAAGTCAGTTTATTTCTGATTTTTTGGGCAAGACTTGATTCCATGATATTCCTTGGGTCCCTAAGTATCTAGGAATGGAAGTTTGTCCATCAGTTTGGTTCATGAGAAGTTCAATTGGCCAGTGGATTGGGAATCAGGAGAATTGGATAAAAGTCAACAGTGGGAGGGGAAGTCAACTGTGAAATTTTGAGGTTCTATTCAAGGGTTTCAAGGTCTCACATCCTCATATGGTATTCAAGAGTCAAGTTTCATACCATTTATCAAGAATCAAGGGTTGGTACAAAAGTTACTAAATATGGAAATGACCTATAATTTGAAAGTTTCCATTTTGGGTAAGTTCTTACACTACTTTCAACTTGACTTTTCATCATCAAAGAAGCTTCAAATGAATTTTCCTCAAACATGAAAGTTGAATATCTTTTTCTCCCCTTTCCAACAAGTACTAGATGGTCTCCATATCATTTGTGAAACTCAAGTTATAATCAAAAGAAGGCTAAGTGGTTTTTAGGGTTTTCTCATGGTTCCATTTTCATAGCTTTTGCATTTTTGGGACATAGTGACCCATATTTGGTTCCATTGCTTCATGACACATTCTAACATCAAGGTAAATTCCATAAGGACCATTTTTGGCCTTTGAATCAAGTGAATCCATGGCTTATTCATCACTTGTTTCCCATTATGCAAAATTGCAAAATCATTAAAAACTCATGAACCAAGACATCTCAAGGCCCAAATCCAATTCAGGTGTGATTAGAAATTGTTAAATAAGTGATCCATCATCAAGGGGTTGGATGTAAAAGCATGGAGGAGGGTGTATTTCACATTATGCAAATTTCCAAAATCACCCAAAGCTTATTAAGTGAGGAATTAACAAGGCCCAAGTGATTATCAGTGGATTAACCCTAAGTATTTAAGCTAACTCATGCACTGGTTAGAGAGAACACACGTGATTTTGAGGAGAACAAAGTTTGCAACCCTAAAACTTCTCTCCTTTGAATCTCTCAATCAACAAGAGCTTTTCCAAAACTTCTTTCACCATCTGAACCCTTGGGATTCATAGAGCACGAAGCAACCATCCCTTGAAGCTAACAGCAAGGATACGTGGTGCATAATCTCAGGTCAGTGACTTTTTTCATGCTCCTAAAACTCCTTTTTTAAATGTGCATAATGATATTTGATGCCCACTGATAATTCTGGTGTGTTTTGTTTGGAGTTTGGATGTATAGATTGATTGCTCCGTGAGTTTTAAGTTTTGGATGCAAACATTATTTCGTTCGATTCTCTTTGTACGTTGCTTGTTTGGGATTTTTGATTTGATATTCGTGATCCTCATTAAATTCTGGTCAGAATAGTGTACTCCTTTGCGTTTTCTGGAAAAATCTTGGTTGCAGGTGGCCGGAAGTGGTGACCGGAGCCCTAGCTCCGGTGACTGGTAAGGTTTCCGGCGAGGCTAGGGTTTATGTGAGGAAGACGAAGCCTGAGCCGTTGATTGCCTTGATCGTGTGGCCCATATGTTGCCACACATTTAAATTTTGTTTTATTTTATTGGTTTGTATGTGTGCCCTCCCAGGATTATTACCATGCATCTCTAATCTAAGCCATTCGTTTATTTTAATCTTTGACTTGATGATCTAATCTGGTACGTCTGATGAATCCATTGGCCATTAGGGTGCCAACGTATTAATGATATGGTGCCCCTCACGTGTTTCCTTTTTTTAATTCTGGGTAATTTTCTAGGTGCGCGCGTTTCATAATTATGGTGCACTTTTAATCATAGCCCTTTATCATGTTTACTTGGACTTTGGTTGACCAATTGTGTGACGCTAGATTGATCTCATGGCTGATGGTGAGTCCTGGGGTTGACTGGGTTCCACGTGTTCCTTCCCCTTTTTTATTTTTATTTTCGCTGATGGGCTTTGTGGTGTGGGCTTGATATCCACACCCCCTCTGTTTGATCCATGTTGTTTTTCAACGTATTTGGGCTGCTGAACACACCCCCATGTTTATTGCCATATTTTTATTTGATTTTTATTTTTAAAAATAGTTTTGTGCACTAAACAATTCCATAAAAATTCATGAATCATATTTGCAGTTTTATAAAATTTTCCCAAATTTTATTTCATTATTTTATTTTATTTTTGGCGTCTGAATTAATTATTTTAATAATTTCTTTTTGAATTTGTTTCATCTTGCACACATTGCATTGTAAAATTTATTTCTCATCATCCATAAAACATTTTGAATTCATTCTTTTTGTATTGTTTTATCAACATATTGAATGTCATTAAAACATTTTTTTCTCATTTTTAAAACTTTTTCATATTGCATTTTAGTCCTCCTCTTTTGCATATTGAGTCATGTTCTTGTCTGAACTTTATATAATTGTTTGGGTGACCTATCTTGTGAATTTTTGCATGAGTTTTTAACATGATGTTTACCACTGGTTATGGTGTGTTATGTTTTAATTTGGTAATTTTAGAAGATATTTTGCTAATTGTTTGATTGCTCTTTGTTTGAGATCTTCTTGTATGCACATCTTTGACTATGTCTGATTACTTGTTTGAAAAGGCACTTGTGCCATCATTTGGGTTTGCTTCTTTGACTTCATAATTCATGCTTAGGTCATCCACATTCTACCTTGGTTGAGTTTCATTTGGTTTATAACCATTTATCTTTGGTTTTTGATTTGTTTGAGTTTCATGTGTCTTATTGTCACTTATATCTGTTTGTACTAACCTTTTATGCAGAGGTTGAGGTAAGTTATTTAAGGGTGTGGATAGTTATCCATGTCCACTCTTATTCTTTCTTTCTCCCATCTTTTATATTCTTTAGGCTTAGGTTGTTGTCAAACCTCCCCTTAGGGCCATCTTTGCATGATAACATTAGGATAGAATCCCCTTAGTGTTTTTCTTTTCTCTTGAGTCCTTCTTCTCATCTCAAAACATCTCTAAGATACTTAATAAGGTCAACTTGCCTTGCACACAAGCCTTAAACATAGGAAATGAAGATTGAGGGGTCCCCCTTCTCTCTTCTAGAGTGTTGAGCATACGTCCCATTGGGGACGACCATGCGACGCATTCGTTCCCGTGTCATAGACTTTTGTTCAAGTTGAGTTACGAACTAACTCAAGTCACTTCTGTCCTAAAAAATACAAACAAACTTCAAACCTTTTTATCCTGCAGGATTGTCAAACTAAAGGCTATTTTCAAAAAGGGCACGTTACTTTCCGTCTGAGTCGCAAACAGGCATCAACCCTAACTGCCGGACGCGAACTTAACGTCGCTCATAAAAAACACAAAAAGAACTTGGTCCGAAATACGTTGACTCTGAATTCCCCATTGCACAAAGGGGGTACGTAGGCCTAGGACATCGACGTCCTACCGAGTCTTTCTTTGTTTTCCCCTTCCCCATTTTAGTTCAGCCATAGATTTTAGGATAACTCGCCCTTAGAATAGACAACAAGCGTGGATCCCATCGAGTACAATGGACGCGTGGGGTGCTAGCACCTTCCCCTCGCGTAACCGACTCCCGAACCCAGGCTATGGTTGCGATGACCATTCCTTTCCCTCTTCCTCAGGTTTATGCGGTGTTCCCTTTCCCTCTCTTGGGATAAATTTACACGGCTGGCGACTCTGTTTTCCGCGCCACTCTCGCGTTTGTACCTGGATGAAAATCCTGGGAGCGACAACTGGCGACTCTGCTGGGGACTCTGGTTGACCTATGCTGGTCCATCCCTAAGCAAGTCAATCCTAGTGCTTGCTTGTCTTTGTTCTCTTTGGGTGTTTTGTTTTTTTATTTTGCTTTATTTGTTGTATTTTATTTTTACCGCATTTTTTGCATTGCATATTATTATCAGCTGCTACACTGTTTTTCTGTTTGGCGGGTTGGGAGTTCTGAGAGATAAGCCCAATACCCAGGCTTGAGCATACACGTAGGATTAGTGTGGCAAGTAGTGTGACTCGTGTGGCATTTGGCCAGACGTAGTATACATGAAAACTCCACATCCAGACGAGGTTTTCTTTGGTAATGTTCTATCCTGCGCATTGGTGCAGATGATTGAATGTAACCTGGAAAACTGTCGACTCTGGCGACCATTCCCGAGGACTCAGTAACGGCACTCCTCCTGAGACGTGATAATGGCAGACCATAAATGGCAAACCCATTACACATGTCGATTCGAGGACCCAATGTTGGGAACTTGCTATAGGGTGTCCTTTTGGAAAAGAATCGGTGGAAGCACTCCTTGTTTGGCGATAGTACTGTACCCCGAGGGATGAATGTACTATTGCTTCTCGACCTCAGTGCCGAAGCTGAGGACTTGCCATGGGATGTTTTCTTTTGAGGGGAATCAGTTGAGGCCTCCTCGATTGGTGATGATGCCAAACCAGAAATGGTGAACGTATCATCATTTCTCGACCTGAGAGCCCGTGATATTGAGGATCCTCGGCTTTCTAGTACCCACATGTGAGAGGGCAGGGTGTTTACAGGTTTGCAGGTAACCTTGACCTTTAACATACCCGATTTTCTGATCAACAGATTTATCAGTGTGGTACTATGGTTATTTTGGTATTCTGGGTATTTGGGCAGATCTTTGAGATTATACAGTGGTTCAGTGCAGCAGTTGTCCAGTCTGTGTGGTATCCTTGATCCCATGTGTGCATTTGCATCATCATTTTGCATCCTAATATGTTTATTCATTTGTAGGGCTGCATCCTAACTTTGATTCTGGTTTTTGAAGACTATTAAGAATGAGTGCTGAGAAGAGAAAGAACATCATAGTGTACAAGTTCCCATCACTTTTTCTAGATACTGTTCACAAGATTGTGTCTATGGAAGAACCTGGGGTATTGGCAAATTTTAGAGAAGAGTATGGAAGAATTCTGAATTTTTCTCGCAACATCACTGAATACGAGTATAGGGCTTTGCACACTCTGGTGCAATTCTATGACCCTCACTTGCGATGTTTTCTATTCACTGATTATCTCTTGGCTCCGACATTGGAGGAATTTGCTCTCATCCTGGATGTTTCTATTAAAAAAGAGGCTCCTTTCTATCCTTCTGAAGAACTTCCTGATTTAGAAAAGGTCTCCAAGGCTTTGCATTTAGATCCATCTTTGTTGAAAAACAATATTGCCAGTAAGGGAGGGTGTAAAGGCTTTCATGTGAAATTTTTGGTAGAACAGGTTACTGTGTATGCTAAGGCTAGATGTTGGTCAGTTTTCAACGCCATCTTGGCTATGTGTGTCTATGGAACAGTGTTGTTTCCGAATATGAAGGATTTTGTGGACATGCACACTGTCCGGATATTTACCATGAAGAATCGGTACCTACTTTGCTTGGAGATCTGTATTATTCAGTGCATTATAAGAACGAGAAGAGGAGGGGAGGACCCCTTTATTTTTGTGCGCCAATCTTCTACAAATGGTTTGCTGATCGTCTTCCGACATCTGGGGCATTTGTAGATACTCAAGGAACTTTGGAGTGGTCCAAAAAATTGATGGGCTTGAGGGCAAATAATCTAATTTGGGTTAACCGTGACTTGTTGGGCCAAGATATTGTCGCGGTGGAAATTAGATACCATAGTTATTAATGAACTAGGATCACATTTAGTTCGACACCGACTTTGATTTATCCAGAGGAAAGGTTCAAGGTCGAAAAACCTAAAGGGGGAGATCTAAGGTTCGGGGGTTGGTTACGCCTAGGGAAGGTATTAGCATCCTAAACGTCCGTAGTACTCTACGGGAGCCTCTCGTTAGTATTTATGTTATTTGTTACTCGCTTGCTAAGGGTGTTATGCTAAGGGAAATATCTAGAGGTTGATGGCGATGCTTTAAAAAGCAACTGACTTACAAGGAAAAAAAAATGGCTCGATGTGGATCGAGAGTTTATTTTGAAAAAGGTTCGAATGTACGGGCGAAGAACAAAGATCGAAATAAGAGTAGAAATTTTCTTTCTAACTAATCAAAAAATATTTTTGGATTTTTTAACAAAATATCAAGAGAGAAGAGCAAATATTTTTGACATTTTTTCTTCAAAATTTTTTTGTAACAAATAAACTAAATGAGAAGTTAAGTCCTAAATTAAAATAATCTAACAAAAATACAATATATGAACAATTTATTAAAAATAAGATAAAATAAAATTCTAAATAAATCTAAATAATTAATTAATTTTCTAATTAAAACTAATTAAAATAAAAAATTAAACTAAATAAGTTGAATTCTAATTAATAAAGCAGGGGCCAAATTCTAATTAAAATTAATTAAACTAGAAAACTAAGTTTTAACTAAAATCTAATCACATTAAATTCTAATTAAATAAATTCTAATCAAATAAAAAAAGAAAACCTAAAGAAAACTAATCAAGTTAGAAGGGGTGTCAAAACGATTCAGATGTGTTAATGAGGGGATGGGCCATGCATTTGAAGCCCAACGGTTCTCTATTTTATAAAAAAAGAAATACAAATAAAATTAAAAAAACAAAAAACAATTCAAATTAGGAATAAGGGTTTCAGCATTTCAGCCTATCTCTTCTCCCTCTCCCGAAACGCCATCACTCACTATGACTTTCTCTCGCTCGAATCTCTCACCCGTCGCCGACGATTTCTTCTTCGGTACTCCCTCCGTCCTCTATCTCAACTCACCAACATGGCCTCTTCTTCTCTCACACGCGAACAAACACAACAAACCAAAGGGTTTTGACTCTCTCGCCGACGCTCACTC
Organism: Lathyrus tuberosus; assembly: GCA_022829125.1. Lineage (NCBI taxonomy): Eukaryota > Viridiplantae > Streptophyta > Magnoliopsida > Fabales > Fabaceae > Lathyrus > Lathyrus tuberosus. The sequence continues at coordinate 418,656 of JALAZF010000196.1, read as the reverse complement.
TACTCGCGAATCAATTTAATCATCGTACAACATTAAATTAAATGGAAGGATGTTACCTGACGGAGGCCAGCAACCGATCTCAGAACGGCGATAGTGGAGTCGCGATGGAGCAAGCTTCGCGGCAGAGTGAACTTCGTTCGGTAACTCTTTGATCCCTTCGTATTGATTTCGTATTCTGCTGCATTTGATTTCTTTGCTCATCAATTCATTGTGTTTTCTTTGTGATACCGTGCACTGCCCTGCGAGTGATGCAAATTGTGTATCTGTGAATCTTCATGTACTTTCTGTGATGCTTGTTTGTGGCTTTGAATAATGTCGGCACGGCGGCTTTGACGATGTCGGTGATCTCGACGGTAATGCTTCCTCTCGTCTCTTCTCCGATTCAAAGCTGCTATTTGAGTTTGTTGTTGTAGTGATAACTGCTGTAGTGTGTGTTTGTTGACAGTGGCGGAGCCAGGACCCTGAACTAGGGGGTGCAAATATTTAAAATTTAAGTTATGGGTGCAAAAAATTTTTTTAAGGGGGTTCAAAATTAAAAATCAATAGGGGTACTGGTGCAAATATTTTAACTCCAGGGGGTTCAATTGAACCCCCTCAAGATACTCTGCCTCCCCCCCTGTTTGTTGATGGTTTTTTTTTTCGGGTGTTAGGTGGTGTATGTGAATTTTCTGAGCTTGGTGTTTTTCTCAACACATGTGGTGTGTTTACGTGGATCTTGGTATGTGGAACTGTGATATGTTTTTTCTCTGTGTGTTTTATAGACTCCAAATGCAATCAATTTCCGATTTCAAATCCTTGAAAATGAATGTGAGATTACCGTCCAATTCGATTTCGGAAAGGGATTGTTACTAATTGTGATTTCTTGCCTTTTGTGAGTGTGCGATTAAAGTGGATGATTTCCTTGATTTGAATACATGATTTCGGTTTTGGAAGAAAATCATACGGCTTTTAATGACGATCTCTTGTATTTGCTGTCATGACTTGGCATTGATTCTAATTGAAAATGATTGGTTTCCGTTATTGAACCGGCATGTTTTGCGAACTGCTTTGGAAAGAAATTGGACTGCTGCTAACACAACTTTATGACAATATCAATCTTCCTGTTTTGGCTTCAACATGTTGGTAACGAAATAACTTCTCTTGATTTTGTGTGATAAAATATGATTATGGCTGCCTCTTTGTATTTGGAAAGAAATAACTCAATCTTGATGATGCTTGATACATGTTTTGGAAATAAACGCTTGTGACTTATTTGGGAAGATCTTTGCTGTTTATTCTTGTTATGACCGTACGATAAATAAACAGGGCATATCCAAATTTTTAATAAAGCTGGTCGATTTGCTTGTGTGTAGGTCACAAAATGAACGGACTCCTTACTACTTTCGTTCTTCATAGGAATCATTCTTGGTGAGAGAGGTTACAGTACCAGTCCTTTGAAAGCATTTACCGTGCTTCAGCATCTTTTCTTTTAAGGGTCCTTTGATTCAGCCACAAAGTATATCTCTCCATTGATTGGTAAATAACTCATAAAGGCACTTATGGTCAGTAGGGACCTTCTCCTTACCACTACATTTGGATCAGATGAGGCAAAGCTAAGAGTTTGAAGCGTGTGATTCGGTGTCGGTACAAAAAAAACTCCACGACTTCAGTTCTTTAGGCATTTTATTTAGGCTTGAAATTTCTTGCTATTTTGATGTGGGAACACACTTGAATATTGTAATGATTTGTGACGGTGTAATGAAACTTTTTAAAGTAATGTTTGGAACCAATTTTGTAACCGATTTGATTTTAACATAATGGTACATGGAATCTCTTAGTTACAATTGAATTGGAACTCTCCTGATAATAGTGTATGAATTTGGGCAAGCTGATTGAAAATTTCGTATGCCCTTGGTTTTTTTTACTTTTGAACTTCCAAGCTCTCCCCATATAAACTTTATATTTGACTTGACCCATAGGATGCTTGATGGACACAAAGGCTACATTTTGCAAACTTTAAACTTGAAGTAACGCTTCGCCTTGAGAATTTCGGATGATGTGGTCCATTATAATTTGAATTTCAAATGATCCACTTGAATGATCTTAACCTCATCATTTGTAACTTGCATCTTAAGTAAAACATAAGCATAACCTTGGATGTATTTTGCCTTTGTTAAATGAACTTGAATCGGTGAATGACTTTTACGCTTGATATTGTAACCATGAAGCGCCCTTAACAGCGACCAAAACATCTTTAAAGAATAACGCGCGCACAACCTCTTGAAACATCATATTGCAACCAAATTCGAGATAACATAAATCATGGCCCAAATTAATTTAGAACCACAATGCGTTCAAAGCCCGACAAAAATTCAAGTTTAAGAATGGTGCACCACGTCCTCAAGAATACTTTGAACCATAAGCGAATCACAACCCATCCTTGACTTCATTGTGAGATATGGCCATAAAATCCATCCAAGCCATGTTCAAGGTCTTGTTCCAAGAATAGCCCAAGAAGACAGAATTCTAAAAGTGGAGCCCAAGTCAAGAATAAACCCTAGGACCTTTTTGAATCAGGGTCATTGGTCATATCTTGAAAAACTTAACTGAGAACAAATGATGATCCAATAGCACGAACAAACCCAAACTATGCCTTGAGAGATCCTTCGAAGTAAGGGTATCGTTTGTCATGCAACATACCCCCAAAATTCCAACCAATTCTCACATAGTCACACCCAGCTGGACATAAATCCTAAACCTCTTTGAATCTCTGAGAAATCTTGAGAACGATTGACCTTGTAATGGCCAAGGGATCATAAGAATGAGAACCCCTCCTTTCTTTATCTCCACAAGAGTCCAACACAATTTGCCAAAGACCAGAATCACCATGAGCACACACATAACCTCCATGACCTTTGAATCTTTTGCAGCAGCCCTAATTTCACAAAGGAAAACAAACAAACACAAGTCTGGTAGATTGGTTAGCTATGCATGGATGATTCACCTAGAAATGATGTGATATGCTATGCAGACGATGCGAAACGAAAACAAACAAAATCTTAGGGTAAAAAATTAGGGTATGACAGATGCCCCTATTTAAGTTTCTTCTATCCGGAGATATGGAGATTGAAATCTTCATCTTGACGTGATAGAAGAGACTTAAATATAAACATGCACAATTTTTGGCCCTAAGATGCCACAAATGCATATGATATGATATGAATGCAAGACAAAGATCCTGTGAGAAATGATGTAACAGGGAATAACTGTATACAGAAAACGCTGAAACACAGGTAAAGAATAGAAGACCCGACAAGGACGACTTAGCAAAGCAAGGCTCCACGGGGAAAGATCCCAACTCCACTGGGGAAGAGACTACCAACTGACAATCATAAGGCATCTCCAAATAGAACAAAGGTATGTATTGCCTACAACAGGCAAGAAACTTGAAAGAAAGGATAATCCTACTACCAATAGACGGTAGCCTAAGCAAAGGTATCCAGTTGAAATGAAAGGGCGTATATTACCTACTTCACACACGATAGCCTAAGCAGAGGTAATAAACTGGGGAGGAAAAATCACCTACTACCAAACACGATAGCCTAAGCATAGGTGTCCAACCCAAAAGAAAGGTGTGTTACCTACTATCAAACATGATAGCCTAAGCAAAGGTAGACACAAAAGGAAAGATGACCTACTACCAAACCTGATAGCCTAAGCAGAGGCATCTGACCAAAAGGATAGACATATTACCTACTATCAAACATATGATAGCCTAAGCAGAGGTAATAGACTTGAAAAGAAGAGGTCCCCTACTACTAAACACGGTAACCTAAGCAAAGGTGTCTGACCAAAAAGAAAGGTGTGTTACCTACTATCAAACATGATAGCCTAAGCAAAGGTAGACACAAAAGGAAAGATGACCTACTACCAAACCTGGTAGCCTAAGCAGAGGCATCTGACCAAAGTACATACATATTACCTACTATCCCACGATAGCCTAAGCAGAGGTAATAGACTGGAAAGAGAAGGATCACCTACTACCAACTTGTGGCAGCCTGAGCAAAGGCGTCCGACCAAAAGAAAATATATGTTACCTACTATCAAACATATGATAGCCTGAGCAAAGGTAAACACAAAAGGAAAGATGACCTACTACCAAACCTGGTAACCTAAGCAAAGGTATCTGACCAAAAAGATATGGTATATTACCTACTATCAAACATATGATAGCCTGAGCAAAGGTAATAACCAAAATAAGCTTCCCATGAACAAAATATGATTCAGCTTCTTCTTTAACTAAATGTTCCATTTAGGAAGGGTAAATAAACTTCCCCAACGCTTCAAGGTTGTATGCCATGAACGGGTTTTCAAATAAAATACTGCGAGGTTGTATGCCACGAGCAAGTCTGAAAATAAATGCTTCGAGGTTGTATGCCACGAGCAAAGTCTTGAAATAGAAGCTACGAGGTTGTATGCCACGAGCAAAGTCTTGAAATAGAAGCTACGAGGTTGTATGTCTCGAGCAAAGGTCTTGAATTCCTCCCGGAAAGACGAATACTTTGTTGGAAAGTAACTTCACAGGGGATTGGAATTTCACTAGAGATTGAAGACTTTAGCGGGAGTCCATAATTCGTTGAAGATTAGGAAAATTCCCTGGGGATCTTCAAAAGGGATGCAGGCCGGCTGACTTGCAAAATAATGTCTTCTCAAATAAAGAGAAAGATCATCTGAATCTTCACCAAACTTCTTGGAGAGACGCCATTTGATGGGAGTATATTGGATAGTGAGATCACTGGGAGAATATCACTGAGGAGCAATATCACTGCAGTTTGAAATGAAATCATTGTAACGGGAATTCTCAAATAAAGAGAAACATTTGTAAAGTACTCAACAAACTTCTCTGACGGATTTCCGGAGAGATGCCATTTGATGGAGAACGAATTGATGATCTTGATAACTTCTGGGGATAGACAAACTATCTTGAAAAGAGACTGACATTTGCCATCCAAATAGAAAACCTGAAAACAAAACAAGCTGCTCAAATAAAGAGGCTGCCACTTGTTGTCTGGGTATAATTTCTGAGAAAATGCTGTAACAACACTGCCGGAGAAATATTTTTGTCTTCAATGGTGATCAATTAGATTCTTCCTGGGGAGACAGAGTGCAAAATAAATGCACACTCGATTTAGGTTTAACAGCCTAGAGAGATTTAAAAATTGTGATTGTCAGGGACCAAAGTTCAATTCAGGAAATAACTGAAAAGAAACGGTCAAGCAAGACTCTATCCAGTGAGGAATGAACTCAACGGAAAAGAAAATTAAAGCAACCATCTTCCACGAGGGTCGAGCTCAATGGGGAATTGGAAATGATGTGCTATTTCTACTTAGGGCTGACGACTCTACTTTGAGGGAGAGGAAAAACCCAGTCACTTGGGGATAAACACAGCCAAAGTGAGAGAACAAACAAACAAGCACAAAAATGCAAAATGCACCGATGCCATGTATCTATATGAATGAATGTATGTTATGCTTATGCTTATGATGACAAAACAGACAAAGAGAAGTAAACTGGAGATGAAATAAATATCTCGACACGAATACTCAGCCAATAGAAGCATCACTGGGGATGAAATGGAAAACCACATATAGAAACAAAGTCTTGCTTCAAGGCTTCAAACTTCTCTGAGGAAAGGAGTACACTCCATTTGGGGATGAACATCATGACTTCACTTAGGGAATTGTCAAGATGAATCCGATCACTTTGTTGAGAATGAGAAAGATCCACTGGGTAAAGAATCAAACTTATGATTGGAGAGATTTCATAGGGGATAAAATAAATATCCACTGCGAACTGAAGTAGTCTGAAATGATGTTGTAATTGGAGATTCCAGAACTGAGGCCACCCAGGGGATAAAATAAATATCCACTTCATTGGGGGAAGCTCGGATCAAAGTTGCAAACCGAAGATGTCAGAGTTGAGACTTCATGGGGATGAAATAAATTTTCACTTCGCTGGGGAAGATTGAAGTTGTAAGAGGTCCGTTGAGTGAAGCAACAGTTACTTCTCTGGGGAAGGTTGAAGCCAAGGAAATTCACTGGGGGATTCTTAGGCTACCAACAGGGGAAATCTTGCATCAAACAAGCCATAACTGCCCGAAGTAGAGATTCACCGGGGAATTGTCATGACCACTGAAATAGAACTTACTGGGGAGAATCATCACACCACTTGAGACAGAAACTCCTTGGGGCATGGGTGAAGAATGTTGTGAGAACAATGTAGTTCTGCATTGATAAACTGTGTGGTAGTCGCCATTTCGAATAATAGTTGTTGTGAATGGATAAAGAGTCTTCGGTTCTCAAATGCCCCAGATCACATGGTTTATGGGAATAGGTCATCTCAAGAGTATTTTACAGAAAAATTGGCATCCAACTGTTCCAATGTCTTCCAACTCTTTGAGAGATTTGTCGAATCTCGACGTAACTGTCCCAGATCGACTGCATTTGCACAACAAAATCCTCGAACTTGTCCTTCAGAATGTGAGAGTAACAACTGGGAAACAAACTTGCCCCTGCTCAGGAAAGTCTTCAGGCGACATGCCCCTGGATATGATCATCTTTTTTTTTGAAATAATTTTCCATTTAATCATCAGAGTTTCAAGTCTAAAGAGACCGAGCTCATTACTGATGCTCATATGCAAGCTTCTATGATGTCAAGCAACGTTAGCAAGCAGAGAAATGTTAATTCTGAAACTATTAATGCAACACACATGTTTGTCTTGAAGTTTTTTGAAAAGATATCGCGATAACTCGTGACCGAATCACTAGTTAGGATATGAATTAATTTTACAAAGCCAACACCAATTTTGAGCATAGCTCATAGGAGTCAGGAAACGTTATCTCATTGAGTATGCTTCCGAAATAAACCTTGCTTCAATGAGGTCTTTTAAGGGTTGTATCGTGGCTTGGTTAACGGTTTACGAAACAATGGATAAAGGCTCAAAGTTTATTTGTACCCACCCATTCTTCGTGATGTTCTTCGGTCCTACATTCAGTTAACCTGGAACGAGCACTCAACTCTCAAAAGGAGGTTTTTTTATATGGTTGAGAAACCACTGAGGCTTTGGACATGACAGTCACTCACTTATTTGCTTTTGGTGTTTGATCACACGACTCTGTTCTTTACTGGAGACTTTTCTTTGATATCCTTTATTTTCGCTTACACATTCTTTGTTTTATTCCCTAACTTTTTCATGGACGAAATCTTTTGGATTTGAATTTGAAGTCCAGCGGGATGCCCCAATTTTGCCTAAGTCTCCTTCATAGGTTTTGACTTAGCGGGTTTTTCTTTTTTCTTTTTGATTTATGAACAAGTCGTGTGACTCTAAGTCATTTTGACCTTTTTGAAAGGATTGTGACTGCCTCACTCTTTAGATAGTCAAGGGAAAATCATTGTGGATTTGACTTCCAGCCTCTTAACTTGTAAGGGATAGATAAAGTGGATTCTCGGATGTTCACTCCTTTTTTGAAAGTTTGGGCGCTCAATCAGCTTAACTGAACACTACCCTGCCCCAGGTTAAAATTGAGGGTTTTTTATTTATTTATTTTATTTTATTTTGGAAAAGAAAACTCCTACTTCAAAGCTCAAAGGGGTTAACGAGGGTTTATCTCCCTTATATCTCCGGTGTTTGGGATTTGAAACAATGCCTTACATCCTCAACAGGGTTTTATTCAAAAGCATACAACAAGAGATCTTGCATTTTTGATTCGTCATCCTCCCTCCAATTCTCTGCCTAAGCAAGAGATCGAGTAGCATTGGCATTATAAAATAGGAAGAGCATTTAAAATGAGTGAAACGAATGGATTTCTTCAAGACAAACATTATTCATTGCATTAATCATTCAAAATAACAAATTCTTACAATGCCAAAATAAATGCATTAACGAACGTAGAAAGTTACATATGAAAAACAACAAATAAGCTTAAAATCTGACAAGACATAGCCTAAGGAACAAGTCTTTTGCATTAGTCCACCATGTGCATAGAGGGGATTACTTCTTGTTCAAGTAAGAGATGGATCTCAACTTGGTGTTCGCATAATTCGAAGGACAAGACTCCCTTTTGAATCATCTCTTTCACTTTCTCTTTCAAGACATAGCATTCCTCGATATCATGGTGTTGGGATACGACCAAATCTTTGACCCAATTCATCAGGCTCTTCTTGGTAGCCTTCAAGTTTGCATCTTTGTCGTGAAGTACTTGATTCTCCAACTCTTAGGTTTCCCTCAGATTCTTCATCGTGGTAGAAAAAGTTTCCATGTTAGCTTCCAAAGCGGAAATCTCTGCTCGAAGTGTGTGGTTTTCTTGTTCCAAATGATCCATCTTCTTGGCTCGAGTACCTCGACTATGGTAGAAGAAACAAAATTGAGAACTTGGAATATAAAGGATGTGATGCTAATGATGTATGCAAATGCAGAGTGCAAATGAATTTCAAGGAACTCAAAGGTTATGTTACAAACACCATAAAGTGGATAAAACTTTTGAATGACTGAAAAAGTCTCATTTCATTGAATTTTTTTTGAAGGGTTACAAAATAAAGTACAACTTCCAAAATCCATGGTAAAACCTATGATGCTTGCAAGATAACTCTAAGTTCCTTGAAAGGGTTAGAAAGATGGTGCATGATTGCATGGATGCATGAATGCACAAACACAGGTATACATATATTCACAAACACACATACAAAGGTCCTAGGTTCAAAGGTCGCGATCATGGAGCCAAGGTCTACCCATCCCATAGGAGTGTACTATAGTTTTAAATGTACCTGCCAAACGGGTTCTACAAAGTTCCCAGAGTCTACAATCCATCTTTCGGATATTATCGATTTTCCAGATCACTTGGTAGTCAATAATATTCTCAAGAGAATCTCATCTGAGTGTAGTATCGCGTAGCAACTATCGCGGAAATAGACTCCCGCATAGTCCCCGCACTACCTAATAGGCCAAGTTGGGTTAAAGGTAACTACGGTCCCCAGTCCCGAGGTCCTTTAGATCGAAACCATATCGTCTTCACGAATGAACTCGTTGGACAAATATTTTATTCGAGAGGGCCTAGACTGAGTGGTGAAGTCTCAATTTACATTTTCAGGAATCGACTCCCTCAAAGCATCATTGAAGTCTCACCGTTTTTCCTATCTTAATGTCACTCTAGTCCGGGTGTAGGACTTTGTCTCACCACACTAAATTCCCAAACCTGCACAAAAAGGAAACCAAGCAAACAAATAATAATAATAACATAAATAAACGAGTTAGGGGAAACCCTCAATAATAAAAAACATTATAACATCCCCAGTGAAGTCGTCATTTCTGTCGCGGTGGAAATTAGATACCATAGTTATTAATGAACTAGGATCACATTTATTTCGACACCGACTTTGATTTATCCAGAGGAAAGGTTCAAGGTCGAAAAACCTAAAGGGGGAGATCTAAGGTTCGGGGGTTGGTTACGCCTAGGGAAGGTATTAGCATCCTAAACGTCCGTAGTACTCTACGGGAGCCTCTCGTTAGTATTTATGTTATTTGTTACTCGCTTGCTAAGGGTGTTATGCTAAGGGAAATATCTAGAGGTTGATGGCGATGCTTTAAAAAGCAACCGACTTACAAGGAAAAAAAAATGGCTCGATGTGGATCGAGAGTTTATTTTGAAAAAGGTTCGAATGTATGGGCGAAGAACAAAGATCGAAATAAGAGTAGAAAATTTCTTTCTAACTAATCAAAAAATATTTTTGGATTTTTTAACAAAATATCAAGAGAGAAGAGCAAATATTTTTGACATTTTTTCTTCAAATTTTTTTTTAACAAATGAACTAAATGAGAAGTTAAGTCCTAAATTAAAATAATCTAACAAAAATACAATATATGAGCAATTTATTAAAAATAAGATAAAAAAAATTCTAAATAAATCTAAATAATTAATTAATTTTCTAATTAAAACTAATTAAAATAAAAAATTAAACTAAATAAGTTGAATTCTAATTAATAAAGCATGGGCCAAATTCTAATTAAAATTAATTAAACTAGAAAACTAAGTTTTAACTAAAATATAATCACATTAAATTCTAATTAAATAAATTCTAATCAAATAAAAAAAGAAAACCTAAAGAAAACTAATCAAGTTAGAAGGGGTGTCAAAACGATTCGGATGTGTTAATGAGGGGATGGGCCATGCATTTGAAGCCCAACGGTTCTCTATTTTATAAAAAAAGAAATAAAAATAAAATTTAAAAAACAAAAAACAAATCAAATTAGGAATAAGGGTTTCAACATTTCAGCCTATCTTTTCTCCCTCTCCCGAAACGCCATCACTCACTATGACTTTCTCTCGCTCGAATCTCTCACCCGTCGCCGACGATTTCTTCTTCGGTACTCCTTCCGTCCTCTATCTCAACTCACCAACATGGCCTCTTCTTCTCTCACACGCGAACAAACACAACAAACCAAAGGGTTTTGACTCTCTCGCCGACGCTCACTCTACTCGCGAATCAATTTAATCATCGTACAACATTAAATTAAATGGAAGGATGTTACCTGACGGAGGCCAGCAACCGATCTCAGAACGACGATAGTGGAGTCGCGATGGAGCAAGCTTCGCGGCGGAGTGAACTTCGTTCGGTAACTCTTTGATCCCTTCGTATTGATTTCGTATTCTGCTGCATTTGATTTCTTTGCTCATCAATTCATTGTGTTTTCTTTGTGATACCGTGCACTGCCCTGCGAGTGATGCAAATTGTGTATCTGTGAATCTTCGTGTACTTTCTGTGATGCTTGTTTGTGGCTTTGAATAATGTCGGCGCGGCGGCTTCGACGATGTCAGTGATCTCGACGGTAATGCTTCCTTTCCTCTCTTCTTCGATTCAAAGCTGCTATTTGAGTTTGTTGTTGTAGTGATAACTATTGTAGTGTGTGTTTGTTGACAGTGGCGGAGCCAGGACCCTGAACTAGGGGGTGCAAATATTTAAAATTTAAGTTATGGGTGCAAAAATTTTTTTTAAGGGGGTTCAAAATTAAAAATCAATAGGGGTACTGGTGCAAATATTTTAACTCCAGGGGGTTCAATTGAACCCCCTCAAGATACTCTGCCTCCGCCCCTGTTTGTTGATGGTTTTTTTTTCGGCTGTTAGGTGGTGTATGTGAATTTTCTGAGCTTGGTGTTTTTCTCAATACATGTGGTGTGTGTACGTGGATCTTGGTATGTGGAACTGTGATATGTTTTTTCTCTGTGTGTTTTATAGACTCCAAATGCAATCAATTTCCGATTTCAAATCCTTGAAAATGAATGTGAGATTACCGTCCAATTCGATTTCGGGAAGGGATTGTTACTAATTGTGATTTCTTGCCTTTTGTGACTGTGTGATTAAAGTGGATGATTTCCTTGATTTGAATACATGATTTCGGTTTTGGAAGAAAATTATACGGCTTTTAATGACGATCTCTTGTATTTGCTGTCATGACTTGGCATTGATTCTAATTGAAAATGATTGGTTTCCGTTATTGAACCGGCATGTTTTGCGAACTGCTTTGGAAAGAAATTGGACTGCTGCTAACACAACTTTATGACAATATCAATCTTCCTGTTTTGGCTTCAACATGTTGGTAACGAAATAACTTCTCTTGATTTTGTGTGATAAAATATGATTATGGCTGCCTCTTTGTATTTGGAAAGAAATAACTCAATCTTGATGATGCTTGATACATGTTTTGGAAATAAACGCTTGTGACTTATTTGGGAAGATCTTTGCTGTTTATTCTTGTTATGACCGTACGATAAATGAACAGGGCATATCCAAATTTTTAATAAAGCTAGTCGATTTGCTTGTGTGCAGGTCACAAAATGAACGGACTCCTTACTACTTTCGTTCTTCATAGGAATCATTCTTGGTGAGAGAGGTTACAGTACCAGTCCTTTGAAAGCATTTACCGTGCTTCAGCATCTTTTCTTTTAAGGGTCCTTTGATTCAGCCACAAAGTATATGTCTCCATTGATTGGTAAATAACTCATAAAGGCACTTATGGTCAGTAGGGACCTTCTCCTTACCACTACATTTGGATCATATGAGGAAAAGCTAAGAGTTTGAAGCGTGTGATTCGGTGTCGGTACAAAAAAAACTCCACGACTTCAGTTCTTTAGGCATTTTATTTAGGCTTGAAATTTCTTGCTATTTTGATGTGGGAACACACTTGAATATTGTAATGATTTGTGACGGTGTAATGAAACTTTTTAAAGTAATGTTTGGAACCAATTTTGTAACCGATTTGATTTTAACATAATGGTACATGGAATCTCTTAGTTACAATTGAATTGGAACTCTCCTGATAATAGTGTATGAATTTGGGCAAGCTGATTGAAAATTCTGTATGCCCTTGGTTTTTTTTACTTTTGAACTTCCAAGCTCTCCCCATATAAACTTTATATTTGACTTGACCCATAGGATGCTTGATGGACACAAAGGCTACATTTTGCAAACTTTAAACTTGAAGTAACGCTTCGCCTTGAGAATTTCGGATGATGTGGTCCATTATAATTTGAATTTCAAATGATCCACTTGAATGATCTTAACCTCATCATTTGTAACTTGCATCTTAAGTAAAACATAAGCATAACCTTGGATGTATTTTGCCTTTGTTAAATGAACTTGAATCGGTGAATGACTTTTACGCTTGATATTGTAACCATGAAGCGCCCTTAACAGCGACCAAAACATCTTTAAAGAATAACGCGTGCACAACCTCTTGAAACATCATATTGCAACCAAATTCGAGATAACATAAATCATGGCCCAAATTAATTTAGAACCACAATGCGTTCAAAGCCCGACAAAAATTCAAGTTTAAGAATGGTGCACCACGTCCTCAAGAATACTTTGAACCATAAGCGAATCACAACCCAGCCTTGACTTCATTGTGAGATATGGCCATAAAATCCATCCAAGCCATGTTCAAGGTCTTGTTCCAAGAATAGCCCAAGAAGACAGAATTCTAAAAGTGGAGCCCAAGTCAAGAATAAACCCTAGGACCTTTTTGAATCAGGGTCATTGGTCATGTCTTGAAAAACTTAACTGAGAACAAATGATGATCCAATAGCACGAATAAACCCAAACTATGCCTTGAGAGATCCTTCGAAGTAAGGGTATCGTTTGTCATGCAACATACCCCCAAAATTCCAACCAATTCTCACATAGTCACACCCAGCTGGACATAAATCCTAAACCTCTTTGAATCTCTGAGAAATCTTGAGAACGATTGACCTTGTAATGGCCAAGGGATCATAAGAATGAGAACCCCTCATTTCTTTATCTCCACAAGAGTCCAACACAATTTGCCAAAGACCAGAATCACCATGAGCACACACGCAACCTCCATGACCTTTGAATCTTTTGCAGCAGCCCTAATTTCACAAAGGAAAACAAACAAACACAAGTCTGGTAGATTGGTTAGCTATAAATGGATGATTCACCTAGAAATGATGTGATATGCTATGCAGACGATGCGAAACGAAAACAAACAAAATCTTAGGGTCAAAAATTAGGGTATGACAGATATCATGATTAGTTGTGGTGGTCTCCCAAATGTGCCTCTAATAGGAAGGAAAGGGGGAATTAACTACAACCCTATTCTTGCTATTAGGCAATTCGGGTATGCCTTGAAAGAGCCACCAAGAGACGAGGAGGTCCAAGAATCTTTATATCTGAGTGGGGAAATCAATCCATAACTGTTAAAAGAAGCTGCGAATACTTGGGAAGATCGTCATAAGAAGGGGAAGATTTCCTTTGGGAAGAGCAACAACAGAACATTTCTTGCGTATGAGGATTGGATTCAGAAAAGGGTAGAGGAGGAGCTTTTTCCATTCTCCAAAGAACCACCATCTTACCCCTTACCGATTGAGCCTCCTACCACAGTTGAGATAGAGAAGTTTAACAAGTTATGGGCTGAAAAAGAAAAGCTACGAGAAGAAAACAGTGAGCTACAAAGAGAGATTTACCAGTTGAAACATGAGCGGGGTGAAGCAGTTCATATCGCCAAGTTGAAGACGGAGCTTCTCGCTAAGGAAGAAAAGGAGCTAGCTGACAAGGTCACATCCAGACAAAGGATGAAGCAAGCTCTAAAGGGTATTAGTAAGGTTCTCGAGTCTAAGAAGGAGAAATTGGACAAGGCTTTGTTGAAAATTCACAGGTTCAATGCTCACCGAGACACTGCAATGGCTGAGAATAAGCGAAAGGAAGACGATTATCTAGCTCAGATTGATCAATTGAAGTCGAAGCTCAAGAAGAAAGACGCTGAGATCCTATCAGGGGTATTCTAGAGACAAGCAGTCGAGGGTCGACTCAATGAAGCCATAGCCTCCATAGAGGAACTGAAGATCCAAGCTGAAGTGAAGAGACCTAGAAATGAGGGTCCTAGCATGGATGGTGTTTTTGGAGAAGACGCTTGGGAGTTGCATTTCCGATACTTGGAAGGGATCATGCATAGGAGAGACGTTCTCATTCAAGAGCTAATTTAGAGACCGAAGCATCCCGACACCAAAAAGCTGTTCAAGGAAATTCAAGACTGGAGCAAAAAGCATAATGGATGAGGGGATTGACACTTGTGGACTTTGATGACATGCCGTAGTTTTCTATTTTCTTTCATTATTTGGACCACCGCCAGACTTGTTGGTTGGGATCTATGATTATTGTGTTCAGACTTGTTATCTTGGATTTGTGACTGTTGACATTTGGTTTTCCTCTAGTTTTCTTAATATATGAGCAGAAGTTCCGTTCTATCTTGTTGTTAAACTAGAATCAAGGGGTGGATCACCCTGCGAATTTTCTAAACATGTTCATTTGCATTTGCATATTCATAATCATTCTGCATAACAGGTGTTTATCTCTGGTGTTCTTATCTTGTTCTAATCTCAGTACAGGATTGCAGATTAGCACATTCATCGGTATTCTACCAGACAAAATCAGAAGAGACTCATGGATCAGCTACAAAATGAGATGACTGAGATGCGGACTCGCATGAACCAATTCATGGATTTAATGCAAGGGGTTGCTCAAGGCCAAGAGCAGTTAAGGACTCTCGTTCAGCCACTGATTGCGAGAATTGATGAAGAGGGTGTCCTTCATACTGGTGTTACTAGTAACAATGTTCAGAATGGCCCTCTGGGCGGAGGTATTCCTGTTACTGGTGTTGTGATCCCTCCGGGCGGAGGAGAAAATGTTGCGGTTCCCACTGTAGTGGGGGGAGGTAACAATGTCGGTGCAATTCATGGTCGTCAGTATGATGATCTTCAGGAAGATGCATTCTCTGTGCCAGGTGGGGATGCTAGTCCCCAGATTGACAATGATCAGAGGTTCAGGTTAATTGAGGAACAACTGAGGGGTGTTGTAAATCAGGATGCTTTGGGTTTGGATCTAGAGGATTTGGGGCTGGTTCCAGGCGTTGTTATCCCACACAAGTTTTAGACTCCTACTTTTGAAAAGTACAATGGTATGACTTGCCCAAGGACTCACGTCAGGGCATACGCGAGTAAAATGGCTGCGCATGCGAAGAATGAGAAGCTGATGATGCATTGCTTCCAGGATAGCCTATCTGGGGCATCCCTGGAGTGGTACATGCAACTAGAAAGGAAAGATGTGCGTAGTTGGAGAGATCTGGCAGGGGCATTTATTAGACACTATCAATATAACACTGACATGGCTCCTAACAGAACGCAGCTGCAGAACTTATCACAGAAGAACAATGAGAGTTTCAAGGAGTATGCCCAGAGGTGGCGTGAACTGGTAGCGAGGGTTCAGCCTCTTATGTTGGAACGTGAAATGATAACTATGTTTATGGCCACCTTGCAGGGTCATTACTATGAAAAGCTGGTACCGTGTATGACTGGAAAGTTTGCTAATTTGATCTTAGTAAGAGAGATGGTGGAAAGCGAAATTAAGGTGGGAAAAATATCAGGCGGTGATGGGTCCTCGATTGGAGGAAGTAAGAAGCCTTATGCCAGTGGTTACAAGAAGAAGGAGGGAGATACAAACTCTGTGTCATCATATTGTGGTAGAGATGGACCTCGTCAGAACATCAATCAGCAGGTGGCTTCTATAACCATCCCAGTAGCACCTCAGCAGCCAGCAGTGTCTCAACAACAAAATCAGGTTCCTCGCAGACCACAGAATGCGTCTAGGCAGCATAGGCATCTTGACACTCCGCCTATTCCCTACTCTCATTTATTTCAGCACTTGTTAAAGCTACAGTTAATTCAGAAGAGGACATTGGCTCCACCTACTGGTAATCCGCCCCCCGGTTATGACGCCAAAGCCCACTGTGAATTCCATTCTGGAGCACCCGGACATCATACAGAGAACTGTAGAGCTTTTAAGCATCTGGTTCAAGATTTAGTGGATTCCAAAGCCATCAATTTCTCCAATGATGTTCCAAATGTGAATCAGAACCCGATGCTGAATCACGGTGAGCCGAGGGTCAATGCTGTTATTAAAGACTGTGAAGGCTTGAGTTTGATTTCAGATGTGAACGAAGTCCAAACTCCCTTGGATGTGGTGAAGGAAAGACTGTTGAAGGGAGGGGTATTTCCCGGCTGTGATGAAGGTTGTGTAGAATGTGTGTCGCAGCTAGGCAGTTGTGATTTATTGAAAGCAGGTATTCAGAAAATGATCAGTGAAGGGATATTATAGTTTGACAAGGGTTGCAGGCAGAGTAAAGTTACTGACAGAAGGATTGATGTTGCCACGATAATAATTCCATTCAAGACAATAACCATATCAGCGCCGGCGAGACCAGCGTTGGTCACTATCACTGTTCCTGGACCAGTCCCGTATGAGAGTACCAAGGCCATCCCATGGAACTATGGGGCCGAGGTGTTTGTTAATGGTAAGAAGCAAGAATTGGAAGAGACATCAGCTGTGAATACAGGGGTTGAAAATCTTGTTCAAGCAGGGGCTATCACTAGGAGTGGTAGAGTCTTTATTCCGTCTGAGGATCAAGTTGGCAGTTCAAAACAAGACAAAGGTAAACAGATGATGGATGAGTCTGTACAGAGGCAGGAAGCAAATAATTCTATGACAAAGCCAGTTGGGGATACTTTCTCAGAAGACGTAGAAGAGTTTATGAGGTTAATCAGGAAAAGTGATTACAAGATTGTTGATCAACTTCACCAAACTCCATCGAAGATTTCCATTCTATCCTTACTGTTGTGCTCTGAGGCACACCGAAATGCATTACTGAAGGTTCTAAACATGGCTTATGTACCGCAGAAAATATCTGTCAATCAGTTAGAAAGGGTTGTGGCTCATGTGAATGCTGGTAATGGTTTGGGTTTCACCGATTTAGATCTGACTCCGGGTGGGAGGAACCACAACAACGCTCTGCATATTTCAGTGGAATGTCGTGGTTCCTTAATGTCGCATGTGTTAGCTGATACTGGGTCGTCTTTGAATGTGTTACTGAAGAAGGCTTTGATGAAATTGGATACTCGTGGGTTGATTTGTACACCAAGTGACTTGGTGGTACATGCTTTTGATGGCTCTAAGAGGTCAGTTTTTGGAGAGTTAGTTCTGCCGATCAAGGTGGGTCCCGAGATCTTCAACACCACCTTTTACATAATGGATATTCAGCCTGCCTATAGTTGTTTGTTGGGTCGCCATTGGATCCATGGTGCTGGGGCAGTAACATCTACGCTGCACCAGAAGTTGAAGTATATGGTGGATGGCCACGTTGTGACTGTTTGTGGTGAGGAAGAGATCATGGTAAGTCACCTATCGACCTTCAAGTATGTAGAGGTAGATGGTGAAGTACAGGAAACTTTGTGCCAAGCCTTTGAAGCTGTGAAAATTCCTGAGGGACCCCCAAAGGTAGCCAGTCAGCCTGAGGTGGTTGCCCAACCTGAAGTTGTCAGACAACCAGAGATTCCAATGTCCTCTTTCAAAGAGGCGCGCGCTATAGTTGAAGCTGGTGGTTCTCAGAAGTGGGGCAGTGTCATTGATGTTCAAAGAAAGCAGGATACCCACGGACTAGGGTACAAGCCACCCCGACGAGCTCAAGAGCCTCCCAAGTATCCTGGTCCAACCCGGTTCACAAGCGCTGGGGTTTTCTTTAATCAGGTTAATGCTATTGAGGATGAAGGAGATAGTGACTGTGACATGAATGAGTGGATCTGTCCCTGCACCCCTGGTCAGAACTTAGGCAACTGGTCTTCCGAGAAAGTCATCCAAGTGACGCGCCC
Organism: Lathyrus tuberosus; assembly: GCA_022829125.1. Classification (NCBI taxonomy): domain Eukaryota; kingdom Viridiplantae; phylum Streptophyta; class Magnoliopsida; order Fabales; family Fabaceae; genus Lathyrus; species Lathyrus tuberosus. Next base: position 400,408 of record JALAZF010000196.1, on the reverse strand, counting down.
GAAGTAATTCACTTTTGTTTTCTGTTATGTTGAATCCTACGTCCTGCCCAAGACGTAGTGATATTTATTTGTAGGGCTTGGATGTCTTATTTGCTACTTTTATCATCAATAAAGGACGTTTTTTCATTCAAATATTTTGATCCCTGTTTTTCTGTTTTTACTTTTTTGCATTAACCCACATCAAAATGGCAATGTGTTTTCTTGTTTGTTGCACTCATAATAAACATAAAACATCCATCATGCAGATTTCTTTGTTCAGATTCCACCCATCATGACTTAGCTATGGCTCGATATGACTTCGACAATCCTATCTATCAAGCCGAAGAAGAGACTGACGAAGACTGTGACTTACCAGAAGAATTAGCCAGGCTACTAAAACAGGAGGAAAAGGTTATTCTACCTTATCAGGAGGAGGTTGAGACTGTTAATCTGGGAACCGAGGACGTTAAACGAGAAGTAAGGGTTGGGGCTGCTTTGGAAGACACTGTTAAGGGAAGATTGGTTGAGTTGCTTCGAGAGTATGTGGATATCTTCGCCTGGTCTTACCAAGACATGCCCGGGCTTGACACTGACATTGTTTCACACCGATTGTCGCTTAAAGAGGGTTGTACTCCAGTCAAGCAGAAACTGAGAAGGACGAAACCATATATGGCTGTCAAGATCAAGGAAGAGGTTCAGAAACAGTTGGACGCCGGATTTCTTGCTGTGACAAATTATCCTCCGTGGGTTGCTAATATCGTACATGTACCTAAGAAGGATGGGAAGGTCAGGATGTGTGTTGATTACCGAGATTTGAATAGGGCGAGCCCGAAGGATGATTTCCCGCTCCCCCACATCGACGTGTTAGTAGACAATACTGCTCAATATTATGTATTTTCCTTCATGGATGGCTTCTCTAGGTATAACCAAATCAAAATGGCCCCAGAGGACATGGAGAAGACTACGTTCATAACACCGTGGGGAACATTTTGCTACAAGGTAATGCCCTTTGGATTGAAGAATGCTGGGGCAACCTATCAGCGGGCAATGGTGACTCTCTTTCATGATATGATTCACAAGGAGATTGAAGTCTATGTTGATGACATGATAGCGAAGTCACAGACAGAGGAAGAACACTTGGTAAACCTCCAGAAGTTATTTGAAAGGTTGAGGAAGTTTAGACTAAGATTGAATCTGAACAAGTGCACTTTCGGTGTGAGGTCTGGTAAATTGCTGGGATTCATTGTTAGTGAAAGAGGTATCGAGGTTGATCCTGCAAAAATAAGATCCATACAGGAGATTCCTGAGCCAAGGACGGAGAAAGAGGTTCGTGGGTTCTTGGGGAGGTTGAATTATATTGCTAGGTTCATCTCTCATCTGACAGCCACGTGTGAGCCAATTTTCAAGTTGTTAAGAAAGGATCAAGAGGTCAGGTGGAATGAAAATTGTCGAGAGGCGTTTGAAAGGATAAAGACGTATTTGCAGGAACTCCAGTCCTTATGCCATCGGTGTCTGGGAGACCGTTGATTATGTACCTCACGGTTCTTGAGAATTCGATGGGTTGTGTGCTCGGTCAACACGACGAGACAGGTAGGAAAGAGCACGCCATTTACTACCTGAGTAAGAAGTTCACTGATTGCGAATCAAGATACTCTATGTTGGAAAAGACATGTTGTGCACTCGCTTGGGCAGCCAAGCGCCTGAGGCAGTATATGTTAAACCACACAACCTTGTTGATTTCGAAGATGGATCCGATTAAGTACGTGTTTGAGAAGCAAGCACTTTCTGGAAGGATAGCCCGTTGGCAGATGGTTTTGACAGAATACGATATTCAGTATGTTTCCCAGAAGGCCATTAAGGGAAGTGCTCTATCAGAATATCTTGCTGAACAGCCGGTCGAGGATTATCAGCCAATGAAGTTTGAGTTTCCAGACGAGCATGTTATGTTTCTGAAAATGAAAGATTGTGAAGAGCCTCTGCCTGACGAAGGACCTGAGATTGGGTCTCAGTGGAAGATGATTTTTGATGGGGCTGTCAACTCATATGGTAATGGAATTGGGGCAATCATTACAACCTCAAAGGGTTCTCATATACCTTTCACTGCCCGGTTAGCATTCGTGTGTACCAACAATGAGGCGGAGTATGAAGCATGCATCATGGGGTTAGAAGAAGCAATTTATTTGAGAATCAAGAACCTCGATGTCTATGGTGATTCCGCGTTGGTAGTTAATCAGATTACAGGAGAATGGGGGACTCGTCAGGCGAATTTGGTGCCTTATAACAACTATGCCAGAAGGTTGTTACCTTTCTTTGACAGGGTGGATTTTCATCATGTGCCTCGAGCTGAGAATCAGATGGCTGATGCGTTGGCAACATTGGCATCCATGTATAAGGTGAACCGTTGGAATGAAACTCCTTCGATTAGAATCATGCACCTGGATAGACCAACTTTTGTGTTTGCAATTGAAGATGTGTCAGATGGCAAACCGTGGTATCATGATATTAAGGTCTTTCTGAAGAGACAGGAGTATCCAGAGGGTGCCTCCACCAAGGATAAGAAGACTCTGAGAAGGTTGGCAGAAAATTTCTTTTTGAACAAGGATGATGTGTTATATAAGAGAAACTTCGATATGGTCTTGCTACGTTGTGTTGATGAACACGAGGCAGGTTTGTTGATGGAGGAAGTTCACGAGGGTTCTTTCGGTACTCATTCCAGTGGACACACCATGGCTAGGAAGTTGTTGAGGGCAGGATATTACAGGATGACTATGGAGTCTGATTGTTTCAAGTACGCCCGAAAGTGCCATAAATGCCAGATTTATGCAGATAAGATGCATGTACCGCCTATGCCTCTAAACGTGTTATCATCTCCTTGGACTTTTGCAATGTGGGGCATAGATATGATTGGAAAGATTGAGCCCACTGCTTCCAATGGGCATCGTTTCATTTTGGTTGCCATTGACTATTTCACAAAGTGGGTGGAGGCAGCCTCGTACGCCAACGTCACCAAGCAAGTGGTAGCCCGGTTTATAAAGAAGGACATCATCTGTTGTTATGGGGTCCCGGAGAGAATCATCACTGATAATGGCTCGAATTTGAACAATAAGATGATGAAGGAACTATGTCAGAGTTTCAAGATCGAGCATCACAATTCTTCTCCATATCGTCCGAAGATGAATGGTGCTGTTGAGGCGGCGAATAAGAATATCAAGAAGATTGTGCAGAAGATGGTGGTAACGTACAAAGACTGGCATGAGATGCTACCTTATGCCCTACATGGTTACCGTACTTCGGTGCGTACGTCAACGGGAGCAACCCCTTTCTCATTGGTATATGGTATGGAAGCGGTTTTACCCTTAGAGGTCGAGATTCCGTCTTTGAGAATTCTGACAGATGTGAAGCTTGATGAAGCTGAATGGGTGCGTTCTAGATTGGATTAGTTAAACCTTATTGAAGAAAAGAGATTGGCAGCCATCGCACATGGTCGGTTGTATCAGAGCAGGATGAAGCACGCCTTTGACCAGAAAGTGCGTCCTCGGAGTTTTTAGACAGGTGAATTGGTTTTGAAAAGGATCCTTCCTCCTCAAACAGATCACAGGGGCAAATGGACTCCAAACTACGAAGGGCCGTATGTGGTAAGAAAGGTTTTCTCTGGTGGGGCCTTACTACTTTCAACTATGGATGGCGAAGATTTTACATCCCCTGTGAACGCAGACGTAGTCAAAAAATACTTCGCATAAAAGAGACCCGCTAGACATAAAAAGAAAGTCCAGGCAAAAAAAGGGGCATCCCGGCGAACCATAAAAAGGAAAAGGTTCGGGCAAAAATTAGGGATAAAATGTAAAAAAGAAACGTGTAAACCCGTAAAGTTGAAAACCTGAAAAGGCGACTTTGGCAAAAATGGGTATCCCGATGGATTGAAAACCCGAAAAGGGCAATCCAGGCAAAAGTTAGGGATCTATAAGCGAAAGGCTATGGTCTGCGTTCGATCTGTGAGCACTTTCAATACCTGGAAATTCTGAAAGAAAGGAATCAGTACAGTTAGTCTCTTTAGAGGTCAAGATATTTGTGGATAAGCAAGACATATGGGTCATAGCTGAGTCGAATCATGGTGGATATCTGTTCCCACATTGCCGACATGTGTATTTTCCTTTTGCTTTTGCGCAATTACCTCTTTTTAGGAATTGCTTCCAATTGTAAATGCCTATTTACAGGCCACTTTTCTCAATAAAATTTTCATTTCACTCAGAGAGCTTTCCATTGTTTGTTTTACTTTTACTGTTTTGTTTGCAAAAACGTCTGATATTTTTGATAAACATTGCATATAAAACTTCGAGCTTTGCGGAGCATAACGAAAAGCAGTAGAAATTACTTAGGCATTATTGGTGATAGTCATGTTGTGGCATATTCTATTTGTTGTTATTTGACTTGCAGGGCAACAGGATTGTACTTCCCCAGCAGTTTGCTCTCCCCAGCATTGAGATTGCACTTTCGTCAGCAGAGCAGACTTTCCCCAGCAGGAGACTCGGGGAATTTGTTCTCTGGATCAAGACGTTGTTTCCCCACAGAATCAAGGTGTCCACTTTCCCCAGCCAGTCAGGAAGTGTACTTTCACCAACAATGTCATATTCTAATCCCCAACAAGGCAGGAGTAAAGTCATTCTCCCCATCAGCAGGCTAAGTTCAGCAGTATCCCCAAGCAGGATGGTATTATGGGCTGGCATCCCCCAGCAGGTCCTAAGCCCATCTGTTATTGGCAATCCTCAGTAACAGACTTCCAGTTTCGTTATCGGCATTCATTCTCAACTCCCCTAACAGAGGAGGAATCTCAGGTTCGATGTCACCTTCAGTAAAGGACACGTGTAATCCCTGGTAGAGTGTATATGCTTTTGGATTTCATCCCCGACAGAAGTTGTGGACCCAAAGAGTCGGTCAGTGTGATCCTTCTCAGCAGAGTTCCTGGATTCAGAGGACAATTTATTTTTGTCATCCCCAGCTGAGTTGGTCTTTTCTCTTCAGCATTTATTTTGCTGGAGGAACCCTTTTTGCATATCATAAGCATTTGCATTACATCCTCAAAAGCGCAGCATTTCCACTTCGTGTGGAGCATTACGGCAAAATTCAAGCATAGGCATCCGAAGCATAAGCCATGTTTGAGTTTTCCTTCGTCGGGGAAAAAGCAGATTTTGGAGAACATCATTCGACCTTTACTCCACAAGTATTGGGTTAGTCAATCAAAGAAATATTTGGCATTCCCTTGCAGAGTTGTTTGCCAGGAACGTTAATCCATGATTTCATTTTTACCCCTTCGTCCAGGTGGTCCTTTAGTTTATTCCCTCGAGGGTTTTTACCGTCAGACACCCGTCCGTGTTTGAACCTTTCATTTCAATGCCCGTCCGTATTAACATTTGGCACCCGTCCGTGTTCCTTTCAGCACCCGTCCGTGTTTGAACCTTTCATTTCAATGCCCGTCCATATTGACATTTGGCACCCGTCCGTGTTTCTTTCAGCACCCGTCCGTGTTTGAACCTTTTATTTCAATGCCCGTCCGCATTGACATTTGGCACCCGTCCGTGTTCCTTTCAGCACCCGTCCGTGTTTGAACCTTTCATTTCAATGCCCGTCCGTATTGACTTTTGACGCCCGTCCGTGTTCCTTTCGGCACCCGTTCGTTTTTGAACCTTTGTCCCAATGACTGTCCGCATTGACTTTTGACGCCCGTCTGTGTCCTTTCAGCACCCATCCGTGTTGCCCTCCATTCCCCAGCGAGATCAATCCCCAGTAAATTTTCCTCTTTTACACCCATCTATGTACCTTTTCTATACCCGTCCGTATTGAATCCTTTTACACCCGTCCGTGTATCTTTTCGGTACCTTGTTCGTATTTGATATTGTTGACTCCTTGACACCCGTCCGTGTTTATCCCCAGCATAGTTAACACTCGTTTGTGTTTATTTCGTGACATTCCAATACATTGTTCGTGTTGTTTTCCAACACTCGTACGTGTTGTGACAAGTGCAACATTTATTGCTTGTTCCCCAGTGGAGTCGTCCCTCCTTTGAGGATTGTAAATTTCAGGTTTCTTTTGGTATTCAATCCCCGTGAATCCTTTAAACGCATGACAGCCGCTGCTATCATACCTTCAGGACCAAGTCGATTGAATAGGGGCAGCTGTAGCACCCCAAAATTTGCCCTCCTTACTTCAGTACTAACTGGCTTATGTTTCACTTCATTTTTGCATTATCATGTGTGCATATCATTGGTTCTTCACATTGGGTCAAGGTGCCTGAGGCAGTTCAAGAGGAGAAGATGTTCTTCAAGCAAGAGTCCTTATATTGTCCAAGAGAGCTCAAGTGGATCACTCTCTCCTAACCAGTGCAGAGATTAGGGTTTTGAGATTCTTGGGGTTATTGCTCCAATGGGCAAGCTTCTTGGGTTTTTATCATCACCAAATGACATATCTTATCTTTGTTGGAGAGGATACACATCATATTCAGAAGAATTTGGATTTGGAGACTGTACTATTTCCTCCTAGATTGAGGGTACCAAAATTAGGGTTTGCTATAAAGTCAGTTTATTTCTGATTTTTTGGGCAAGACTTGATTCCATGATATTCCTTGGGTCCCTAAGTATCTAGGAATAGAAGTTTGTCCATCAGTTTGGTTCATGAGAAGTTCAATTGGCCAGTGGATTGGGAATCAGGAGAATTGGATAAAAGTCAACAGTGGGAGGGGAAGTCAACTGTGAAATTTTGAGGTTCTCTTCAAGGGTTTCAAGGTATCACATCCTCATATGGTCTTCAAGAGTCAAGTTTCATACCATTTATCAAGAATCAAGGGTTGGTACAAAAGTTACTAAATATGGAAATGACCTATAATTTGAAAGTTTCCATTTTGGGCAAGTTCTTACACTACTTTCAACTTGACTTTTCATCATCAAAGAAGCTTCAAATTAATTTTCCTCAAACATGAAAGTTGAAGATCTTTTTCTCCCCTTTCCAACAAGTACTAGATGGTCTCCATATCATTTGTGAAACTCAAGTTATGATCAAAAGAAGGCAAAGTGGTTTTTAGGGTTTTCTCATGGTTCCATTTTCACAACTTTTGCATTTTTGGGACATAGTGACCTATATTTGGTTCCATTGCTTCATTACACATTCTAACATCAAGGTGCATTCCATAAGGACCATTTTTGGCCTTTGAATCAAGTGAATCCATGACTTATTCATCACTTGTTTCCCATTATGCAAAATTGCAAAATCATTGAAAACTCATGAACCAAGACATCTCAAGGCCCAAATCCAATTCAGGTGTGATTAGCAATTGTTAAATAAGTGATCCATCATCAAGGGTTTGGATGTACATGCATGGAGGAGGGTGTATTTCACATTATGCAAATTTCCAAAATCACCCAAAGCTCATTAAGTGAGGAATTAACAAGGCCCAAGTGATTATCAGTGGATTAACCCTAAGTATTTAAGCTAACTCATGCACTGGTTAGAGAGAACACACGTGATTTTGAGGAGAACAAAGTTTGCAACCCTAAAATTTCTCTCCTTCGAATCTCTCAATCAACAAGAGCTTTTCCAAAACTTCTTTCACCATCTGAACCCTTGGGATTCATAGAGCACGAAGCAACCATCCCTTGAAGCTAACATCAAGGATACGTGGTGCATAATCTCAAGTCAGTGACTTTTTTCATGCTCCTAAAACTCCTTTTTTAAATGTGCATAATGATATTTGATGCCCACTGATAATTCTGGTGTGTTTTGTTTGGAGTTTGGATGTATAGATTGATTGTTCCGTGAGTTTTAAGTTTTGGATGCAAACATTATTTCGTTCGATTCTCTTTGTACGTTGCTTGTTTGGGATTTTTTATTTGATATTCGTGATCCTCATTAAATTCTGGTCAGAATAGTGTACTCCTTTGCGTTTTCTGGAAAAATCTTGGTTGCAGGTGGCCGGAAGTGGTGACCGGAGCCCTAGCTCTGGCGACTGGTAAGGTTTCCGGCGAGGCTAGGGTTTATGTGAGGAAGACGAAGCCTGAGCCGTTGATTGCCTTGATCGTGTGGCCCATATGTTGCCACGCATTTAAATTTTGTTTTATTTTATTGGTTTGTATGTGTGGCCTCCCACGATTATTACCATGCATCTCTAATCTAAGCCATTCGTTTATTTTAATCTTTGACTTGATGATCTAATCTGGTACGTCTGATGAATCCATTGGCCATTAGGGTGCCAACGCATTAATGATATGGTGCCCCTCACGTGTTTCCTTTTTTTAATTCTGGGTAATTTGCTAGGTGCGTGCGTTTCATAATTATGGTGCACTTTTAATCATAGCCCTTTATCATGTTTACTTGGACTTTGGTTGACCAATTGTGTGACGCTAGATTGATCTCATGGCTGATGGTGAGTCCTAGGGTTGACTGGGTTCCACGAGTTCCCTCCCCTTTTTTATTTTTATTTTCGCTGATGGGTTTTGTGGTGTGGGCTTGATATCCACACCCCCTCTGTTTGATCCATGTTGTTTTTCAACGTATTTGGGCTGCTGAACACATCCCCCATGTTTATTGCCATATTTTTATTTTATTCAATTGCATCATTTTCATTTTTATTTTTAAAAATAGTTTTGTGCACTAAAAAATTCCCAAAAAATTCATGAATCATATTTACAGTTTTATAAAATTTTCCCAAATTTTATTTCATTATTTTATTTTAGTTTTGGCATCTGAATTAATTATTTTAATAATTTCTTTTTGAATTCGTTTCATCTTGCACACGTTACAATGTAAAATTTATTTCTCATCATCCATAAAACATTTTGAACTCATTCTTTTTGCATTGTTTCATCAACATATTGAATGTAATTAAAACATTTTTCTCTCATTTTTAAAACTTTTTCATATTGCATTTTGGTCCTCCTCTTTTGCATATTGAGTCATGTTCTTGTCTGAACTTTCCATAATTGTTTGGGTGACCTATCTTGTGAATTTTTGCATGAGTTTTTAACATGATGTTTACCACTGGTTATGGTGTGTTATGTTTTAATTTGGTAATTTTAGAAGATGTTTTGCTAATTGTTTGATTGCTCTTTGTTTGAGATCTTCTTGTATGCACATCTTTGACTATGTCTGATTACTTGTTTGAAAAGGCACTTGTGCCATCATTTGGGTTTTCTTCTTTGACTTCATAATTCATGCTTAGGTCATCCACATTCTACCTTGGTTGAGTTTCATTTGGTTTATAACCATTTCTCTTTGGTTTGTGATTTGTTTGAGTTTCATGTGTCTTATTGTCACTTATATCTGTTTGTACTAACCTTTTATGCAGAGGCTGAGGTAAGTTATTTAAGGGTGTGGATAGTTATCCATGTCCACTCTCATTCCTTCTTTCTCCCATCTTTTCTGTTCTTTAGGCTTAGGTTGTTGTCAAACCTCCCCTTAGGGCCATCTTTGCATGATAACATTAGGATAAAATCCCCTTAGTGTTTTTCTTTTCTCTTGAGTCCCTCTTCTCATCTCAAAACATCTCTAAGATACTTAATAAGGTCAACTTGCCTTCCACACAAGCCTTAAACATAGGAAATGAAGATTAAGGGGCCCCCCTTCTCTCTTCTAGAGTGTTGAACATACGTCCCATTGGGGACGACCATGCGACGCATTCTTTCCCGTGTCATAGACTTTTGTTCAAGTTGAGTTACGAACTAACTCAAGTCACTTCTGTCCTAAAAAATACAAACAAACTTCAAACCTTTTTATCCTGCGGGATTGTCAAACTAAAGGCTATTTTAAAAAAGGGCACGTTACTTTCCGTCTGAGTCGCAAACAGGCATCGACCCTAACTGCCGGACGCGAACTTAACGTCGCTCATAAAAAACACAAAAAGAACTTGGTCCGAACTACGTTGACTCTGAATTCCCCATTGCACAAAGGGGGTACGTAGGCCTAGGACGTCGACGTCCTACCGAGTCTGTCTTTGTTTTCCCCTTCCCTGTTTTAGTGCAGCCATAGATTTTAGGATAACTCACCCTTAGAATAGACAACAAGCGTGGATCCCATCGAGTACGATGGACGCGTGGGGTGCTAGCACCTTCCTCTCGCGTAACCGACTCCCGAACCCAGGCTATGGTTACGATGACCATTCCTTTCCCTCTTCCTCAGGTTTATGCGGTGTTCCCTTTCCCTCTCTTGGGATAAATTTACACGGCTGACGACTCTGTTTTGCGCGCCACTCTCGCGTTTGTGCCTGGATGAAAATCCTGGGAGCGACACAAGGTTCAACAGGAGAAGAGGTCTTGGAGGAACAAGTATTGTATTCTCAATGTGGAATGCAAGAAAATACAGCAACTATTAAGGGAAAAGGATGCTCTTATTGAGATTTTAGAGCAACATGCTGTAGAGAATCAGGATGACCAAAGGAATTTGCTCGCTCCTTTCACTTGGCAAAGGAATGACAACCCGACAACGGCCGAAGAGCCCCGATCAAAGAAAAGGAAAGTACCAGAATCAGCACCTGAGCTCCCCTCGGAGAGGACTCAGGATCCATTAGCTTAGATTTCCTTTTACAGCACTTTGTAATCTACTGTATTTCCATTTCCGCAACCTTTGAATTCAATAAAATGGGGTCTTCCCCACTGTTTGATATTTGCAATCTAATTGTCGAAGTTTACTTTGAATAAACAAAAAAAATGTACAATTAATATAATCATTGCATTGATCATTCTCACGTAACATATTCTTCTCCCCTACGAATCTCACGTTTGTGCCTCGATTCTAGAGTCAAACTGTCTCATTCGTACAATACTCGGGCCAACCGTCAGAAAAAGATGGATAATCTCGAGGAAGAGAACAGAGAGTTGAGAGAAGAAATCGACACTCTGAAAGAAGACATGAGAAAGCTTCACAAGCACATGCAAGCTCTGGCAGAAGCTCAGATGCAACAACAAAGAACTGTGATCTCAGAGATCGCATCGACACCCATAGTGGACAAGTATGATCCTAGGTACAGAATGCCGAAAGATCGTCCTTGGGGCATGCCTGTTAACTTTATTCCTGAAGGATATATTCCGCCGATCATTGAAGATCTGTGAGCTACAGTAGAAACCGATGGGCCTGAAAGTTACAAACTTCGGGAAAGAGAAGATGCCAGGGGCATGACAATAACTCCTGAAGGTTACAAACTTCGGGAAATGCCAAGATTCACTGTCGTAGTAACGGTACCACCACCCGTGGTGCACACTGTCCCGGAAGGACAAATTCCACATATACCTTCTGTTGAAAACACAAGTGTGGACGACAGAATGAAGGAATTCCAGGAGCAGTTCCTAGAGATGCAGAAAGAACTGCAAGCCCTTCGCAGTCAGGATTTATTTGGAAAGGATGCCACCGACTTTTGTTTGGTCCCTAATATGAAAGTCCCGCACAAGTTCCAGGTACCCGATTTCGAAAAGTACAAGGGTAACTCTTGCTGTAACGCCCCAGTTTTTGCCAGTTTTATTTTATTGAGTCGTTTTTTATTATTTTATTATTATTTTATTGTAATTTCGACTTTTGTGTGAAAATGTGTTATTTTTAGTCGTGAATATATTTTATCGCGTTTTGGGATCGTTTGCGAGATATTTGAGTGTGGGGGCATTTTGGGCATTTCATAGATATTTTTACTAAGTTAGTAAGAAAGAAAAGAAAATAGAATAGAAAAGGGAAAGAAAGAAAAATAGAGAGAAAGAAAGAAGAAAGAAGGAAAAAGAGAAGAAAAGAGGAGAAGAGAGAAAAAGTGGGATAGTGTGGAAAAATCATCAAGATCAAGTTCTAAAGTCGATTTAATCGGGTAAGGGTGCGAAACTCGATTATACTATGCTTGTATATGATTATGTATGTATGTGTTTGGATGATTCTCTTGCTTTCTTGTTTTTCACTTTTAGGTCGAAAACGATAAAATGAGTAGAATCGATGGTTTAACGGTTGGAAATTGACGTAAACGTGGTAGAATGTTTGTTGTCATGATGGGTTTGGGTTCTGATTGATATATGTTGTTTTGGAAAATGTTTTGGGTTGAAAATATCATTTTTGGGTTTTCAACAGCGCTGAAGGATTCTGAGTTTTTGCAGGTTCGCCTAGCGAACCATTCAGCGAAGGGTAGCGAAGGCTCGCTATGGGTATTCGCCTAGCGAAGGCATGAGCGAAGGTTCGCTAGAGTGTTCGCCTAGCGAACTTTGGGTGTTTTTGGCTCTGTTTGGTTCTGACTTGGTTCGCCAAGTGCTCGCCTAGCGAACTTTGTGTCTGTTTTTAGCTAACAGTTGGTTCGCTGGAACATTCGCCTAGCGAAGGAGCTAGCGAATGCTCGTGAGGGATGTTCGCCTAGCGAAGGAGCTAGCGAATGCTCGCGAGGGAGATTCGCCCAGCGAACAGTGCTGTTCGTGTAATTTTGTTTTCTGCATAACTTTTGATCTGTGATTCGGTTTGAGGCGTGGTTTGATGCATTGGAAAGCCATTGAGCTGTACTTTCTTATTATGATGGTTTAGAATTTGTTAGCCGATTTTATTTTGTCGGTAAATGTGAATAGTGTCAATGGTCGACTTTTGTCATTTTAATGGTGCGTATTTCACTTGTGTTATGCTTTATGGTGTTGCTTCGAATGTGGTATGACTTATGTGCTGTTGTGATGATGATTTGTGGCCGTAAGGCAAGTAAATGCTAAGTGTGGTATTTGATGATATATGCATAATTGTGAATGTGTGTATGTATGCAATGAGAATGTCATGGGTCATTGTATGCCAAGCATCATGATGTACATTGTTGAAACGTCCTGAGTGGTGGTTTGGTTCCTGATGGAATCTGCTATAACATCGTGTGCCTCGAAAATATGAGGCGCTGCCTGAGGACTTAAAGCGATGGGTATAGACGATTGTGGGCTCCTTTGGAGACTTAAAGCAATCCTTAACGTCGTGTGCCTCGAAAATATGAGGCGATGCCTGAGGACCTAAAGCGACGGGTGAACATCGTAGGCCCGACGGGGAGTTACTTGAGATTCTCAGTAACGAGCGATGGTTCCAATAGTTCCTGAGTGGACTAATGACGTGACATGACGTGACAAAGGAAGTCGGTACCGCATGGCATGTGCATAGAGTCGTGGTGTCGGTCTCTGTGCATTTGCATTCATCATGAGTCATTTGTGCATGGAATTGTGAATGTGATTAATGAAATGGAATATGTGTGATTGTATTGTGAATGATTGATGTGCAGTGGTAATTGATACGTGTGAATTGTACTGTGTGTTGTTATAATTTATCTGTGTGCTTTGGTGGTGAGAATATGTTATTTGTGCATTTTTGTGTTAATATATAATTTTATGCAATTATATTATGGTTGTTTTACTCACCCTTCTGCTATTTTATAACGCTCTATGAGGCGTTGCAGATTAGAGCTGCTGGAGGTATTCCTTTTGTGAAGCATTGCGTCTTCATTATTTTGGTCGGTCGGCTCTGATATGTGACTCCGGGTAGTTAGGGTGGCCGCGTGCTATTATTTTGTATATCTGATGATATATTTTGGTTGTACATATGCTACCTGATGTATGACAAACTGTTTATATGTGTATATATATATGTTAATCAGATTTTAGATTTTCCGCTTTAATTCTAATTTCTGAAAAGTGGGTGTAAGGAACAAAGTTTCCTCTGTACGATTGCTACCCCACAGTTGCATATCATTATGGGTAGGTGTTGCATGTTATGTGTATGTTTGGCTTCTTTGATGTGATTCTCCCTTTCTATGCCATGATGTTTCAAATATACTCTGATCATTTTTCGAATTTTCTTTTTACCGCTTTAATTGCGTGTTAATTGGGGGTATAGATTGGGGGCGTCACATTAAGTGGTATCAGAGCCAGTCCGTGTCAGTTGTGTAGTTTATATCTGTTGTGTCTGGCATATTGGGCGAGTTGTGTTGAGCGAGTTGTTGTTTAACCATAGTTTCTGTTTTGGACGAACAGAATATGGCTGGTCGTAATGATGCTGCTTTGGCTGCAGCGATGGAAGCGATGGCACGAGCTGTGCAGGGTGCACCGAATGCTGCAGGAAATGATGAGTTTAAAAAGAATAAGCCGCCGGTCTTTAAAGGGAAACATGATCCGGATGGTGCGCAGTTGTGGTTGAAAGAGATTGAGAGGATTTTTAGGGTAATGGATTGTGATGACGATGATGTTAAGGTGAGGCTGGGCACTCATATGCTACACGAAGAGGCTGATGACTGGTGGGTCAGTACTCGTCAGGTGTTGGAAGCTGATGAGGAGGAAGAAGAGATCACTTGGGAGGTGTTTAGCCGAGAGTTTCTAAGGAAGTATTTTCCCGAGGATGTCCGAGGAAAGAAGGAGATTGAGTTTCTAGAGCTAAAACAAGGTAATATGTCGGTTATTGACTATACTGCTAAGTTTGTGGAACTTGTGCAGTTTTATCCTCATTATGTGGAAGCGACTGCTGAATTTTCAAAGTGTGTGAAGTATGAAAGTGGTTTGCGTCCTGAGATAAAGCAGGCTATTGGTTATCAGAGGATTCGAAGGTTTGCTGATTTGGTGGAATTCTGTAGGATTTATGATGAAGATAGTAAGGCTCGTTCTGCTCACTATAAAAGTGTAAGTGACAGGAAAGGGAAACAACAGTTCCGTGGTGGTCCGTATGTGTCACCGGCTGATAAAGGTAAACAAAGGGGAACTTTTGATCGAAGGTCAGGTAGAGGTGGTATGTCTAATCCTATTAGGTGTTTTGAATGTGGTGAATTGGGTCATCGCCAGCATGAATGTAGGAGGAATGTGATTAAGTGTTCTAATTATGGAGGTATCGGGCATGTTGTAGCGGATTGTAAAAGGAAGAATGTCGTGAAACGTTACAATTGTGGGGAACCTGGTCACATTAGCTCGAAGTGTCTGAATCAGAAGAAAGCTCCAACTAGTGGGAAAGTGTTTTCATTGGCGGGAACTCAGACTTCAAGTGCTGATCGTCTGATAAGAGGTACTTGCTTTATTAATAATACGCCTTTAATTGCTATTATTGATACTGGAGCGACTCATTCGTTTATTTCGTCTGAGTGCGCGGAACGTTTGAATCTTGGGTTGTCTTCGATGGATGGTGAGATGGTTATTGATACTCCAGCGATGGGGTCAGTAACTACTTCTTTGGTGTGTTTGAGTTGTCCTTTAGCCATTTATGGTAAAGACTTTGTGATGGATTTAGTGTGTTTACCGTTGGAAGGTTTAGATGTGGTGTTGGGAATGAATTGGTTGCAATTCAATCGGGTGCACATTGATTGTTATCATAAGCTTGTAAGGTTTCCTTCTCTTGTGGATGATGAAGACTCGAGTTTCTTATCTACCAAAGAGTTGAAGAGACTTTTAGTGGATGAAGCTCAGTTGTTTGGGTTGTTTGCTTCATTGACTGTGGATAGTCAAGTTTCTCTTGATGTGTTTCCTGTTGTGTGCGAATTTCCTGAGGTGTTTCCTGATGATATTTCAGATGTGCCGCCAGAGAGAGAAGTTGAATTTTCTATTGATCTAGTTCCTGGTACTAGACTTGTTTCTATGGCACATTATAGAATGTCGGCATCTGAATTGGTGGAGTTGAAAAAGCAGTTGAATGAGTTGTTGGAAAAGAGGTTCGTGAGGCCAAGTGTTTCTCCTTGGGGTGCTCCAGTTTTGTTAGTGAAAAAGAAGGATGGGAGTATGCGATTATGTATTGATTATCGCCAGTTGAACAAAGTGACGATTAAGAACAAATATCCGCTTCCAAGGATTGATGATCTGATGGATCAGTTGGTTGGTGCTTGTGTATTTAGTAAGATCGATTTGAGATCGGGGTACCATCAGATAAGAGTGAAAGAAGAGGATATTCAGAAGACGGCCTTTAGAACACGTTACGGTCATTATGAATATTCGGTGATGCCGTTCGGGGTTTCTAATGCGCCTGGTGTGTTTATGGAATACATGAATCGTATTTTCCACGAGCATTTGGATCGTTTTGTGGTGGTGTTTATTGATGATATTTTAATCTATTCTAAGTCTCATGAGGAACATGCAGAGCATTTGCGTATTGTTTTGCAGGTTTTGAAGGAAAGGAAGCTTTTTGCCAAATTGTCCAAGTGTGAATTTTGGTTGTCGGAGGTGAGTTTTCTTGGGCACGTAATTTTAGGTAATGGTATTGCTGTGGATCCATCTAAAGTAGAAGCAGTTCTACAATGGGAGGCTCCTAGATCCGTTACTGAAATTCGAAGCTTTTTGGGTTTGGCGGGTTATTACCGGAGGTTCATTGAAGGTTTTTCTAAGCTAGCTCTTCCTTTGACGCAGTTGACTTGTAAGGGCAAAGCATTCATTTGGGATATTCAATGTGAAGAGAGTTTTTGCGAGCTAAAGAGAAGATTGATGACAGCTCCTATTCTGATTTTACCTGATCCTAATGAACCATTTGTTGTGTATTGCGATGCTTCTTTAATTGGTTTGGGTGGTGTTCTGATGCAGGAAGGTAAAGTTGTAGCTTATGCTTCAAGGCAGTTAAGAGTTCATGAGAAAAACTATCCTACTCATGATCTTGAGTTAGCGGCTGTAGTTTTTGTGTTGAAGATTTGGAGGCACTATCTCTATGGTGCAAGGTTCGAGGTCTTTAGTGATCATAAAAGCTTGAAATATTTATTTGATCAGAAAGAGTTGAACATGAGGCAGCGGAGATGGTTGGAATTCTTGAAAGACTACGACTTTGGCTTGAATTACCATCCTGGTAAAGCTAATGTGGTAGCCGATGCATTGAGCCGGAAATCGTTGCATATGTCCGCATTGATGGTGAAAGAGTTGGAACTTTTGGAATCGTTTAGAGATTTGAGTTTGGTATGTGAAGTGACTTCGGTTAGTGTAAGGCTTGGAATGTTGAAGGTTGCGAATGAATTTTTGATGTCGGTTAGTGAGAAACAAAAGCTGGATTTGAAATTCGTTGATTTGATGAGGAATGAGAACGTGGATTTCAAGGTTGATAATTTTGGTGTTTTGAGATTCCGTGGTCGTATTTGTATTCCTGATGATGCGGAGTTGAAAAGAATGATTTTGGAGGAAGGACACCGAAGTAACTTAAGTATACATCCGGGTGCGAATAAGATGTACCAAGATTTGAAGAAGATTTTCTGGTGGTCTGGTTTGAAAAGAGATGTGGCTCAGTTTGTGTATGCATGTTTGACTTGTCAGAAATCGAAAGTGGAACATTTGAGGCCTAGTGGTTTGTTGCAACCGTTGGATATTCCTGAGTGGAAATGGGATAGCATTTCGATGGATTTTGTGACGGGATTACCGAACACTTAGCGTGGGCATAATGCTATTTGGGTGATTGTGGACAGGCTGACTAAATCGGCGCATTTTATTCCGATTGACATCAGTTTTTCTTTGGAACGGTTAGCTGAGATCTATATCAGTGTGGTGGTGAAATTGCATGGGGTTCCTTTAAGTATTGTTTCTGATCGAGATCCTAGGTTTACATCGAGATTTTGGGAAAGTTTACAGAAGGCTTTGGGTTCTAAATTGAGGTTGAGTTCGGCTTATCATCCGCAGACAGATGGTCAGACCGAAAGAACTATTCAGTCGTTGGAGGATTTGTTGAGGTCGTGTGTTTTGGAACAAGGTGGTGCGTGGGACAGTTATCTTGCTTTGATTGAGTTCACGTATAATAACAGTTTCCATTCTAGTATCGGAATGGCACCTTTTGAGGCTTTATATGGACGAAGATGTCGAACGCCGTTGTGTTGGCACGAAACTGGTGAGAGTTATGTGGTTGGACCAGAATTGGTGCAACAGACGACAGAAAAGGTAAAGTTTATTCGTGAGAAAATGAAGGCTTCTCAGAGTAGACAAAAGAGTTATCATGATCGGAGACGTAAGAATCTTGAGTTTCAAGAGGGTGATCACGTATTTCTGAGAGTTACGCCGGTAACGGGTGTTGGTCGTGCTTTGAAATCTAAGAAGCTTACTTCTCGATTTATTGGTCCTTACCAGATATCTGCGAGAGTTGGTGTTGTGGCGTATCGTGTGGCGTTACCGCCGAATCTGTCGAATTTGCATGATGTTTTTCATGTTTCACAGCTTCGGAAGTATGTTCCGGACCCTTCACATGTGATTCCTATGGACGAGGTTGAGGTAAGGGATAACCTTACGGTCGAGGCATTACCGGTTGGTATTTTGGATCGCGAGGTGAAGCGGTTGAGGGGTAAAGAGATTGCACTTGTGAAAGTGGCGTGGGGAGGCGCTGCTGAGGGTAATTTGACGTGGGAATTGGAGAGTAGGATGCGGGAGTCGTATCCGGAGTTGTTTGTATCAGGTAAGATTTTCGAGGACGAAAATTTCTAAGTGGGGGAGAGTTGTAACGCCCCAGTTTTTTCCAGTTTTATTTTATTGAGTCGTTTTTGATTATTTTATTATTATTTTATTGTAATTTCGACTTTTGTGTGAAAATGTGTTATTTTTAGTCGTGAATATATTTTATCGCGTTTTGGGATCGTTTGCGAGATATTTGAGTGTGGGGGCATTTTGGGCATTTCATAGATATTTTTACTAAGTTAGTAAGAAAGAAAAGAAAATAGAATAGAAAAGGGAAAGAAAGAAAAATAGAGAGAAAGAAAGAAGAAAGAAGGAAAAAGAGAAGAAAAGAGGAGAAGAGAGAAAAAGTGGGATAGTGTGGAAAAATCATCAAGATCAAGTTCTAAAGTCGATTTAATCGGGTAAGGGTGCGAAACTCGATTATACTATGCTTGTATATGATTATGTATGTATGTGTTTGGATGATTCTCTTGCTTTCTATGTTTTTCACTTTTAGGTCGAAAACGATAAAATGAGTAGAATCGATGGTTTAACGGTTGGAAATTGACGTAAACGTGGTAGAATGTTTGTTGTCATGATGGGTTTGGGTTCTGATTGATATATGTTGTTTTGGAAAATGTTTTGGGTTGAAAATATCATTTTTGGGTTTTCAACAGCGCTGAAGGATTCTGAGTTTTCGCAGGTTCGCCTAGCGAACCATTTAGCGAAGGGTAGCGAAGGCTCGCTACGGGTATTCGCCTAGCGAAGGCATGAGCGAAGGTTCGCTAGAGTGTTCGCCTAGCGAACTTTGGGTGTTTTTGGCTCTGTTTGGTTCTGACTTGGTTCGCCAAGTGCTCGCCTAGCGAACTTTGTGTCTGTTTTTAGCTAACAGTTGGTTCGCTGGAACATTCGCCTAGCGAAGGAGCTAGCGAATGCTCGTGAGGGATGTTCACCTACCGAAGGAGCTAGCGAATGCTCGTGAGGGAGATTCGCCCAGCGAACAGTGTTGTTCGTGTAATTTTGTTTTCTGCATAACTTTTGATCTGTGATTCGGTTTGAGGCGTGGTTTGATGCATTGGAAAGCCATTGAGCTGTACTTTCTTATTATGATGGTTTAGAATTTGTTAGCCGATTTTATTTTGTCAGTAAATGTGAATAGTGTCAATGGTCGACTTTTGTCGTTTTAATGGTGCGTATTTGACTTGTGTTATGCTTTATGGTGTTGCTTCGAATGTGGTATGACTTATGTGCTGTTGTGATGATGATTTATGGCCGTAAGGCAAGAAAATGCTAAGTGTGGTATTTGATGATATATGCATAATTGTGAATGTGTGTATGTATGCAATGAGAATGTCATGGGTCATTGTATGCCAAGCATCATGATGTGCATTGTTGAAACGTCCTGAGTGGCGGTTTGGTTCCTAATGGAATCTGCTATAACATCGTGTGCCTCAAAAATATGAGGCGCTGCCTGAGGACTTAAAGCGATGGGTATAGACGATTGTGGGCTCCTTTGGAGACTTAAAGCAATCCTTAACGTCGTGTGCCTCAAAAATATGAGGCGATGCCTGAGGACCTAAAGCGACGGGTGAACATCGTAGGCCCGACGGGGAGTTACTTGAGATTCTCAGTAACGAGCGATGGTTCCAATAGTTCCTGAGTGGACTAATGACGTGACATGACGTGACAAAGGAAGTCGGTACCGCATGGCATGTGCATAGAGTCGTGGTGTCGGTCTCTGTGCATTTGCAGTCATCATGAGTCATTTGTGCATGGAATTGTGAATGTGATTAATGAAATGGAATATGTGTGATTGTATTGTGAATGATTGATGTGCAGTGGTAATTGATATGTGTGAATTGTACTGTGTGTTGTTATAATTTATCTGTGTGCTTTGGTGGTGAGAATATGTTATTTGTGCATTTTTGTGTTAATATATAATTTTATGCAATTATATTATGGTTGTTTTTCTCGCCCTTCTGCTGTTTTATAACGCTCTATGAGGCGTTGCAGATTAGAGCTGCTGGAGGTATTCCTTTTGTGAAGCATTGCGTCTTCATTATTTTGGTCGGTCGGCTCTGATATGTGACTCCGGGTAGTTAGGGTGGCCACGTGCTATTATTTTGTATATTTGATGATATATTTTGGTTGTACATATGCTACCTGATGTATGACAAACTGTTTATATGTGTATATATATATATATGTTAATCAGATTTTAGATTTTCCGCTTTAATTCTAATTTCTGAAAAGTGGGTGTAAGGAACAAAGTTTCCTCTGTACGATTGCTACCCCACAGTTGCATATCATTATGGGCAGGTGTTGCATGTTATGTGTATGTTTGGCTTCTTTGATGTGATTCTCCCTTTCTATGCCATGATGTTTCAAATATACTCTGATCAATTTTCGAATTTTCTTTTTACCGCTTTAATTGCGTGTTAATTGGGGGTATAGATTGGGGGCGTCACACTTGCCCTCAGAGCCATTTGGTGATGTACGCTCAACGAATGTCAGCTCAGACAAAAAACCAGGAGCTACTGATTCACTATTTTCAGGATAGTTTAACCGGTGCCGCATTAAAATGGTACATGGGTTTAAACCGCGCTAAGATCGTTAATTTCAGAGATCTTGGCACTGTCTTCATCCAACAGTACAAGTATAACCTGGACATGGCACCAGACAGAGATCAACTCAGATCAATGTCATAAAAGGATAAGGAAACCTTTAAGGAGTACACTCAGAGATGGCGTGAAATTGCCGCCCAGATTTGTCCACCTCTTGAGGAAAAAAAATGACAAAGATCTTCTTAAAAACCTTAAGCTCATTTTACTACGACATAATGGTTTCCAGTGCGCCCAGTGACTTCACCGAAATGGTGGGCATGGGAGTTCGTCTTGAGGAAGCCATCCGAGAAGGACGTTTAGTAAAAAACGCTGGATCATCGAGTAGTACAAAACGATATGGTAGTGCTCTCCCTAAGAAAAAAGAGCAAGATATTGGGAATATCTCTCTCGGAAAGCAAAGGCGACGATATCAACCAGTAGCAGCTGTAACTCCTGCTATCAATCCAACGCCTGTTCCTACGTATTAACCTCAGGTTGCGCAGAGCCACCCTAATCAGCAGCAATATTAGCAAAGGACACAACAGTCTCTTCAGCAGACTCGTCCTCCATCTAACAACAACCGTACTACATGACCTCCAGGGTTTGATCCTATACCAGTGTCGTACGCAGAATTGTTTCCACTTTTACTGGTCAAGGGGCATGTCCAAACCAGGTCTCCTCTTACAATACTGGAAAATCCGCCTTTTTGGTTCAAAGCGGATCAAACTTGCCCTTACCATCAAGGAGGACCAGGGCATAACATAGAAAACTGCCTCAGTTTCAAATCCGACGTGCAAAAGCTTGTTAGGAGCGGGGTCTTATCTTTCAAAGATATGAATCCTAATGTTCTCACGAACCCGCTGCCTCAACATGAGAAGGTCGTAGTTAATTTGATAGACGGAGAGGCTAACAACAGCTATCAAATTCACGATGTACTCTTATTGAGGGCCAATTTGGTCAAGATGCATTGTAGACAGAGCGGGTATGGCCATGTGCCACCTCATAATTATCACCAGTGTGATATCTACTCTAAAAATAATCAAGGATGCTACCTCATGCGGGCAGCCCTTTAGAGTCAGTTGGACCAAAAAGGAATTCAACAATATTCAGTTACGGGGTCCATCAACTGGACGCCAGACTATTTTGCTAATCAGATTAAGGATGTTATTGTGATATCTGATCATGAAGGGACCAAGGATGTTTGTTCCATCACCCCTCTACTTGACGAATCAAAGGTTCTTAATTGGGAACTGATTGAAGTTACCTACGACAGTCAGAAAAATTAGAAGGCTCCTGTAGTTATCTATCTGCCAGGACCCGTGCCGTATGAATCAACTAAGGATATCCCTTACAAATATGGTGCAACAACAGTTGAGAATGGAAAGGAAATTCCATTACCCTCCGTCGTAAATATCGCAGACATCAGTCGAGTAACACAGAGCGGTCGAATCTTCAACAGAGGAGTTGGAGAACCTAACAAAGAAAAGGAACTTCATACCAAAGCTCCCAATCCACCAGTCGGTCAATCCAGTGATCCCGACCTTTCAAAGAATGATGATGAGATGCTAAAGCTCATCCAAAGGAGTGAATACAACATTGTCGATCAGCTGTTACAAACTCCTTCAAAGATCTCAGTGTTGTCGCTTCTACTCAGTTCCGAAGGCCACAGAGAGGCTCTACAGAAAGTCTTAGAGCAGGCCTTTGTGGAACAGGATGTGTCAATACGACAATTTGACAACATCGTCTCTAACATCACTTCCTGTAACAACTTGGGGTTTAGTGATGAGGAATTTCCAGAAGAAGGTAAAAGCCACAACATGGTGCTCAATATCACAGTCAACTGTCAGGACGACGCTTTAGCCAGCGTACTGGTAGACACCGGATCGGCTCTCAATGTCATTCCAAAGTCCACTCTGATGCAACTATCATTCAAAGGACCTCCGATGAGATGCAGTGAGGTCGTCGTCAAAGCATTTGACGGGTCCAGAAAACAGTTATTGGCAAAGTTGACCTTACCATAACTATCGGTCCTCACACTTTCCTGGTCACTTTCCAGGTCATGGACATCCGGGCAACATACAGTTGCTTATTAGGAAGACCTTGGATACACCAGGCTGGGGCAGTCACTTTGACACTCCACCAGAAGCTGAAGTTTGTCAAGAATGACCAACTCGTCACGGTCTGTGGAGAACAAGCCTTGATCGTGAGTAACCTATCATTGTCCACTTGTGTAGAACCCGAGGAGTTTGTGGGAACCCAGTTCCAAGCACTTTCGGTGAGCAATGAGAACCAATCAGAAAGAGGAACGTTGATTTCCTCGTACAAAAATGCTCTCAAAGTAATCGAGAGTAACAGCGCAACAGGATGGGGACAACTTGTCATTCCTACTAATAACAAAGCAAAGAAAGATCTTGGCTTTTATGCAACCTGTACCCAGACGGCTGCCAACAATGAGAGTCTTCATCCTATTCATGACTTCTTCCATAGTGGAGGTTTCCTTCACCCAGTGTCTCAAGAAGTACATACCATCAACGAGGGAAACTCCTCCGACACGGAGGAGGAATGGGAGTCCTATCTTAACAAGGACGGTTATATGTCTCAGGAAGATGTACCTACGCCATTTTAATATCCCGCACAGAATCTGAGATTTATACCAAGGTCAGACTTCGAAATGATACACGGAGATTGTGATCCGGAAGGATGTCGTGCTCCGCCAAATTCATTGGAGAAGGACACTCCGATGAAGTACAACTTTGACCACGACTATTATGGCCCGATGGATGGCCTGCCTATGTGGCAGCCGTACCCAGGAGACTTGGGGCAAGAGAGTCAGCCGAACGATGAAAATCAATTGGGCGTCATTAAAACAAATACCTGCGTCCCCACCGAATCATGGGATCAACACTCAGGGAATTTAGAAAACGTCCAGCACGACAATGAATTCTCAAAGTTTGCAGGACTAGAATTCATCAACTATGCTTTTCTCGAGGTCAACGTCATCGAAAGGGATGACTCCTCCAGTTCCAAAGAAGTGTGGGACACCTTGGGAGAACCGAGTGGAAAATATGACTTTATGGTCAAATACACCGCTCGGGAAAGCTTTCGCATCAGGCTCGAAGACATCCAGCCAACTGGGTGGGGAGATCCACCTGAGAGCACAAATACTCTGCAAATTACAACTGAAGATTCCTCCTACAACAACTCTGCCTGGGAGACAGATTCAAATGACCCTGCTCTGCCAGAAATCAGCGTTATTTCTGAAGACAAATCAAGGAAGGTACCAGACTTTGTATTTCACCGAGGAGTTCGCCGCCAATGGGTTGCTGTCGACGTTCCGAAGATTGTTCATAAGTTGAAGTAATTTCCATCTTTACTTCAACCTTTCACCCTGCCCAGGTGAAACAGATGTTTTGATAGGGCTCACTTTCTGGAAATATACCTCTTCGCTTCGCCCAAAGCAATTGAGTTTTGTTTTATAGGGCTGTAGTTTCAAGAATCGACTAAATCATAAATAAATAACGTCGTTCTATAATTTCCACAGTATTTGCTGTTTTCTCTTTTCTTTTTTTCAGAAAATGGTAATCCTAAAAAACAGTTCGAATAATAAAAGCAAGCAGTAAAAAAATATACACTGCACACACTCTTGCATTTTCTCTATCTCTTCTAAACACAAATCATAACGTCATGCAGATTGCTTGTTTTAAACCCCATTGAAACATATGATCCGACGCCTTCTCCCAACTTTGAATTCCCGGTATTTGAGGCTGAAGAAGAAGATGACGAAGAAATTCCAGAGGAGATCTCCCGATTACTCAGACAAGAGGAAAGGTCCATTAAACCTTACAAGGAGCCATTGGAAACGGTCAACTTGGACTCAGAGGAAGAGAGAAAAGAAGTCAAGATTGGGGCACTACTCAGTCCAGTTGTCAAAGAAAGTTTGACGAAGCTTCTCAAAGAGTTTCCCGATGTATTCGCTTGGTCCTATCAGGATATGCTAGGGTTGGATACCAGCATTGTGGAACATCACCTACCGTTAAGATCAGAATATCCGCCGGTAAAATAGAGGTTGAGAAGATCTCATCCGGACATGGCTATCAAAATCAAAGAGGAAGTACAGAAACAAATTGATGCGGGTTTCCTCGCTACATCAGAATATCCTCAATGGTTAGCCAACATCGTGCCCATTCCGAAAAAAGGACGGAAAGTTCAGAATGTGTGTGGATTACAGAGATCTAAACAAGGCTAGTCCAAAGAAGGATCATATCTCCTAAACCACAAGGCCATTTTCCCCATCAAAAGCTGGATTTGTAGCTCTCATGGCCCTCTACAAAAGCTTCAAACACAACTCATTCTAGTTCCTCATGGATTTTAAGTTATGGAATGATCAAAATCACAAAAAGTGAAAATGTCACTTTTTTCCAACACTTAGTGAAATTTTCACTAAGTCAGAATCTGCCTTCACTTTTTTCCAAATGTAGGGGTATTTTTCACTTGGATCCAAAAAGTATCAAAACCAACTATGATCAAACAGTTGTCGTATCATATGAGGGCTTTCCAAAATGGCCAAGAACTCCATCAAATTCCACTTGGGCCATGAGATATGACAATGGCAATATGCCTTGCTGAACTCTGAGTTTTTGAGTTAGAGAGCAATTCCACCACAACTCATGATCCAAACACATCCAATATGTCATATCTAAGCAGTCCAAACTCTCACAAGTGACCTGTAACACCAAAATCACCAAGTCACCTCTCAAAACCTCAAAATAGGCCTTTTTGTGCATTTTTCAAGACATGTCTTAATTCAGTCACTTTCCAAACCAGATAAAACCTCAAACACACTCCAAATATCATCCTTGAACTGTCCCAAATGGCCCCACACATCTGGAACACCATTTGAGAGAGTTTCTATTTTGGCCACTTTTGCCCCTTTTGCAAGAAAGGGCCAGTTTCCACTCCTTAGGTTTCCAGCTAATTCCAACCATCCTAAAAGCTACCAAGGGATCATTTGAGAGTGTTCAAAGCATCAAAACATTTCTGGAATAAAGCACTTGGCAGATTGCACAAAAGCTCTAAAAAGAGGTAAGCATCACAACTTGAATTCTTTGAATCATGCTTTACTTTGATGTCTACATATCATGCATCTCTTATACATGTTATATGTGTTGTGTTTGCACCAATTTATCATGTAATTCTTGTCTGCATCATGAGGTAGCACAGAAAATGCAATTATAGGCCTATTTCAAAACCACTATTTGGTTTTTCAATAGGAGCATGATCTGAAAAAACACCACCACCATTGGATTCCTTGTGAAATTCTAGGCAGGATATACCTAAATTTTGTCTCAATCCATGGAGAAATGAGAAAGTTATGGCCTTCAGGTTTCATACCAAAGTCTTGCCTTACCTTGCCTTGGGCCGGGCCAAAAATAAGGCAAGCCTTGTATATTTGTGGTTATGTTTCAATACACGGATGTATCACCACCCCAGTGGTAGAAGGCGCGCACTGCACACAAGAGGTCTAGGGTTCGAATCCCCCTCGCCCCAGATCCTCTTTTTCTCACTTTTTTCATGTTTTTATTATTTTTCATATTATTTTTAATGATTTGAAAAATTAATAACTCTCTCAATTTTAATTATTTTTTATTGGTTCTTTTTGCAAAAAGTCACAAAAATATTGAAATATTTTATTCCACAAAAAAATTAATTTTATATTATTTATTTAATATAATTAGTATTTTTGTGAATAAATTCATTTTTAATTGTTTTTCAACATTTTAAAAGTGAATGTTCTTCTTGAAAATCATCACCAAATTAGTTTTAATTCATCTTGTGATTAAAACCTCATTTTTCAAACCTTAACCAAAAATCACAAGTTGTTTATTCAAGCTTATTTGGTATTTTATCATTTTTTATTGATTTTCTTTAAGGAATTTACTTTTAAAATGATGAAATTAGGGTTTTGATTGATTCCACCTTCATCAATCATTTTTCAAACAATCTTTGGGCCTCTTGATAGAGTGTAAGTCCCATCTCTCTGTACATAAACTTTTTGGGCCTCACACATTGTATAAGTCCCTCTATACAGTTCACACAACAACGATGCGTTCATCGTTAAACCTTGGGCCTACCCTCGTGTTATAAGCCCCATTCCTTTTTTTTAAACATCTTTGGGCCTCTTGATAGAGTGTAAGTCCCATCTCTCTGTACATAAACTTTTTGGGCCTCACACATTGTATAAGTCCCTCTGTACAGTTCACAAAATAACGGTGCGATCATCGTTAAACTTTGGGCCTACCCTCGTGTTATAAGCCCCATTCTTTTTCTTAAAATCACTTTAGGCCTCTAATAGAGTGTAAGACCCAACCCTTTTCATAGAAAACCTTTTGGGCCTTAGTGTATTGTATAAGTCTCGATACCGTCAAAAAGCTCGGCGCGATCGTCGCCTTTTTAACGAAAACCTTTGGGCCTCTCCTTGAGTTGTAAGCCCCACCACTTGTATAAAAGTAACCCTTTTGGGCCTCTAATAGAGTGTAAGACCCAATCCCCTTTTAACCAAAACCATGTGCGGGCCACAGATATTGTATAAGTCCCTCGGAGTTAAAAGTAAAAAATCTCGGCACAATCACCAGTTCTAAAATCAAACCCTTCGGGCCTACCCTCGAGTAGTAAGACCCATTTCTTTTCTTTAGGATCATCTGGGCCTCTAATGGAGTGTAAGACCCAAACCTTTGTACAGAAAACCTTTTGGGCCTCAGTCACTTGTATAAGTCCCTGTACAAATTCAAAACAACAGTGCAATCACTGATAAAACCTTGGGCCTCTCCATGAGATGTAAGCCCCAACTTTCTTTTCAAAGCACTTTCTCCTTTGATTTTGAAATATACTGTTGTTTTCAATTTTCCTTTGTTGAACAACTAACCAAACAGCATGGAAGCTCTACAACCGCGTAAGTGTTTATCCGTTTTCATTTACCGCTTTCCTATATATAAACTATATTGTGGGGCTGCTTCACTGTAAGTCTTCTTTCACATCCTTTATATACTTGTCAAATATCCACTGTGTAATACTAGTATAGTTATTTAGAGTTTTCCCCGGCAACTACGTCTAGCACTAGGTAAAGCCCTGTTGGTCACTTTTAAATACAAACAAAACTAGATCCCACATAGGATTACCAGATACAGTCTTCCCTCCTCTTAGGGTTAAACAATATGGAGACGTGAAAGGCAGCATTCTCGGTGTACCCTTTCTCAGCTTGTCACCCTTAGAAATTGTCAAAGAAATTCTAACTCCCCAGAGATGATCTTTTCTCCGTGAATGGCATCTCTTGAGTTTCTTCCAAATTCTCGAACTTTTCTGGCTTGATCTATTCTCGGTGAATGGCATGTCTTGAACTTCTCGGGGTTTGGGGACCCACAGGCTTCTTAAAAGCATCCCCGCCTCCTCTTGGGCGTTATATGTAACACCCCCAATCTATACCCCCAATAAATAAAGCGATAAATAAAATTCAAAATTTCATCAGAGTATATTTAGAACATTCACGACATAGACCGAGGGGTCACATCAATTGAAACAAAACACAATAAACCTGCTCATAAAGATATGCAACAATCAAGTAGCAATTAACAGAGGAACTTAGTTCCTAATACCCACAAATCAGATACAGAATAAAAGCAGAAAATCTGTAACTGAATCTCATATATATATATATATATATATATATCATAAAAAGTTTGTCTGTCATATACAACATCATACATGTACAATCCAAAAGATATATATACATAATACAAATAATCACATAACGATCTTCCCGACTACCCGGTGCTACATATCAGAGCCGACCAACAAAAGAATGAAGACCTAAGCTTCACAAAAAGACTTCCAGCATCTAATCTGCAATGCCTCATAGAGCATTTAAAAACAGCAGAAGGGTGAGAAACACAATCATAATATAATTGCATACAATTATATAATAACACGAAATTACACATATAAAATATTCTCACCACAACTTATACCAGAATTCAAACACAAAACAACACAATGTATATTTCAGATATCCGCCACCAAGGTATATCAACCATGCACAATACAAATATCACCAACATATATACATATATCAACTCATCAATTTCATCCCCAATTCCACACACAATCAATCCATTCATGATTTTCCACACATAATGCGTCCATTCACAATTCTCACACATAATCAATCCATTCATGATTTATGCAAATGCACAGATACCGACACAACGACTCTATGCAATGCACATGCGGTAGCATCCATCAATCATTTCTCAACATTAGTTCACTCAGGAACTATTGGAATCATCGCTTGTTACTCAACGTAACTCCCCGTCGGGCAAACAAAGTTCCCTGTCGCTTTAAGTCCTCTTGGTATAAGGCGCACGGCATTTATGGATCGCTTTAAGTCCTCTTTGTATAAGGCGCACGATCCGATCGCTTTAAGTCCTCTTTGAATAAGGCGCACGATTGTCTATAATCATCGCTTTAAGTCCTCTTTGTATAAGGCGCACGATGTTATAGCGGATTCCCTCTGGAATCGATTCGTCGCTCACACCCACTAGGGCACACGACATCACAAGAATGCATATCATGATGCTTGGCATACAATGACTCATGACATTCAAATGCACACATACATACAACCATCTCAACCAACAATAATCATGCTTTACCATCAAGCCCAAAATAATGCATTTACATCATACAACAGAACACAAGTCATACCATATCTATCAAAGGCATATTGCATGATAACACATCAAATACACACAATTAAAATGGTACAAGTTGACCAAACGACACCTTTCCAAGTTCCCAACATAATTTAATCGGCCAACAATCTCAAAACCATTTTAATAAGAAAGAACATGTCAAAAGCTTTCCAACGCACCAAACTGCGCCTCAAACCGACTCACGGATCAAAAGTTATAAAGAAAACAAATTGGGAAAAACTGTCATGTTCGCAATGCGAAGCTCCTAGCGAGTCCTTCGCTTCTTCATTCGCAGTGCGAATGTCCCAGCGAACCAAGTTAGAAAGGAAAATAGCCAAAAAAATTCCTAACGTTCGCAGTGCGAACGCCCAGCGAATCTTCGCTTCGCCCTTCGCAGTGCGAGTCTCCCAGTGAACCATGGTAGAAAGAAAACAACACAAACAACACAAAGTTCGCAGTGCGAGTCTCTGGCGAATGCTCGCCCTCACCTTCGCAGTGCGAATAGCCAGCGAATGCTCGCTTTCCCCTTTGCTAGGGGATTCGCAGTGCGAACCTGCGAATTCAGCAAAACCCAGCAGTGCTGTTACACAACCCAAAACCATATTTTCCCCACCAAAACACTTCCAAACCAACACATAGCAATCAGAACATAACCCAATCATGGTAACAAGTATTCTACAGCATTTACACTGATTTTCAACCGCGAAAACATCGATTTCTATCGTTCCGACCTAGAATTGAAAAGCTATAGAACACCACAAACATTCACACACACACATACATAATCATACACAAGCATAAGATAATCGAGTTTTGCACCCTTACTCGATTTAATCGTGTTTAGAAAAGTCGGTTGATCGATTCCTAGATTTTCCAAGTTTTCTCTCTTTCTTCTCTTCTTTTCTTTCTTCCTCTTTTTCTTCTTCTCTTTTTCTTTCATTTCTATTTTTTCTCTCTTTCTATTTCTATTTCTATTAACTTAAGAAAAATTAAAGTGAAATGACCAAAATACCCCTACACTCAAATATCTCGCAAACGTTCCCAAAACGCGATAAAACATCACAACAATGAAAAATAATATATTATCAAGTAAAAGTCAAAAATAAAATAATATAATAATAAAATAATCAAAACGACTCGATTAAATAAAACGGACTAAACTGGGGCGTTACAACTCTCCCCCACTTAGAAATTTTCGTCCTCGAAAATATTACCTGAGACGAACAACTCCGGATACGACTCCCGCATCCGACTCTCCAACTTCCAAGTCACGTTACCCTCAGCAGCGCCTCGCCACGCTACTTTCACAAGTGCAATATCCTTGCCCCTTAACCGCTTCAATTCGCGATCCAAAATCCTAACTGGTAACGCCTCAACCGTAAGGTTCTCCCTTACCTCAACTTCATCCATCGGAATCACATGCGACGGATCCGGAACATACTTCCGAAGCTGTGAAACATGGAACACATCATGCAAATTCGAAAGACTCGGCGGCAACGCCACACGATAAGCCACATCACCCACTCTCGCGGATATCTAGTAAGGACCAATAAACCGAGAAGTAAGCTTCTTCGACTTCAATTCACGACCAACACCCGTCACTAGTGTAACTCTCAAAAATACATGATCACCCTCTTGAAACTCAAGATCTTTCCTCCTTCAATCATGATAACTCTTCTGCCTACTCTGAGAAACCTTCATTTTCTCACGAATAAGTTTCACCTTGTCCGTAGTCTGTTGCACTAACTCCGGTCCAACCACCGTACTCTCACCAGATTCGTGCCAACACAATGGTGTTCGACATCTTCTTCCATACAACGCTTTAAACGGTGCCATCCCAATACTCGAATGGAAACTGTTATTATACGTGAATTCCACCAACACAAGATAACTATCCCAAGCACCACCTTGCTCAAGAACACAAGCCCTCAACAAGTCTTCCAACGACTGAATCGTTCTCTCGGTCTGTCCATCCGTTTGAGGATGATAAGCAGAACTCAACCTCAACTTAGATCCTAAAGCCTTTTGCAAACTTTCCCAAAATCTGGAAGTAAACCTTGGATCTCGATCTGAAACAATGCTCAACGGAACCCCATGCAACTTCACAATCACACTAATATAAATCTCTGCCAACCTCTCCAAAGAAAAACTGATGTCTATCGGAATGAAATGCGCCGATTTAGTCAGCCTATCCACAATCACCCAAATGGCATTATGTCCCCGCTGAGTGTTCGGCAACCCTGTCACAAAATCCATAGAAATGCTATCCCATTTTCACTCAGGAATATCCAACGGTTGTAACAAACCACTAGGCTTCAGATGTTCTACCTTCGACTTCTGACACGTCAAACATGAATACACAAACTGAGCCACATCTCTCTTTAACCCAGACCACCAAAAGATCTTCTTCAAATCCTGATACATCTTATTAGCTTCCGGATGTATACTCAAACTACTCCGGTGCCCTTCCTCCAAAATCATCCTTTTCAACTCCGCATAATCAGGAATACAAATTCTACCTCGGAACCTCAAAACACCTTTATCATCCACTTTAAAGTCACCATTCACACTTTGATCACCAACCGTCATCAAATCAACAAATTTCACATCCAATTTCTGTTTCTCACTAACGGTCAACAGAAAATCATTAGTAACCTTTAACATACCAAGCCTCACACTGTCAGACGTCAATTCGCACACCAAACTCAAATCCCTAAACGCTTCCAAAAGTTCCCACTCTTTAACCATCAAAGCGGACATATGCAACGATTTCCGGCTCAACGCATCGGCTACCACATTAGCTTTACCGGGATGGCAATTCAAGCCAAAATCTTAGTCCTTCAAAATCCCAACCATCTACGTTGCCTCATATTCAACTCTTTCTGATCAAACAAGTATTTTAAACTTTTATGATCACTAAAGACTTCGAATCTTGCACCGTAGAGATAATGCCTCTAAATCTTCAACACAAAAACTACGGTCGCTAATTCCAGATCATGGGTAGGATAATTTTTCTCATGCACCCTCAATTGCCTCGAAGCATAAGCCACAACCTTACCTTCTTGCATCAACACTCCACCTAGCCCAATCGAAGACGCATCACAATACACCACAAACAGTTCAGTAGGATTCGGCAAGATCAAAATCGGAGTTGTCGTCAATCTTCTCTTCAGCTCACTAAAACTTCCTTGCACCGAATATCCCAAATGAACGCTTGACCTTTACAAGTCAACTGGGTCAATGGAAGTGCTAATTTAGAAAAACCTTCAATGAACCTTCGATAATATCCGGCTAAACCCAAAAAGCTTCTAATTTCAGTAACAGATCTAGGAGTCTCCCATTGTAGAACTGCATCTACTTTAGATGGATCCACAGCAATACCGTTACCTGAAATCACATGACCAAGAAAACTCACTTCCGACATCCAGAATTCACACTTGGACAACTTGGCAAAATGTTTTCTTTCCTTCAAAACCTACAACACAATGCGCAAATGCTCCGCATGTTCCTCCCGGGACTTAGAATAAATCAAGATATCATCAATAAACACAACAACAAAACGATCCAGATGCTCGTGGAAAATACGATTCATGTACTCCATAAACACACCTGGCGCATTAGAAACCCCGAACGGTATCACAGAATATTCGTAATGATCGTAACGTGTCCTAAAAGCCGTCTTCTGAATATCTTCCTCTTTCACCCTTATCTGATGATACCCCGACCTCAAATCAATCTTACAAAACACGCAAGCACCTACCAACTGGTCCATCAGATCATCAATTCTCGGAAGAGGATACTTATTCTTAATTGTCACCTTATTCAACTGGTGATAATCAATACACAATCGCATACTTCCATCTTTCTTTTTCACCAATAAAACTGGAGCACCCCAAGGCGACACACTCGGTCTCACAAACCTCTTTACCAATAATTCGTTCAACTGCCTCTTTAACTCAACCAACTCAGACGCCGACATTCGGTATGGTGCCATTAACACAGGTCTAGTACCAGGAACTAGATCTATAGAAAACTCCACCTCTCTCTCTAGCGGTACATCCGAAATATCCTCAGGAAACACTTCCGAAAAATCACACACAACAGGAAACACATCAAGTGAAACTTGACTATCCACAGACAACGATGCAAACAACCCGAACAACTGAGCTTCGTCCGCCAAAATTTTCTTCAACTCTTTGGTAGATAAGAAACTCGAGTCCTCGCCTTCCTCAAGAGAAGGAAATCTCACCAACTTATGATAACAATCAATATGAACCCGATTAAACTGCAACCAATTCATTCCCAAAACCACATCTAAACCCTCCAACGGCAAACACACCAAATCCATCTCAAAGTCTTTACCATAAATGGTCAAAGGACAACTTAAACAAATCCAAGAAGTAGTTACTGACCCCATTGCTGGAGTATCAATAACCATCTCTCCATCCATCGAAGACAACACAAGATTCAAACGCTTCACGCACTCAGACGAAATAAACGAATGAGTCGCTCCAGTATCAATAATAGCAACTAAAGGCATACTATTAATAAAACAAGTACCTCTGATCAGACGGTCTGCACTTGTAGTATGAGTTCCCGCCAAGGCAAAAACTTTCCCACCAGTTGGAGCTTGCTTTGGTTTCTGACACTTTGTACTAATATGACCAGGTTCACCACAATTGAAACACTTCACCACATTCTTCCTCTTGCACTCAGCTGCGACATGTCCTAAACCTCCACAATTAGAAGACTTCCTCATAACCTTCCTATATTTGAACTGACGATGTCCTAATTCACCACACCCAAAACATCTCGGAGAATTAGATATACCCCCTCCACTTGGCCTTCTCTCAAAGTTACCCCTTTGTTTACCCTTATCGGCTGGTGTCACATAAGGACCACCACGAAACTGTTGCTTCCCTTTCCTCTCGTTCACACTCTTATAGTGAGTAGAACGAGCCTTACTATCTTCCTCAAAAATTCTACAACAATCCACCAGGTCTAAAAACCTCCTTATCCGTTGATAACTGATTGCCTGCTTAATCTCAGGACGCAACCCGTTCTCAAACTTCACACACTTAGAAAACTCCGCAGTAGCTTCAACATAATGTGGATAAAACTGCACAAGCTCCACAAGCTTAGCAGTATAGTCAACAACAGACATACTACCTTGTTTCAACTCCAAGAACTCAATCACTTTCTTTCCTCTTACATCTTCAGGAAAATACTTCCTCAGAAACTCAATGCTAAACACGGCCCAAGTGATCTCCTCCTCTGCAGCTTCCAACACATGACGTGTACTAACCCACCAATCATCAGCTTCTTCCAGTAACATGTGAGTACCCAGTCTCACCTTCTGATCCTCATCACAATCCATCACTCGGAAGATTCTTTCAATCTCCTTAAGCCAAATCTGTGCACCATCAGGATCATATCTTCCTTTGAAGATAGGCGGTTTATTCTTCCTGAACTCATCATTACCCGCAGCATTAGGTGCACCCTGCACAGCCTGAGCCATAGCTTGCATAGCCTCAGCCAAAGCAGCATCATTCCTACCAGCCATATTCTGTTCATTTCCAATAACAACAACTATGGTTAAACAAACAACTCACCGAGCCACAAAGACCAACAAGGACTGACATAAACTGACACGGACTGGCTTTGATACCACTTAATGTAACACCCCCAATCTATACCCCCAATAAATAAAGCGATAAATAAAATTCAAAATTTCATTAGAGTATATTTAGAACATTCACGGCATAGACTGAGGGGTCACATCAATTGACACAAAACACAATAAACCTGCTCGTAAAGATATGCAACAATCAGGTAGCAATTAACAGAGGAACTTAGTTCCTACTGCCCACAAATCAGATACAGAATAAAAGCGGAAAATCTGTAACTGAATCTCATATATATATATATATATATATATATATATATATATATATATATATATATATATATATCATAAAAAGTTTGTCTGTCATATACAACATCATACATGTACAATCCAAAAGATATATATACATAATACAAATAATCACATAACGATCTCCCCGACTACCCGATGCTACATATCAGAGCCGACCGACAAAAGAATGAAGACCTAAGCTTCACAAAAAGACCTCCAGCATCTAATCTGCAATGCCTCATAGAGCATTTAAAAACAGCAGAAGGGTGAGAAACACAATCATAATATAATTGCATACAATTATATAATAACACGAAATTACACATATAAAATATTCTCACCACAACTTATACCAGAATTCAAACACAAAATAACACAATGTATATTTCAGATATCCATCACCAAGGTATATCAACCATGCACAATATAAATATCACCAACATATATACATATATCAACTCATCAATTTCATCCCCAATTCCACACAGAATCAATCCATTCATGATTTTCTACACATAATGCATCCATTCACAATTCTCACACATAATCAATCCATTCATGATTTATGCAAATGCACAGAGACCGACACAACGACTCTATGCAATGCACATGAGGTACCATCCATCAATCATTTCTCAACATTAGTTCACTCAGGAACTATTGGAATCATCGCTTGTTACTCAACATAACTTCCCGTCGGGCAAACGAAGTTCCCCGTCGCTTTAAGTCCTCTTGGTATAAGGCGCACGATGTTTATGGATCGCTTTAAGTCCTCTTTGTATAAGGCGCACGATTCGATCGCTTTAAGTCCTCTTTGTATAAGGCGCACGATCGTCTATAATCATCGCTTTAAGTCCTCTGTGTATAAGGCGCATGATGTTATAGCGGATTCCCTCTGGAATCGATTCGTCGCTCACACCCACTAGGGCATACGACATCACAAGAATGCATATCATGATGCTTAGCATACAATGACTCATGACATTCAAATGCAGACATACATGTAACCATCTCAACCAACAATAATCATGTTTTACCATCAAGCCCAAAACAATGCATTTACATCATACAACAGCACACAAGTCATACCATATCTATCAAAGGCATATTGCATGATAACACATCAAATACACACAATTAAAATGGTACAAGTTGACCAAATGACACCTTTCCAAATTCCCGACATAATTTAATCGGCCAACAATCTCAAAATTATTTTAATAAGAAATAACATGTCAAAAGCTTTCCAACGCACCAAACCGCGCCTCAAACCGACTCACGGATCAAAAGTTATAAAGAAAACAAATTGGGAAAAACTGTCATGTTCGCAATGCGAAGCTCCTAGCGAGTCCTTCGCTTCTTCATTCGCAATGCGAATGTCCCAGCGAACCATGTTAGAAAGGAAAATAGCCTAAAAAATTCCTAACATTCGCAGTTTGAACGCCCAACGAATCTTCGCTTCCCCCTTTGCAGTGCGAGTCTCCCAGCGAACCATGGCAGAAAGAAAACAACACAAAACAACACAAAGTTCGCAGTGCGAGTCTCTGGCGAATGCTCGCCCTCACCTTCGCAGTGCGAATAGCCAGTGAATGCTCGCTTTCCCCTTCGCTAGGGGATTCGCAGTGCGAACCTGCGAATTCAGCAAAACCCAGCAGCGCTGTTACACAACCCAAAACCATATTTTCCCCACCAAAACACTTCCAAACCAACACATAGCAATCAGAACATAACCCAATCATGGTAACAAGTATTCTACAGCATTTACACCGATTTTCAACCGCGAAAACATCGATTTCTATCGTTCCGACCTAGAATTGAAAAGCTATAGAACACCACAAACATTCACACACACACACACACATACATAATCATACACAAGCATAAGATAATCGAGTTTCGCACCCTTACCCGATTTAATCGTGTTTAGAAAAGTCGGTTGATCGATTCCTAGATTTTCCAAGTTTTCTCTCTTTCTTCTCTTCTTTTCTTTCTTCCTCTTTTTCTTCTTCTCTTTTTCTTTCCTTTCTATTTTTTCTCTCTTTCTATTTCTATTTCTATTAACTTAAGAAAAATTAAAGTGAAATGACTAAAATACCCCTACACACTCAAATATCTCGCAAACGTTCCCAAAACGCGATAAAACATCACAACAATGAAAAATAATATATTATCAAATAAAAGTCAAAAATAAAATAATATAATAATAAATTAATCAAAACGACTCGATTTAATAAAACGGACTAAACTGGGGCGTTATATTGTACAAGGACCCTCCGGCTTCTTAGAAGTTTTCACAGCCTCCTCTTAGGCTTTGTATAATGATTCTTCCTCAGCGAAGATAGCCTCCTCTTGGGATTCGTACAAATTGTCCCTTCGGCTTCTTAAAAGTTTTTCTGCCTTCTCTTGGGCTTCGTACAAATTGTCCCGACGGCCTCTTAAAGGTATAGGAACAGAAACTAGTCATCTTAATAGAGCATTCTTTCAAAGGAGTCTAGACCTTCAACCTTTAACATACCAGCCTTCTCTCAGGCATCATACAACGAGCATTCACTATCTGAGAATCAATTTCTCAAAACACCGGTAAACTTGGACAATCTCAATACCCTTGGGATTTTTTCATTTCCTTAAAGAACAGGAAATAACCCGGATCCTCCGATCCATACCAAGGCACAACCTTGCCTATAATCTTTCTCTTCATAAGAACTGATTTTCTCTTTTATCCAACACATTAGGCCTGTCACTCAACTGAAACAGTCACCAGCACCGTCAGCCTCCTCTTGGGCTTTGTACAAATGATTCCTCCCCAGCGGAGCTAACCACTTCAGACTCTCTTGTTGATTCGACCCCTTTTAGCCTCTATCTTGGGCTTCGTACGAGACACAAAACACTATCTTGTTAAGTAAAAAAGACTCTCTTGCTGAGTCAAACAAGTTTTAGACTCTCTTGTTGAGTCGACCCTTTTTAGCCTCTATCTCGGGCTTCGTAGGAGATACAAATCACTCTCTCGTTGAGTATAAAAGACTCTCTTGTTGAGTCAAGCCCCCTTTAGCCTCCGTCTTGGGCTTTGTACAAGACACATAAAATCACTCTCTTGTTGAGTATAAAAAGACTCTCTTGTTGAGTCAAATCACCTTTTAGCCCCTATCTCAGGCTTCGTATGAGATATAAAACACTCTCTTGTTGAGTCGACCTTTTTTAGCCTCCTCTTAGGCTTTGTATAATGATACCCCGAAAAGAGTCAGTCTCTTTTTAGCCTCAATCTTGGGCTTTGTACAAGACAGATAAACGCTCTCTTGTTGAGTCAGTCACTTGTTAGTACTCTCTTGATGAGTCAACCCTTCAGCCTCTATCTCGGGCTTCGTACGAGACAAATAATAATTACCCTCTTGTTGGGTCGATAGCCTCCTCTTAGGCTTTGTATAAAGAAAACCCCGGTTAAGTCAATCAGCCTTTTAGCATCAAAGTTGTGCCTTGCTCACAACATACAAACATCAACCACTCCTCTTTAGAGATGACAAACTCTCTCTCAGTCAGGATCCTTTAGCTTCACATCTTGGGCTTTGAACAAGATACAAATAGACCCTTCAGCTTCACATCTTGGGCTTCGAACAAGATACAAACAAACCTCTTTAGCTTCACGTCTTGGGCTTTGAACAAGACACCAAAACAAACCTTTTTCCTCCCTTAGAATAGGAGGAACTACGATCACTCTGATTTCCCTGTTTCGTTAAACGGGAATACGTAGGCATAAGATTACAAAAGTCTTAGCGAGCATACTAACCAAAAACCCGAAATCCAGTACCCCCATATATCAACTCAAAAGCACCAAATCACAACCTCACAAATGATCCAGACATCGTAATTTTAAACAAAATAAATCGAAGAAAGGCCCCACCTCCACAAAGCATCTGTGACTTAACAGACCACTGTTCAAACTCAGTATGGAAGCAGGATTAATTGGAGACATCTATTTCTCTTCCTTAATCAGTTCAATAGGATAAAAAATGAATCGAACTGTAGTACCCAAGCGATCATGACTCAGGACCACAAAAATCGCGCTACAAGATGCACAATTCACATATATCTTATACTACATAGAGGCAATTGCAATGAATAAGTGGTGCACTCATATACAACACATATGTAAATAACACAAGCATAATAAAACATAACAATATGCATAAGAGTTATATAAGTCACACACATAATACAACCATTAAACATCTTACACTATTGTTCATAGAAACCAAAAGCAAGTAGCAAACCATAATAAGCTAAAAATGCAACAGACTAAACTCAAAAGACACAAGCTAGAGAAAAAAGGCACACACAACAGTCACATTGAAATTTTTGGAAGTAAACACACATCATAATTATCACACACATAGTTCATCACATACCTTGATGAAATAAACAGGTAAAAGAAATACTTACTTACAAAACAAGAAAAAGGATTGAAACGATATTACCTCACCGTACACATGACGGAGGATGCACTTGCATTCTACGAAGAATTTTCAAACGAAAGTTGAAATAAATGCAACACGTGCCACAAAAGCACAATCGAGACCAAAACTCTCTTACCACTTTTCTTCTTGTACAAGTATTTGAAAGTGTGACTAATAATGTATCCAAAAGGTGATTAACTTTATGATTATCCTTGATGTTGGACTCTCAATCTTGTTCAATCATGGCGATTATCTTACTCCTCCTCATGTTTCATCATCTTAGGTTGATCACTCCTAATTTGATGTACTTGAGTATGTCTTCTTGAAGATAAATCTACATTATTGAACATAATACCTTTCCGACACTTCTTGGATAGAACATTAGCAATCATTCACACACTTTTACCACTTAATGAAAACACTAAGAGTTAACCTGATTGGTAACACAATCAGCCTTGTTAGTCACAAAGATTAAAACAATAAGGACATGCCACCGTGTTGTGCCTTGATGCTCCGCAAACGAGATCCCATAATCTCTTCATAGAGTCAAGATAGTTTTCCTGCATGATTAACAGATGGTGCTAGGTACCCAATCTTCACTGGGTCCTTGGGGATTAGTAAAATTTTGGTTGCATCTAGGCATGCATTGAAATACAACTTTACGAACAAAAAGTTTCCTAAATTTGCACTTTGCAATGGTGTAACCGTTTTTGCAACGATAGTGACAATACAAGTTAAGAGAAGATAATCTTTTGCTATTTGGTTCATTTTTAATGTAACTATACCTTCTATAAGTACTATAATATGGTAAGTCATATTTGGAAGTATCTATAGCAAAATTAACTTTAGGTTGTAAAGCCTTATCTAATTTAGCTTTAAGAGTCCTTGTCTCCTTTTGCCAAAAACCACAAAGATTTAGGATCCTCATCTTGATCCTTTAGAATATCTAACATGGATTTTCTTAGTGTTTCCATATTCTTTTCATTTTCTGAAACCTTAGCCTCTAAATGAGAAATAATTCTTTTATTCGAAGCTGATCTTTTGAAAGCATATATGACTTGTTTTTGTAGATTTTCAAAATATTCTTGAAGTTGAGAAAAAGCTAAATCATGAGAAGCTTGAAGTTTATAGTGACTTACAACCTTTTTCTTTCCTTTGTTTGCCATATATCAAAACTTGGCTGATTCAACACTTGACGTAGAGCTATCATCACTTGATGAATCACTTTCACTCTCTCAAGTGGCATAAGCTCTTCTAGATTTTCTAGACGATTTGTGACGGCCTATTTCCTTTTCTTTCTTGATCTTAGGACAACCCGGCTTAAAGTGACCGGGTGTACCACAGTTGTAACAAGTAATTCAAGACTTCCCATTTTTGTTCTTATCTTATTTTGGGAAACTTGATAATCTTCTTGATTTATCATGGTATTTGTCGGGATATTTATTGCCATGTTTCAACATGTATTTATTGACCCTCTTTATAAACAGTCTCATATCTTCTTCGTCAGATTCATTGTCATCTTTAGATTTACAATTCCTAAGCTCATCATTTGAGGACCTTGAGCTAGAAGTCTTTGGAGCTATGGACTTCTTCCTTTCTTCTTTGTCTTTACCTTTCTCTTTCTTCATTTTCTTTTCACATTCCTTTTTGTATTTTTCTAAGCAATTGAGCTCTTGCTCATGCTTTTCCAACTTACCAAACAAAGTTGTGAGATCAAGCGACTTAAGATCATTTGCCTCCTTGATAGCGGTGACCTTGGGCTGTCATTCCCTAATTAAACATCTCAAAACTTTGTTAGTAGCAAGTTCATTGGAAACCGAATTACCTAGAGCATTTAATCGATTAATAAGATGTGTGAACCATTTTTGCATATTCGCAATGGTTTCACCATGCTCAATACAAAACAGCTCAAACTCTTGGTTTAATGTGTTGATCCTAGCTTGTTTAACATCATTAGTACCCTCATGGGCAATCTCTAATGCGTCCCACATAGCTTTGGCGGTCTCAAAATGAGAAACGCGATAAGACTCATCAACACCCAAAGCGGAAGTGAGAATATTTTTCGTAAAGCTAATTTCAAATGGACAAAAAGCAATAAAAATACTCAAAGGAAATTTATCGAACACTTTGTGTGTGATCGATAACGTTTGGAAATTCAATTTGTTTTTTTGATGTTAAAAGCCAATCACAATCAAACTGATTATGATTATATCAACAACAACACTTTGAAAGATAGTTAAAAAACAATTTCCAATCGGATTAATCAAAACAACAATGAAATTGAAAATCTGCAAGAACAGTAATTAAAGAGATAAAGAGATAAAGAGAGATAGAGAGAGAAAGAGAGAGAGAGACACACACACACACATAAAGATTTGTTTAGTCAGTTCCCTAATTGGCCTCGCTATAGGTACGTCTGCCCTTAATCCAAAATTGAATTGAGATACTTGCAATTAACCTTATCTTTGCAAAAATGTTTATACAAGAGGTGAAGAACTCTAATGTAACGCCCCAGTTTTGCCTGTTTTTATTTAATCGAGTCGTTTGATTATTTTATTATTATTATTATTTTATTTTCGACTTTTATCTGAAAATATGTTATTTTTCAATGTTGTGATATTTTATCGGGTTTTGGGAACGTTGGCGAGATATTTGAGTGTGGGGGTATTTTGGTCATTTCATAATATTTTCTTAAGTTAGAAAGAATAGAAAATAGAAAGAGAGAAAAATAGAGAGAAAGAAAAAGAGAAGAAGGAAAAAGGGGAGAAAAGAGAAGAAGAGAAGAAAAAGTGAGAAAATCTTGGAAATTCAAGAAATCAACTCCTAGAATCGATTTAATCGGGTAAGGGTGCGAAACTCAGTTATTGTATGCTTGTATATGATTATGTATGTGTGTTTGTGGTTGTTATTGGATTGAATTGGAAAAATTTAGTAAACCCTATATTATGATAAATTGATTAGAAATCGATTAAATGTGTTGGAAATTATGTTTTTAGTGTTCATTATTGTTGTTACATGATTGATACATGTTGTTATGCATTGTATTGGTAATTTTCTGGGTGTAGATGGAAATTGGAGGATTTTTGGTTGAGAAAACGCAGAACTTTGTTCTGCAGAATTTTTCTGGTTTTTCCAGGTCATACGCGTATGGGGCATGTTCATACGCGTATGGACCTTGGCATTACGCGTAACGTGGGTGAGGCATGGGCCATTACGCGTATGGATCTTCAATTTTCTCGGCCATCTGCCCATTTGCGTATGATACGCGTAACATTTTAGGGCAATACGCGTACGGTCTTGGCACTACGCGTATTGAAATTTTAACGTGAATTTTGGGGAAAAATGATCTCTGCCCATACGCGTATGGCCTTGGGCAATACGCGAATGGCATGGCGAGGAATTTAGGCAATACGCGTATGGCTCAGGGCAATACGCGTATGGCCAGGTGAATGGTATGGGACTTTTCAAAATATTGTTTTCATTTTTCTTTCGTAACTTGGGTTCCGTTTATCCGATTTTTACATTCTTGGTATCGTTGGAAAGCTATTGAGCCGTACTTTCTGATTATGATGATTTGGAAATTGTTAACTAATTTAATTATGTCAGAAATCGGGATTAGTGTCGTTTTGTCGATTTTGTCATTATAACTGTGTGTAACTAGTGTGTATTGTGCAAGGTGTTGTTGTATGATGTAAATGCAGGTGTTTAGATGGTATTGAGATAATTTGTGGCCGTATGGCAATTAAATGTATTGTTTTGGGCTTAAGTGCAAAGTGTGATTTTGATGAATGCATATATGTGTGTATTTGAATGTCATGAGTCCTTGTATGTCAAGCATCATGATATGCATTGTTGTGACGTCCTGAGTGACGGTTTGATTCTAGAGGGAATCTGCTATAACATCGTGAGCCTTAAAAATAAGAGGTATGAATAGCCTTAAAAATAAGAGGACCGAAAGCGATGGTTATAGACGATCGTGTGCCCATGTGGGGTGTGAGCGATCGGGTCGTGTGCCCGTGTGGGGTGTGAGCGATACATAAACGTCGTGTGCCCGTGTGGGGTGTGAGCGACGGGGGACATCGTATGCCCGACGGGGAGTTACAGTGATGTAACGAGCGATGATTCCAGCAGAGTTCCTAAGTGAACTAGTGATGAGAAACAATGAAAGTCGGTACCCGCATGTGCATATGCATAGAGTCGTTGTGTCGGTCTCTTGCATTTGCATAAATCATTAATGTCTGTTTTATGTGTAGTATTGTGGATAAATGGA
Source organism: Lathyrus tuberosus (assembly GCA_022829125.1). Taxonomy (NCBI): domain Eukaryota; kingdom Viridiplantae; phylum Streptophyta; class Magnoliopsida; order Fabales; family Fabaceae; genus Lathyrus; species Lathyrus tuberosus. Next base: position 356,127 of record JALAZF010000196.1, on the reverse strand, counting down.
TATATGGATATGTGTTGGTGATACTGGTATTGAGCATGGTTGGTATACCTTGGTGATGGAAATATGAATTATGCATTGTGTTGTCTTGTGTTTGAATTATGGCGTGAGTTGTGGTGAGAACTGTATATATGTGTATTCTTGTGTTATATATAATTGTATGCAATTATATTATGATTGTTTTTTCTCACCCTTCTGCTGTTTTATAATGCTCTATGAGGCATTGCAGATTCGAGTTGCTGGAGGTCTTTTTGTGAAGCTTAGGACTTCATTCTTTTGTCGGTCAGCTCTGATATGTGACACCGGGTAGTTAGGGAGGCCGTTTGTGATTATTTGTATATGTATCTTTATACCTTTTGGCTTGTGCCTGTACAACTTGATGTATGACAAACTTTTCATGTGATATATATATATGATATTCAGTTTTAGATTTTCCGCTTTTATTCTAAATCTGAAATGTGGGTGTAAGGAACTGAGTTCCTCGGTTGATTGCTACCCCACTGTTGCATATCTTTATGAGCAGGTGTTGTATGATTTGTTTCGATATAATGTGATTCCCCCGTCTATGCCATGATAATTTAAATATACTCTGATGAAATTTTGAATTTTCTTTTACTGCTTTATTTAATTGGGGGTATAGATTGGGGGTGTTACATCTAACCCCTTAAACCCTATGGTTTGTTGTTGTTTAAACCACCTCCAAACCCTTGATTAAAGCTTGATCAAGTCACCAACATTGCTGCTACAATCTACCTGCTCTTGACTACTTGCTTGCAATACCTCCTCGTCTTCAAGTTTTTGCTCGACCGGATTATCCCTAGCATGCACTTCTTGAACCCAAGATTCCTGAACACGATTCACCGTCTCGCCTTACTCCCTTGCAAAGAAACCACCTTGTCCCAAGGCCTTCACTCGGTCGAATCTGTGTTAACGTGATCTTGTCCAAAACCTTAAAATCCCTATGATCTTGAAGGTAAACCACACCTTGGTTTTCTTATTTGAAACACACAAAGATCCCAACCCAATATTCTCGGTTACACCAACCTAATTGGACGTTATCAACCCTAATCTAGATGGTCACCCAATCAAAAAAATGATTATGTGTAATTTGATTGTGTGTATGCATAGGAGAAAAATTGAAGATGATGGGAATGCTTTGTAATTATGGTTTTGTTTAGGTTTTATACTAGTACCTTGCTATAAAAAGGTGCATGTATGAGTGTGTGTGTGTGTGTGTGTGTGGAAATAAGCAAAAAGGATGCAAGAAAAAATAAAATGCAAAACAAAATTTTAAGTTTTTGAAAGCTACAGGCCGGCCTATGAAAGCAATAGGTCGGCCTGTCAGGGTTCTCAGGTTGACCGAAGTGAGGCGACCTATGGACAGAGCCTATAGGCTTTAACATTGATGCGTGGAGTCTGGCCTGTAAGAACTATGTGTCGACCTATACTGAAGCAAAAACTTATATAGGTCGGCCTGAACTCGTTTGTGCCGGCCTATGCAACAATGTTCACACATAAAACTTGATTTTTGATGTATGAAGCATGACTGACATTTCCAATCATTTTCAAAAACATTTGTATGTGCCTTAAGGCTAAAATGATCAATGAACATCTAAACTTTGGTTGATACCGCCCAATATACAAAAATGCTAAAACACTATCCTAGTTTTGATATCAATCAAAACATGACTAGATGAAAGAATGCACTCACATCTATAGCAGCAATTCCACACTGTTATACACTCATTATGAGTCAATGACTCTACTTGGTTGCTACCCTCGTCTAAATCCTTAATAATTATCATAAACGGGAAAAGGGATAACAAATGGGTAATAGACTTGTACCTACAAGGTGGCTGAGAGCTTTAGCTTGAGAAGATTGGAGGCCTCTTGAAGAATTTTGAGGAAACTTTCAATAACTTTGGAGATGAGAATGTACAAAAAAGTATAAGGATTAAGGTTGAACCTCTTTTATTAAAGTTTAAAGGCTAGGGGTAATAAAGAGTCTCTCCTTAGGTTGCCCAACACTCACAAAAGATTCTTCATGTTTCAGACACATGGGGAGATTAAGGTCAATTTGACTTCCCAATACTAAATCACCATTGATCACATTTAATGTTGTGCACGTGTTCCACCTTAACCGATGTTTGAGGATTTCCCTAAGTTGACGTTTGAGGATTCATCTCAGTAACACATGGAAGTCTACCTCAGGCCACGTCTAGGAAATGCACTTCGGATATGCTTGTGAGACTCGTCCCATAAATGCCTAAGTGACTCCCCCCATATATGCCCGAGGGACTCACCTCAAGTATGCTTGAGAAACTCGCCCAAATGAGAAGAATGAATTAGGCTTAATGTCTTCGCCCTTTCTAAACCTTCATACTTGAGGGAATGCATATTTAGTATATTCGTAAAAGGTCTACAAGAAGTGGAATTAGAAGTTATCTAAGGAGAGCAACATAATATATGTCACATGTCAGCTTCCTAGTTGCCCATTTATTGGAACAAGCATCCATCATTTGGTTATGGCGCCCATTTTCTATATCACTCTCCTTTTTGTGAAATGTGGGAGTGGTGTGTCCCTTTACTTATTAGTATGGGAGAGTAGGTCAAATAGAGAAGCCACATTCTTCAAAATAATATATGAGGTAACTATTTGTTTCCCACGCTCTTAAGGGTGGGTATTACTTCCTTAGAGCCTAAGATCTAGACCCAAGAGATTCCTATAATTACCTTAACCCTGAGGCCGATAAGAAGACATTCAATTTTCTCTAAAAACAACACATACAAAGCTTCTCACCACCCTTGCGTCAGCCTGCCCTAACACCACAACAACCCTAAAAACATTTGGCAGCCCTAAACTATAGACTGATGTCTCGTATTGTACTTTTAGCAAATATAAATATTTAATACGTTTATAAATTAGTTATATTATCACATTGGATAATGTAATAATAATTAGCTTGATTGCAACTTTGGTCCATCTATTTTCCTTTTTTTTTTTTAATTTTGATCTCCCTTTTTTAAAATCCGAGATTTTGGTCCCTTTGTTAAAGTTTTTTTTGGAGTGAGATGCCTTGTGTGGAACATGTTATGTCTTTATGTGATTAAGGTGAATGTGTTTGCCTTGTGATTGTCGAATACAATCACATTGTGTTTCTATCTAGTCACGTAGTCGAAAACAACCCCTTGATTGTGTCGTCCCAAGTTACGATGCTTATATAGAGTAAGAATTGGGATGTACGCACCCATACTTGAATGACCTGGGTTTGAATCCCAAAGGCGGTGGATCCCAAAGTGGGTTAGAGGCCCATACAGGTAAAAGGCTTGAAATGGGTTTGGAGTCCCATAAGAAGCAACGATTCTTAAGGTGGATGTTATCCTTTAGAATCTGAAATCCATGCGTATGTTAAAGTATGAGATATGTATCCATGACCCGTGTCAATAACCGTAGGCATAGGGCTTGCCATGAAAAGATACCTATGATATAAGTATATGTGACCCGTGCCGATAACCCTAGGCGTAGGGCTTGTCGGGGAAAGATACTTATGATACAAGGATCCTTGACTCGATTCGATAACCCTAGACGTAGGGCTTGCCAGGGAAAGACATCTTGAATTGGTTTCCGATTAGTGATTGTTTGAGTTGATGAACTCATGAAACATGTTCCCATACATTGCGAGTTTTGTGTACTCAAGTCTTTACCCCTTTTTTTTACTTCAGTTAGGATTTGATTAAAACCATGTAAAGCCGAGTGGACCCATAAGATAGGAAACTCACTGAGATTATTATCTCACCCTAATGTTGTTTTTGCTTTTCAGGTATTCTTTGCAGGTTAAAACATATAAGAGGAGTTATGCATTGATGTTTCAAGGGATGCTTTTATTGTAATCTTCCGCTGTGGATTTTGCACAATTGTAGATATTGTACATAGCTCTTAGATTTTTATTTAAGCACTATTGTATGACATGTGCCATATGCTTTATTTTATTTTATGGACATGTATATAAATATGCCGCTAGGCACTTATGTTGAGATAATACCAATAATTGACACTTGTATGGTATATATATATATATATATATATATATATATATATATATATATATATATATATATTAATCTTATCCCCCTTGTCCAAGATAATCATGGTACATGAACAGACGACTTTGAATTCTTCCAAAATCTAAACTACCTCCATCTCATCAGATGTGCGTAGTACAAGTCATACCCAATGATCGTCACTAGATTATCTATTCAGGCTAGAGGAAAGTGATGGGTGCCATATGTCTCTATTGTGACCGTATATCTGCCATCTCGCCCTCAAACACTCACAAACTTTTCTTTGTAATTATTGTCATAATTGGAATATGGTTTGAACATGGCTCTTCTAGACAAAAGGAACTTAAGGTCATTTATCTGCCTCTAATGCCCATCTTGGTTCCATAGAATGAAAAGAACATTCATATTATAGGATAGACCTTCAGCCGCCAGCATATGAACAAATTTCCAAATCAAACTCCAATCATTGGGCGAGATATGGGATGATGCAATGTTAATCACCTTTAGAAACTCTGGCTCAAATGGGGAGAAGGGAACTAAAACCACTAGGTCACAAACAATAGAGAGAAATAGGTAGAAATAGGGGTTGGGTAAATTATTCAAGGCGGTCATATTAGCCATCTTTACCATAGAGCATGCCTCTAGGAGAACCTCTTCCTTATAACTTGAAGAGGAAAGGTTGACATGTTGCCGAAAGGAGACTATCATTTCCTCGCTAATGTAATAGGTCTCGAAATTCCTGAAGAACTTGTGCTTAGGATCATAGGAAACAATTATCTTCTTGCTTCTTGAGAAAATAGAAGGGAAAAAGAAGTCATTATCGCTACCACTACTACCATCGCTATCAGAACAAGTAGAACTCTTGCAACTACCGATCATGCCTTGCTCCATTAATTTGTAGTCATCCGTCCCATCAGGATGTTTTGCGTTTCTATAACAGCAATTCCACAATGTTATACACTTATTGTGAGACAAGGGCTCTACTAGGTTGCTACTCTCGTATAAATCCTTAATTATTTCCATAAACAGGAAAAGGGAGAATAAATGGCTAACATACTTGTACCTGCAAGGGGGGGGGGGGGCTAAGAGCTATATCTTGAGAAGATTGGAGGCCTCCTGAAGGATTTTGAGGAAAATTTCAATAACTGTGGAGACGAGAATGTACAAAAGAGTATAAGGGTTAGGGTTGAACCCCTTTTATAAAGGTTTAAAGGCTATGTGTAATCAAGCGTGTTTCCTTAGGTTTCCCAACACTCACAAAAAATTCTTCATGTTTCAGACACGTGTGAGAGATTAAGGCCAATTTGACTTCCCAATACTAAATCACCATTGATCACATTTAATGTTGTGCATGCATTCCACCTTAACTGATGTTTGGGGATTTGCCTAAGTTGACATTTAAGGATTCATCTCATTGACACGTGGAAGTCTACCTCAGGTCACTTCTATGAAATGCACTTCAGATACGCTTGTGAGACTCGTCCCATAAAGTCCTAAGTGACTCGCCCTAGATATGCCCGAGGGACTCACCTCAAGTATGCTTGAGAGACTCGTCTAAATGAGAAGAATGGATTAGGCTTAATCTCTTTGCCCTTTCTAAACCTTCATACTTGAGGGAATATGTATTTAGTATATTCGTAAAAGGTTCACAAGAAGCGAAATTAGAAGTTCTCTAAGGAGAGTGACGTAATATATCGCACTTGTCAGCTTCCTAACCGCCCATTTATAGGAACAAGCATCCATCATTTAGTTATGTCGCCAATTTTCTATATCACTCGCCTTTCAGTGAAATGTGGGAGTGGTGTGTCCTTTTTCATAATGGTATGGGAGAGTAGGTAAGACAGAGAAGCCATGTTCTCCAAAATAATATATGAGGTAACTATCTGTTTCCCATGCTCTTGAGGGTGGGTACTACTTCCTTAGAGCCTAGGATCTAGACCCAAGAGATTCTTATAAATACCTTAACCCTGAAGTCGAGAAGAGAACATTCTATTTTCTCTAAAAACACCACATACAAAGCTTTTCACCACCCTTGTATGAGTCTGCTCTAACATCACAACAACTCTAAAAACATTTGGCAGCCCTAAACTATAAGCGAATGTCTCATATTGTACTCTTAGGAAATATAATTATTTAACACATTTATAAATTAGTTATATTATCCCATTGGATAATGTAATAACAATTAGACTTAATTGTAGTGGTGTTTGCAGGCCGGTTTGGTTCGGTTTTGAGTGAATCTGATACCCAAACCGATCAAAAATATATGGATTGGTTTGGATTGAATTTTCACTTTTTTTTCTATAAAACTCAAACCGAACCAAACCGAGAAATAACGGGTTGGTTTAAGTTGGATTGATAGGATGCATTAGAAACAAATATGTGAAAATGTTTTTAAAATTTTCTAATTTACATTAACTAATTTTCTATAATAATATAGTTTTTTTTATGTATTTTTCGTATTTTCATATGGAATGTGAATGTCACAAATATGTTTTCTTTTTCTTCCTTCTTAAAATTGAATATCTTATACTATTTTCTATTATAATGATATAAATTATATGAATTAATATGGTTGGTTCGGGTAGACGGGCTTGCGGGTAGAATTTTGAAAATTCATTGCCTGAACCAATGAACATCGGGTTTCATTGGTTTGTTTCGGTTAATACCCGAACTAAAAAAATGTCCGACCCAAACACCATGGTTTGGTTTGGATTCGGGTTTGGTTCGGATTTGCCCGAACCAATGAACACCCCTACTTAATTGCAACTTTGGATATTACATTGGATAATGTAATATTAAATTGAATGATTAAAATAAACTATAATAAATTAAATTATCATAAATATTTTACTAAAATTAATTTAATTTATTTTTAAATAAAATTAAAGTATATTTATTCTTATCTATTTCATTCCAAATCCATGTTAATTTTTTTTTTCAGATTTTTTCAGAAATTCATGTTAATCTTTTTTATTTTTAGAATTTTTCACAAATCAAATCTTCATAAAAATTCCCCACAAAACTCTAAAAATAAGGGGATGAAAACTTGCAATTAAGCCTTATAATTATTACTAAAAACACATAGTATAAATTAAGTATATTATCAATTTATTTGCTTTTTTTTACTATATTGAGGTGTCAATTTATTTTAATTTTTATATAAGTACCACTGAATTTAAGTTTCCGTACCTTTAGTAGAAATTATAAGGTGTAACTAAATTATAGTGTTTGATTGATCGAGAATAATGATACCAATAAACTTCAAAGAATGTTGACCGTATCAATGGGAATTAAAAGAAAGAAATATTTTACTAAATAAATTTGAAGTTTTTATCAAAGAAATATTAATCTATATATCTTAATAAGGAAAATTCCTTAATTATTTGTAGAACTTATCCAAAATGTACCTTAACACGTCATTATTCAAATCAAATCACTCAATTTTGGTAACCAAATTCCACAATTATAGCATCAACATTTTTGTTCCTAAGATTCAATGCATGGATTGTTCATTTTGCCTATAAATTAAGAGTCAGTAGAACTGATACATTTAATAAAAAATTGTGAAAAAAGATCAAAATAATGGCTTCTTCAATGAGGATCTCAAGGTTGATGATCTCTAGATCAGTTTCTTCTTCTTCTTCATTGTTCTCTCGAGGTAGATGTTGTTCATTATTCTCTGATTATTTTTTCAATTTTTTATTATCTATATTAGTTTATCTGTTACGTGCTAAAATAATCATATACAATCTCAGGTTTGAGTGCAAGAGTCTGTAAATACAGCAGCAATGCACCTTCCATCGATGAACCAATCAAACCAAAGATGCAGGTTGATCATACTCAGCTTTTTATTGATGGAAAATTTGTAGATTCTGCCTCTGGTTTGTATTCTCTTTTTGATGTTAATCTTGATTAGTGTTTATTTGTATATATAATATATTGGCTATGATAAAACACGATTAATATATTTAATGATTTTGTGGAATCATGTAATCATTATGATCATCAGGTAAAACATTTCCAACGTTGGATCCAAGAAATGGCCAAGTGATTGCTCATGTTTCTGAAGGTGACCATGAAGATATTAATCGAGCTGTTGCAGCTGCACGCAAAGCATTTGATCATGGACCATGGCCTAAGATGCCAGCCTATGTATTGCATTGCGTCTTTTATATTTTATTTGTGTCTTGTGTTCGATTGTGTCCAACATGTTTGTGTCATGTGTCTGGTATCCGTGTCAGGTATCATGTGTGTCTGATATGTGCGTGTGTCAGTGTCTGTGTTTAACTATTTTTTTCTGTTGCTATGAATTTATAGGAAAGGCAAAAGGTAATGTTACGAGCTGCTGATTTGATTGAAAAGCATATTAATGAGCTTGCAACACTTGAGACTTGGGATAATGGGAAGACATATGAACAAGCTGTTGAGATCGAAATTCCAATGGTGGCACGCTTCATTCGGTACTATGCTGGTATGTGAAATGTGTTATTTTAGCACAAGATTTTATACTAGGGTGTAAAGACACATTGATGTTGCGCCCGAGATTGAGGGAAGGCAGAGATATATGACTGTAGGGAATACTAACTAACACTTCATTTCTGTAATTGTTCCCAGGTTGGGCAGATAAGATTCATGGCCTCACAATTCCAGCTGATGGGCCACGTCAGGTGTATACATTGTATGAACCAATTGGTGTTGCTGGTCAGATCATTCCATGGAACTTTCCTATACTCATGTTTGCTTGGAAGGTGGGACCGGCATTGGCATGTGGCAACACTATTGTTATGAAAACATCTGAGCAGACACCGCTGTCCGCTTTGTATGCAGCAAAACTATTTCAAGAGGTAACTGATACATTCACCAATCTTGAAAATGATAGATAACTAGAAACAATTTTTTCCTAAAACATTGACGATTTGTTGTAAATTTGTAATATTTCTGGCAGGCTGGACTTCCTCCTGGTGTTTTGAATATAGTATCGGGCTTTGGTGCAACAGCCGGTGCCGCTCTTGCTAGTCATATGGATGTGGATAAGGTACAATACATTTAATTCTGAGTCAGCATGGTTTAACCGTGACAAATTTTAGGCTCTGTGCAGTAGTCTGCCTTGCACGCCCTCAAAAAAGACCCCGATGATTTTGGAGTTTCTTCCTACATATAAGTTACCTTGGTATTTATAGTGGAATTATTGAGTCTCTTGCAGATCGCATTTACAGGTTCGACTATTACTGGAAAAACAATCCTTGAACTATCTGCTAAAAGCAATTTGAAAACTGCAACGTTGGAGCTTGGTGGAAAATCTCCGTTTATTGTATGTAAAGATGCTGATGTAGATCAGGCTGTTGAGTTAGCACACTTCGCCTTGTTCTTCAACCAAGTAATAATTACATGCATAAGAGTTCTTGTTGTCAAACAGTTATCACTTGTGTGATTCTGAAAACATCGATTGGTATTTTTGTGACATTTAGGGACAATGTTGCTGTGCTGGCTCTCGAACGTTTGTACATGAAAGCGTGTACGATGAGTTTGTTGAGAAAGCAAAGGCCCGCGCTTTGAAACGCGTTGTTGGAGATCCATTCAAGGCGGGAGTAGAGCAAGGTCCTCAGGTAAAATTGCATAGCATTTGAGATAAATCATCGTGTTAAGCCTTGATGCATTAGTATTCTGAAATGTCTGGACAGTATAATGAAAAACTTGTTATCATACAAATAACCAGATTGACTCAAAACAATTTGAGAAAATACTCCAGTATATTAACTCCGGTGTTGAAAGTGGCGCTACACTTGAAGCTGGCGGAGAAAAGATCGGTAACAAAGGCTACTATATACAGCCAACTGTCTTCTCAAACGTTCAGGTATGTGTTTGTGCGTGCGCGTGTGCATTTTTTAAATTCTCATCTTTGCAAAGAATTACGCAAACACAGCTCCTAATGTTTTTATTTCTCTGGAATATAACTACCACCAGGATGACATGCCGATTGCAAGGGATGAGATTTTCGGTCCAGTGCAAACCATATTGAAATTCAAGTGAGAGCAATTAGTCTAATTTTACAGAAAATGTTATTTCAATCTGTTTTTTTGTTGTTGTTATGTGTAACTAATTTCAATGTTGGTTGATCACAGGGAGATTGATGAGGTTATTCGAAGAGCGAATAACTCGCATTTTGGCCTTGCGGCGGGGGTCTTCACAAAGAGCATAGACACTGCTAATACTTTGACAAGAGCATTGAGAGTTGGATCAGTTTGGGTGAATTGCTATGACATATTTGATGCTACAATTCCTTTTGGTGGGTATAAGATGAGTGGACAAGGAAGAGAAAAAGGAGAGTATAGTCTTAAGAGCTACTTGCAAGTGAAAGCTGTTGCTACTACATTGAAGAACCCAGCATGGCTTTGAGGATCAAGAATATAGATCAATAAATAAATCAGAGGCAAAGATAATGATGATAAAATCTTTGTTTTACTTGTCATCCTGTCATGTGATGTTTTTATCTTTTAACTTCTGTATTGCTTGAATAATTTGTATGATCAGTTATATCATAATCTCTTTTTCTATCTCTTGCATTTCTTACTAATGGGACCAAATCATAAAGTATAATTCTCTTAGATATCCATGATAGATAGCATTGATATTTCGGATTAAAGGCATGCATGCGTGATAATAGTTAATCACTTTTACTTTCTCATATTATTACCGGTATCAGTATTTTTGGAACGACTCAAAGCAGCATAGGCGAATTAAAATCGATCTCAAGTCGTATCGATTGTACGTGATGGTCATAGAAAAAAAGAAGAGGTGGTTAATGGTCATAACAGCCTCGCTCATACAAAGCCGTTAATGGCTATAACGACCACATTCAGACAATAAGATAATATCGTGAATGACCATAATATTCAAACTCAAACAAAAATACATGATCATTAATGATCATAAAACCTATTAGAATGATACATGCTGCATGGAACACAAACGAAGATGGGAAATTAGATCGACTATCAGTGAGGTAACTACAATTTGTTTTGTTACGAAATTAAAAAGGGTTAATGAAGTTTTTGGTCCTTCTAAATATCTCATATTTTACTTTTAGTCCCTCCAAAAATTTCCTTCAAAGAAGGGTCCTCATAAAATTTTTAATTTTAACTTTTGGTCCCTCCCGCCAAAACCGTCGCCATTTCCGTCGTTAAATAAAAAACCGTCGCTAAAACCGGCTAAAACCGTCGCTAATTCTGTCTCTAAGTTGTAAAAATCGCCGCTAATTGGCAGGAGGGACCAAAAGATAAAATTAAAAATTTTATGAGGATCATTCTTTAAAGGAAATTTTTGGAGGGACTAAAAGTGAAATTGAGATATTTATGAGGACCAAAAACTTTATTAACCCAATTAAAAATGGTGTGAAAATTGATAGTTGCAGAGAACTATGGTGAACTAGAGCTTCCGATGTGGTGGAGAGGGGACTGATCTGCAAAGTTAACACTTCAACGCTCAAGTTAATATGTGAGAGAAAATAATAAATGAAAATTAGAATTAAAAATGTGTACATGAAACTCACACGCTTTCTATTTACTATGGAGAGGTTATAACAACATGTTATTTGTTAGGCGAGCAATGCGGGAAGCCATTAGCTGTATATGTAGGGGTGTGCATGGTTGGTTATTTTTCAAAACTAAACCATAACCATTTTTAAACTAATTAAATGGTTTGGATTCATAACCATAACCATATTTCAATCAAAACTGGTTAGAAATTTAGTTATGGTTATATAACCGGTTTAAAACCGGTTATTAATTTCTTTTTCAAAAATATTATTTTCTTTTCAAAAAAATATTTTTTTCAAAAAAAAAATATTTTTTTCCCATAAATAAAATATTTTTTTCCAAAAAAAATACTTTTTTTTCCAAAAAGAAATTTCCAAAAAAATAATTTATTTTTCCAAAAAATTAATTGTAGCATTTTTAAGCTTTATCGACCTCAAATTAAAATTGATAATAAAAAAAATTTTAAAAAAAAAAGGTGAGAAATTGTAGTGGCTGAGATTGGTTCTCATTGTTGAACTATTGGATGTGGATGCTTCTAGTTCGTGTTGAAGTTCTATGTATGTTGCTTCCTCTAGCACTCTTATTCTTCTATTGTTGCTGCTTCTGCTACTATAACTGCAACTGTTTCTTCATTTCATTTCTCTTTTCTCTTCCATTTTGATTCTTCTGCCGATCTACGTATTCAAATTCGTTATTGCCGGTTGCCGAAAATGAATCCTCCGACGAGTTTCTGGTGAATTCATACGCTTCATATGCACGATCGCACTTGCAAACTTCAACATGGATTTACTTCGTGGTACTTATCGTTCTCCTTTTTTAGGAAAGTAGTTTAGTTTTTGTCTGTTGATTTGTGTTTCGTTTTCTAGATCGAGTCCTTCCTCCGTTTCATTTTAAGAAAATAATATATATATATATATATATATATATATTTGTTATAATACACTCATTTGTTTTGTGAAAGTGTGATAGACCTATGCAAATTAATTATTTTTCCAAAAAAATTCATTATTTTTCTCAAAAATAATTTTACATAAAATTTAATTTAATTTTTCACAAAAAATTGATTTTTTTTTTCAAATAATTAACTTTTTATTTCCAAAAAAAATAATTTTTTTTTCAAAAAAAAATGTTTTTTTAATTTTTTATTCGAAAATATATAATTGAATTAAATATTTGGATTTCGGATGATAACCGGATTATAATCGGATCCAAAAAATATGGTTGGATAACCAACCATTAATAATTTAATTGACTAATAACCATTTAAGTATATCCGGGTATTTTTAATGGATTTGGATTTAGTTATGGATTTGGATCTAATAACCGGATATTTTGCACACCCCTATGTATATGAGACTTGGCACCTGTATTCGTTTGTAGGGTTGCTCTCTCACGCTAAAATGCTTATAGACAAACCGCGACTCTGTCTGAGTAGTCGACCGGGAACCATTAGGATCCACCTAGAACTATTGTCCCTTAAACCCTTTATTCAACATTACAGTACAAGGGTTTGTCATATATGCCTCGACGATCAACCGCTCCTTCAGTTGCTCTAGAAATTCAAGAGGAGGCATTATGGTCTTGGGAATTTGCACTTTTAATGCGTCTCATGCCTTAAATGTCTTTTCGGAGGTATTTTCATAATGACCTTTGGGAACTGGAACATTTGAGTGTTGCGTGTAAGTGAATTGAAACATTGATAGGATCTACTTTCCCCAGTATGCCACCAAACAAGTTTTGAAGAGTCATTTTCCATTTCTATGAGGTAATTTCCTTGTTTCGTTGTTATCTCCTTTCCTTCACTACTTTCCTTTCTTATGTCAGGAGAAAATTGTATCTGTCATGAGCCAAAGGTTAAAGGAAGATGTTCGTGCTTCATGAATGGATTCTGTTTATTCTCCAATTGTTTCTATTTTTTCCCGAAAGGGTATTCTTGATAGGGGCCTTTCTTGATGTTGGCCTGTCTTCGGATTGCGGTGTCTTTACCCCTGGTGAGAATGAAAGAATCTACAACGAATATGGTGATTACCCAATCCCTTTCTACGAGTGAATTTTCTCAATCCTGGTCTTTGACTTCCCTTCAACATCTTTGAGATTGAAGTTCTTAAACACCATATGGTTGCTCCGTCGCAGCTTCATCTTGTGAGCTGAGTGTATGTGAAATTCATTCAGTATTGGTGAAGATATTTGAAAGAGAGGTCTTCTCCGACCTTTTTCTTTCATCTCTTCAGAGTCCAACATGACCCTATGACTTAGGAATGAGTTCGTGGTTTAATTTCCCTAGTGCCAACTATCTGTGGCTTCGGGGCTTTTATGGAGAACTTAAGGCATTTTGAAGATCGATTTTTCTCAGTTACCTCCATCCTCCTGGAGGCTCATGTAATGGTATGTGTTGTCAAAGATGGAGTGGGGAATAAATCTACTGAGTTGTTTCCCAAGTACTAGAATAACAGTAATTTCCTGGTGGGGAAATGAATTGTATGCTTATAAATGGGATGTTTATTCTCAAGAAGAGCTGTACTTGAAGAAACGGTTGATGAGTTTTGTAGGTTATCCCCGGGACCTTACCCCTCAGGATGAAGCTTCCCAAAAAATGCTTGAAACGCCTCATTGATACCCGCTTACTGATAGATGCCCGTACTAGGGAGGAAAGTAAGATTATTTTATGTAAGTCTTAAAAGCTCTTGGCTTCTTCGCGCTTCAACTTCTTTACCTATGATGTATTTATTTTGGTAACGATTGTATGTTAATTCAATGAAGGATGAAGAAGCGCTCTGTCTTTTATAGCGGAGAATTCAGCCAGGGCAGACTGTAACGGGGCCTTCCACTACTTTGGAGCTTTGTGGGTTTTTGCTGCTCAGCCGTCGCTACGTGCATCAAATCCTCCAAACTTTACGTCGTTGGCGGGGTCAGGTCCACTCCTTTCTAAGGAACACCAGGTTCCTTCTTTGGAGGAGGACTGATCATACTTAGTCAACCTATTCGAGCATTATACTCGACACACATCTACTACTTTAGCCATTAGTGAAGCCTGTCACTGGGAAGCACTTTAGTCTAACCAGCAATGTGAAGATAAGCTTTGGCTTGATGAAAATGTATGTAGTATGACGCTCCAACGAGATACGTACCTATAAGACATACAGACAACCTACACTTATCTTAACGGGATATTTGATGCTTTACGCGCCCTTAATCTTCCTGGCTCTCTTGCTGACCAGGTGACTCATTTAGTGAGGGGTGTTGCAGGGAAGGTGAAGTCACTAACTTTTATGCGGGCTTATTTGATGTCTACTCATGCGTCTTTTTCCGTGGATCAAAGAGATCTAGAGTATATGCATCTTGAGAATGCTTGTCTGGCTCAGTGTTTGATGCGTCCGCAAGTGCACGGAAATATCGAAGTAATATAAAAGATTGTCGAACCCACAGAGACCAATGTCAACCTACTGTAATATATCGTTGCTTTGTAAAGCTAAGGCTGATGAATATTTAATTAAGAGGAAACTAGAACTAAAACTAAAAATGAACTTAGAAAATATGATAATAAAGAGAGGCCGGAATATGGATTCCGCGTTCCTAAAGGACTTTGTAGAATTCGGGTACTAATTACAACTATAACTTAGTTCCGTAGAATATACTGACTTAAAAACTCCGCCTCACGCTTTCCCGGTATTAACTAAAGCCATACTCCCTAATCCCAAGATTTTGCTCTCGCTCGCCCGGTAACTAGGAAATATATTTTGAAAGCCAATAATATCCTAAACGTATCTAAAGCGCTCTCGCTGTATTCAGATATGTTGCCTAATTTCCACTATCCGGTTCGACCCCACGCTCTCGCAGTGCCGGCTCTAACCTTAATTAATTTCTCACTCCCGTGACAAAATCGTGTTAAATAACCTCTCACTCTCGTGACAAAGCTATTTAAATTAGACTTGGAAACTAAAACCAAAACAGAATTTTAATCATAAGTTCGCACCTATAATTTATACGGAGTCCCGTCGGTAACGACGGTCCTCATACGCCGGACTCAAGAATATTTAGTCGGACATGGATAGGAAAATGAACATGCAATTACGATAATAAAACATAATGAGAAACACGATTCAGCAATTAAATTAGAAAACAATAGCAGTAAATAAAAACCTGGAATCAAATAGATGCTAAATTGTAATACGGCTAAAGGCTTCGAATCAGAGTACAGAAATTCAATGCAGAAATAAAAATCCTAAAGCTAATTCGAAATAGCCCCCAAAAATCTGGAAAGCTATTACGTTTACATGGTGAAAGAAAACTGCCTTAAAAACTAAACAAGGAAAATTATGGCCAAGAAAAGTCGACCCCTTTAATGGAGGTTTTCGATTGTATTTATAGTGGACTTGGATGCGGAAGCTTCGGTTGAGTGGCGTTTGCGTGGCGTGAGAATCGGACGGAAGAATTTGGTATTTGCAAGACTGAAAAATGGAGAGAGAAATAAAGGAGAGTGGAGATTTAATCTCCTGGGAAATAGGTGGCGCAAGCCACCTCTCCCTCTCTCACAAACCAAGTGGCGGGTGCCACATTCCTTGGGTGGTGGGCGCCACCTCTCCATGTGGCTTGCACCACATGCTGTGAGTGTGGTGGGTCCCACCTCCTTTTATATTTTTTTTCAATTTTCTTTTCTTCTTTCCTTTCCTTCCTCTTCCTCTCCTTCTTAATTCTTTCCATTATATTTTCTTTTTCTTCTTCAATTCTTCTTTAATTCTTCACTAAATCTTCACTTTACGATAAATTCTGATCCGACTCGAGTACCTGAAAAACATAAATAAATGTGGGTAATATAAAGCATAAATTGGGAAAAAGCGAATAAAACATAATAGAAATTCATGCAAGTCAAGCCAAATACACGATATAATTTCGCGTTATCAGTGTTTCACTGATTGTTCTGTTTCTAGCATTAGGGCCGTTTCAGAGTCTTTTGACAATGCCTTGCAGCAAGTGGAGCATTTCTATCATCCTCTGTGTATCTCGAGGAAGAGGTTTGGCTGAATTAGATGCTCAAATATGGGAAGGTCTTTTCACTATAGGGCTAGCCTTCCCTCCCTTTTGTCACATCATGTGTGTAAAGAATACATGTAATGTATTTTTTGTTTATACCTGTTTGAGATGTGTCTGTTTGATTCCGAATGTGGAGTTCTGGATTTCGTGCAAACTTACGAGGTCTTACCTTAAAGTTTATTTGATGTCTCTGAGGCCTTTCCCGGCCAAAGGTCAACTCCTTTCCCCTGCCCATGTGAAAACTCGATCCGAGGTCGACTTATGGCCAACCCAACGCGACCTCTAGAATGGCTAGCTGCTAGAGGGGGACTGTTATTTCCATTTTATGTGTGATGTATGTTGTGGGGATCTAATTTTTATGGTCGCACGCACTTGCCATCTACGACAACACCTCTATGACTTTTTGTATATGCTTTACGTTGTAGGGATTTGATTGGTGTAGTCACACACGCGTGGCATTTGCGACACCACCCCTTAGTCTTTGTGTTGGGGCTTCGATCTCCCCTATCGTACCATGAAATTGTCCTTACTTTACATAATCAAAAGAAATAAATATTTCAAAGCTTCCAATATTTCATTATTAATTGAGAATTTATCCTACACCTGCAAAACCTGATTGTACAAAAATAATATCAACGTGAATTTAAAGACATAACAAGGTAGAGTGGCCACCGCTTATTCTTATTGCTTTGTTTCTTGTTAGATATACCACTTTTGGGAGGCTGGACATTCAAGCGTCTGAGCTGACCAGTTAAGGATGCCATGTTGATTTCCATCGCCCTGCTTCTACTTGGTCTCGATGGAGTGCTTGATATATTCTCTTTACCTGTAACACCCTACTCTACCCATTCGTATAAAAATCAAAAATACGAAAATAATTGCAGAAATAAATCAGAGTTACACACGTAGGATGCCACATTGCAAAAAAATCGTCATGAAGTATCAAATCACTCCATATCTTATTCATTACTAAAAACAAATACTTCGATTCAACAGTGGAATTAATTAAAATGGTTTAGCATTAAGCTTCAATTACACTAAATCTCCACATAATACGTGGTTCAACAACAATTACACAAACCACGATACGTAACAGATACACTGTAAAATAATATAAAGAAAATACGAAATCCCCATCCTGCCCGTGTTACGTATCAGAGCGACTCCTAAGACTCAATCAAATAGCAACACATGCTCCAAGAACTACTCAGGTACCTAATCATTTGTACTCCCCAAGGAGCACATACACAACAAACAGAAAAGGGGTGAGAACTACATTCAATAATACGCCGTGAAAATCGCATGCTAAGGAGTAGTTAATACACAACACGCCAATCATACACTTACAACGCACATAAAAGTGCCACATCATCATTTGGCATAATCAGCCCACACTCAATCATGTACATATGCAATGCGACTCAACTGACACGACACGATGCATGCAGTACCATCACAATCACATACAGTTCACCCTAGAACCCGAAACCCTTCGGAATCCGGATAAGTCGTATATGTTCCTCTGAACTACAACTTATCTCCACTCGACTCCCACATAAAGTCCGAATGAAACTAGGCACCCATCATGGATTCCCACCTAGCTCATCTCCACATCACATGACATGAATTCATGACAAAGATTATGCACAATATTAATAGTTATTCAAGCATAATTCATGATCCTCAATGATCACACGTGAACCACATACTCACCATAATTCCCTCCAAAATTACCACCTCAGCACAAGACCGTCCACACACAACAATCTTGGCTCATAAACATCTAACACGTCTCAACCAGACATTCTCATAAAATCACACATTTTATCCTATTTAATGTTATTACTAGTTTCTTCTATGTCTAACTATACCATCTTAGTCTTACGGGTCAAGAGAAATTGAATTACACGCGAAATCGGGACTGAAATCGCGAAAACGGGAAATTTTCACCACAGCCCTGCCCATACGCGTATGACCATGCCCATACGCGTATGGACACATCTTCCCAGGCCTTATACGCGTATTGCCTTGAGCCGTACGCGTATCACCAGAGAGTGATTTCTCTCTCAAACTCCTCCATAACTCCCCTACGCGTATGGCCCTGCCCATACGTGTATGGCCACTCCTCATACGCATCCCATACGCGTTTCAGCATAGGGCAGTGTTGGCTCTGGGGACGGTGTGCGTATGCTACACGTATGCCCCTGGGAGGGTCCCCTCATACGCGTATGGCCCCCTGTCATACACGTATGGCCAGTCAGTCATCAAAATCCTAGATTTTGCATCAGTGTGAATTTTCCCCCATTAGAGCACTTTCAAGCTCCTAATTCAGTCCCAAAACCATCTTTAACTCAGAACGATTTCAAAGTCATAATTCTACTTCATTATTTCATTATTTTGTCAACATTTTCTGTCATTCAAACCTATTTTCATGAACCTCAAAACCTATAATTTTTCCAGATATAGTTTCATAGTAACCACATTAACAGCATACATTTTTACACGAATTCTACATCAACATTAGCACACAACATGAATTCACTTCAGATATTACTCAAATACGAAATTGCAGCAACTATAACACAACCATGCAACAGATCAAGAAGACGAAATATGTACAGAATCCTAAGAGAGAAATGAGCCTTCACTACCATCTCATATTCAAATCACCCTTATTGAATCCCATTCTCCCCCTTACCTTAATTCTGAGCTTTGATCCTTCAAAAATGGTGGAATCGCCTCATTTCCCTAGTTCTTCCTTGTTCTTTCTCTTATTCTCTTTTTACGTATTAACTGCTTCCCATCTAACCCTTGTTAACCTCTCCCTAAATACTCTTTATTTTTCCTTAATTTTAGCCACCATCCAAATATTATTATTATTATTACTAATAATAATAATATTACTAATATCAATAATGATAATAATAATAATAATAATAATAATAATAATAATATGTGTCCCATTTATTATTAATTAATTATCATTATAATATATTCTAAGACTTTTATTCATATTACACAATTAAGACTAATTTCTCACACTCACCCTTAACCACACACCCTTAATTTAGTCAATGCCAAACAATCACACAAAATAAATCATAAAACGACTAAATAATTAAATGGGGTGTTACAACTCTCCACTATTTAAAATATTTGTGTCCTAAAAAATGTACATGACGCGAACAATTCCGGATACGAATCTCGCATCTTGCTCTCAAATTCCCAGGTCACACTTCCTCCAGCAGCTCCTCCCCAAGATAATCTCACTAAAGGAAATTCATTTCCTCTTAATTGCTTCATCTTACGATCCTAAATCCTTATCGGCATCGCCTCCACGGTAAGATTATCCCGAATATGTACTTCATCCCTCTGAAGCACATGGGATGCGTCAGCAATATACTTCCGAAGTTGCGACACATGAAATACTTCATGCAAATTCGAAAGTTCAGGTCGCAGCGCCACTCTATAAGCAACAGTCCTAACTCTCTGCAAAATCTGATACGGTCCAATGAACTTAGTGTCCAACTTCTTCGATTTCAGCGCACGACCAACACCGGTCACAGGATTGACTCTTAGAAACACATGGTCACCTTTGCTGAATTCCAAGTCTTTCCTCCTATTATTATGATAGATTTTCTGCCTACTTTGGGATGCCTTCATCTTCTCTCTAATCATCTGAGTTATCTCAGTAGTCTGTTGCACAATCTCGGGTCCGAGTACAATACTCTCACCCGACTCATACCAACATAGAGGTGTCCTACACCTCCTTCCATACAATGCTTCAAACGGCATCATTCCGATACTAGAATGGTAACTATTATTATAATTAAATTCAATCAACGGTAAATGAGTATCCCAAGCACCTCCCTGCTTGAGTATACAAGCCCTCAACAAGTCTTCCAGCGACTGAATAGTCCTCTCAGACTATCCATCTGTCTGCAGATGATAAGTAGAACTCAACTTCAAACTAGAACCCAAAGCTTCCTGCAAGCTCCTCCAAAATCCGAAAGTAAACCTCGGGTCTCTTTCAGACACAATGCTCGACGGAACCCCGTGCAACTTCACTATTATTCTGATATAAATCTCTGCTAACTTTGCCAAAGGAAAACTTATGTTAATCGGTATAAAATGTGCTGATTTCGTCATTCTATCCACAATCACCCAAATAGCATCAAAGCCTCTCGCCATATTTGGCAACCCAGTTAGAAAATCCATCGCGATACTATCCTACTTCCACTCTGGTATTTCCATCGGTTGTATCAAACCAGAAGGTTTCTGATGTTCCACTTTTGACTTCTGGCAAGTCAAACAAGCATACACAAACTGAGCTATGTCTTTCATCATACCTGGCCACCAAAACAATTTCTTAAGATCCTGAAACATTTTCGTAGCTCCTGGATGAATACTCAAGCTACTCCTGTGGCTTTCCTCCAAGATTATTTTTCTCACTTCAAGATTATCTGGCACACAAATTCTACCTCTAAATCTTAACACACCAAAATCATCCACCTTAAAGTCACCTTCTGCATCCGACCCTCCTGCGGTCATTAAATCCACCTGTTTCAAATCAAGTTTCTGACTCTCTCTAATCTCACTAAGGAACTCATTATTAACTTTCAGTATACCCAACATCACACTCTTAGGAGTCAGTTCATAAACCATACTCAAGTCTCTAAACTGTTCAATTAAATCCAACTCCTTAATCATCACTGTCGACATATGAATTGTCTTCTGACTCAAAGCATCTGCCACGACGTTAGCTTTACCGGGATGGTAACTCAAGCCAAAATCATAGTCCTTCAAGAATTTCAACCATCTTCTCTGTTTCATATTCAGCTCTTTCTGGTCAAATAAATATTTCAAACTTTTATGATCACTGAACACTTCAAACCTCGACCCGTACAAGTAATGTCTCCAAATTTTAAATACAAAAACCACTGCCGCTAACTCAAGATCATGAGTAGGATAATTCCTTTCATGCACCCTCAATTGTCGTGAGGTATAAGCCACGGCCTTACCATCCTACATCAATACTCCGCCTAATCCCATTTTAGACGCATCACAATATACCACAAAAGGTTCATCTGGCTTTGGTAGAATCAATACTGGCGTTGTAGTCAACCTTTTCTTCAACTCCCTAAAACTCTCTTCACATAAGATATCCCACACAAAGGCCTGACCTTTTCTAGTCAACTGGGTCAGAGGAAGGGTAAAATTAGAGAAACCCTCAATAAACCTATGGTAATAACCTGCCAAACCCAAGAAACTCCTAATCTCCGCCACTGATTTCGGAGGTTCCCACTGAAGTACAACACATACTTTGGATGGATCCACTGCTATGCCATCACTAGGAATAACATATCCCAGAAAACTCACTTCGTGTAGCCATAACTCACATTTTGAAAGCTTCGCAAACAACTATTATCTTTCAACACCTGCAATGCAATCCTCAGATGCTCTGCATGATCTCTTTCCGAATTGGAATAAATCAAAATTTATTCAATAAAAACTACCACAAGCTGGTCTAAATGAGCATGAAAGATACGATTCATGTACTCCATGAATACGCTCGACGCATTGCACACTCCGCACGGCATCATAGCATATTTTTAATGTCCATATTGAGTCCTGAAAGCCGTCTTCTAAATATCACCCTCTTTCACCCAAATCTGATGGTAACCTGACCTCAAATCAATTTTACAGAAAACACGGGCTCCCACGAGTTGATCCATTAGATCATCAATTCTTGGAAGTGGATATTTGTTCTTAATGGTCACTTTAATCAGTTGACGATAATCAATACACAATCTCATGCTACCGTCCTTCTTCTTAACCAAAAACATTGTAGCTCCCCACGACGACACACTGGGTCTAATAAACTTCTTATCAAGCAATTCTCCAAGTTGAGATTTCAACTCCGCTAATTCTGACGCTGACATTATGTATGGTGCCATAGATATAGGTCTGGTACCAGGAACAAGATCAATTGCAAATTCCACCTCTCGCTACGGAGGCAACTCTGAAATATCATCCGGAAACACTTCTGGGAACTCTTTCACTACAGGTAATTCATTAGTCGACGTTTTACCTTCAACATACAATGAGGAAAACACTACGAACATTTTAGCTTCATCTTCCAACAAGGTTCTCAATTCCTTGGTAGATATAAAACTAACCAACTCTTATTCCTATAAGGTAAGAAATAACAACCTCTTCCTATAACAATCAATGTAGAGATAATTGCTCTCTAGCCAATTCATCCCTAAAATAACATTCAGATCACTGAGTGGTAAGAAAATCAAATTCACTCTGAAATCTTTACCAAAGATTGACACGGGACAGTTCAAGCACACTAACGATGTAGTTATCGATCCAATAGATGAAGTATCAATCACCATCCCTTTACCTGTATCAATGATAGTAATCAAAGGAGTGTTATAAATGTAACAAGTACCTCTGACCAAACGATCCTCACTGGTAGGCTGAGCCCCCACCAATGTAAATACCTTCCCACTGGTCTGCGACTTCTTCGGCTTCTGACGGTGGGTGCTGATGTGACCCTGTTCACCACAGTTGTAACAGGTAGGTATATTGGTCCTACAATCTTCCACAACATGACCTGGCTTCCCACATTTGAAACATTTCTTCACCTCATTCTGACATTCATTAGCACGGTGACCGGCACCACCACATGTGAAACACTTGATAGGGTTGGAAGAATTTCCTCCCCCACTTGGCTTCTTTCCAACAACAGCTTTCTGCTTCCCTTTATCGGCCAGAGCACTATAAGGTGTACTCCCATGTATCTGCTTACCCCTTTTGCCACTCAGGGCCTAGTAGTTAGAAACTCGAGCCCTGTTGTCTTCATCATAAATTGGACAACTGTTCACCAACTTAGGGAAGTATCTGACCTTCTGATAATCGATACCTTGTTTGATCTCGGGACGCATCCCGTTCTCAAACTTGATACACTTCGAGCCCATGCAGCATCAGTATTGTAATGAGGATAATACTTCACCAGTTCCTCAAATTGGGTCACATACTCTGCAACCGTCAAGTTCCCTTGCTACAGTTCTAGAAACTCTACCTCTTTCTTGCCATGAACATCTTCTGGAAAATACTTCTCTAGAAACATATCTCTGAACACCATCCAAGTAATAGGACCACCTACTGCTTCTATCCTTTGACAGGTGTGTTATCCTACTAGTCTTCAACTTCCCTATTCAGCACGTCAGTGCCAAATTGCACCTTCTGAGCTTCAGTGTATCCCATGACTCTAAAGATCTTATCAATATCCTCAGCCACTTCTGCGCCACATCCGGCTCGTGTGTACCCTCGAACTTAGGTGGCTTATTGTTCTGGAACTTCTCCAAATTGCGCAACTCGACATCCTCAGAATTCTGGTTGGTACTCTGTACCGCCTGCGCAACAGCTTGTAATGCAGCAGTAATCGCAGCATCATTCATACCAGCCATACTACTGACACCAAAGGAAACACAAGTTATAAGAAACACACGATTATACACACTATAGTTAGACTCTACTACGGCACTGGCCGGACGAACTGACCTGCTCTGATACAAATTATAGCACCATACTCTACCCATTTGTATAAAAATAAAAAATACGAAAATAATTGCAGAAATAAATCAGAGTTACACACGTAGGATGCCACATTGCAAAAAATGGTCATGAACTATCAAATCACTTCATATATTATTCATTATTAAAAACAAATACTTCGATTCAACAGCGGAATTAATTCAAATGGTTTAGCATTAAGCTTTAATTACATTAAATCTCCACATAATATGTGGTTCAAGAACAATTACACAAATTACGATACATAACAGATACACTGTCAAATAAAATAAAGAAAATATGAAATCCCCATCCTGCCCGTGTTACGTATCAGAGCGACTCCTAAGACTCAATCAAATAGCAACACATGCTCTAAGCACTACTCAGGTACCTGGTCATCAGTACTCACCAAGGAGCACAGACACAACAAACAGAAAAGGGGTGAGAACTACATTCAATAATATGCGGTGAAAATCACATGCTAAGAAGTAGTTAATACACAACACGCCAATCATACACTTACAACGCACATACAAGTGCCACATAATCATTTGGCATAATCAGCCCACAGTCAATCATGTACATATGCAATGCGACTCAACTGGCAAGACACAATGCATGCGGTACCATCACAATCACATACTGTTCACCCTAGAACCATATTCCCGTTGGAATCCATATAAGTCATATAAGTTCCTCTAAACTACAACTCATCTCCACTCGACTCCCACATAGAGTCCGGACGAGATTAGGCACCCATCATGGATTCCCACCTAGCTTATCTCCATATCACATAACATGAATGCATGACACAAATTATGCACAATATTAATACTTATTCAATCATAATTCACGATCCTCAATGATCACACGTGAGCCACATACTCACCGTAATTCCCTCCGGAATTACCACCACAGCACAAGGCCGTCCACACATGACAATCTTGACTTACAAACATCCAACACGTCTCAACCAGACATTCTCATAAAATCCCATGTTTTATCCTATTTAATGTTATCATTAGTTTCCTCTATATCTAAATATACCATTTTAGTCTTACGGGTCAAGAGAAATTGCATTACACGCGAAATCAGGACCGAAATCGCGAAAACGGGAAATTTTCACCACAACCCTGCCCATACGCGTATAACCATGCCCATACGCGTATGGACTCATCTTCCCAGGCCTCATACGCGTATTTCCTTGAGTCGTACGTGTATCACCAGAGAGTGATTTCTCTCTCAAACTCCTCCACTCCCCTACGCGGATGGCTCTGCCCATACGCGTATGGCCACTCCTCATACGCGTCCCATACGCGTTTCAGAAGAGGGTCGTGCTGGCTCTGAGACGGGGTGCGTAAGCTACGCGTATGCCCCTGGGAGGGTCCCCTCATACGCGTATGGCCCCCTGTTATATGCGTATGACCAATCAGTCATCAAAATCCCAGATTTCGCATCAATGCGAATTTTCCCCCATTAGAGCACTTCCAAGCTCCTAATTCAGTCCGAAAACCATCTTTAACTCAGTACGTTTTCAAAGTCCTAATTCTACTTCATTATTTCATTATTTTGTCAATATTTTCTGTCATTCAAACCTATTTTCATGAACCCCAAAACCCATAATTTTTCCATATCTAATTTCGTAGTAACCATAGTAACAACATACATTTTTACACGAATTCTACATCAACATTAGCACACAACATGAATTCACATCAGACATTACTCAAGTACAAAATTGTAGCAACAATCACACAATCATGCAGCAGATCAAGAAGACGAAAAATGTACAGAATCCTAAGAGGGAAAGGAGCCCTCACTACCCTCTCATGTTCAGATCACCCTTATTGAATCCCATTCTCCCCCCTTACCTTAATTTTGAGCTTTGATCCTTCAAAAATGGTGGAATCGCCTTTTGCCCTAGTTCTTCCTTGTTCTTTCTCTTGTTCTCTTTTCACGTATTAACTGCTTCCCATCTAACCCTTGTTAACCTCTCCCTAATTACTCTTTATTTTTCCTTAATTTTAGCCACCATTCAAATATTATTACTAATAATAATAATAATAATATTACTAATATCAATAATAATAATAATAATAATAATAATAATAATAATATGTGTCCCATTTATTATTAATTAATTATCATTACAATATTATTCTAAGACTTTTATGCATATTACTCAATTAAGACTAATTTCTCATACTCGCCCTTAACCACACACCCTTAATTAAGTCAATGCCAAACAATAACACAAAATAAATCATAAAACAACTAAATAATTAAATGGGGTATTACAACTCTCCCCCACTTAAAATATTTTTGTCCTAAAAAATGTACCTGACGCGAACAATTCCGGATACGAATATCGCATCTTACTCTCCAATTCCCAGGTCACACTTCCTCCAGCAGTGCATCCCCAAGCTATTCTCACTAAAGGAATGTCTTTGCCTCTTAATTGTTTCATTTCGCGATCCTCAATTCTTTTCGGCATCGCCTCCACGGTAAGATTATCCCGAATTTGTAATTCACCCCTCTAAAGCACATGGGATGGGTCAGCAATATACTTCAGAAGTTGTGACACATGAAACACGTCATGCAAATTCGAAAGTTCATGTGGCAGCGCCACTCTATAAGCAACAATCCTAAATCTTTTCAAAATCTGATACAGTCCAATGAACTTAGGGTCCAACTATTCAATTTCAGCACACGACCAACACCGGTCTCAGGATTGACTCTTAGAAACACATGGTCGCCTTTGCTAAATTTCAAGTCTTTCCTCCTATTATCATGATAGCTTTTCTTCCTACTCTGGGATGTCTTCATCTTCTCTCTAATCATCTGAATTGTCTCAGTAGTCTGTTGCATAATCTCGGGTTCGAGTACAGTACTCTCGCCCGACTCATACCAACATAGAGTTGTCCTACACCTCCTTCCATACAATGCTTCAAACGACGCCATTCCGATACTAGAATGGTAACTGTTATTGTAAGTAAAATCAATCAACGGTAAATGAGTATCCCAAGCACCTCCCTGCTCGAGTATACAAGCCCTCAAAAAGTCTTCTAGCGACTGAATAGTCTTCTCAGACTATCCATCTGTCTGCAGATGATAAGAAGAACTCAACTTTAAACTAGAACCCAAAGCTTCCTGCAAGCTCTTCCAAAATCTGGAAGTAAACCTCGGGTCTCTGTCATACACAATGTTCGACGGAACCCTGTGCAACTTCACTATTATTCTGATATAAATCTCTGCTAACTTTGCCAATGGAAAACTGATGTTAATCGGTATAAAATATGCCAATTTCGCCAGTCTATCCATAATCACCCAAATAACATCAATGCCTCTCGCCATATTCAGTAACCCAGTCACAAAATCCATCGCGATACTATCCCACTTCCACTCTGGTATTTCCATCGGTTGTATCAAACCAGAAGGTTTCTGATGTTCCACTTTTGACTTCTGGCAAGTCAAACGAGCATACACAAACCAAGCTATGTCTTTTATGATACCAGGCCACCAAAACAATTTCTTAAGATCCTGATACATTTTCGTAGAAGCGAGGTGAAATAAAAATGCTTTCTACCTCAGATGCGAAATGCATATTACCTCGCCTATAGAAGCGAGGTAACGAAGGGCGACATGAAAACTCGCCACTTATCACCTTAGTGGTATTAAAACCGAGAAGTAAAGTTAATGCACATGGGTTCGAACCCCATCAACAATAATTTTATTATTTTTAAAACTACCGTATCTTTCATCTCGGTTTATCTTGAAAACCAAGGGGTAATATTATTTCTTTTTTTATAAAAAAAATTGTTAGATTGTTTACCCAGAATATTACATTGTTTACCCAAAATATTACATTGTTTACACAGAAGGTAAAAATTAAATTTCCTGAAGATCTAGATTTTAGATTTTCGAATTATTGAATCTTGGGGAAGATCAAATGTTGGGTTCAAGGTTATTCTCTTCGGATCTTGCATGCATGTGATTCTAAAGCAAAACAAAATAAGGGTTAGATAAATAAAATCAATATTCAAATATATGATTTTGTGCTCAAATAAATATTTAAGAAAACAAACCTTAAACCCAAGTAATTTTCTGCTCTTGCAATCAATTTTAGAGAGCTTTTCCAAACCTTTTTATGTTTTAATTGCTTCATGTTCCATATAGGTTAGATTTTTAATATTCAGCAAGCTTTTATAATGGATGTCCCTTAGGTTTCACACGGATCACTAATGACAGATTCATGAGCGTTGATAAACATTAAATGGACATCAAATACTTGTTTAAGGGCATTGAATATATTAAAAGACGCTTAACTATCCCCTCGGCCAAGAGGAAAACTGGGGTGAATAAGCTTTTTTTAATACATTGTTTACACATAATATTAAAAATATATTGTAAAATCTGTTTCCCAATGAGAAATTTTATTTTACATGTCCAGGTCTCATGCAAGATGCTAGAGATCTGTTTCCCAATGAGAATTTTTATTTTATGCATTTATAATCCATCCCAGAGATTTGTAGTAGCAACTCATAATAGAAATGGACGATGGTGAATATTTCCTCTCTTTGGGGCGGCTACATATAATTTAGTATTATGGTAAAATCTGTTTAACTAGTGCTTTTATAGTAAAATATGATTACTAACCACCTCGGTTTTACTATAAAATCGAGGTGTTATATTAACTATCACCTCAATTTTAAATAAAACCTAGGTGGCTATTTTTATTTTTATTTTGAAAATACACTGTTTACACAAAATATTAAAAAACATTATTTAAAACAAATCTTCGGTGATATCTAGATTTTGTTGCATACCCATTAAAACAAATATTTTTGAAACAAGAATGATTTTCTGCACTTGCAATCTATCAACTGAGTACTCTTCAAAGGTTGAGCTCTTTTATTTCATGGTTAAGCTCCATTCATTGATTAACTTGAAGCAATAACAATTTTCTGCACTTGCAATCTATCAACTGAGCTCTTTTCAAAGGTTGTGCTTCCTTCATTGTTGGTTAAGCTCCATTCTTTGATTAACATGAAGCAAGAATGATTTTCTGCACTTGCAATCTATAAACTAAGTACCCTTTTTTAACTGAGGATTATTCCAAAAAAATACACCAACAACAACATTAACACCATTATGTGAAATAGATTGCAAGGGCAGAAAAATGTTTTGTTCAAGATAGAAGAACATTGATGATGGTTTTTGTCTTGCAATCCATCCCAAAGAATGATGATTGGGTCGGCTTCATATTAGTAAGGATTAGGGTAAAATCTGTTTAACGGGTGCTTTTATTGTAAAATTTTATTATTTTATGCCTCGGTTAAATAGAAAACCGAAGGGTTAGAACATTTTGTTTACACTTATAAACAAATAGAATCATAAATTGCGATAGCTGGGAATCGAAGCTTGTACTGATTTTTTTTCACCTCAATTTTATGACAAAACGAGGGAATTTATGTTTTTTATTTTTTTAAATAATAAAAAATAGCACGTCTTGGCTTTTTACCTTAGTTTTCTTTTAGTTTTTTAATTAATAAAAAATAGCGCGTCTTGGCTTTTTACCTCAGTTTTCTATTGTTCAAGGTGAAAGTTTCGTCGTGAAATGCGTTATTTTTTGTAGTGCGGGTGATCAGATTTTCTTCGAGGTTTATGAAATATTGAGCCATGCTCAATAGTTCTTGCATGGTGCATGTTTCTCTTCTCCCCAACTTCTGTCTGATGGGGCTATCCCGTAGTATGCCCTTTTCAAAGATCCAGCACTTGAGACTTTCCTCGACGCCCTCTACCTCTAAGTCCAGCTACGTGAATCGTTCGATGTAAGACTACAGGCTCTCCTACTTTCCTTTAGTGGTCCCGCTTAAGGCAGCTACTCTCATCAGCTGTGTTTTCTTGGCAGTGGAGTGGGAAGTGAATCTCTCGCAAAAGTCCGTTCAGGACTCAATGCTTCTGTCTAGAAGAGCGTTGAACCATATCCTGGTTGGTCTGATCAAATTAACACTAACAGCTTACACTTGGAGGCTATGTCAGCATGGAAGTAACTCAACCACTCGTTGATGAGATGCATGTGCTCGCCCAGGTATCCCTTTCCATTCTACTCACTCGGCTTTTGAGGCTTCTCCATTAATTTTAGTATTCTGGTATCTTAAATGCGGTTGCATAGAGGATGATTATTCGGATTCTATAGTGAATGCTTATTTATCTGGTCATGTGGTGGAGCCTAGTTTCCCTGCTCTCCCTTGAGTCCCTGAGGAGGACTCTCGAGCTTCTTGATCTTTAGGCGATTTTGAGATATCTGAGCCTCGTCTCTTCTCGACACAGTTGGCTTAGGGACGATGGTGTGGCTTCTATTTGACATTGTTTCTTGCACGATGTTACCTCGCGGAGGTGCATTGTGAAGGATTTCTTAGAGACGATGCAACCTTTACTCTATTAGATACGAGTTCTGTTGTCCGACGATGTTTTACAAGATCTCTCCAATTCATTGGCACCTTGTATCTCGAGGTTAGCTCATAATAGTCGGAAACCACACAAGATTTATGGCTGCGAACTTGGTGGCAGTATTGGAGGCCTAATCCAAGGTACTGGAGTAGATCCAATGATCTGAAAAACTTTGAGTAGATCGGGATGCAGCAGAGTGTTCGCTACTTTGTTTGCAATTCCTTGAGGAAGAGGAAAATGAGGTTTAATGAGTGCTAAAGCAGCGGTGGTTGTGGCAACGGTTCCGCATATTACGGCAGAACGAATACCTCTAGATCCACCTATTGATGAAAAATTATAGAGGCCAGAAATCTGGAAATTTAGGAAATCAAGGTTGATATGAAGGCGAATTCTATCACGCCAGATACTAGGAGCATACGCTTAAAATGACGAGAAGGAGAATCTCTACTTTGTTCAGCTCATTTCCTTCACTTATTTTCTCTAAGTGTTTCTTTCTTCAAATTGTTGAACTTCTTTCATTTCTTCCAAGAGGTGTTTTTATAGTCACATCTAACTATGGTTTTATGCGTCTTGGATCATGGGATATTTTTATTTCATGAATTTTGGCCCAATAGAATCGACATAATTCCCTCCAGTTCTTCCATTTCGTACCATTCCAGAATTGGGTACATTCAGCATATGGGGGACAAGGTGTAATGTGGTAGGCTGGTGGCACAAGCATTTCAGGCGGCTGTGGCTGAATCTATCCTTTGCAACAAAAAGGCTCTGTAGTGGATCATCTATGGTAGTGAGGTTTTTCCTTTAGTGCCTTATTCTTATCTATTTGAATTTTGAACCAAGCGCCTTTTATTCTTTAGATTTCTGCCACGTAAGCCTACAACCATGAATGATCACTCTCAATATCTCCTATTACATCCTTTGTTATGCCCCTTCTCTCTTTTCAAATTTGGACACTAAAGTGCTGCTCATAACTATTATTCCAAGCATCATCAGAAGTTAACTCTACACAAGCATCAAACACATAAAAACTAATAGAAGAGAGCACCTATTATGCTTTTTTTAAACTAATCTAAAACAACAAAATTCAATAAGTTAAGCTACTAAATACTTAAAATATAAAGATAAATCCAATTATTAAGCTTTGTAATAAATTACAAATTATGAGTTATCACTGGGAATACAGGTTGGGATGTTATGCCCCCTTCTACGACTCTTTCACCTACCCCAACTACCGAGGCTATTGCAGCTGCCCCCGAGGTTGATCAACTTACAAGCTCTGCAAATACTTTATCTATGGAAGACCAGCCATAATCTCCTACTCCATATTTTTTGGAAGAGGGACGTTGCTCCGGGTTCGGTCATTCCCTTCCTTCGATTTCCTCTCATACTAACTTCTCGAATTCCTCGCCCTCATGAGAAAGTTGTTTCTGTTGTCTCTACGGATGAATAACAATGTCAAGATGCTTCCAAGGAGATGAAGCTTCTTTCTAAGGTCACTTTCCGCACCTATCTGGATGCTTCCTTTTTCTCTTTGATCACTGTTGGCAGACATGGATGTTTTGGGTGTAGGTAATCCTTACAAGGAGAGGGACAATTGTAAGGGTAAGTGTGAAGATATAAAGCGCAAGTGTTTGTCCCTCCTGAAGGAGTTGACCAATTTGAAAGGGAAGATCAAGATTGATGAAGCTTTGCAAGAAGAGATGAAGTTCCACGACTCTCCTTCAACCCTGGCCTCCTGAATTGCTGAGAAGGAATCCTCCCTTATGGGGGAGAAAAAATAACATGAAGAGGCTTCCAATGATGTTGCTAAAGTGAATTGGAGTATGTAAGAAGCTCATAAAACTATTCAGTTGGAAAAGGAGAGTCATGCTGAGGCCATAAAGGCTCATGAAGATGAGGTGTCCACTCTGACAAAGATGGAATCCTTTCTTGAGGCGGAGAAAAAACAACGTCAAGAGGCTTCTAATGATGTTGTTGAAGTGAACCATAGTATATAGGAGGCTTAGAAAACTCTTCAGTGGAGAAATGAGACTCGTGTCAAAGCTCTAAAGGCTCATTAAGACGAGGTGGCCGCTCTAACGGAGAAGTTACGTGAGTTCCTTCAATGAACTGTGTAGGGTGTGTGTGGAGCCCTTGGTAAGGTCATGGATCAGGAAAAGGAATTGTATTCTTATGTCTAAATTCTTGTTGAAATATTGGACCCTTTCAAGGGTGCTTTGTAGGGGACTTTTGGGAATGATCAAGGTGCATCGTCTTTTTCTTTCTTTCTTTCTTTTCTGTACTATTCGCCATGTTTCATATTTTGGCTAGGACAACTCGTCTTAATGAGCCTTTAGAGCTTTGACACGAGTCTCATTTTCTTTTGGGAATGATCAAGGTGCATCGTCTTTTTCTTTCTTTCTTTATTTAACTTTGTCTGCTTGCTATGTATTCGTCTCTTCGTCGTCGTCGACCAGTGCTGCAAACGGGTTGCTTGTGTCCTTACTTTTGATTAATTAGCGAGCTATTATTACGTCATGGCTTACTCTTCATCCCTGGAATTTAATTTTTTTCCACGTGGGCAATTTAGATTTTGTCTGTATTGTTGGCGTCATTGATGTCCACCGGTCGATCCTAAGTCTGCGACACGGCGTCTGTGGGGTTTTGTTCGATTTGGCTGTAAGAATCCTCACAAATTTTCTTTTAGGAGGAGTGCCTCGTTATGTTGAGGAGTTTGATGTGTTCTTTGAAATTTGTAGTCTCAATCAGAGTTTCGTCATCACTAGCTCCAATTGAGAAGAGCTATTATGATTTCTCCATGTCACTAGGAACTGTCATCATCCAAAGGTAAGGTTCATGTCCCTGCCCCCAAGGATGCCTTGGTTCAGGGTGGATGTCTCCAGGCTCCACCTCCGACTTATTTATTTATTTTTCTGTAATTTAATTATGTGATAATTGTATTTGTGTTGTATGGTTTGGTGTTTTGTTGTGTTTAAGCTACCCTTAGGTGTGGGGTAGTGGCCTTAAGAATAAACTTTCAGGTTGGGGGGTGTGTGAGCAATAGAATATAGATTGGTGGTGTGGTGAGTAAAACTAATTAGAGTATATTAATTAGTAATTATTTATTTAAATAAGATAAGGTGAATATTATTTAGATTAAATTATTATTATTATTATTATTATTTTTTTATTACTTGGGTTAAATAATAATAATAATAATAATAATATAATAAGAATAAAAAAAAGGGAGTTGAGAACTAGAAGTATTAGAACGTGAAAACAAAAGAAAGTACAAGAAGGAGAGCTAGGGCAAAGGGGAAGAGAAGATCACCATTGTTGATAAGCTTTTGCAAGAACTCTAAGGTAATGGTGGGATTCTAATTATCTAATTCATAACTTTAGTTCCGGGAGTCCGATTCGTGTGTCATTCGAAGCGTTGGGAAGTTGATGTGACATACTTTATTCTAAAAATGATTTATG
The DNA here is from genome assembly GCA_022829125.1 of Lathyrus tuberosus. NCBI lineage: Eukaryota > Viridiplantae > Streptophyta > Magnoliopsida > Fabales > Fabaceae > Lathyrus > Lathyrus tuberosus. The sequence continues at coordinate 322,003 of JALAZF010000196.1, read as the reverse complement.
TACCAGAAATTGAATAATTTGATGTGTGATGGTGTTAAATTCATTGTAACGCATATGTGGTGGTGTGACATAATTTGAAATGCATGGTTGTTGGTTGCTATATTGCTTTATTGCTCTTGCTGAAATGTTGTAGCATGTGTTGGTGCATGGTGACCAATATTGGCAGAGTACCTTGACTATGGAGGTGTTAGTCATTGTGCTTAGTGTTGTTGTTGCATGTATAATATGTTGCATGCTTTCATTTTGTTGGACAATGGTCCGTTGTTGTGAGCCAAAATCCCAGGAGGTGGAGATTGGGTGCGAGTAGCTTATTTTGGAGGTGATGGAATTAGTGCAACGTTATCGGAGGTGATGGTAACGAATTGGTGAGCTATGATCCTAGGAGGTGAGGATCGGACCTGTGAACCTGAGTGTTCACGTATTGGTACTACATGCATTGAGTCGAGTTGTGAGTCTCATTGCATTGCATATTGGTCGTGTTGATATTGTGTTGTTGGTTGTTGTATTGATTGTGTGGAGACGTGTTATGGGTGATGTTAATGTAATAACCTATTGCTTACTTATTATCATGCTTCCCTTTACATAATTATGATATCCCACCCCTTCTATTTGAATGTTGCCTTTACATGGGCATCCTGCAAATAACTCGCAGTAAAGGAGTTGATGTGAGTGGAAGATGAAGTCTTCCTCTTTATTTTATAGAGTCGACATATGCTCTGATGTGTAACACTGAGGGTTGGTGTTTGCGTGTTTAATTGTTGGTGGAGACTTATATTATCTCCTATGTTGGATGTTTGTTATAACTACATTATTTCATAATAATATGTTTTGAATAATCATTTGATGTTGATGTTCCACTACTTAAATAAAAGTTGATTTCAGACATGTTTTATTCTTATTATTACTATTTATAATTTTTAAAAATAGCATGTATTACATATCATGAAGTATGAGCAGGTTTTTGGTTGAATTGTAGCATCCTAAATGTTTTGTGTTTAAATTTACTCTGATATTTTATTATAAATTACGCGGGGGATTTAAGGTGTTACATTAGTGGTATTAGAGCAGGTCGGTCTGTCCGGCCAAGTTGTTGAGTCGGTGTGGTGTGATAGTTGAATACTATCGATGTTGTCTTCTAACCATTGTTGTTGTTATTGGTGTGAAACAGAAAATGGCTAGAAGAGATGATGATGCACTTGTTGTTGCTTTGCATGTTGTTGCTCATGCTGTACAGAATCAACCTAATGTTGGTGGGAATTATGAGTTCCATCATTTGGGGAAGTTCTAGAGAAATAATACACCTACTTTCAAGGGTAGGTATGATCCTGATGGAGCGCAGGCTTGGTACTCATATGTTGGCTGAGGAGGCTGATGATTGGGGGATCAACACTCGTCAGGTGTCGGAAGCTGAAGGTGAGGTGGTCACTTGGGTTGTGTTCCGCAGGGAGTTTCTGAGGAAGTATTTCCCTGAAGATGTTCGTGGGAAGAAGGCGACTGAGTTTATGGAGCTAAAGCAGGGTAATTTAACTGTTACTGAGTATGCTGCCAGATTTGTGGAACTTGCTGAGTTATATCCTTATTACAGTGAGGTGAGTGTCGAATTCTCAAAGTGTATCAAGTTTGATAATGGTTTGCGTCCTGAGATTAAGCAGGTAATTGGATACCAATAGATTCGGAGGTTTCCAGAGTTGGTGAATAGTTGTAGAATTTTTGAAGAGGGTAGTAAAGCTTGGTCATCTCATTATAAGAGTTTGAGTGAGAAAAGGGGAAAGCAGAATGTGAACCGTGGGAAGCCATATAGTGCTCCAGCTGAGAAAGGTAAGTAGAAAGTTGCTGATGGTAAGAGTTAAAGTGGGGGAGGTGCTCCCTCTCCTCTTAAGTGCTATAGATGTGGTGAGTTGGTTCATCATGTTAGTGAATGCAAGAGTGATGTGAAGAAGTTTTATCGGTGTGGGAAGACGGGACATCTGATTGTTGATTGCAAGAGCAATATGGTGACTTGCTACAACTGTGGTGAACCAGGACATATCAGTACTAATTTCCAGAAGCCAAAGCAAGCTTCGACTAGAGGAAAGGTGTTTGCTCTGTCGAGGACTCAGACTTTCAGTGACGACACGTTGATTAGGGGTATATGTTACATTAATAGTATGACTTTGATTGATATTATTGATACTGGTGCGAAATATACCTTCTGAATAGTTGGACGATAATATCTTAACTTCTGTCGTGGCGCGGAATATACCTGAGCACATAAACCCTCAAAATAGACACAGTGTTGCCACCGAAGTTTTTATTTGAAGGGAAACGTCGATAAAACTCTTAAAGGAAGAAAACATGGTCATCGCAACCAGTTTTGGGTTCGGGAATCGGCTATGCGAGTGGAAGGTATTAACACCCCTCACATCCGTTGTACGTAACGGGAACCTCCTAATAGGATAGGGTTAAGTGTTTGTTAAGTGAATGTTTTGCAATGTTGTTTGTTAAAAGATATTTACAAAAAAAAAGTAAAAGAGGATAATGTTAGTTTTTTTATTAGTGTGCTCGCCAAGGTTTCAAAACCTCATGCTTAGTGTCGTACCTCGAAGTAGATGGATGTTTATGAGCATTCTCATCAAGTATATCAGTCTTTCATCAAAATTTCTTTGAAAAAATTACAGGACAAGCCCCCTTGGGATATTACATAGGGAAACAAATTGAAAATGGCAATGGGATCGATTTACATTGAATCACAATAAACGCTACTTTCTCTATAACCAAGAGTCCCTAGAACCTCGCTTCTAAAGAGAGCAACTAGATTGATACTCCTTGCTTTCGGTTCTTATGTGTCCATCAGTCTTGCTTGATGCAGTATTTGCCTTTGATAAATCCCTAAATTTTGCCTGGATTGCCCTTTCAGGTTTTTAATCCACCGAGATTCTCTTTTTTTCCTAAGTCACCCTTTCAGTTTTCGACTTAGCGAGCTGACATTTTTTGTATATCCCTAAGTTTTTCCTGGACCGTCCTTTCAGGTTTTCAATCCACCAGGATGCCCCTTTTTGTCTAAGTTTCCCTTTTAGATTTTCAACTTAGTGGGCTGTCTTTTTTCTAGGCATAATACAATCTGACTACATCGATATTTACCAGACGTTGAAGCTCCTCATCATCCATTGTTGCAAGAATTAGGGATCCACCAAAGAAGACTTTCTTGACAACAAATGGGCTTTCGTAATTTAGAGTCCATTTTCCATGTGAATCTTTGTGTATAGGAAAAATCCTTTTGAGCACGAGATCTTATTCTCTGTATTCTTGAAAGCGGACTTTCTTATCAAACGCCCTCTTAAGTCACTTATGATATAGCTGACCGTGGCACATGGCAACCCTACTCTTCTCTTCAATGAGGTTCAACTCGTCAAATCTATTTTGAATCTATATAGCTTCTTCTAGTTTAGTTTCCATCAAGATTCCCATTGATGGGATTTCTACTTCAATTGGTAGAACTGCTTCCATCCCATACACCAAAGAGAAAGGGTTGCCCCTGTTGAAGTACGGGAGGATATTCGGTATCCATGCAATGCAAAGGGTAACAACTCATTCCAATCTTTGTAGGTTATGATCATCTTATGCTAGATTTTCTTGATGTTTTTATTTTCCATTTCAACCACGCCATTCAACGTTGGACGATATGGAGAAGAATTATGGTGCTCAATTTTAAAGCTTTCACATAACTCTTTCATGATCTTGTTATTCAGGTTCGTCCCATTATCTGTGATGACCTTGCTTGGAATACCATAATGATAGATAATCTCCTTTTTGAGAAAACGGGCGACCACTTGTTTGGTCTCATTGGTGTAAGAAGCAACTTCCACCTATTTTGTGAAGTAATCAATGGCGACCAATATGAAGCGATGACCATTAGAAGCTTTTGGCTCTATGGCATAAATCATGTCAATGCCCCACATCGAAAATGGCCAAGGAGATGTCAAAACATTCAAAGGAGTAGGCGGTACACGTATCTTATCGGCATAGACTTGACATTTGTGACAAGTTTTGGCGTAACGAAAACAGTCAGTTTCCATCGTCACCCAGTAATAGCCAGCCCTTAAAATCTTCTTTTCCATGGCATACCTATTGGCGTGCATTCCGAAGGACCCTTCATAGATTTCTTTGATCAACATATCCACTTTGCGTCTATCTACGCATCTGAGCAGGACCATGTCGTGATTTCTCTTATACAACATACCATTTCTTAGAAAGAAATTGGATGCTAACATTCTCAGAGTCTTTTTATCCTTAGCAAGAGCATTTTTCGGATACTCTTGTCTTTCTAAATAGCACTTGATATCATGAAACAATGGTTTTCTATCAGTTTCCTCTTCAACTGATTGACACTATGCATGCTCAATTTTCTGTTCCACTACAATGTGAGGAGCTTCATTGTGGAATCTAACTTGGTACATTGAGGCCAATGTAGCCAAAGCATCTGCCACTTGGTTCTCTTCCCTTGGTATGTGATGGAAAGCTATGTCATCAAAATACTTTATTAATTCCTTGACGTAAGCACGGTATGGAACCAATTTGGAATCACGAGTTTGATATTCTCCTTTGATTTGACATATTACCAAAGCGGAGTCTCCATATACTCAACGAGAACCTTTTATTTATATTTGCAATTGAATATTAGCTTATGTTAATTGTTATCTTCTACTTAATGAGCGAGAAAAAGAAAGAAAAGATGTTTTTTTAACATTAATGTGTTTTATTAAAGCGGTGTCTGACAAGATTTTAAAATCCTGCTCCTACGTATCTCCAAGTGCTATGGAGAACTTAAGGCTACGTAGGTATACTTAAAAATACCTATTGGGTTAATTTCTCTTAAGGAGTGATTCTTTAGACATATCTAGTGACTAAACATTTACTTAATGCTCGCTCTTTGGGGCGGAAGTCTTTGTTTGTTTCATGTCGATATGGATAAAGCATACTCGTTTCTAAAAATGTTTTCGAAGTCATGCAATGGCGAAAAACAAGTTTGAATTATTGAGTGTTTTTTTGTTGGACAATGATTACTCGAATGGCCGAGTAAGGCAACTCGTATCCAAATACTCGGGGAATGGAATAAAAGGCTCTAGACCACCTCCTTTTTCGTCCAAGTTATAACTAAAATGAGTTTGACTTAAGTTTGATTATGAAAATAGTTTGAGATGAATCGGTTTAGAAGTTTTTAATGGATAACAATTTCTTGAATGGTCGAGTAAGGCAACTCATATCCAAACAAAATCGAGGAGAGGAACCGAAGGCTCTAGACCATCTTCCTTTTCACCCTTTTTGAAATAGTGATTAAGTATAATTAAGTATTTTAATTTGAATTGGATAAAAGGCGTTCGATGTCGATCGAGGTTTTAAATTGGGTTTGAACTGAAACGGGATGAAATAATTAAGTGTTTGTAAATGATTGAGAAGTGGAAATGGTTTTGATTTGGGAAAATTGCTCGACAATATATCGAGTATTTGTTTTTATTCTTTTCTAAAAGGGATTGATTTTAATCTTTGAATTAACAATTAACTAACACAATAAAAATAAACAAAAGCGGTAAACTTAATGCACATTACGGGAATGGGGGTACGATTTGTCAAATGGGGATATAGTACAACAATTAACAATACGGGCTTAATATACAACTGTAAACAGCAAATGTAAACAATAATGAAATCAATGCAAAAAAAATACACCAGAGAAAGATAAGAGATTGGAAATAAATCAGTGTTTTAAACTACTGAATTTAGTGTTACGTTAAGCAATCGTAGAGTGGATTCATGTAGAAATCACTCTATAAGAGGTCGGTCAATAAACTCTATATGTTTAAGCAATTTCTGAAGTTAAATTGAATTTGTAACTCCGAAATTGCAACACGTCCGAAAATCCAACAACTCGATGATTTAAACGACATTTTTTAAAGGTAAAATAAAACGACAATTAAACTACTGAATTTAACTATATGTTAAGCAATCGTAGATTAATTCATGTAGGAATCACTCTATCTGAGGCCAGTGAATAAACTCTACGTGTTTAAGCAGTTTATGAAGTTAAATTAATTTTTGAACTCCGAAATTGCAACGCAACTGAAAAACAATGGGACAAATTAATCTAATTCATTTTTAACAATTTAAAATAAAAAATTTAATTAATAAATAATAAATAACAATAATAATGATAAAGATAATATTAATAATAATAATCAATTAACAATAATAATAATAAATAAGTAATAATAATTATTAAACAATAATAATCATATAATAATAATAATAATAATAATGACAACAATAATGATAATAATAATAATGATAAATAGTATAATCAATGATAATAATTAGCAATAATAATAATAATAACGATAATAATAAACAATAATGATAATTAACAATAATAATAATTAACAATAATAACAAATAAATAATAATATTAATAATAACAATATAAATAATAATCAATTATAATCGTATATAATTAGTACTAATAAAAATAATAACCAAAATATTAATACAAATAATAATAATAATAATAATAATATAAATAATAATAGTAATGATAATATTTAATAATAATATATAAAAATAATAGTAGTAGTTGTTGAAATATTTTATAATTTAAATATTATTTAATTATTATATTCCAATCATTATTATGTGGGCATATATATTGTAATTATATTAGCTATTTATCAAAATTAAGAGTCTTAATTAATTAAGTGGTTAAATAAATTTAAAAGGCAAATTAGATTTCTATTTAGTAATTAATTAGTTAATTAATTAGATATGGACTCAAAGATGAGTGGATGTCAGGATAGCCCATTTGGGAATAATGGGAACCCTAATTGGCCATCACACTATATATAGGCTATGGTCTCCAATATACCGTACACAAACAATTTTTCTCTTCTGCCCATCTAAAGATTATTCAAAGCATTAGGAGTACCGGTTGAGGAAGAACAATACAAGCCAATAGGTGTTCGTGGTTCGTCTTTTACCTTTCAGGATTACTGCCAACAAAAATTTCTCAACTGATCCAGGTACTCGTGCAATCTCTTCTCTCATATACTAACCTGTCATAGATGCTGTAATTATATACATGTTCGTATTATCTATTCTATTCCGCACTAAAGTATATGACATAATATGTAGAACATGTATATGTGATTAATTGTTATTGATTTAATTCCAACAAGTGGTATCAGAGCAGGTCTTCATGTTTAGTTTATTGAGATTTGTCCTCTAAACATCAATGTTTTTTTGTTTATTTATTTTGGATCATGAAACATATATTTAAAATTCATGGTTTTTTTTCAATATTCATATATATGTTTTAAGAGGCATGAAGTTTTAATGATAATTTATATTTTTTTTTGTTACACTTACTTGAAATTTATGGAAAGTTTTGAGTTTGACATAAAAACTATATGATAAAGATTTGTTTGAAAATTAAAATTTGAATATTTTTTGGAAGAAAAATATTTGTGAAAATTTTGGTTTTCTTTGTGAGATATGTTATTTAATATATATTATGCTAAATATATTTGAAATCACATGTATGATTATGATTGATGATTGAGAATTCTAAAATTTATTTTTTTTAAAGAATTTTGATTCATAACACTTTATTTATGGCTATAGATAATATATTTAGAAATTATATTCATGTCAATTATTTGGAAAAGATAAATATTGAATTTAAATATTATTTTGGTTATTTGATTCTTGGTTTTGAATTAAAAAAAAAGTTTTATTATCAAATTTTTTTATTTGATTTTTTAATTATTGTTTTATCTTTCAATTTGATTTACATAAAATCGTCACATGAATTTAGATTTTGAGAGATAAGACTAATACTAATTTGTTTATAGTATATTCAGTTATTATATATTATTTATGTTTTTTTTAATATTCTGAATGTCTCTCAAAATTATAAGATCAATTACATTTATATAGCACTTAATAGTGAATCTCAAAATATTGTGATCTAATTTTTGTAAGTACTAAAATTAAAGTTTTGACTCTTTAAATTTTAGGAAATTTGGATTCTAGATTTATGGTTTATTTATAAGCATGTGAAGATTTGTTTCATTTATTAATTTTTGTTATTTTGAAAACTTTGATTCTAGAATAATTGTTTATTTATTTAAAGAGTCATTGAGTATGTCTGTGAATCAATTTTAGCATGAAATATTTTTTTGCTATATATAAAGATTCAAATTTTATTTAAATTGAAATTGAATATTTGGTTTATAGCATGATTATGATGTTTGAATTTTATAGTTATTAAGTTTCTACAATAATTTTTTATTTCATGATATTTCTTGTTTTCTTGTGAGTTTGTTCTCACATTAAGGGTCGCTAAGTAATCTTATGATTATGAGGAATGCGACAAAGCTTATGGATCCGACCTACATTTTATGGGTAGTGCCTTGTAAATTTAAGATTTTTGTCTCATTTAATTTATTAAATTGTCTAGTAATTTTTTATTGACTTGGTTGAAACAACAAGTTGCAAAAGTAACATTTGTTGCGTATATTTGATTCAGTTGAAATTACAAAAGATGTAGTATGGAATTATTCATGCAAGTTGTTATAGTCGGCCAAAAGGAAGACACAGTTTGGCCGGATAATTACATACATGTGATGATGAATATGTGGTAATTGTTAAGTTTTTTTTCCATGTGGATAATGCTTGGTGTCAAAGACGCACATTATCTGACAAGACTTATTACCAATGTTTGATCATTATGTTGAGAGTACCGATTGCAGTTAATTCTTGGCAATCAAAGATTGTGGATTAATGGTGTGTTTGGTATCTTGTTTTGTCTTATAATTTACCAGTAAATATCTGCATGTCTGCATAATAATTTATTGATGTGCCTAATAAAGTCGTGTGAACGTAAACTCATAAAAGTATTCAGTGGATTACATTCACACCTATGATGGTAACATGTGATGATTATAAAGATTTATTGTTTATCAATATTAATTGTCAATGTTTGATTATTGTAACAAAATACCACTAGCAATTGATGTTGTTGTCTAAAGACTTGACATGAATGATGCACTTGGTATTTTGATGAGTACAATTTTTTTTGTTATCTATAAACTAATATAGTTTATGTATTTGCAAAATAAGCTTGATTTTGATTCTAAAAAATTTTAACTTTTAGGAATAAAATATGAACATTATGTTCTTGGATCTAGACCTTACATAATGATGGAGAAACTTAAATTCTCTCACAATTTAATATATTTAAAGTGAGACTCAAGTTTAAAACGTGAGTACACTCCAAATTACACAGATCTATGATCTTAAAGCATTGTAATTCAGAGACATTAGAGGTGTTATTTAAGATGACATAAATTTTGTCATATTATCTTTGCTTATATTCCAGTACTTCTAAAACAATAAAGCGAAAGACAAACTCTCATTGGAGTGATAACTTTTTATTAAGATTATTAAGTAAAGAAAATATCAGAAGCGCATTATGAAACTATTTAATCTTTCTAAAGCACTATAGTTTCGTCAATTATGTGACTTTGTCGAAAATTTAGCATATGGTATTCTCTTTGCACAATTAAGTTTATAACTATTAAAGTTAGAAATTATTCTTTGATAGAATAATTTCATAAAGTGTGCAATAAAGAAAAGATTGGAGCAAGAGAAAATAAAATAGTGCTAATTCGATAAATACCTCAAAGGATAAGGGCAAAATAATAATAATAATAATAATAATAATAATAATAATAATAATAATAATAATAATAATAATAATAAGAAAATATGATTTGAACTGACAAATGTTCAATGGTGTTGAAATATATATCAATTTCAAGGGCACAAATTTGGTAAATATTGATATTTATTTAATTTATTTTAGATTGTTATTATAAGCTTAAATTTGCATTTAAAAGATAATTTGGTGAATGAATAAAGTTTTGTTTTAATATGATATCCTCTTTTTTTAATGATGAATTCAATTTGTCTTTTAAATTCAAATATTATTCTAGTTATTTCAGTCATGACTTGTGACAATCTAGAATTGTTGAAAATTTTTGAGAAATATAAACTTTAGTCCTAAGTTGAAGAATATTTTGAGACAAATTTTGTAATGTGTCTTGAGAATATTAAGTTTGGGGGAGAGATATGGTCAAAGAACAAAATTGAGTAGGAAAGAATTGGTTCTGACTCAATTCATATAGTTGCTATTTATATAGAAAATTTGGACCCTCTGTCATACCCCAAATTTTGACCACAAGTTTCCCATCATTTTGCAAATCATCACCACAATATGGATGTACCTTTATGCCTCATCAATCTCCTCAAGAATTGTTGAGCATTCACTACAATCAAGAATTAGGGTTTTGAGCCCTCTCAGAGCACTTAGACAAAGGATCAATCAAGAATTGACATGATCTTCAACTTGTCTAGTCTCTAAAACACCCATGAAGGATCAAGAGGTCTCCCACATCAAGATTTAAGCACAAAGTTATAACATTCTAAGTGGATCAAGCCTTAAGATCGCCACTGTCACCAAATTAGGGTTTTGGTCGACCAAGGCCTCCAGATGAAAATTTTCATCTGGGCATGAGCCAATACTTCAAAACATGACCCAAAATGCTCAAAGGGACCTCATGGACCCAATCATCAAGTCAAAATAGCCTCAGGGGAAGCATTCATCAAAAATCAGTAATTAGGGTTTCTTGACCTAATTCACCCCTAAGTTGACTTTTGAGGCAATACATGAACCAAGACCTCAAGACATGATTTGAGGGCCTCAAATACACCACATTGATCCATTTACAACAATGTATTGATCTAAGATGTTTGATTCACAAGTTTCAAATTCATCTGGACCACTATTAGGGTTTTGAAGAAAAAGTCAACTGTACCTTTGACTTTGGACCAAGACATGTTCCCAAACCTTGGGACATGATCCAAGACACCCTAAAATACCTATGGAATCCATCCATTAGGTTTGAATTAGGTCAAGAACTTGATTTCATAGAAGATCACACAATTTGGAATTCATCTGACAAAAAGTCAACTTTGCCCAAAATCAAGTTTCACTTTTTGAATTTTTTCACAAATGTGGCTCCCCTAAGTCCAAAACAATGTTAATGCATGGTTTTGGTCATCATCCATCAAGAGAAATCAAGAAAAGTAAGGTTTCTTGCAAAAGGGGCAACCATAAGAAACTTAAATATTTCTAAGTTATGGAACAAAATGGATTTGGTACCAACTTTGCAAGGTCATAACTCCCAAACCCTAAGGTCTTTTTCTTCCATCCAAAGCTCAAATGAAAGTTCACATGACATATGGTCGCGACTTTATGTAATGGTCGGATTACTGCTGCAAGTATACAGCTTATCGCGTAGTCTTAAAAAGGTTGTCGAACCCACTGGGACTAATAATCAACCTAGAGTGATCGATTATTGCGGGGTAAAGCTAAGGCTAGATTTGGCGGTAAAAGAAATTTGGTTAACGGGATTTGAAAAACAATAGTAAAGATGAGACCGGAGAATGATTTTCGTGCTCTTTGGGACTCCGTAAGATCCAAGTGTTAACAAAGGTCTTGAAATTGGTCTGAAGGATATACCAGTTTAAAGGCCCGACCTCACGCTCTCGCGGTCTTAGCCAAGCCATGCCTAATGACCCAAAGATTTTTCTCTCACTCGCTCAGTAGTTAAGAGGTGCTTTTTGAAAACTAACATAAACTAAATGAGTCCCTAAAGCGCTCTCGCTGCATTTAGGCTCAATGTCCGGTGTCTACTATCCAGCGATTACCTCACGCTCTCGCTCTATTGGACACGCCTTGGTATGTTTCTCACTCTCATGATGAAACATTGTTAAACAACCCCTTGCTCTCACGACAAGGCTGCCTAAATTCAGTATAGACACCAAAACCTGAATTTTAAAATAAAAGTTAAACACCGAAGGTTCTACAGAGTCCCGTCGGAACGACGGTCCTCAATCTACGGACTCAAGGCAGTTCTACTCAGACATGATTAAATATAACACTAATGCATTAACATTTCTAAATTTTAAAACATACATATTGGTTGGTTCTTAATTAAGATCAGATTTAGAGTTTTTTTATGCGGAATATAAATTATGTTGCATACAATTACAAGTAAACAAAATGCAGTAAAATAGACATATAGTAAATAACCTGAAATGTGAAGTAATTAAACGGAAAATGAAACTTGTATTAAGCAAATGATCCAAGTGTACATCAGCAATAGTAGAAACGAAAAGTACAACAGATGTATCAATCTCTCGATGTGAGCGATTGATACTATGGCAAATGATACAAATGGTTAGGCTAGAAATTTCGGCAGCGCTTCCGCAAGGTTCTTGGATGCCTCCAATTGCAGACCTCTGATACTCTATATATAGGAAAATCTGGCTCCAAAGTAGTTGAATTCGAATTTTGAAACTTAACTTGCAAACTGCCAGAACAGCATAAAGAAGACTGCTCCCGCGCATAATAGAGGCTGCCTTAGGGAAAACGGCGGTCGCCTTTCCTTTAAGTGTTTGAATTTCCCTCCTTTATGATATGGCGAGCGCCATTCAGTTGAACTGGGGGGAATGGCGAATGCCTTTCATTTGGAAGAGGCAGAATCATGCAATTTCTCCACTTTTCTTCTCTTTTGAGCTCAAATCTTGGTCTTTTCTTCTATGGAGCTGATATAGGACCTATAAATGGAAAAGAAACGAAAACATAAGCAAACAATACACGAAATGACAATGACTCGATAAAAATACTATAAAACATGCACGAATTAAATCGAATTAAACGATACGGAATCGAGTCATCAAACTCCCCCACACTAAGGCTTTTGCTTGTCCTCAAGCAAACTCCCAATGCAATAAAACAGTAAGCATTATGTTTGGACTCTTAGGCATGACGAAAAATAATCTAAGCACAAGGTTGCTAGGCTACAGTGAAACGGATAGGTACTGAATAGTGAAAACAAGGATACCGTAATGACACAACTCCACAAAAGCGGACGAATATTCCCTTCCTATGCAATACCAATTCAAATCACGAAATTATACCTAGACCTATATCCTTCATCTTATTTCACCTCTTTTTCATTCGAGCGCAATCACATTAAGCCCGTTATCCTTTGTACTTACATGGTAAGCGAACCTGTTAGTGTTTATGATCTCTTATTCAACAAGATTTTTTTCTTTTTCGCATTTGTGCATTCTTTTGCTTACGAATTTCAAGAGTCCGAACCTTTAGGCTAAATGGTCGGGTGAGGACCACCTAACTTAGCGGGAACATGTCTTTCATTCGCATTTTTCTACAAAAATCATATAAATCACATTTTGAGATCACACATATTTGCATCGGCTTGTTACTTAGTTCGTACACACGGATGGTGCTGACTGCTAGAATAAACTAATCAAGAGGTTACTTCTAAGAAACTAGGCATAAGGTCATGGCATAATGTCTATTTAAATCAATATCACATATTTAGGGAATCTAAGGTGTAGGAACGGTACCGATATTTTTAAAACTTTCCCAAGTCCGCCTACCTAGCCTAAATCAAAGAACGGAACAACCTATACTATACGCGTCATGCCTTTGAGTCTAAACAAAAAATTTTGAAATTTGGGGTAAAATAAGGGAGTTATTAGACACAGGAAAAACGTAAAGTAAAAACGACTCAAACGTGCATATGACTCGATAATGAAAAACAAACTAAACTAAAAAGCAAGAAATAAATAAAAGCAAATAAACGGCTCCTCCCCCACACTTAAATTAAACAATGTCCTCAATGTCTTAATTTAAGGTGAAAGAAGGAGCGATAGAACCTGGATACAATAAATGATAGCGAGCATGCCCTCCACGATGGTGTCTATCCTGCCTGATGGCTGGGTTGTCCTGGGGGACATGCTGGACACAATCTGCAATTCGGTTTACCTCCCTGCGCAGTCCCGCCATCTCCGAAACAACATCTCTCAAATCTGTCTCAGCCCTGGCCATAAACTCGTACTGCCTCCTCTCTAACTCCTACATCTGCACATCACGCGCGACATCTCTTTCTCTCTGCTGCCTGAGCTCTGAAAGAACTTCATCCAATGACGAGCAAATACCTGCAAAATCAACAAAAGGCATCGTGTGTGCTTGGGTGCTAGACCCAGGAATGTCAGTGGCATGGCTATGAGCACGGGGCTGCTCAGGATGCTGTCCCATAATCTCACGGTATTGCCTTTCGTCGCTCTCTGCCTCTACATCACGGGCTCCTAAATTAAACAGCCAATTGGTGCTTCGACGCACGTTAATACGCTCAGTATTTGGCAAAGAAAAACCTCGAAACTCGTGTGTCCAGACCATAAAGTGATACTTGTTACTATGCAAACTCTTGACAAGCCGCGCATTACGGCAAAAGTCAATGTCGGCATAGAGACAAGGTATGCTCTCTTCGTTCTCTAAATCGGCCTCTAAGTCTAAACAGATGGCAATGGCAGTAATGATACCGCCTATACAGATGGAACTGCCGACTCTGTTTGCTACACTAATGAAGTGGGCAAGAAGGAACGGTGTAGGATTTACACGGGTCTGGAAAAGTGCACAGTGGATAAAGAATAAATCCTTAGAATTCACGTTTCCTGGGTGTTCACGGCCGAAGATGGTGGAGGCGAGGGTACGGTGAAAGTAGCAAATAACAGGGTTATGGATGGTCGTGGCTTTCAAGCCCTCCCATTTGGTGGCTCTTGTGTTGGTTATTTGATGTTAGAATTGGAAGGCTCCTTCCTCCCAATCACTGTCCAAGGGTGCTTGAGTCGTAAGACCCTCACCGGTAGGAAAACCAAAGTATTCAACTATCTGCTCATGAGTGAGCGAATAATCAATGTTAAACATCCTGAAGTAAATGGTTTCGGTAGTGCGGCTAAGGTCATGGACGTATCGGACTGAACTAAGAAACTCATAGGTAAGTCTAACAGAAGAAGGATTAAACATAGAGCAGAATCAGGTCATACCTAAGTTCCTGAGCATCCACGAGACGCTATCATAAAGACCCAAGGTGCGAAGAGTTTCGGGCTCTGGATACCTCGTGGCGTATACTGGCCTTTTGGATACTCGGTGGAAGTTGGAACGCATGGTGGCTCCAATTTCTCCTTCGGGGAACTCAAAACCCATGTAATCTATTTCTTGGTTAGCAGCCATGGTTGTTTCTTAGGAGGATGGTGCTTGTGGAGATTTTCTGAAATGTGCAGAGAAATGGATAGTGGGTATGAGAAAGGTGAATGGTAATGTGTGGTTAGGGGTGTTTAAATAAGGATTAAGTGGGTGAAGATGGATGGGTGGAATTAATGTGAGATGATGAAGGGTTTACTAGGTACTTAGGGGGTCTAGGGACATGCAAGAGTATATTAAATGGGAAATGGAGGAGGCAAGGGCGTGTTTCACAAAGACAACCGCGTGTTCTGCCCGTTGGATGAACGGCGAGCGCCATTTGCTTTCAGGCATGCCTTTTGGCTTTTGGATTGGCAGAATGTAAATTTGCTACTAATATTTTTTTGGTTTTTCTTATTTTCTTGACAAACCTAGATTTGCTAAACAATAACAACAAGTTAAGTAAGGATTAAGAGCACTAAAACAAAAGCTTAAAGAAAAAGAAATTGCATTAAACGAAACTGAAATGTACTACATTTACACGTCGACATCCCGACGGTACACAGTGGAATGGAAATTAACAATTCAAACGATACAAGAAGGGGAAACACAGTGGAATGGAAATTAACAAAGCAAACTATCCTAAGAAAAACAGGGAAATAGGTGCGGCTATGGATCATCCATGCTGTTGTCAAGCGAGTAGATAATTTGGAACATATGGTCCAACTCTTCGTGAACAACATCCATTAGGCCAATGAAGTCGACTCGGAGAGAGGAAATCTCATCTCGGAAGGAATCTACTTCAGCCTGGAGAGCATTAATAGCAGCAGCTACATTCAAAGGTGGCATATCAGGATCGACCTCAGAACCTTGAGTGGCCTCGGCAGACATAATGGTATCTCGGTTTTCGTAAGCCTGAGGAGAGTCGGGTGGAGTCAGAAACTCATTGACGTCCTCCAAATCATAGAGCCAATTGTCCTTATTGTGCACACTTGTCTTTTCATGGTCGGGTAAGGTGAAAGTATGGACTACAATATTATCGATAAGTAACTCGAATTCAACCGGGCCAAGATTAGCAATAATGCCTCTGTTGAAACAAAAACTAATGTCCATCAGGCGGAAACCACCAAATGCAAAAGATCGGTTCAGATGGTACCTCATCCCAATTGCATCAGCAATCATAGTCACCAGCCCACCTATTAAGATTGGTTCGAAGGAATCACGGGCAATATGACTGAAATTAACAAGTAAATATGGGGCTGCATTGACAGGTTTTCCCTGGGATGCACAAAGCATGATATATAGCTCATCCCTCGACACAAATGTAATGTTCTCTTCTTTGTCAAAGAAGGTGTGAGCCAGAACCTTATGGAAATATCTCCATCTAGGATTGTGAATGCTTTTGGAGAACATAGCATTAGGGTCGGCATTATCGCTTCTTGTTAGGGTACCCCAAAAATATTGAAGATCATAGCTAGTGAAGGCATCGGCATGGGTTTTGGTCATAGCATCGGGTTCATTACGAAAACCCAATAATTCAGCGAATTCATGGTGGGTGAATTTGTACTTGTTTCCAAATAACCTGAAGGTGACCAATCCACGGCCAAATCCGAAACCACGGGTGGCATCATAATAGAGGGAGCTTAGGAACTCCAAGGTCAAGCTACGGTAAGTCCTAAATCTCTTCTCTAAAGCAAACTGGGACCATCCTATCTGGCTCAGAAGGAAAACAACATTGTCTCAGATGCTAAGGGTTTGCATGGCCGAGTCGTCATGATAGATGGACAAACCAAAGTCTCTTTGAGACAAAGCCTCAAATCGACGCCTCTGGACATTGTTCCTGAAAACAACGGCACGGTTTTCAAATGTCTGCATGGTTGCTGGTCAAAGGTTTCCTAGAGAAGGGTCTCCTGAAAATTGAAAAACATTACAATATTAGGGGAATAATACTATTAGCTATGCGTTAGTAAGATAAAAATAGTAATAATAATCGTAATACTATTGATAGCAACAAATAATGAGATGCAACAAACATGGGTGTACATCGTATAGATTTTATACTAAACATGCATGCAGTGTCCTAAAACTAACAAAGTAAAATAAAAGATAAAATAAAAACTAAAGATCGTGGTTTAGCTCCCACGGAGCGCTTTGTTTAATGTCGGAAGCTCGACATTAGAACTGAAAAGGGCATCATTTGTCGGGAAGAGCGGGAAGCTCTTCCAACTTGTAATAATTGATGAATTCCTTGTTTTCTACTAAGTGGTATTGTTTGAGTCTCTGGCTGTTCACAAAGAATGTCTCATTCGACTTTCCTCTAATTTCAACTGCTCCACTTGGTAGAACTTTTGTAACTTCGAAAAGACCAGACCATCTAGAACGTAATTTTCCGGGAAAGAGTTTAAGCCTAGAGTTAAAGAGAAGAACTATATCTCCTTCGCTAAACTCCTTCTTTGTTATTCTTTTATCATGCCACTTCTTGGTTCTTTCTTTGTATATTCAGGCATTTTCATAGGCATCTAGTCTTAGTTCTTCTAATTCATGGATATCGAGAATCCTTTTCTCGCCTGCTGCCTTGTAATTCATATTCAGGGTTTTAATGGCCTAATAAGCTTTATGCTTAAGTTCCACAGGCAGATGGCATGACTTTCCATAAACTAGTTTGTACGGTGTGGTTCCTATGGGGGTTTTGTAGGATGTTCTGTAAGCCCACATAGCTTCATGAAGTTTAGTAGACCAATCCTTCCTAGAGGTTGCAACGGGTTTTTCTAAGATTTTCTTAATCTCCCTATTCGACACTTCTACTTGTCCACTAGTTTAAGGGTGATAGGATGTTGCTACTCAGTGTCGTACTCCGTATTTAAGTAATAGCCTCCCGAAAACATTCGAAATGAAATGGGATCCGCCATCACTAATGACAATTCTTGGTACACCGAACCTGGGAAAGATTATGTTCTTGAAAAGCTTTACCACCACTCGTGCATCATTTGTAGCTGAAGCTACCGCCTCAATCCATTTCGATACATAATCAACCGCGACGAGTATGTATTTGTTTCCAAAAGAAGATGGAAAAGGTCCCATGAAATCAATGCCCCATACATCAAAGACTTCGACTTCCAAAATTCCCCTTTGCGGCATCTCATCGCGTTTAGAAACATTTCCAGTGCGTTGGCACCGGTCACAATTCATAATGGCAATGTGAACGTTCTTCCAAAGGTTTTGCCAAAAGAGGCCAGATTGTAATATCTTTGCGCATGTTTTTGGTGTACTGGCATGTCCTCCGTACGGTGTAGCATGGCATTGGGATATGACATCCTCTACTTTTGATTCAGGGACACATCGACGAAATATTCCATCGGCGCCTCTCTTGAATAATAGGGGTTCATCCCAGTAATAATGTTTCAGATCATGGAAAAACTTCTTCCTCCGTTGGTATGTTAGATCTGGTGGAAGCACTTTGGCTGCTAGGTAGTTGACAAAGTCAGCATACCATGGCAATGTGGTTTTTGTATAGATTGCTTCTACTACTTCATTTGTCTCCACATCGTTAAATAACAAGAAACATTCTACAGTTTTGCTTTCCCTTTCCAACTGGGCTACTAGTCTGTCTTAAGGAAAATCATCGTTTATAGGCACTCCCTCGGGCTTTAGATCCTCAATCCTAGAGAGATGATCTGCTACCATGGTCTCTGTACCTTTCTTATCCTTTATTTCCAAATTGAATTCTTGCAAAAGCAAAATCCATCTCAAGAGTCTTGGTTTGGAATCCTTTTTAGCCAACATGTACCTAATAGCGGCATGATCGGTATAGATAATAATTTTTGCTCATACCAGATAGGAACGAAATTTGTCTAAGGCGAACACAACAACTAGGAGTTCCTTTTCTATGGTCGCATAGTTCATCTGTGCGTTGTCCAAGGTTCTACTTGCGTAGTAAATAACATGAAGCCTTTTATCCTTTCTTTGTCCTAAGACAGCGCCTACAGCATAGTCGATAGCGTCACACATTATTTCAAGTGGTAAACTCCAATCAGGTGGTTGCATAATTGGTGCAGTAATAAGAGCCTTCTTCAGATGTTCAAATGCTTTCAAGCATTCTTCATCAAATATAAATTCAGCTTCTTTCATCAGTAGTCCAGTCAATGGTTTTGTAATCTTAGAGAAGTCTTTAATGAATCGTCGGTAAAAACCGGCATGTCCTAAAAAGCTTCGTACTTCTCTAACTGTTTTTGGTGGTTGAAGGTTTTCTATGACTTCTATCTTTGCTTTGTCTACTTCAATACCTCTATCGGATACTACATGTCCAAGAACTATACCTTGTCGCACCATAAAATGGCACTTCTCCCAATTTAACACAAGGTTCACTTTGACGCATCGTTCAAGTACCATCTCGAGGTTTGACAGACAGTGTTCGAAACTTCCCCCACATATAGAGAAATCGTCCATAAAGACTTCCATTATATCGTCTATGCACATCCTCCATCCATTTTGAGCTCGTTTGGCTACGGACTCGCCTTTCTCGTTGGTTACAACTGTAACACCACCCTTCTTTGGTACTACATGCATTGGGCTGACCCATTTGCTGTCAGATATTGGATATATGATTCCTGCTTCCAATAGTTTTTGCACTTCTCTCTTCACTACATCGCTTAGGACAGGGTTCAACCGTCTTTGATGCTCTCTGGATGTCTTACAGTCTTCCTCCATCAAAATGCGATGCATACATATAGAGGGACTTATCCCTTTTAGATCGGAGATGTTATATCTGAGAGCTGTGGGATACTTCCTCAAGACTTCCAATAATTTCTCGGTTTCTATTTGTCCTAAATCAGCATTAACTATTATTGGTTTTTCAAGTTCAGTATCCAGGAATTCATATCTTAGATCCTTGGGTAATGTTTTGAGTTCTACAGATGGTTTCTTTGGGCAAGGCATTGGATCGGGTGTGAGTGCTAGGCATTCTCTTAGACTGTCATCTTCATACGGCTCACGCCAATTATCGTCTTCGAATATTGGAAGGGTTGGAATCTTTAGTACTTCTGTGTACCTCGTCGGTTCCTTCTCCATTTCTTTGACGCATTCGTCGATAACGTCTAGAAAACAACATGAATCGTCTAAAGCAGGGGCTTTTAGAAATTGGGCTAAAATAAATTCCACTTTTTCTTCCCCTACTTCGAAGGTCAACTTTTCTTTCTTCACATCTATTATAGCTCCAGCTGTTGCTAAGAACGGTCTACCTAAGATAATTGGTATATTAGAATCTTCCTTAATATCCATTATCACGAAATCTGTTGGAATATAAAACTGACCTATGCGAACTGGCACGTTTTCTAGCATACCTACTGGATATTTGACAGAACCGTCTGCTAGTTGTAGCGACATCTTCGTTGGCCTCAAGTCTCCTAATTCAAGTTTCTTACATGTGGATAGGGGCATTAGGCTAACACTGGCTCCTAAGTCACATAACGCTTTGTCTATGATAGTCTTTCCTATTACACAAGGTATGGAAAAACTACCTGGATCTTTTAGTTTAGGAGGCATGTTATTTTGAAGTATGGTGCTACACTCAGCAGTGAGCATAACGGTTTCGTTATCTTCTAACTTTTTCTTGTTTGATAGGATCTCTTTAAGGAACTTGGCATATGAGGGCATTTGCGTAATAGCTTCTGTGAAAGGTATCATTATATTCAGTTGCTTTAGAAGCTCTACGAATTTCTTAAACTGTCCTTCGTTTTTGGATTTAGCTAGTCTTTGGGGATAAGGCACAGGTGGTTTATATGGTGGCGGAGGCACATAAGGTGTTTCTTTCTCTGCGGCCTTTCCGCTTTCATCTTCCTTCTCCGTGTTAGGTTCTTTTATCTTCTCAGTTCCCTTTGGTGAATTTTGGTGTATGGCTGAATTTTGGAATCTCGGGTCAACAGGTCCATCGTACTCTGTTCCGCTTCGCAAAGTTATAGCGTTAGCATGACCTTTTGGGTTTGGTTGTGGTTGGCCAGGAAATGTTCCAGCGGGGTCTACGTTAGTTGATTGTTGTTGGGCTACCTGAGAAATTTGAGTTTCTAACATTTTGTTATGAGTAGCCATAGCATCAAGCTTGCTTGACAGTTGTTTCATCAATTCGCTCGTGTGAGCGTTTTGATTCGCGAAATTCCTGTTTTGCTAAGCTTGAGCATTCATGAAGTTTTCCATCATGATTTCCAGATTTGATTTTTTTGGTAGCGGTGGAGTGGGTTGCGCTCCTTTCTGAAATCCGGGTGGAATAACAGGTGCTGGGTTAGGTGGATTCAAAGCATTGTTATTCTTATACGAAAAATTTGGGTGATTTCTCCAGCCAGGATTATAAGTGTTTGAATACGGGTTCCCTTGAGCGTAGTTCACCTGGTTGGTAGGAGTACTAGCCAACACTTGGCATTCATTGTTTGTATGCCCTGGGTTTTCGCATATTTCACAATTTGGTGAAAGCGCACCTACGGTAGCTGCTGGAGGTGCTATTGCTAAACTTTGGATCTTTTGAGCAAGCACGTCCATTTTAGCATTGACTCGGTCTATACCGTTAACTTCGTGCATTCCTCCTTTCGGAGTAGGTTTCTCTATACCAGCGCGTTCACCTCCCCATTGGAAATGGTTTTGAGCCATAGTCTCTATGAGTTCATAAGCTTCTACATACAGCTTATCCATTAGAGCACCGCCAGCGGCAGCGCACAGATTCATTTTGGCATTGTACACCAGCCCGCCGTAAAAGGTATGTATTATCATCCATTCTTCAAGTCCATGGTGTGGGCATAACCTCAACATGTCCTTGTATCTCTCCCAAGCATCGAATAAAGACTCGTTATCCTTTTGCTTAAATCCGTTAATTTGGGCTCTCAGCATAGCAGTCTTGCTTGGTGGGAAATATCTGGCTAAGAAGACTTTCTTCAACTCGTCCCATGTCGTCACTGAGTGGGATGGTAGAGACTGGAGCCAAGCCCTTCCTCTATCTCTCAATGAGAACAGAAAAAGTCTTAGTCTGATTGCTTCTTGACTATCTCCATTGGCTTTCACAGTGTCTGCATATTGCACAAATATTGATAAATGAAGGTTCGGGTCATCCGTAGCATTACCTGAGAATTGGTTTTGTTGAACTGCGGATATTAGCGAAGGTTTCAGATCGAAATCATTACGGTTAATAGCTAGGGAAGCAATGCTATTATGTGGTTCATCTTACGACGGAATAACAAAGTACTTTAGAGGATGATTTTGTGGGCCATCTGCCATGTTTTGTTCTGGTTCTGATTCGGCTTCCGAATCCGAGTAGTGAATAAGAGGATCTGGGATGTTATATCTAAGAAGGAATTCGTTAATTCGGCGTCTCAGAAGTATGTAACGTTCGATTTCGTTGATTGGTTGCTCCAACTCTTCGCCTTGTGAGCGAGTGTTTGGCATACAATTGATGAATCGAAAAGGAAGAAAAAAATAAAAAGGTTGCCTTAGTCTATACTGTGCAACAAAAGTATCACAATAATGACTAAATTGAGTCCCCGACAATGGCGCCAAAAACTTGGTCGCGACTTTGTGTAATGGTCGGATTACTACTGCAAGTATATAGCTTATCACATAGTCTTAAAAAGGTTGTCGAACCCACAGGGACTAATAATCAACCTAGAGTGATCGATTATTGCAGTGTAAAGCTAAGGCTAGATTTGGCGGTAAAAGAAATTTGGTTATTAACGGGATTTGAAAAACAATAGTAAAGATTAGACCGGAGAATGATTTATGTGCTCTTTGGGACTCCGTATGATCCAAGTGTTAACGAAGGTCTTGAAATTGGTCTGAAGGATATACCAGTTTAAAGGCTCGACCTCACGCTTCGCGGTCTTAACTAAGCCACGCCTAATAACCCCAAGATTTTGCTCTCGCTCGCTCGGTAGTTAAGAGGTGCTTTTTGAAAACTAACATAAACTAAATGAGTCCCTAATGCGCTCTCACTGCATTTAGGCTCAATGTCTGATGTCTACTATCCGGCGATTACCTCTCGCTCTCGCTCTATTGGACACGCCTTGGTATGTTTCTCACTCTCATGACGAAACACTTTTAAACAGCCCCTCGCTCTCACGACAAGGCTGCCTAAATTCAGTTTAGACACCAAAACCAGAATTTTAAAACAAAAGTTAAACACCGAAGGTTCTACAGAGCCCCGTCGGAACGACGGTCCTCAATCTACGGACTCAAGGCTGTTCTACTCAGACATGATTAAATCTAACACTAATGCATTAACATTTCTGAATTTTAAAACATACATATTGGTTGGTTCTTAATTAAGATCAGATTTAGAGTTTTTTTATGTGGAATATAAATTATGTTGCATACAATTACAAGTAAACAAAATGCAGTAAAATAGACATATAGTAAATAACCTGAAATGTGAAGTAATTAAACGGAAAATGAAACTTGTATTAAGCAAATGATCCTAGTGTACATCAGCAACAGTAGAAACGAAAAGTACAACAGATGTATCAATCTCTTGATGTGAGCGATTGATACTATGGCAAATGATATAAATGGTTTGGCTAGAAATTTCGGCAGCGCTTCCACAAGGTTCTTGGATGCCTCCAATTGCAGACCTCTGATACTCTATATATAGGAAAATCTGGCTCCAATAACTTGCAAACTGCCAGAACTGCATAAAGAAAACTGCTCCCGCGCATAATGGTGGTCGCCTTAGGGCAAACGGCGGTCGCCTTTCCTTTAAGTGTTTGAATTTCCCTCCTTTCTGATATGGCTAGCGCCATTCAGTTGAACTGGGGGGAATGGCGAACGCCTTTCATCTGGAAGAGACAGAATCATGCAATTTCTCCACTTTTCTTCTCTTTTGAGCTCAAATCTTGGTCTTTTCTTCTATGGAGCTGATATAAGACCTGTAAATGGAAAAGAAACGAAAACATAAGTAAACAATACACGAAATGACAATGACTCGATAAAAATACTATAAAACATGCACGAATTGAATTGAATTAAACGATACGGAATCGAGTCATCAACATACTTCAAAAGTGTCAACTACAAAATATTCCAAATCCTCATGGATTTTGAGTTATGGATTGATCAAAATCACAAAAAACATGAAAATGGCCATTTTTCCAACACTTTGTGAAATTTTGGACAGAATCTGTCTTGAATTTTTACCAACTTTGAGGCCATTTTTCACCTTGATCCAAGCTGAACCAGGTTCATTGGTGGACATCAAAGTTAAAGTATGTCATGAGAGATTTCCAACAAGTACCAGATCATCTCCAAATTCAATTTGAGTAGGGAGTTACAACCCTTGGAACATGGCACTAAAAACCGTTTTCTTCCCAATGCAGATTATAGGTCATTTGCTCGAATTGGCTAATTTGTACAATTACAAGTCTTGTAATCCTTCTAGAAACATTAAGGATCAGATCAAAGCAAAAGATCTCTGAGCCACAGGCCTCCCAAGACAAAAGATCATCATGTAGGCATGTGAAATTCAATGTTACAAATCCAAAAATTTCAAATTTGTCATGAAGCATTCAAGGGGTGCATAGAGCTGGCATGTATCACTCCACAACATTGAAAATGAGTCAAGATGAACTCAAGCATCAGAAGACCATAGGACTACAACACTGAGTCAAGTCAATGGCTAGAGAAGACTTAAGATTCCTTTTGAAAACCAATGGACAATGGACCGTCCCAGCCACCATTCATTATTGCTGCCAAAACAAACTTGACACACTATAAATAGAGCTCATTTGTGATCAATTCAAGTACACCAAAGCACCACAACAGATGCTTTCCTCAAAATCTCGCTCAAAAAACTAGAATTGCCTTATTTTGCAAGTCACTATCGAGTTTTTCATTTGAGAGCAATTCTATCAAAACCAATCATGCCAACACCTCACATATATCATATATAAGTGATCCATGACCTTGCAACTCATCTGGAACACCTGAATCACAAGGTCACCCTCCATTTTCTCAAGATTTTTGGCCTATTTGCAGTTGAGGTGCCACAACAAGTTCTAAGTTGATTCAATCTATTCCAAGCCTTCAAACACATTACTTGAGGTTCATTAAAGCTGTCCAGATCATTACACAATATCTGTAACACCTCCAACATCAAATTCGATCACTAGCTGCAAGAGGTAAGCCTGACACTCTTAAACTCTATAATCCATGCATCATAAATGTGTTTTCAAGTTACAAACATGTTTCTGAACTTATAGGGAGTGTTTCCCCTCAATCAATTGCTATGTATGAATTGTGTATAGGATTTCATGATGTTCTTGCAAAAATTAGGGTTCTTGAGTTCATCTTCTGATTTCTCACTCTACACTTAATATAAATGCAATTAATTTATATGGTTGCAATCCTTGATAAAAAACGAACAAGTTTCATGTTTACAAAAGTTGTTTTTGTTGAGTAATCAGAGAGTTATGGAGGATTTTGCATATCTGGGGAAACAGGGCAAACACGGGCAAGAACAAGTGTTCTTGACGCCCTTTTTTTAAATTTTTAAAATATTTGAATTTTGCATGTTTTATTAATTAATCTCAAAATTAATTTCTCTCTGAATTTAATGTTTTTGAATTGATTCTTTTTTTCAAAATTCACGAAAATGTTAAAATATTTTATTCTACAAAAATTTCACAGAAATATTATTTATAATATATATTTGATATTTTTGTAAAGAAATAATTTTTTATTTGTTTTTAAACATTTAAAATATTTATTTCTCTTGATTTTTCAAATTCAAATGGTTCTCAAATCATTCTATGGATAAAACATGATTTTCAAACATTAATCCAAGATCACACCTTGTTTTTCACACATGTTTGATAATTTTGATAATTTTTATTGATTTTTATTCAAATTAAAATACATTTTTTTAATCAAATTAGGGTTTCAATTATTTTTACCCTCACAAACATTTTTCAAAACACTTTTGGGCCTCTAATAGAGTGTAAGACCCATCCCTTGTCACATAAATAAATTTTGGGCCTCAGTCATTGTATAAGCCCGCAGTGTTTTCCGAAACCGCGGCGCGATCGTCACCTTTTAAGCAAAAAAAATCTGGGCCTCCCTTTGGTTGTAAGTCACATTTTTCTTCTTTTTCAAACACTTTTGGGCCTAATAGAGTGTAAGACCCAACCCCCTTTGTACATAAATAATTTGGGCCTCAGTCATTGTATAAGTCCCGATACAATTTTCGGAATAACGCTGCGATCACTATTTTTCATCTAGGCATCTCCTTGAGTTGTAAGCCCCATATCTGGTATAAAAATAAACTTTTGGGCCTCTAATAGAGTGTAAGACCCACATCTTTTGTAAATACAATAATTTGGGCCTCAGTCATTGTATAAGTCCCTTTGTGGTTTTCAAAAACTACGACGCAATCGTCGCCTTTTCAAAAGAATTCATCTGGGCCTCTCCTTGAGTATAAGCCCCAAAATTCTTTTTAAAATAACTTTCCTCTTTAATTCAAATTCAAATTCAAAGTATTATAAAAAATTTCTTCAATTTCTTGAATAACTAACCATACAGTTGTAGTTACAATGCTTGGGCTTGCACAACTGTAAGTTCCACCATCCTTCTCAATATATGCTTGTTTATATATTTCATCTGTATATACTTGTATATATTTGCTTAGAGTTTTCCCCAGTAGTTAGGTCTAGATTTAGGTCAAACCAGTGCTTACTCTTTTGACACAGTCAAAACTAGTTCCCCATAGGAAATTCCAGACACTGTCTTGCCTCTTCTTGGGCTTATACAATATGGAACAGAGAAAGGCATTATTCCCGGTGAAACTTTTCTCAAGACTGTCACAACTTGGAAATGTGTGTACAAGAAATTCATTTCCTCAAAGAGGATTATTTCCGGTGAAACCTCTTTTGAATTTCTTCAAACCCTAGAATTGTTCACTAAAGAAAGGATTATTCGCGGTGAAACCTTTCTTGAACTTTTCTCAGGCTTGGACCCACAGGCTTCCTAAAAGCATCCCCAGCCCCCTCTTAGGCTTTGTACAAGGACCCTCAAGCTTCTTAGAAGTTCTCAGTCTCCTCTTGGGCTTAGTACAAGGACCCGAAGACCTCCTACAGGTATAGGATAGAACTTAGTCATCTCTACTAGTTCAATCCTCCAGAGAGTCAGAATTCCAAAACATCAGACCAGTTTAGGGTTGATTCTCATCCCTTAAAATCTCAGCCTCCTCTTGGGCTTCATACAAGTAGACTTGGACAGTCTCAGCCTCCTCTTGGGCATCATACAAAGATCATTCTTCTATTTAGAGTCAACCTCTTCATGTCAGTAGACTTGGAAATTCTCATTTCCTCTTAAATTTCACAGAGACCCTTAAGTTTCCTAAAGACACAGGAAAAACCATGATCATTTCATCAACATATCAATCTCCAGCAGAGTTAAAACCTCCATAGGTTTTCATACTCAAGGTTTAAGCCTTTACCATCAATAAAACCTTAACAGAATCAGAACCTCAGGGCATCTGATATTTTAAACTCTTCTTCAATCCTCAACAAGAGTTGATTCCCTAATTTAGACCTGTCTCTGGATTTCAACAATCCTCAGCAGAAGCCAGCCTCCTCTTAGGCTTCATATAAGAAATTCCCTAACCAGCCTCCTCTTAGGCTTTGTATAATGATTTTTCCTCAGAAAAGTTAGCCTCAATCTTGGGTTTTGTACAAGACAGATCATATTCTCTAGCTGAGTTAATCATTCTTTTAGCCTCAATCTTGGGCTTTGTACAAGACAGATAAAACCTCTCCCCAGTGGATTAAATCCTTTTAGCCTCAATCTTGGGCTTTGTATAAGACAGATAAAACCTCTCCCCAGTGGAGTCAATTCTTTTAGCCTCAATCTTGGGTTTTTTACAAGACAGACAAAACTTTCCCCAGAAGAGTCAATTCTTTTTAGCCTCAATCTTGGGCTTTGTACAAGACAGACGCATAACTCCCTAAGCAGAGTCAACCTTTTAGCTTCAGCCTTGGGCTTTGATCAAGGCACACAAAAATCAACATTCCCTCAGAGGATATCAAGATTTCTCTCTGCAGGAAGGCCTTTCTCTATGCATCACACATCAAAACAGACAATCAATAAAAAAACCAATCCCAGATAACTGTTGTAAGTGGCACACATGTTGATTAAAAAATCCAAGTTGTGGTCCCTCTTTTATCCTGGTAAACTTCCTCTTTCATCTAACAGCTGTAAGTGGCAAGCCTCTGGATTATTTACATCCAAGCCAATGTCCCTCTCTTAGCATGGAAGACTCCTAAGGAAAAATGGCATTGCTCTACACTGAGTTAAAGTTTATTCCTTTAGAACATTTCCCCTATAAAGGAAATTATGGCATTGCTGGATTCCATAATATTCCAGTTAAAGTAATTCCCCTTTATAACCAATCCTTCAACAATTGTGATGAACAGGGGAGATATCTCCCTTTAGAGATGATAAATTCTCTCTCAGTCAAATCTTTAGCTTCAATCTTGGGCTTTGAACATGACACAAATACTCATCTAGCTTCAATCTTGGGCTTTGAGCAAGACACCAAACATCTTTCCTCCCATAGAATAGGAGGAACTATGATTGCTCTGATTTCCCCGTTTTCTTTAACGGGAATACTTAGGCATGAGATTGAAAAATCTTAGCGAGCACACAAACCAAAATCTTTAGGTCCAGTACCTTACCAAAAACAACGGAAAACCCAAAAACAATAAAAACACTTTCTTAACATTCCCAAAGGAGAAACTTTCCCAACCCATAATAGATAAACACCAGAAAGTATTTAAACATGCCACACAAGATCTATGGATAACCATATATACACTGGGTAATTGACAACTTCCCTTTGTATAATCTGACCCCGGATCCCCCCAATCTCTTAGCATTTGTTAAAGAAAACATTTGAGTGCAAGGTTAGTTTTAGATAGCTTCCCTTTCCTTTCTAGCTTCATAGGATAAAGAAGAAATCAGAAAGTAGCACCCAATTCCAACCATTGCGGTAAGGTGGTCACATCACCGACAAAAATCGAACGCTATAGAAAAATGGCGACTCTGCTGGGGAGTCCTAGGATTAGAGTTCCCAAGAGGTCTAGGCTTTGTTGGCATTTTCTATATTTTCTACTATATAATATATATCATTTACTGTTATACTACTTGATACCCGTGTTTAAATTTCTGTTAACTGGGAATGCGATTAATACGCATGTGGAAAGTTTGAGAGAACATTGAGATAAGTGGTGACATATCCAGGAAAAGCTTATAGGGATTGAATCCCAACCAAGCTAACTTGGCATTCCACTGAATCAGTCGAGGTACCCGTGCATAAATATTGATGTTGAACGACCAATTGTCGTGAAAGCATTGTCTATCCTAGTGCGGTACCCATGACCCTGAGGATTTAGTAGACATTAACCATATGGCCATTTGGTAGTGCGGTGACTATCGGGAATAGTTGATACGCGATACTACACTCAAATGATATTCATCCTAGGATATTACAACTCGCTAGAGTGAATCAGCTTGTTGTTGGTATCCCTAGGAGGGGTCAATGACTTTGGGAACCTTTTGGAACCTGTTCTACAGGTACAAAAATTGACCAAAATAGTACAATCTTTGGGGATGGGTAGAGCCATGACTCCATGCTCGTGACGTTGAACCCTTGAACCCATGTTTTCAAATGTTTTTGTGTTCTGCATTCATGCATTCATTAAAAAACTCTTTTCAAACAAGAAAAAACCTTTTTTCAAAAAAATTAAAACGTAGATTGCAAATATCAGAGGTTGCGTTATGGATTTCGGTAGAAGAAAGACGCACAAGTACACCTTCAAGGCTCCGAAACTACAAGACTTAAGGAAATTAGGAAGGATGATTACCAATCTTGAGGCTTTCAGAGCTAAACATGGAGGGATGTTATCTCTATTAAGGGTCAGCGTGGTTGAAGAGATCCTGTCTACGCTGATTCAGTTCTATGATCCGGTTTACCACTGCTTCACTTTCCCGGATTACCAACTTGCACCAACACTGGAAGAGTACTCCCACCTGATTGATTTACCTATCACTGATCAAGCTCCATTTTTTGGATTGGAAGAAATTCCAAAAGATCAAGCCATTGCAAGAGCAATCTCTTTGGATGAGTCAGAAGTTAGGACTCACATGACCACTAAAGGAGGAATCCAGGGTTTACCAGCTAAAATCCTGATGAAGAAAGCTATATACTTTGCTAGTATAGGAAACATAACTGCTTTCGAAGATGTCTTTATTTTGTTCATATATGGGTTATTCCTTTTTCCCAACATTGACAATTTCGTCGATACCAATGCTGTTAAGATATTATTAATAAGAAACCTCGTGCCAACCTTGCTCGCAGATGCTTATCATTCTGTACACTTAAGGAATTTATACAGCGGAGAAATGATCACATGTTGTGTACCCTTACTCTACAAATGGTTCATTTCCCATTTGCCCAAGTCTGCTGCTTTTTGGGATCACAAGAGTACTCTATGTTAGTCAGAAAAGGATTATGTCCCTTACCAATTCTGACATAGATTGGTACAATCAGATTTACGAAGGGATATATATCATTGATAGATGTGGAAATTTCCTTAACATACCCCTCATTGGAACTAAAGGAGGAATCAACTATCATCTAATTTTAGCTCGCTGTCAACTTGGATACCCGATGAAGAATATCCCACATAATGTTCATCTAGAAGATCTTTTCTTCAAGGAATGGGAAAATTACAGGGCACTAAAGAAAGAAATAGTGCATTCCTGGCAACATATTCACAGGAAAGGCAGAGAGTCTTTGGGAAGACCAAAATGTACCTCCATGGAACCTTATCTCCACTGGGTGTTGTAATACCCCAAATTTTGACCACTTAGATTTCCCATCATTGTGAAAATCATCATCACAATATGGATGTACCTTTATGCTTCATCAGTCTCCCCAAAGATGGGTGAGCATCCAATACAATCAAAATTAGGGTTTCAAGCCCTCTCTGAGTGCTTAGACAAAGGATCAATCAAGAAATGACATGATCTTCAACTTGTCTAATCTCTCAAACATCCACAATGGATCAAAAAGGACTCCAACTTCAAGGATTAAGCACAAGGCTGCTCCCTTCTAGGTGGATCAAGTTTCAAGATCGACAGTGTCACCAAATTAGGGTTTTGGTCGACCAGGGTCTCCAGATGGAAATTTTCATCTGGGCACAAGGCAATGATCCAAAAAATAACCTAATATGCTTCATGGAACCTCATGAACCCATGCATCAAGTCAATTTTGCCTCAGGGGATGCATTCATCAAAAATCAGGAATTAGGGTTTCTTGACATAATTCACCCCTAAGTTGACTTTTGGGACAAACCATGATCCAAGACCTCAAGAGATGATTTGAGGGTCTCTAATACACCATATTGATCCATTTGGGACAATGTATTGATCCAAGAAGCTTGAGCAACAAGTCTCAATTTCATCTGCACCACAATTAGGGTTTTAAGGGAAAAGTCAACTGTAACTTTGACTTTTGACCAGGACATGCTCCCAAACCCTAATACATGATTAAATATACCCTATGACACCCATGGAACATGTCCATCAAGTTTGATTTAGGTCAATGACATGATTTCCTGAAGAATTGCACAGTTTGGAATTCATCTGATAAAAAGTCAACTGTGCACAAAAGTCAACTTTGACTTTTTGAGATTTTTCACCAAAATGGATTTTTAACCCTAAAATGATGTTAATGTATGATTTGAATCATCATTCATCAAGAAAAATCAAGAAAAGTGAGATAACTTGTAAAAGGGGTAACCATAAAACTTAGAAATTTTTCTAAGTTAAAATAAAGTGGCAAAGGTACCAACTTTGGAGGACCATAACTCCTAAACCACAAGGCCATTTTTTCTCATCCAAAGATGGATTTGTAGCCCTCATTATCACCTACAAAAACTTCAACTACAAGTCATTCCAATTCATTAAGGATTTTGAGTTATGGAGTGATCAAAGTGGCTGAAAAGTGAAAATGTCACTTTTTCCAACACTTAGTGAAATTTTCACTAAGTCAGAATTCTGCTTCACTTTTTGCCAAATGTAGGGGGATTTTTCACTTGGAATCAAAAGAGATCAAAACCAAACTTGTTCAAATAGTTTTTGTATCATGTAAGAGCTTTCCAAAATGGCCAAGAACATTGCCAAATTCAACCTACACCATGAGATACAACATTGGCAAGTTGCCTTGCTGAAATCTGTCAAAGCAAGGCAGAATTTGCATTTTGGCTCGATTTGCCAAAATCAGCCAATTACAATTGCTCCAATCCACTTGGACACCTCAGAGGATTGAATCCAAAGGGGACAATCACTGAGCCAAGCCTCCAAGGTCCAAGGAACAAAGAATAGCATGTTGAACCTAGAATGGCCAAAATAGGGACAAGACTTCAAATTTGGAATGAGGCATTCAATGGAACCATCAAGGTGGCATGGACTGAGCCATTCTCATCTGAAATCAGTCAAGACTTATCCAAGACCAAGGGGACCAAAGCTCTGTGCCCTAACCTCTAGTCAATGGCTAGAGGAGACTTTCATTTCCATTGGCCAACATTGAGGAAACCTACTTACCAGCTGCCATGTACTATTCCTTGCAAAACAAACTTGCTCTACTATAAATAGAGCTCAATTGTGGTCAGTTTAAGTACACCAAATCCATCTAATAGATGCTTTCCTCAAAATCTCTTTCTCTTGGCAAAAATGCCTTTCTTAGCAAGGTAGCTATCGGGTTTTGAGTTTGGGAGCAATTCTGCACAAACCAATCACTCACACACCTCACATACATCACATATGAGCTGATCAAACACTCACATAACTTCTGAAACATCAATTTCATGAAATCATCAGCTGGTTGCTCATGGTTTTAACCAAAGTGCAGCTGAGGTGCCACAAAATGATCCAGCCAATTTCAATCAAGTCCAACCATCCAAACACAATCCATAGGGTGTAGGGAAGCTGTTCAGATCATCACCACTCATCTGTAACACCTCCAAATCAAAAATCACATTGCACTTGCTGTCACGACTTGGAGGTAAGCCTAAACTTGGTCATCTCTCAATCTATGCATATTTCCTCGCACAATAATTTGGCCATATGTTCATAATCATGCATGGAATGTTTTCCCTCAATTAATTGCATTGTTTGAATCGTGTATCAAAATTCCTAGCCTTCATGCAGAAATTAGGGTTCTTGAGGTTTCTTCGTGATTTCTTGTTGTATGTTTAATTTAAATGAAATTAAAGTACATAGACATGATCGTGAGGTTGAGACGAGCATAATGATATGTGGATTGCATGTTGTAATTACGTATTTAGTGAGATTGAATGGAAAATGCAAATCTGGGCAAACTGAAAAACGCGCGTGTTCTTGGTGTTGTTCTTAGCGCCATTTTTGAATAATTCAAATATTTGAATTTTGTGATTTTGTTTAATTGATTCAAAAATTAATTTCTCTCTGAGTTTTAATGATATTGAGTTGATTCTTTTTTTAATAATTCACAAAAATGTTAAAATATTTTATTTTATCAAAAAATCCCAAAAATATTATTTATTTCATATAATTGATATTTTTGCAAAGAATTAATATTTTAATTGTTTTTGGCATTTTAAATATTTTTTCTACATTGATTTTGTAACTTTTAATGCTTTCTAATTATTTTGTAGGTCAATACTTAATTTTTGAAGCATTAATCCAAGATCACAATTTGTTTTCCATGTGTTAAACAATTTTTGATCATTTTAATTGAATTTTTATTCAATTAAATACATTTTGAAAACAAATTAGGGTTTTGGATTAATTCAACTCTCATAAATCATTTTCAAAACTCTTTGGGCCTCTTGAGAGAGTGTAAGACCCATCCCCCCTTGTACAAAAACTTTTTGGGCCTCACTCATTGTATAAGTCTCGCTGTACAAGTAAACGGCGCGATCGTCGCCCGTTTAAAAATAAAAAAAACATTTTGGGCCTCTATTAGAGTGTAAGACCCAATCCTTTTTTTGACCAAATCATCTTTGGGCCTCACTTATTGTATAAGTCCCGATACCGTAAAAATAAAACAAACGGCGCGATCGTCGCCTTTTCAAAAAAAACATCTGGGCCTTTCCTTGAGCTATGAGACCCATTCAAAACATTTTGGGCCTCTATTAGAGTGTAAGACCCAATCCTCCTTTTAACCAAAACATTTTGGGCCTCACTTATTGTATAAGTCCCTCTGCGTTAAAAGAAAACCTCGGCGCGATCGCCATTTTTAAACGAAAAATCATTGGGCCTACCCTCGTGTTATAAGCCCCACTCTTTTTCTTTTGGGCCTCTAATAGAGTGTAAGACCCAACCCTTTGTAAATACAACCTATTTTGGGCCTCACTTATGGTATAAGTCCCGTTGTATTTCAAAAAAAGTTCGACGTGATCATCATCCGTTGAAAAACAAATATTGGGCCTACCCTCGAGTAGTAAGACCCATTTCTTTTTCTTTAAACCTTTTTGGGCCTCTTGAGAGAGTGTAAGACCCATCCCTTTGTACAGAAAACCTTTTTGGGCCCCAGTCACTTGTATAAGTCCCGCTGTACAAAGTCAAACAGTGCGCTCACTGATAAAACCCTGGGCCTCTCCTCGAGCTGTAAGCCCCAAATCTTTCTTTTTCAAAGCACTTTCTCCTTTGATTTTGAATATACTGTTGTTTTCAATCTTTCTTTGTTGAACAACTAACCAAACAGCATGGAAGCTCTACAACCGAGTAAGTGGTTATCGCTTTCATTTACTGCTTTCATATTATAAACTGTATTGTGGGGCTGCTCACTGTAAGTCTCCTTTCATAAACTCATATCTACTGTATAATAATAGTATAGATATTTCAAGTTTCCCCGACAACTACGTCTAGAACTAGGTGACACCGTTTCATTTATTCGTAGAAATAGACACCTAGATCCCCAATAGGAGCACCAGATACAATCTTCTCTTCGGCTGTCCTCCTTAGAAATCGTCAAGAAATTCTATTCCCCGGGGATGAATTATTCTCGGTGAAACTTCTCTTGAATTTCTTCAAACCTCAGAACTGGTCATTTAACCCTCTTTCAGAGTTAAAGTTGCTGGATAGTAAACCTCGCACGTTTACCAGTGATTTTATCTTTAAAAGAGTTTTTCTTGGACTTTTCTTTGGTTTGGGACCCACAGGCTTCTTAAAAGCATCGGCCTCCTCTTGGGAATTGTACAAGGACCCTTCGGCTTCCTAAAAGCAACCACCTCCTCTTGGGCATTATTCAAGGACGCTACGGCTTCTTAGAAGTATTCACAGCCTCCTCTTAGGCTTCGTATAATGATCTCTTCCTCCGGGAATGATAGCCTCCTCTTGGGCTTAGTACAAGGACCCGTCGGCTTCTTAAAAGATTCCAGCCTCCTCTTGGGCTTCGTACAAATTGTCCCGACGACCTCCTAGAGGTATAGGAACAGAACCTAGTCATCCTTATAGAACAGTCCTTTCATAGAGTCTACTACTGTTTCTCGAAGCATAGTACAAAAGATAAAACCCTAGACTTGGACAGTCTAACTTCCTTGAGTCTCAAAGACATTCTCAAGCACCCTTCGTTAAATAGGAAGGAAACCCGTAGACTCGGATAGTCTCAATACCCTTTGGATTTCCCGTTTCCTCAAAGAGAAGGAAATATCCCTGATCCTCAAATCAAATCCCTGAGTACAGTGTTGCTCATATAAGAACTGATTTTCTCTTTTAAATCAGTATATTGGATCTGTCACTCAACTGAAATAGTTACAATAGCCTCCATCTCGGGCTTCGTACGAGATACCAAAATTCTCCCCAGTGGAGTCAAAACAACCTTTTCGCCTCTCTCTCAGGCTTTGTATGAGACACAAAAGATTCCCTCGTTGAGTCAATCACCCCTTTTTGCCTCCATCTCGGGCCTCGTACGAGATATAAATCCCTTAAGCAAGAGTCGAACTCTTTTAGCCTCCTCTTAGGCTTTGTATAACGATATGCCCCACTGGGTCAAAAACATTTAGCCTCTCTCTCGGGCTTTGTACGAGACACAAATTAGCCTCCTCTTAGGCTTTGTATAATGATTTTCCTAGCGGAAATTAGCCTCCTCTTAGGCTTTGTATAAGAAAACCACTGGTTGATCCAATCAACCTTTTAGCATCAAAACTGTGCCTCGTTCATAGTACACAAACATCAACAACTTCTTTCCCTTCATCTAATCGCTGTAAGCGGCAAGCCTCTGGATCATCTACATCCATGCCACTGTCCCTCTTTTAGCATGAGAAATTCCTAAGGAAAGATGGCATTGCTCTACACTGAGTTAAAGTCTTCTCCTTTAGGTTAAAACCCTTTCTTCGGAAATTATGGCATTGCTTGGATCCACGTATCCCAGTTAAAGTAATTCTCCTTTTCCCCTCTTTAGAGAGGACAAATGCTCTCTAAAGTCGAGGTATTTCAGCTTCACGTCTTGGGCTTTAAACAAGACACAAATAGACCTTTCAGCTTCACATCTTGGGCTTTGAACAAGATACAAACCACCTTTCGCTTCACGTCTTGGGCTTTGAACAAGACACCAAAAACCAATTTCCTCCCATAGAATAGGAGGAACTACGAACGCTCTGATTTCCCTGTTTCGGTAAACGGGAATACGTAGGCATAAGCAGTAATTCAAAAGCACCATTCCTAACATCCTAATCCTTATTCCCCGCCAGAAACCCTTTGCCTAGGAAAAAGAAAGAAAGAAACCCGTATTGGCGAAATACGAATAACCAGTACAAAGGCCCCCTACATTGATAGCATCTGTAACCTAACAGACCGCTGTTTAAACTCAGTATGCAAAGCAGGGTTAATTGGAGACATCTATTTCCCTTCCTTATTCAGCTCACAATAGGATAAAAAATGAATCGACCTGTAGTTTTAAGCTCAACCGCAGAGAGCGACCAGCGCTTAAGAACCGCGTCCAAAATCGCTCGCTACAGAAAAGTGGCGCCCACCGTGGGGCCTTTTCTTTATTTCTGTCTGTTTTCCTTGTAAAATGGTGACTCTGCTGGGGAGTCTCCTTTTCTGCCTTAGGGCATCATCCCCGTTTTCTACGAAAAATGGGAACTCTACCGAAGAGAAATATTGACCTATGCTGGTCCATCTCTTAGGCAGGGAACCACAGATTGGGGCTTCCGCCGGGGAACCCATTTCTGTCAGGAACTTAAGATTCATAGCTTTATAAGTCTAGGATGATTAGGACAAATATATATACTGCTTTTCCTAATTGCTATACATGTTTATTTTTTCTGCTACTGGGAATGCCTGTGATGCCGCATGTGGTGAGATTGAGTATACACTTAAGAAAAGCCAACCTTTTTAGTAGTGCGGAAGCTATCGGAAATAGCTGTTACGCGATACTACCCTCATTTGAGGCTGGTGATCTATTCTCGGTGAATAGCACTTACTCTAAGATTGCACACAACTCGCTGGCGATCCGCTTGTTGTTTTGCTTTCCTGGGAGGAGCTGATGATAATGAGTACAGGTACAAAAATCACCCTAGTATAAACCAGTGGGGATGGGTAGAGCCTTGACTTCATGACAATGACCCTTTGACCCCATGTTTTTTCTATGTTTTTGTGTGCTGCATTCATGCATTCATTTAATAAAACATTAAAACATTCAAAAAAAACTTTCTCTTCTAGTCTCTCTGTTTTTCAAATTAAACTAAGACTGTGATTGCAAATATCAGAGAAAAAAGGATTATGCTAATGGATTTCGGTAGAAGGAGAACTCACCAGTATACCTTCAAGGTTCCAAAACTAGGGGATTTGAGAAAGTTAGCGAGGATGATCGTTAACCCAGAGGCTTTCAGAGCCAAGCACGGTGGTTTGCTACCACTGTTAAGAGTCCATGTGATTAAGGGAATCATGGATGTGCTCATTCAGTTCTACGATCCGGTTTATCACTGTTTCGCATTCCCGGATTACCAGCTAGCACCAACGCTGGAGGAGTATTCTCATCTGACTGATTTACATATCACTGATCGAGCTCCATTTTCTGGACTGGAAGAAATTCCAAAGAATCAGACTATTGCAAGAGCAATTCATTTGGACGAGTCTGAGGTCCAGACTCACATGATCACTAAGGGTGGCATCCAAGGTTTGCCAGCCCAGTTCTTGACAAAGAAAGCTCTGTACTTCGCTAGTATAGGGAACAAGACTACTTTTGAAAGCATCTTTGTCTTGCTCACCTACGGATTATTTTTGTTTCCCAACATCAATAACTTCGTCGATATCAACGCTATTAAGGTTTTTCTCATTGGAAACCCTGTGCCGACTTTGCTTGCAGATGCGTATCATTCTGTACACTTGGGACATTTGTACAGTGGAGGGGAGATGACATGCTGTGTACCTTTGCTTTACAAGTGGTTTATCTCTCACTTGCCCAAGTCTGCTGCTTTTTGGGATTGCAAGAGTGTCTTACGTTGGTCGCAGAAGATCATGTCTCTCACCAACTCTGATATAGATTGGTGTAATAGGATTTATGAGGGAATCAGAATCATTGACCGTTGTGGAAACTTCCCCAGCATACCCCTTATAGGAACTAAAGGAGGAATCAACTATCATCCGATATTGGTTTTTCGTCAATTTGGATACCCGATGAGACATATCCCGCTGGGTGTTCATCTGGAAGGTCTTTTCTTCAAAGAAGGAGAAAACGACAGAGCACTAAAGATGGAAATAGTGCATGCTTGGAAACATGTTCATAAGAAAGGACGAGAGTCTCTGGGAAAACTAGACTGTGTCTCGGTGGGGCCTTATCTCCATTGGGTACAAACTAGAGCTCTCAAGCTAAAGATGCCTTATCCTCGTTACGGAATTCTTCCACCGAGGGAAATTGTCATGTACTTCATGACGGAAACTGAAAGGCTTCAGGTTACTCTCAACAAAGTTCAAAAGGAAAGAGGGTCTTGGAAGAACAAGTACCGCACCCTCGACATCGAGTGTATCCAAATACAGCAACTACTAAAAGAGAAAGATGCTCTGATTGAAATTTTGGAGCGGCATGCTGTAGAGAATCAAGACGACCAAAGGAATTTGCTCGCTCCTTTCACCTGGAAAAGGAATGACAACCCGACAACGGCCCAAGCGCCCCGGTCAAAGAAAAGGAAGATACCAGAATCAGCACCCGGTTTCTCCTCAGAGAGGACTCGAGACCCATTAGTTTAGGTTTCTGTTTCTGCACTTTGTAATCTACTGTATTTCCATTTCTGTAATCCTTTAGAATTCAATAAAAAGGGGTTTCCCCACTGTTTGATATTTGCAATCTAATTGTCGAAGTTTATTTTAATTAAACCTAAAAATAATTAATATAATCATTGCATTCATCATTCTCACATCGCGTATTCTCCTTACCTACGAATCTCACGTTTGTGTCTCGATTGAAGAGTCAAACTGTCTCATTCGTATAATACTCGGGCCAATCGTCAGAAAAAGATGGATGATCTTGAGGAAGAAAATAGAGAGTTGAAAGAAGAGATCGACGCTCTGAGAGAGGATATGAGAAAGCTTCGTAACGACATGCAAGCCATGGCAAAAGCTCAGCTACAAAGAACTGTGATCTCAGAGATCACCTCAACGCCCATCATAGAAAAGTATGATCCTAGGTATCAGATACCGAAAGATCGTCCTTGGGGCATGCCTGTTAACTATATCCCGGAAGGATATGTTCCGCCGATCACTGAAGATCAGGGAATCGCAACAGAAGCCGCTGGGCCTGAAGGTTACAAACTTCGGGAAAGCAAAGATGACAGGGGCATACTGAAGACTCCTGAAGGTTACAAACTTCGGGAGGCGCCAAGACTTACTGCCGTAGTCACGGTACCACCCCCTATGGTGCACACTGTCCCGGAAGGACAGATTCCACCAATACCTTCTGGTAAGAAGGAAACTATGTTTGACAGAATGGAGGAATTCCAGGAACAGTTCCTGGAAATGCAGAAAGAGCTGCAAGCCATTCGCGGTCAGGATCTATTTGGAAAGGACGCCGCAGACCTCTGCTTGGTCCCAAATGTGAAAGTTCCGCACAAATTTCAAGTGCCCGACTTTGAAAAATACAAGGGTAACTCTTGCCCTCAGAGCCATCTGGTGATGTACGCTCGGCGGATGTCAGCCCAGACGGAGAATCAGGACCTGCTAATTCACTACTTCCAGGATAGTTTAACCGGTGCCGCACTCAAATGGTACATGGGTTTAAACCGTGCCACGATCAGTACTTTCAGAGATCTTGGCACTGCCTTCGTCCAACAATACAAATACAATTTGGACATGGCACCCGACAGAGATCAACTCAGATCAATGTCACAAAAGGACAAGGAAACCTTTAAGGAGTATGCTCAAAGGTGGCGTGAAATTGCCGCTCAAATTTGTCCACCTCTTGAGGAAAAAGAGATGACAAAGATCTTCTTAAAAACCTTAAGCTCGTTTTACTATGACCGAATGACTGCCAGTGCGCCCAGTGATTTCACCGAAATGGTCGGCATGGGTGACGTCTTGAGGAAGCCGTCCGAGAAGGACGTTTGGTAAAAGACACTGGATCAACGAGCCGTACTAAAAAATACGGTGGTGCTCTCCCTAAGAAAAAAGAGCAAGATATTGGGAATATCTCTCTCGGAAAGCAAAGGCGTCGTTATCAGCCAGTAGCAGCTGTTACTCCTGCTATCGGCCCCATGACTGTTCCTATGTATCAACCTCAGGTTGCGCAGAGCCAACCTGACCAACAAAGGACACAACAGCCTCTTCAGCAGGCTCGTCCTCCATATAACAACAACCGTACAACACGGCCACCAGGATTTGATCCTATACCTGTAACGTACGCAGAATTGTTTCCGTTACTGCTGGCCAAGTGGCACATTCAGACTAAGTCTCCCCTTTCAGTTCCGGAAAATCCGCCTTTTTGGTTTAAAGCGGATCAAACATGCCCTTATCATCAAGGAGGTTCAGGGCATAACATTGAGACTTGCCTCAATTTCAAATCCGACGTGCAAAAGCTTGTTAGGAGCGGGCTCTTATCTTTCAAGGATACGAATCCTAATGTTCTTACGAACCCGCTGCCTCAACACGAGAAAGCTGCAGTCAATCTGATTGAGAAAGCGACTTACAATGTCTATCAAATTCACGATGTACTCTTATTGGGGACCAATCTGGTCAAGATGCATTGTAGACAGAGTGGATATGGCCATGTGCCACCTCATAACTATCACCAGTGTGATATCTGCTCTAAAGATAACCAGGGATGTTCTGTAGTGCAATCAGCTCTGCAGGAACAAATGGATCTCGGATGGATCCAAGAGCACCGAGTTCGTGGAGTTAACATGGTCTCTACGAATTCTAACGTCATTCAAAACCACGA
Organism: Lathyrus tuberosus; assembly: GCA_022829125.1. Classification (NCBI taxonomy): domain Eukaryota; kingdom Viridiplantae; phylum Streptophyta; class Magnoliopsida; order Fabales; family Fabaceae; genus Lathyrus; species Lathyrus tuberosus. The sequence goes on along the minus strand of JALAZF010000196.1, from coordinate 280,418 downwards.
CATCCGTGTGATGAATGTCAACTTGGTGGCGACGCACTCAAGGCAAAGCCAGTATCATAATCTGCCGCGGCACGATTACAGTTCCTGTCTGATTTGCTCGGTAAACAATCAGGGATGCTCTTTCATACAAGAGGCCCTCCAGCGTCAGATGGATCTTGGATGGATCCAAGACTACCATGATAGAAACTCCTATCAAATCAACATGGTTCAGATCTTCGATATCCGCGTAATGGATACCAACCTGGTAGAGTTACATGCTGAGCAGGTCCGACTCAGATTCTTAATATCACATGATTACCAAAATTGTAAAGTGGGTTGCGAAAACGATCGAGGTTGTACCCTTGTCCAGGAGGCACTTCAGCACTTGTTAAATCACTGGTGGATGCCAATCTATATGGACGAAGATACTCAACGGATTAGTATCAATAATAGGAATCCTACTCGTCGTCAAAGTCAGGATGTCCGATCAATGGAAGGTAACCTAGTGAGGTTACATTGTATTCAAAGTGGGCGTGGCCAGGTGCCACCACACAACTATGACAGTTGTAGCGTCTGTTCGGAAAGTAACCAAGGGTGTTACCTTGTGAGAGCAGCTCTTCAGGGTCAGATCGATCATGGAGAAATTCGTCCATATTCGGGTTCTGGACCCATCATTTGGTCGCTAAACTACCTTGCCGATCAGGTTGAGGATGTTGTCACAATCTCTAGTCATCACCAGATCAGGGATGTTTTTGCCATCGTCCCTCTACTGGACGAATCTAGAGTTCCCAACCGGGAACGGATCGAGGTTACTTATGATGGTCAGAAAAATCAGAAGGTTCCCATAGTCATCTATCTACCGGGACCATTACCGTATGAATCAGCTAAGGTGATCCCTTACAAATACGGTGCAACAATAATCGAGAATGGAAAGGAAATTCCATTACCCTCTGTCGTGAATATTGCAGACATCAGTCGTGTAACACGGAGCGGTTGAATCTTCAACCGAGGGGTTGGAGAATCCAACAAAGAAAAGGAACTTCAGGCGGAAATTCCTGATCCACCAGTCGGTCAATCTAGTAATCCCGACTTTTCAAAAGACAAGGATGAGATGCTAAAGCTCATCCAAAGGAGTGAATATAACATTGTTGATCAACTGTTACAGATTCCTTCAAAGATCTCAGTATTATCGCTGTTACGCAGTTCAGAAGCACACAGAGAGGCTCTACAGAAAGTCTTGGAGCAAGCCTTTGTGGAACAGGATGTAACAATCAGACAATTCGATAACATTGTCTCTAACATCACTTCCTGCAATAATTTGGGATTTAGTGATGAGGAATTACCTGAAGAGGGTCGTCGTCATAACATGGCGCTCAACATTACGGTTAACTGCCAAGGCGATGCTTTAGCCAACGTACTGGTAGACACAGGGTCAGCCCTGAATGTTATGCCGAAGTCCACTTTGACGCAATTATCATTCAAGGGCCCTCCGATGGGAGTCAGCGAGGTCATCGTCAAGGCATTCGACGGATCCAGAAAAACAGTTATCGGCGAAGTGGATCTTCCCATAACTATTGGTCCTCACACTTTCCAAGTCACTTTCCAGGTCATGGACATCCGGGCAACATACAGTTGTTTATTAGGAAGACCTTGGATACATCAGGCTGGAGCGGTCACTTCGACCCTCCACCAAAAGCTAAAGTTCGTTCAGAACGATCAACTTGTCACGGTTTGTGGGGAACAAGCCTTGCTTGTGAGTAACTTATCATCATCTACTTGTGTGGAACCCGAGGAGGTTATTGGAACTCAGTTCCAAGCACTATCGGTGAGCAAGAACGATCAATCCGAAGAAGGAACTTCAATTTCTTCATACAAAGATGCTATCAAAGCGGTCGAGAGTACCGATACGACAGGATAGGGACGGCTTGTCATTCCTATTGACAATAAAACAAAGAAGGGTCTTGGTTTTTCTACAACCTGTACTCAGACAGCCGCTAACGAAGAAAGTCTTCATCCCCTTCAAAACTTCTTCCATAGTGGAGGTTTTCTTCACCCAGTGTCTCAGACAGTTCATGCTATCAATGAGGAAGATCCCTCTGACACAGATGAAGAATGAAAGTCCTACCTTAACAAGGACGGCTATATGTCTCAGGAAGAGGTGCCTATGCCTTTTTGCTTTCCTACAGAAAGTCTGAGATTTATACCAAGATCAGATGTCGAAATGATCTACGGAGATTGTGATCCGAAAGGATGCCGCGCTCTGCCAAATTCATTAGAGGAAGACACTCCGATGAAAGACAACTTTGATCGCAATTACTATGGGCTAATGGATGGTCTGCCAATATGGCAGCCTTACCCAGGAAACTTGGGGCAAGAAAGTCAGCCGAGTAATGAAACTCAGCTGAGCATCATTGAATAGAATACCTGTGTCCCCACCATGTCATGGGATCAACACTCAGGTCATTCAGAGACTAATCAACATGAAGATGAATTCGCAACGTTTGCAGGACTAGAATTCATCAACTATGCTTTTCCTGAGGTCAACGTCATCGAGAGGGATGACTTCTCCAGTTCCAAAGAAGTTTGGGACACTTTGGGACAACCAAGCAGAAAGTACGACTTCATGGTCAAGTACACCGCTCCTGAAAGCTCTCGTATCAGGCTCGAAGATATCCCGTCAACTGGATGGGGAGATACAGCTGAGAGCACCAATGCTATGCAAAATGCAGCAGAGGAATCCTCCTATGACAATTCTTCCTGGGAAGCAGATTCCAATGATCCTGCTCCACCAGAAATCAGCGTCATTTCTGAAGACAAATCAAGGAAGGTGCCAGACTTTGTGATTCACCGAGGAGTTCGCCGCCAATAGGTTGCCGTCGAGGTTCCGAAGGTCGTTCGTCAGTCAAAGTAATTGCCATCTTTAAACCTTTCACCCTGCCCAGGTGAAACGGATGTTTTGATAGGGCTCATTTTCTGTAAATTTCCCTCTTTGCTTTGCCCAAAGCGACAGAGTTTTATTTTATAGGGTCGTAGTTTCAAGATTCGACTTGTGCATTAATAAAATAACGTCGTTTTGTAACTTCCGCATTAATTGCTGTTTTCTCTTTTTGCTTTTTTAGAAAATGGTAATCCTAAAAAACATTCAATAATAAAAACAAGCAGTAAAATCAAAACACTGCACACACTTGCATTCTCTCTATCTCTTCTAAACATGAATCATCACGTCATGCAGATTGCTTGTTTTATACCCCGTTGAAACATACGATCCGATGCCTTCTCCCAACTTTGAATTCCCGCTATTCGAGCTGAAGAAGAAGTTGACAACGAAATTCCAGAAGAGATCTCCTGACTACTCAGACAAGAGGAAAGGTCCATTGAACCTCACAAAGAACCGTTGGAAACGGTAAACTTGGGTTCAGAAAAAGAGAGAAAAGAAATCAGGATCGGAGCACTGCTCAGTCCGACTGCCAGAGAGGGTTTGACAAAGCTTCTCAAAGAATTCCCCGATGTATTCGCTTGGTCCTATCAGGATATGCCAGGGTTGGATACCAGCATCGTGGAACATCACTTACCGTTGAGATTGGAATGTCCGCCAGTAAAGCAAAGGTTGAGACGGAATCACCCAGACATGGCCATCAAAATCAAGGAGGAGGTACAGAAACAGATCGACGCGGGTTTCCTCGCTACATCTGAATATCCTCAATGGTTAGCCAACATCGTACCCGTTCCGAAAAAGGACGGAAATGTCAGAATGTGTGTCGACTACCGAGATCTGAACAAGGCAAGTCCAAAGGATGACTTTCCTTTACCACACATTGACATGCTGGTTGACAGCACAGCAAAGTTCAAAGTATTCTCCTTCATGGATGGATTCTCGGGCTATAACCAGATCAAAATGGCGCCGAAAGACATGGAGAAAACTTCGTTCATTACCCCATGGGGTACCTTTTGTTACAAGGTAATGCCGTTCGGTTTGAAGAACGCCGGGGCAACCTATCAAAGGGCCATGACTACTCTGTTTCATGACATGATACACAAAGAAATCGAGGTATATGTCGATGATTTGATTGCAAAATCAAGAACAGAGGATGAGCACGTTGAACATCAGTCAAAATTGTTCGAACGTCTAAGAAAATTCAAGCTCCGCTTGAATCCCAACAAGTGCACCTTCGGTGTTCGTTCGGGGAAACTACTAGGGTTCATCGTCAGCCAGAAAGGGATTGAGGTTGATCCTGACAAGGTCAAGGCCATTCAAGAAATGCCTTCTCCGAAAACTGAAAAAACAAGTCAGAGGATTCCTGGGACGATTGAACTACATCTCCAGATTCATATTCCTTATGACCGCCACTTGTGTGCCGATTTTCAAGTTACTCAAAAAGAACCAGGATTGCGTTTGGTCAAAAGATTGCCAAACCGCCTTCGACAGTATCAAGGAATATCTGTTGAATCCTCCGATTCTGTCACCTCCAGTGGAAGGAAGACCACTGATCATTTACGTCACAGTCCTAGAGGACTCAATGGGATGTGTACTTGGCCAACAAGACGAAACTAAAAGGAAAGAGTCCGCCATTTACTATCTAAGCAAGAAATTCACCAACTGTGAAACTCGGTACACGATGCTCGAGAAAACTTGTTGCGCTTTGGCTTGGGCAGCCAAACGTCTTCGCCAGTACATGATTCGTCATACTACTTGGTTGGTCTCCGAAATGGATCCAATCAAGTACGTTTTCGAAAAACCTGCTCTCACGGGAAGGATTGCCCGTTGGCAGATGTTACTATCGGAATATGACATAGAGTACCATGCTCAGAAAGCCGTTAAAGGAAGTATTTTAGCCGATCATTTGGCTCATCAACCGATTGACGATCAAGAATCAATCGGGTTTGACTTCCCAGACGAAGATGTCATGTATCTAAAGATGAAAGATTGCGATGAACCTCTACCCAGTGAAGGGCCAGAACCAGGTTCCCAGTGGGGACTTATCTTTGACGGAGCAGTCAATCATTATGGAAACAGAATTGGGGCAATCATTGTTACCCCTCAGGGTTCCCACATTCCTTTCATTGCCAGACTTACGTTCAAATGTACGAACAACGAGGCCGAATACGAAGCATGTATCATGGGTCTCGAAGAAGCGATTGATTTAAGGATCAAAAACTTGGACGTATACGGCGATTCAGCCCTGGTTATCAATCAGATAAAAGGAGATTAGAACACATACCAATCAGGATTGATTCCTTACAAAGACTATGCAAGGAGGTTGTTACCCTTCTTCAATAGAGTCGACTTTCATCACATCCCTCGTGATGAGAATCACATGGCTGATGCATTAGCCACTCTCTCTTCCATGATTAGTGTAGGTCGATGGAATGACATACCTAAGATCGACATCATGCGCCTTGAACGGCCCGCTTACATCTTCGCGATTGAAGCAGTCATAGACGACAGACCTTGGTATCACGATATCAAATGCTTCCTTCAGAAACAAGAGTACCCATCTGGGGCACTCAGAAAAGACAGGAAAACCCTCAGAAGATTGCCTGGAAACTTCTTCCTGAGCGGTGACACTCTTTACAAGAGAAATTTTGACATGGTCTTGCTCCGATGCGTCGACAGACCAGAGGCAGACATGCTCATGAAAGAAATTCATGAAGGATCCTTTGGCACTCATGCCAACGGACACACAATGGCGAGAAAAATTCTCAGGGCCGGGTACTATTGGTTGACAATGGAATCCGACTGCTACAAGTACATGAGGAGGTGTCACAAGTGTCAGATAAACTCCGAAAAAATTCATGTACCGCCATCACATCTCAAAGTTCTTTCTTCCCCGTGGCTATTTTCCATATGGGGAATCGATATGATAGGCATGATTAAGCCCAAGGCTTCAAATGGACATCGGTTCATCCTGGTAGCCATTGATTATTTCACCAAGTGGGTCGAAGCAGCGTCATTCGCCAAAGTAACCCGACAAGTGGTGGTCCGATTTATCAAAAACAATATCATCTGCCGTTATGGTGTTCCAAGTGAGATCATTACTGATAATGGATCCAACTTGAACAACAAGATGATGAAAGAGTTATGCGCAGAGTTCAAGATCGAACACCATAACTCATCTCCCTACCGACCCAAGATGAACGGAGCGGTAGAAGCGGCTAACAAGAACATCAAGAAGATCGTTCAAAAAATGGTTGTAACCTATAAAGGTTGGCACGAGATGCTACCCTTTGCTCTTCACGGTTATCGTACATCTGTTCGCACTTCAACAGGGGCAACCCCTTTTTCTCTAGTATATGGCATGGAGGCAGTGCTCCCCATAGAAGTAGAGATCCCATCAATCCGGGTATTGATGGAAGCGAAGCTCACCGAAGCTGAATGGTGTCAAAGTCGACACGATGACCTGAACCTGATTGAAGAGAAGCGAATCACGGCACTATGCCACGGTCAGTTGTATCAGCAAAGAATAAAGAGGGCGTTCGACAAAAAGGTCTGACCTAGTGTCTTCAGGAAATGAGACCTTGTGCTCAAGAAGATACAATCATTTCTCACTGATTCTCGGGGCAAATGGACCCCAAATTATGATGGCCCTTATGTGGTCACGAAAGCTTTCTCAGGCGGCGCCTTGAGACTTGCAACCATGAACGGAGAGGAATTTGCCTACCCCACGAATGTTGATGTAGTCAAGAAATACTTCGCCTAAACTAAAAAAAAAAACGTCTCGGTGGATTGAAAACCCGAAAGGGCGGTCCAGGCAAAAGTTAGAGACATGAAAAAAAATCATCCCGATGGATTGGAAACATCATAGTACAATCCAGGAAAAAATTAGGGATAATGGCAAGTAACTATGTTTAACAGAGGCAAGTCCCTCAGCAGCAGTAGTTACAGCATCATCTATCGGAGGAAATCTCCAGTGAAAGGTCATCTTCGACGGAAGCTCAGGATGCCCCGAATTCAAAGTTGGTAGAAGGATAGTGGTCGTTATGTTTCAACGTAGCCCTTTTCCCTGTAAATTACCATTTTCTAACTTTGTATATACTCTTTGGAATCACGCGTTTGGCTGATCTCCATCTTATCAATAAAATTTGAGCCTTTGTGCTTTTGTTTGTAAGTCTTAACTTGCTTTAGCTTTACAGAACGACGTTGTTTAAACTTAATCAGCGGTTCTTGAAATAAAACAAAAATGAATTTACTTGTTAAAACTTTTTCTGCTTTTAAATTAAAGATGGCATTTCTTTTGACTGTTGAACATCAGAAGAACATCGATTGCTTCTCCCGAAGTAAGCGAATTTCAAAGTGCAGAATCAAAGTACTCCTTCTAAACCAGTTCGCCTGAATGAAGGGATCAACTGTGTCAGAGACCTTGTTTCGTCTGACATCCTCGGCTGAGTTCTCATCTCCTAAGCCCGATCAACATAGCTCCCCGCGTGGACTATCTCTCCTAAGCAAGGTGGAATTGCTATTCTGAACCAACAATACTTCTTCGCCCCGCGATGGCCGAGTATCCAATTGTGTTCATCCATTAGTCTGTATGTCGCGTCTGTTTTGTCAGCATAAACATACATACTTCATGCATTTTATTTGCGTTCGCATTTCGTATTGCATCGTTATCACTCTAGCCGGTCTTGTCCCCTAGTGATAAACAGTTTTCTCAATCGAGTTTGTCAGTTCTTTCCTCGTCACGAAGTGTTGCGTCTGCACAATCTCGCCACCAGTGTATCTTTAGACCAGAGTCGGCACTTGGCCACTTTGATAACTTGAACCTCTGAAATATCAGAGAACCTTCAACAAATGTCACTCTTCGCCATTGAAGATGATATCCTTGCTTTCCTGGATTAAGGAAAATCCACAGAGAAAGCCTCGTGATCAGAGATTCGGCAGCACGCCAGTTTTGCTCCGAAAAACCGTTGATGAAAAGGTCATCGGCACCTCAAAATTGGATCCCCTCATATGGCATTTCTCCGGGAAGATCCCGAGAAAAGTATGATGTAACCCCAAACGAAAACAGTCTCTCAAGAGACTCGCTTTCCCCAGTAGAATCGACAAATGGCGTCTCCAAAACAGAGAAGTTTGTGCACCTCTACAACTCAGACGAATGGGTTCCCCAGCAAGTCTGACATCAAAACTTTTTCCACTCAAATGGCATCTCCCCAGGAAAATCCGACGAGAAGTTTGAAGGAAAGCCGCTATGAATAGCGTCCCTTGTCAGTATAGTTTATTGACAAAAGAAACTAAGACCAGTTCCTTGGTAGGAAACCAGGATCGAGGGGAAGTTTAAATCAAAAACTAAGACCAGTTCCTTGGTAGGAAACCAATAACGAGGGGAGGTTTATTTCAAAAGAAAACTGAGACCAGTTCCTTGGCTGAAGACTAGGATCGAGGGGAAGTTTACCTTTTCTAAGCATCATTGCTTAGTTAAAGAAGATGAATGTGTAAGCTACCATTCATAACCACCATCAAAATTTCGGATATTCCGATATTTAATCCTCTTGCACCCCGAATGCTCGAATCCCTTCGTCATTCATACCTTCGGGTCCAAGAAGATTAAATAGGGGCATCTGTAATACCCCAAATTTTGACCACTTAGATTTCCCATCATTGTGAAAATCATCATCAAAATATGGATGTACCTTTATGCTTCATCAGTCTCCCCAAAGATGGGTGAGCATCCAATACAATCAAAATTAGCGTTTCAAGCCCTCTCTGAGTGCTTAGACAAAGGATCAATCAAGAAATGACATGATCTTCAACTTGTCTAATCTCTCAAACATCCATAATGGATAAAAAAGGACTCCCACTTCAAGGATTAAGCACAAGGCTGCTCCCTTCTAGGTGGATCAAGTCTCAAGATCGACAGTGTCACCAAATTAGGGTTTTGGTCGACCAGGGTCTCCAGATGGAAATTTTCATCTGGGCACAAGGCAATGATCCAAAACATAACCTAATATGCTTCATGGAACCTCATGAGCCCATGCATCAAGTCAATTTTGCCTCAGGGGATGCATTCATCAAAAATCAGGAATTAGGGTTTCTTGACCTAATTCACCCCTAAGTTGACTTTTGGGACAAACCATGAGCCGAGACCTCAAGAGATGATTTGAGGGTCTCTAATACACCATATTGATCCATTTGGGACAATGGATTGATCCAAGAAGCTTGAGCAACAAGTCTCAATTTCATCTGCACCACAATTAGGGTTTTAAGGGAAAAGTCAACTGTAACTTTGACTTTTGACCAGGACATGCTCCCAAACCCTAATACATGATTAAATATACCCTATGACACCCATGGAACATGTCCATCAAGTTTTATTTAGGTCAATGACATGATTTCCTGAAGAATTGCACAGTTTGGAATTCATCTGATAAAAAGTCAACTGTGCACAAAAGTCAACTTTGACTTTTTGAGATTTTTCACCAAAATGGATTTTTAACCCTAAAATGATGTTAATGTATGATTTGAATCATCATTCATCAAGAAAAATCAATAAAAGTGAGATAACTTGTAAAAGGGGTAACCATAAAACTTAGAAATTTTTCTAAGTTAAAATAAAGTGGCAAAGGTACCAACTTTGGAGGACCATAACTCCTAAACCACAAGGCCATTTTTTCTCATCCAAAGATGGATTTGTAGACCTCATTATCACCTACAAAAACTTCAACTACAAGTCATTCCAATTCATTAGGGATTTTGAGTTATGGAGTGATCAAAGTGGCTGAAAAGTGAAAATGTCACTTTTTCCAACACTTAGTGAAATTTTCACTAAGTCAGAATTCTGCTTCACTTTTTGCCAAATGTAGGGGGATTTTTCACTTGGAATCAAAAAATATCAAAACCAAACTTGTTCAAACAGTTGTTGTATCATGTAAGAGCTTTCCAAAATGGCCAAGAACATTGCCAAATTCAACCTACACCATGAGATACAACATTGGCAAGTTGCCTTGCTGAAATCTGTCAAAGCAAGGCAGAATTTGCATTTTGGCTCGATTTGCCAAAATCATCCAATTGCAATTGCTCCAATCCACTTGGACACCTCAGAGGATTGAATCCAAAGGGGACAATCACTGAGCCAAGCCTCCAAGGTCCAAGGAACAAAGAATAGCATGTTGAACCTAGAATGGCCAAAATAGGGACAAGACTTCAAATTTGGAATGAGGCATTCAATGGAACCATCAAGGTGGCATGGACTGAGCCATTCTCATCTGAAATCAGTCAAGACTTATCCAAGACCAAGGGGACCAAAGCTCTGTGCCCTAACCTCTAGTCAATGGCTAGAGGAGACTTTCATTTCCATTGGACAACATTGAGGAAACCTACTTACCAGCTGCCATGTACTATTCCTTGCAAAACAAACTTGCTCTACTATAAATAGAGCTCAATTTTGGTCAGTTTAAGTACACCAAAGCCATCTAACAGATGCTTTCCTCAAAATCTCTTTCTCTTGGCAAAAATGCCTTTCTTAGCAAGGTAGCTATCGGGTTTTGAGTTTGGGAGCAATTCTGCACAAACCAATCACTCACACACCTCACATACATCACATATGAGCTGATCAAACACTCACATAACTTCTGAAACATCAATTTCATGAAATCATCAGCTGGTTGCTCAAGGTTTTAACCAAAGTGCAGCTGAGGTGCCACAAAATGATCCAGCCAATTTCAATCAAGTCCAACCATCCAAACACAATCCATAGGGTGTAGGGAAGCTGTTCAGATCATCACCACTCATCTGTAACACCTCCAAATCAAAAATCACATTGCACTTGCTGTCACGACTTGGAGGTAAGCCTAAACTTGGTCATCTCTCAATCTATGCATATTTCCTCGCACAATAATTTGGCCATATGTTCATAATCATGCATGGAATGTTTTCCCTCAATTAATTGCATTGTTTGAATCGTGTATCAAAATTCCTAGCCTTCATGCAGAAATTAGGGTTCTTGAGGTTTCTTCGTGATTTCTTGTTGTATGTTTAATTTAAATGAAATTAAAGTACATAGACATGATCGTGAGGTTGAGACGAGCATAATGATATGTGGATTGCATGTTGTAATTACGTATTTAGTGAGATTGAATGGAAAATGCAAATCTGGGCAAACTGAAAAACGCGCGTGTTCTTGGTGTTGTTCTTGGCGCCATTTTTGAATAATTCAAATATTTGAATTTTGTGATTTTGTTTAATTGATTCAAAAATTAATTTCTCTCTGAGTTTTAATGATATTGAGTTGATTCTTTTTTTAATAATTCACAAAAATGTTAAAATATTTTATTTTATCAAAAAATCCCAAAAATATTATTTATTTCATATAATTGATATTTTTGCAAAGAATTAATATTTTAATTGTTTTTGGCATTTTAAATATTTTTTCTACATTGATTTTGCAACTTTTAATGCTTTCTAATTATTTTGGAGGTCAATACTTAATTTTTGAAGCATTAATCCAAGATCACAATTTGTTTTCCATGTGTTAAACAATTTTTGATCATTTTAATTGAATTTTTATTCAATTAAATACATTTTGAAAACAAATTAGGGTTTTGGATTAATTCAACTCTCATAAATCATTTTCAAAACTCTTTGGGCCTCTTGAGAGAGTGTAAGACCCATCCCCCCTTGTACAAAAACTTTTTGGGCCTCACTCATTGTATAAGTCCCGCTGTACAAGTAAACGGCGCGATCGTCGCCCGTTTAAAAATAAAAAAACATTTTGGGCCTCTATTAGAGTGTAAGACCCAATCCTTTTTTTGACCAAATCATCTTTGGGCCTCACTTATTGTATAAGTCCCGATACCGAAAAAAAAAACAAACGGCGCGATCGTCGCCTTTTCAAAAAAAACATCTGGGCCTCTCCTTGAGCTATAAGACCCATTCAAAACATTTTGGGCCTCTATTAGAGTGTAAGACCCAATCCCCCTTTTAACCAAAACATTTTGGGCCTCACTTATTGTATAAGTCCCTCTGCGTTAAAAGAAAACCTCGGCGCGATCGCCATTTTTAAACGAAAAATCATTGGGCCTACCCTCGTGTTATAAGCCCCACTCTTTTTCTTTTGGGCCTCTAATAGAGTGTAAGACACAACCCTTTGTAAATACAACCTATTTTGGGCCTCACTTATGGTATAAGTCCCGTTGTATTTCAAAAAAAGTTCGACGTGATCATCATCCGTTGAAAAACAAATATTGGGCCTACCCTCGAGTAATAAGACCCATTTCTTTTTCTTTAAACCTTTTTGGGCCTCTTGAGAGAGTGTAAGACCCATCCCTTTGTACAGAAAACCTTTTTGGGCCCCAGTCACTTGTATAAGTCCCGCTGTACAAAGTCAAACAGTGCGCTCACTGATAAAACCCTGGGCCTCTCCTCGAGCTGTAAGCCCGAAATCTTTCTTTTTCAAACCACTTTCTCCTTTGATTTTGAATATACTGTTGTTTTCAATCTTTCTTTGTTGAACAACTAACCAAACAGCATGGAAGCTCTACAACCGAGTAAGTGGTTATCGCTTTCATTTATTGCTTTCATATTATAAACTGTATTGTGGGGCTGCTCACTGTAAGTCTCCTTTCATAAACTCATATCTACTGTATAATAATAGTATAGATATTTCGAGTTTCCCCGGCAACTACGTCTAGAACTAGGTGACGCCGTTTCATTTATTCGTAGAAATAGACGCCTAGATCCCCAATAGGAGCACCAGATACAGTCTTCTCTTCGGCTGTCCTCCTTAGAAATCGTCAAGAAATTCTATTCCCCGGAGATGAATTATTCTCGGTGAAACTTCTCTTGAATTTCTTCAAACCTCAGAACTGGTCATTTAACCCTCTTTCAGAGTTAAAGTTGCTGGATAGTAAACCTCGCACGTTTACCAGTGATTTTATCTTTAAAAGAGTTTTTCTTGGACTTTTCTTTGGTTTGGGACCCATAGGCTTCTTAAAAGCATCGGCCTCCTCTTGGGCATTGTACAAGGACCCTCCGGCTTCCTAAAAGCAACCGCCTCCTCTTGGGCATTATTCAAGGACGCTACGGCTTCTTAGAAGTATTCACAGTCTCCTCTTAGGCTTCGTATAATGATCTCTTCCTCCGGGAATGATAGCCTCCTCTTGGGCTTAGTACAAGGACCCGTCGGCTTCTTAAAAGATTCCAGCCTCCTCTTGGGCTTCGTACAAATTATCCCGACGACCTCCTAGATGTATAGGAACAGAACCTAGTCATCCTCATAGAACAGTCCTTTCATAGAGTCTACTACTGTTTCTCGAAGCATAGTACAAAAGATAAAACCCTAGACTTGGACAGTCTAACTTCCTTGAGTCTCAAAGACATTCTCAAGCACCCTTCGTTAAATAGGAAGGAAACCCATAGACTCGGATAGTCTCAATACCCTTTGGATTTCCCGTTTCCTCAAAGAGAAGGAAATATCCCTGATCCTCAAATCAAATCCCTAAGTACAGTGTTGCTCATATAAGAACTGATTTTCTCTTTTAAATCAGTATATTGGATCTGTCACTCAACTGAAACAGTTACAATAGCCTCCATCTCGAGCTTCGTACGAGATACCAAAATTCTCCCCAGTGGAGTCAAAACAACCTTTTCGCCTCTCTCTCAGGCTTTGTATGAGACACAAAAGATTCCCTCGTTGAGTCAATCACCCCTTTTTGCCTCCATCTCGGGCCTCGTACGAGATATAAATCCCTTAAGCAAGAGTCGAACTCTTTTAGCCTCCTCTTAGGCTTTGTATAACGATATGCCCCACTGGGTCAAAAACCTTTAGCCTCTCTCTCGGGCTTTGTACGAGACACAAATTAGCCTCTTCTTAGGCTTTGTATAATGATTTTCCTAGCGGAAATTAGCCTCCTCTTAGGCTTTGTATAAGAAAACCACTGGTTGATCCAATCAACCTTTTAGCATCAAAATTGTGCCTCGTTCATAGTACACAAACATCAACAACTTCTTTCCCTTCATCTAATCGCTGTAAGCGGCAAGCCTCTAGATCATCTACATCCATGCCACTGTCCCTCTTTTAGCATGAGAAATTCCTAAGGAAAGATGGCATTGCTCTACACTGAGTTAAAGTCTTCTCCTTCAGGTTAAAACCCTTTCTTCGGAAATTATGGCATTGCTCGGATCCACGTATCCCAGTTAAAGTAATTCTCCTTTTCCCCTCTTTAGAGAGGACAAATGCTCTCTAAAGTCGAGGTCTTTCAGCTTCACGTCTTGGGCTTTAAACAAGACACAAATAGACCTTTCAGCTTCACATCTTGGGCTTTGAACAAGATACAAACCACCTTTCGCTTCACGTCTTGGGCTTTGAACAAGACACCAAAACCCAATTTCCTCCCATAGAATAGGAGGAACTACGAACGCTCTGATTTCCCTGTTTCGGTAAACGGGAATACGTAGGCATAAGATCGAAAGAAAAGATCTTAGCGAGCGCAATCAACAAAAAACCCAAATCCCATATCCCCATCAATCAAAAGCAGTAATTCAAAAGCACCAGTCCTAACATCCTAATCCTTATTCCCCGCCAGAAACCCTTTGCCTAGGAAAAAGAAAGAAAGAAACCCGTATTGGCGAAATACGAATAACCAGTACAAAGGCCCCCTACATTGATAGCATCTGTAACCTAACAAACCGCTGTTTAAACTCAGTATGCAAAGCAGGGTTAATTGGAGACATCTATTTCCCTTCCTTATTCAGCTCACAATAGGATAAAAAATGAATCGACCTGTAGTTTTAAGCTCAACCGCAGAGAGCGACCAGCGCTTAAGAACCGCGTCCAAAATCGCTCGCTACAGAAAAGTGGTGCCCACCGTGGGGCCTTTTCTTTATTTCTGTCTGTTTTCCTTGTAAAATGGCGACTCTGCTGGGGAGTCACCTTTTCTGCCTTAGGGCATCATCCCCGTTTTCTACGGAAAATGGGAACTCTACCGAAGAGAAAGATTGACCTATGCTGGTCCATCTCTTAGGCAGGGAACCACAGATTGGGGCTTTCGCCGGGTAACCCATTTCTGTCAGGAACTTAAGATTCATAGCTTTATAAGTCTAGGATGATTAGGACAAATATATATACTGCTTTTCCTAATTGCTATACATGTTTATTTTTTCTGCTACTGGGAATGCGTGTGATGCCGCATGTGGTGAGATTGAGTATACACTTAAGAAAAACCAACCTTTTTCGTAGTACGGAAGCTATCGGAAATAGCTGTTACGCGATACTACCCTCATTTGAGGCTGGTGATCTATTCTCGGTGAATAGCACTTACTCTAAGATTGCACACAACTCGCTGGCGATCCGCTTGTTGTTTTACTTTCCTGGGAGGAGCTGATGATAATGAGTACAGGTACAAAAATCACCCTAGTATAAACCAGTGGGGATGGGTAGAGCCTTGACTTCATTACAACGACCCTTTGACCCCATGTTTTTTCTATGTTTTTGTGTGCTGCATTCATGCATTCATTTAATAAAACATTAAAACAGTCAAAAAAAACTTTCTCTTCTAGTCTCTCTATTTTTCAAATTAAACTAAGATTGTGATTGCAAATATCAGAGAAAAAAGGATTATGCTAATTGATTTTGGTAGAAGGAGAACTCACCAGTATACCTTCAAGGTTCCAACACTAGGGGATTTGAGAAAGTTAGCGAGGATGATCGTTAACCCAGAGGCTTTCAGAGCCAAGCACGGTGGTTTGCTACCACTGTTAAGAGTCCATGTGATTAAGGGAATCATGGATGCGCTCATTCAGTTCTACGATCCGGTTTATCACTGTTTCACATTCCCGGATTACCAGCTAGCACCAACGCTGGAGGAGTATTCTCATCTAACTGATTTACATATCACTGATCGAGCTCCATTTTCTGGACTGGAAGAAATTCCAAAGAATCAGACTATTGCAAGAGCAATTCATTTGGACGAGTCTGAGGTCCAGACTCACATGATCACTAAGGGTGGCATCCAAGGTTTGCCAGCCCAGTTCTTGACAAAGAAAGCTCTGTACTTCGCTAGTATAGGGAACGAGACTGCTTTTAAAAGCATCTTTGTCTTGCTCACCTACGGATTATTTTTGTTTCCCAACATCAATAACTTCGTCGATATCAACGCTATTAAGGTTTTTCTCATTAGAAACCCTGTGCCGACTTTGCTTGCAGATGCGTATCATTCTGTACACTTGGGAAATTTGTATAGTGGAGGGGAGATCACATGCTGTGTACCTTTGCTTTACAAGTGGTTTATCTCTCACTTGCCCAAGTCCGCTGCTTTTTGGGATTCCAAGAGTGTCTTACGTTGGTCGCAGAAGATCATGTCTCTCACCAACTCTGATATAGATTGGTGTAATAGGATTTATGAGGGAATCAGAATCATTGACCGTTGTGGAAACTTCCCCAGCGTACCCCTCATAGGAACTAAAGGAGGAATCAACTATCATCCGATATTGGTTTTTCGTCAATTTGGATACCCGATGAGACATATCCCGCTGGGTGTTCATCTGGAAGGTCTTTTCTTCAAAGAAGGAGAAAACGACAGAGCACTAAAGATGGAAATAGTGCATGCTTGGAAACATGTTCATAAGAAAGGACGAGAGTCTCTGGGAAAACCGGATTGTGTCTCGGTGGGGCCTTATCTCCATTGGGTACAAATTAGGCTCTCAAGCTAAAGATGCCTTATCCTCGTTACGGAATTCTTCCACCGAGGGAAATTGTCATGTACTTCATGACGGAAACTGAAAGGCTTCAGGTTACTCTCAACAAAGTTCAAAAGGAAAGAGGGTCTTGGAAGAACAAGTACCACACCCTCGACGTCGAGTGTATCCAAATACAGCAACTACTAAAAGAGAAAGATGTTCTGATTGAAATTTTGGAGCGGCATGCTGTAGAGAATCAAGACGACCAAAGGAATTTGCTCGCTCCTTTCACCTGGCAAAGGAATGACAACCCGACAATGGCCTAAGCGCCCCGGTCAAAGAAAAGGAAGATACCAGAATCAGCACCCGGTTTCTCCTCAGAGAGGACTCGGGACCCATTAGTTTAGGTTTCTGTCTCTGCACTTTGTAATCTACTGTATTTCCATTTCTGTAATCCTTTGGAATTCAATAAAAAGGGGTTTCCCCACTGTTTGATATTTGCAATCTAATTGTCAAAGTTTATTTTAATTAAACCTAAAAATAATTAATATAATCATTGCATTCATCATTCTCACATCGCGTATTCTCCTTACCTACGAATCTCACGTTTGTGTCTCGATTGAAGAGTCAAACTGTCTCATTCGTATAATACTCGGGCCAATCGTCAGAAAAAGATGGATGATCTTGAGGAAGAAAATAGAGAGTTGAAAGAAGAGATCGACGCTCTGAGAGAGGATATGAGAAAGCTTCGTAACGACATGCAAGCCATGGCAGAAGCTCAGCTACAAAGAACTGTGATCTCAGAGATCACCTCAACGCCCATCATAGAAAAGTATGGTCCTAGGTATCAGATACCGAAAGACCGTCCTTGGGGCATGCCTGTTAACTATATCCCGGAAGGATATGTTCCGCTGATCACTGAAGATCAGGGAATTGCAACAGAAGCCGCTGGGCCTGAAGGTTACAAACTTCGGGAAAGCGAAGATGCCAGGGGCATACTGAAGACTCCTGAAGGTTACAAACTTCGGGAGGCGCCAAGACTTACTGCCGTAGTCACGGTACCACCCCCTATGGTGCACACTGTCCCGGAAGGACAGATTCCACCAACACCTTCTGGTAAGAAGGAAACTATGTTTGACAGAATGGAGGAATTCCAGGAACAGTTCCTGGAAATGCAGAAAGAGCTGCAAGCCATTCGCGGTCAGGATCTATTTGGAAAGGACGCCGCAGACCTCTGCTTGGTCCCAAATGTGAAAGTTCCGCACAAATTTCAAGTGCCCGACTTTGAAAAATACAAGGGTAACTCTTGCCCTCAGAGCCATCTGGTGATGTACGCTCGGCGGATGTCAGCCCAGACAAAGAATCAGGACCTGCTGATTCACTACTTCCAGGATAGTTTAACCGGTGCCGCACTCAAATGGTACATGGGTTTAAACCGTGCCACGATCAGTACTTTCAGAGATCTTGGCACTGCCTTCGTCCAACAATACAAATACAATTTAGACATGGCACCCGACAGAGATCAACTCAGATCAATGTCACAAAAGGACAAGGAAACCTTTAAGGAGTATGCTCAAAGGTGGCGTGAAATTGCCGCTCAAATTTGTCCACCTCTTGAGGAAAAAGAGATGACAAAGATCTTCTTAAAAACCTTAAGCTCGTTTTACTATGACCGAATGATTGCCAGTGCGCCCAGTGATTTCACCGAAATGGTCGGCATGGGTGTACGTCTTGAGGAAGCCGTCCGAGAAGGACGTTTGGTAAAAGACACTGGATCAACGAGCCGTACCAAAAAATACGGTGGTGCTCTCCCTAAGAAAAAAGAGCAAGATATTGGGAATATCTCTCTCGGAAAGCAAAGGCGTCGTTATCAGCCAGTAGCAGCTGTTACTCCTGCTATCGGCCCCGCGCCTGTTCCTATGTATCAACCTCAGGTTGCGCAGAGCCAACCTGACCAACAAAGGACACAACAGCCTCTTCAGTAGGCTCGTCCTCCATATAACAACAACCGTACAACACGGCCACCAGGATTTGATCCTATACCTGTAACGTACGCAGAACTGTTTCCGTTACTGCTGGCCAAGGGGCACATTCAGACTAAGTCTCCCCTTTCAGTTCCGGAAAATCCGCCTTTTTGGTTTAAAGCGGATCAAACATGCCCTTATCATCAAGGAGGTTCAGGGCATAACATTGAGACTTGCCTCAATTTCAAATCCGACGTGCAAAAGCTTGTTAGGAGCGGGCTCTTATCTTTCAAGGATACGAATCCTAATGTTCTTACGAACCCGCTGCCTCAACACGAGAAAGCTGCAGTCAATCTGATTGAGAAAGCGACTTACAATGTCTATCAAATTCACGATGTACTCTTATTGGGGACCAATCTGGTCAAGATGCATTGTAGACAGAGTGGATATGGCCATGTGCCACCTCATAACTATCACCAGTGTGATATCTGCTCTAAAGATAACCAGGGATGTTCTGTAGTGCAATCAGCTCTGCAGGAACAGATGGATCTCGGATGGATCCAAGAGCACCGAGTTCGTGGAGTTAACATGGTCTCTACGAATTCTAACGTCATTCAAAACCACGACATCCGTGTGATGAATGTCAACTTGGTGGCGACGCACTCAAGGCAAAGCCAGTATGATAATCTTCCGCGGCACGATTACAGTTCCTGTCTGATTTGCTCGGTAAACAAACAGGGATGCTCTTTCATACAAGAGATCCTCCAGCGTCAGATGGATCTTGGATGGATCCAAGACTACCATGATAGAAACTCCTATCAAATCAACATGGTTCAGATCTTCGATATCTGCGTAATGGATACCAACCTGGTAGAGTTACATGCTGAGCAGGTCCGACTCGGATTCTTAATATCACATGATTACCAAAATTGTAAAGCGGGTTGCGAAAATGATCGAGGTTGTACCCTTGTCCAGGAGGCACTTCAGCACTTGTTAAATCACGGGTGGATGCCAAACTATATGGACGAAGATACTCAACGGATTAGTATCAATAACAGGAATCCTACTCATCGTCAAAGTCAGGATGTCCGATCAATGGAAGGTAACCTAGTGAGGTTACATTGTATTCAAAGTGGGCGTGCAAAGCCCAAGACGTGAAGCGAAAGGTGATCTATATCTTGTTCAAAGCCCAAGATGTGAAGCTAAAGGTGTTGTCTTTAGAGAGAATTTGTCATCTCTAAAGAGGGGTTTGTCTGTCACAACTGTTTATAAAGGAGAATTACTTTAACCGGGATATAAGAATCCGGCAATGCCATAATTTCCTTTATAGGGGGGTTCCAACCTGAAGGAGAAGACTTTAACTCAGTGTAGAGCAATGCCAACTTTCCTTAGGAATTTCTCATGCTAAAGGAGGGACAGTGGCATAGATGTAGATGATCCAGAGGCTTGCCGCTTACAGCGATTAGATGAAGGGGAAGGAGTTATTGATGTTTGTGTACTGTGAACGAGGCACAACTTTGATGCTAAAAGGTTGATTGGATCAACCAGTGGTTTTCTTATACAAAGCCTAAGAGGAGGCTATTGGCCTAACAAGAGGGTATTTTTGATCTGTCTCGTACAAGGCCCGAGATAGAGGCTAAAAGGGAAGTGACTCAACAAGAGTGTCCTCTATGGTATCTCGTACGAAGCCCGAGAGGGAGGCCAAGGGTTTTTTATTCAACAAGAGAGTGATTTGTGTCTTGTACAATGCCTAAGACGGAGGCTAAAAGGTGTTTGATTCAATAAGAACCTTTTTGTATCTCGTACAAAGCCCGAGATGGAGGCGAAAAAAGGTGGGACTCAATAAGAGAGTCTTTTATACTCAACAAGAGAGTGTTTTGTATCTCATACAAAGCCCGAGATGAAGGCTAAAAAAGCTTGGTTCCGTTGGGGAAAATCATTGTATAAAGCCTAAGAGGGAGGCTATGGTGCTGTTTCAGTTGAGTGACAGGTCCGGTATATTGGTTCAAAGAGAAAATCAGTTCATATGAGTAATATTGTACTCAGGGATTTGTTCCAAGGATCGGGGTTATTTCCTGTTCTTTGAGGAAATGGGAAATCCAAAGGGTATTGAGACTGTCCATGTCTACGGGGTTCCTTCCTATTCTTGAAGGGTGCTTGAGAATGTCTTTGAGACACAAGGAAATTAGACTGTCCAAGCCTAGAGTTTTATCTTTTGTACTATGCTTTGAGAAACAATAGTAGACTCTTGGAAAGACTGTTCTATTAAGATGACTAATTTCTGTTCCTATACCTTCAGGAGGTCGTCGGGACAATTTGTACAAAGCCCAAGAGGAGGCTGGAAACTTTTAAGAAGCCGAGGGACAATTTGTACGAAGCCCAAGAGGAGGCTATCATTCCCGGAGGAAGAAATCATTTATAAGAAGCCTAAAAGGAGGTTGTGAATACTTCTAAGAAGCTGACAGGTCCTTGTACAACACCCAATAGGAGGCAGGGATGCTTTTAGGAAGCCTGTGGGTCCCCAAACCCCGAGAAGTTCAAGACAGGCTATTCACCAAGAATAGATCAAGCCAGGAAAGTTCGAGAATTTGGAAGAAACTCAAGAGATGCAATTCACGGAGAAGAGATCATCTCTGGGGAGTAGAGTTTCTTGACAATTCCTAAGGATGCTTTTAAGAAGCCTGTGGGTCCCCAAACCCTGAGAAGTTCAAGACAGGCTATTCACAAAGAATAGATCAAGCCATGAAAGTTCAAGAATTTGGAAGAAACTCAAGAGATGCAATTCATGGAGAAGAGATCATCTATGGGGAGTAGAGTTTCTTGACAATTCCTAAGGGTGCTTTTAAGAAGCCTGTGGGTCCCCAAACCCCGAGAAGTTCAAGACAGGCTATTCACAAAGAATAGATCAAGCTAGGAAAGTTCGAGAATTTGGAAGAAACTCAAGAGATGCAATTCACGGAGAAGAGATCATCTCTGGGGAATAGAGTTTCTTTGACAACTTCTACGAGTGACAGTCTGAGAAATGGTTCAAAAAGAATCTACCTTTCACATCTCCATATTGTTTAACCCCAAGAGGAGGGAAGACTGTGTCTGGTAATCCTATGGGGATCTAGTTTTGACTATTTAAGAGTGATCAATGGGCTTAATGCTAGGCATAGTTGCCGGGGAAACTCTAAATATCTATAATATTATTACACAGTTGATATGAGTTTATGAAAGAAGACTTACAGCGAAACAGCCCCACAATACAGTTATATATATAAAAGCGGTAAATGAAAGCGGATAAACACTTACTCGGTTGTAGAGCTTCCATGCTGTTTGGTTAGTTGTTCAACAAAGAAAGATTGAAAACAACAATATATTTCAAAATCAAAGGAGAAAGTGCTTTGAAAAGAAAGATTTGGGGCTTACAGCTTAAGGAGAGGCCTAGGGTTTTATCAGTGATCGCACTGTTGAATTTGTACAGAGGGACTTATACAAGTGACTGAGGCCCAAAAATTGTTTCCTGTACAAAGGGATTTGGGTCTTACACTCTCTCAAGAGGCCCAAAAGGTTTAAAGAAAAAGAGTGGGGCTTATAACACGAAAGTAGGCCCAGGTGATTTTTTGTTTGAAATGGCGATTGCGCCGAGATTTTCTTTTAACGCAAAGGGGCTTATACAATATATGAGGCCCAAAGTTGTTTTGGTTAAAAGGGGATTGGGTCTTACACTCTATTAGAGGCCCAAAAGAGTTTTGAATGGGTCTTATAGCTCGAGGAGACGCCCAATTGATTTTTTAAAAGGCGACAATCGCGCCGTTTACTTGTACTGGGGGACTTATACAATAAGTGAGGCCCAAAGTGGTTTGTACAAGGGGGTTTGGGTCTTAAACTCTCTCAAGAGGCCCAAAGAGTTTAAATAAAAGAAATGGGTCTTACTACTCGAGGGTAGGCCCAGGGTTTGTTTTTCAACGGATGATGATCGCATCGAACTATTTGAAATACAACGGGACTTATACAATAAGTGAGGCCCAAAAAGGTTTGTATTTACAAAGGGTTGGGTCTTACACTCTCTCAAGAGGCCCAAAAGGTTTAAAGAAAAGAAATGGGTCTTACTACTCGAGGGTAGGCCCTGATGACTTTTTTACTTAAATGGCGATCGCGCCGATATTTTTTAAAACACCGGGGGTCTTATACAAAGACTTAGGCCCAAAAATGACTTGGTTTTCAAAGGGGTTGGGTCTTACACTCTAATAGAGGCCCATAAGGTTTTGAAAATGATTTATGAGGGTTGAATTAATCAAAAACCCTAATTTGTTTTCAAAATGTGTTTTAATTGAATAAAATATTCAATTAAAATGATCAAAATTGTTTAACATGTGGAAAACAAATTGTGATCTTGGATTAATGTTTCTTAAATCAAGTTTTGCCCTACAAAATGATTAGAAATCATTAAAATTTGAAAAATCAAGAAGGAAAAAATATTTTAAATGTCAAAAACAATTAAAACATTAATTCTTTGCAAAAATATCAATTATATGAAATAAATAATATTTTTGGGATTTTTTCATAAAATAAAATATTTTAACATTTTTGTGAATTATTAAAAAAAGAATCAACTCAAAATCATTAAAACTTAGAGAGAAATTAATTTTTGAATCAATTAAATAAAATCACAAAAATTCAAATATTTGAATTTGTGAAAATGGTGCCAAGAACATGGGCCAAGAACACGCGCGTTTTCTGCCTTGCCCAGATTTGTGTTTTCTATCCAATCTCACTGAATACTTGATTATATCATGCAATCCACATATCAATATGCTCGTCTCAACCTCACGATCATGTTTATGACAATTAATTTCATTTAAATTAAGCATAAAACAAGAAATCACGATAAATCCTCAAGAACCCTAAATTATGCATGAAGGCTGGGATTTTTGATACACGATTCAAACAAAGCAATTACTTGAGGGGAAACATTCCATGCATGATTATGAACATTTGGCAAAAGTATTGTGCGAGGAAATATGCATATATTGAGAGATGACCAAGTTTAGGCTTACCTCTAGGTCGTGACAGCAAGAGCAAATTGATTTCTGAGTTGGAGGTGTTACAGATGAGTTGTGATGATCTGAACAGCTTCCCTACACCCTATGGAGTGTGTTTGAATGCTTGGACTTGATGGAAATTGGCTGGATCACTTCATGGCATCTCAACTATAACTTAGTTAAAACCTTGAGCAATTGACTGGTGATTCTGAGAAATCGGTGTTCTAGATGTTGTTTAAGTGTTTGATCAACTCACATATGATGTATATGAGGTGTGTGTGTGATTGGTTTGAGTGGAATTGCTCTCTAATGAAAAACCCGATAGTGACTTGCTAAGAAAGGCATTTTTGAGAATGAG
Source organism: Lathyrus tuberosus (assembly GCA_022829125.1). Classification (NCBI taxonomy): domain Eukaryota; kingdom Viridiplantae; phylum Streptophyta; class Magnoliopsida; order Fabales; family Fabaceae; genus Lathyrus; species Lathyrus tuberosus. The sequence goes on along the minus strand of JALAZF010000196.1, from coordinate 256,484 downwards.
AAGTGGATTTTGAGAAAGGCAAGTGTTGTAGGCCTTTGGTGTACTTAAACTGATCACAATTGAGCTCTATTTATAGTAGAGCAAGTTTGTTTTGCAAGGAATAGTGAATGGCAACTGCTGAGTAGGGTTGGCCAATGTTGGCAAATGAAAATCCAAGTCTCCTCTAGCCATTGACTAGAGGTTAGGGCACAGGCTGCTGGTCCCCTTGGTCTTGGATAAGTCTTGACTGAATTCAGTTGCTAATGGCTCAGTCCATGCCACCTTGGTGCTTACATTGAATGCTCCAATCCAAAATTGGAGTCTTGTCCCTATTTTGGGCAATTCTAGGTTTAGCATGCTATTTCTTGTTCCATGGACTTTGGAGGCTTGGCTCAGTGATTGTCCCCTTTAGATTCAATCCTCAGATGTGTCCAAAGTGATGACAAGGCTTGGAATTGGCTTATTTTGGCAAATCGAGCAAAAGTGCAAAATTCTGCCTTGCCTTGGCAGATTTCAGCAAGGCAACTTGCCAATGTCATATCTCATGGCCCAAATTGAATTTGGTGATGTTCTTGGCCATTTTGGAAAGCCCTTATATGATACAAAAACTGTCTGATCATATTTGGTTTTGATACCTTTTGGATCCAAGTGAAAAATCCCCCTACATTTGGAAAAAAGTAAGGCTGATTCTGACTTAGAGAAATTTTCACTAAGCGTTGGAACAAAGTGACTTTTCTTGATTTTGATCACTCCATAACTCAAAATCCATGAGGAATTTGGACATAGGTCAGTATGAAGCTTTTGTAGAGGGCAATGAGATCTACAAATCAAGCTTTGGATGGGAAAAAATGGCTATGTGATTTAGGAGTTATGATCCTCCAAAGTTGGTACCTTTGTCACTTTATTTCATAACTTAGAAAATTTTCTAAGTTTTTATGGTTACCCCTTTTACAAGTTATCCCACTTTCTTTGATTTTTCTTGATGAATGATGATTCAAATCATACATTAACATCATTTTAGGGTTAAAAATCCATTTTTGTAAAAAATCTCAAAAAGTCAAAGTTGACTTTTGTGTAGAGTTGACTTTTTATCAGATGAATTCCAAACTGTGCAATCCTTTAGAAAATCATGTCCTTGACCTAAATCAAACTTGATGGACATGTTCCATGGGTGTTATAGGGTATATTGAATCATCTCCTAGGGTTTGGGAGCATGTCCTGGTCAAAAGTCAAAGTTACAGTTGACTTTTCTCACAAAACCCTAACTGTGGTTCAGATGAAATTGAAACTTGTTGCTCAAGCTTCTTGGATCAATCCATTGTTCCAAATGGATCAATATGGTATATTAGAGACCCTCAAATCATGTCTTGAGGTCTTGGTTTATGATTTGTCCCAAAAGTCAACTTAGGGGTGAATTAGGTCAAGAAACCCTAATTCCTGATTTTTGATGTATGCATCCCTTGATGTCAAATTGGCTTGATGATTGGGTCCATGAGGTTCCATGGAGTATATTAGGATATATTTTGAATCATTGGCTCATGCCTAGATGAAAATTTCCATCTGGAGGCCCTGGTCGACCAAAACCCTAATTTGGTGACACTGACGATCTTGAAGCTTGATCCACCTAGAAGGGAGCAACCCTGTGCTTAATCCTTGAAGTGGGAGTCCTCTTGATCCATTGTGGATGTTTGAGAGGTTTAGACAAGTTGAAGATCATGTCATTCCTTGATTGATCCTTTGTCTAAGCACTCAGAGAGGGCTTGAAACCCTAATTTTGATTGTAGTAAGTGTTCACCCATCTTTGGGGAGACTGCTGAAGTATGATGGTTCATCCATATTGTGATGATGATTTTCACAATGATGGGAAATCTTAGTGGTCAAAATTTGGGGTATGACAGATGGCCCCTATTTAATCCTCTTGGACACGAAGGTGTGAATGGCGAAGGTATTCGGGCATTCGAGGTGCAAGAGGATTAAATATCGGAATATCCGAAATTTTGACGGCGTTTATGAATGGTAATTCACGCATTTATCTTCTTTCGCTAAGCAATGATGCTTAGAAAAGGTAAACTTCCCCTCGATCCTAGTCTTCAGCCAAGAAGCTGGTCTCAGTTTCTGATTTAAACTTCCCCTCGATCCTGGTTTCCTACCAAGGAACTGGTCTTAGTTTCTGATTTAAACTTCCCCTCGATCCTGGTTTCCTACCAAGGAACTGGTCTTAGTTTCTGAAGTAAACTTCCCCTCGATCCTGGTTTTCTACCAACGAACTGGTCTTAGTTTCTGATTTAAACTTCCCCTCGATCCTGGTTTCCTACCAAGGAACTGGTCTTGGTTTCTGATTTAAACTTCCCCTCGATCCTGGTTTCCTACCAAGGAACTGGTCTTAGTTTTTGATTTAAACTTCCCCTCGATCCTGGTTTCCTACCAAGGAACTGGTCTTAGTTTCTGATTTAAACTTCCCCTCGCTCTTGGTTTCCTACCAAGGAACTAGTCTAAGTTTCTTTTGTCAATAAACTTTATTGACAAGAGACGTTATTCGTAGCGGTTTTCCTCAAACTTCTCGCCGAATCTTCCTGGGGAGATGCCATTTGACGGAAAAAGTTGACGCCAGACTTGCTGGGGAACCCAATCGTCTGAGTTGTAGAGGTACACAAACTTCTCTATTGGAGACGCCATTTGCCGACTCTACTGGGGAAAACGAGTCTCTTGAGAGACTGCTTTCACGCTTGGGGATATTGCATCATACTTTTCTCGGGGTCTTCTCGGAGAAATGCCATATGATGGGATCCAATTTGAGGTGCCGATGACCTTTTCATCAGCGGTTTTTTTTCGGAGAAAAACTGCTATATTGTCGAATCTTTGATTAGGAGGCTTCCTCTCGGGATTTTCCTTAATCCGGGAAAGCAAGGATATCATCTTCAATGGCGAAGAGTGATGTTGACTGAGGGCTCTCTGGTTTTTCAGAGGTTCAAGTTATCAAAGTGGTCGAGGAGCCAACTTCATTCCAGAAATAAACTGGAGGAGAGAGATTGTTCAGACGCAACATTTCCTGACGAGGAAAGAACTGACAACTCGATTGAGAGGACTTTTTATCACCAGGGGACAAGACCGACTAGAGTGATAGCAATGCAATATGAAATGTGAATGCAAATCAATAATGCATGATGTATGTATGTATATGCTGACAAAACTGACGCGACATACAAATTAATGGATGAACATGACTGGATACTCGGCCATCGCGAGGTGAAGAAGTACCGTTGGTCCAATAAGTAGCAATTCTACCTTGCTTAGGAGAAGTAGTCCTTGCGGGGAACTATGTTGGCCGGGCTTAGGAGATGAGAACTCGGCCGAGGCGTGTCAGACGAAACAAGGTCTCTGACACAGTTGATCCCTTCATTCAGGCGTACTGGGTTAGAAGGAGTACTTTGATTCTGCACTTTGAAGTTCGCTTACTTCTGGAGAAGCGATTGATGTTCTTTTGATGTTTAACAGTCAAAAGAAATTGCCATTTTTATTTTAAAGCAGAAAAAGTTTACAAGTAAATTCATTTTTGTTTCGTTTCAAGAATCGTTAATCATATTAAAATGTCGTTCTGTAATGCTAAAACAAGTGAGAATTACAAACAAAAGCACAAGGGCTCAAATTTTATTGATAAGATGGAGATCAGCCAAATGTGTGATTCCAAAGAGTATTTACAAAGTTAGAAAATGGTAATTTACAGGGAAAACGGCTACGTTGAAACATAACGACCACTATCCTTCTACCAACTTTGAATTCGGGACATCCTGAGCTTCTGTCGAAGATGACCTTGACTGGAGTTTTCCTCTGATGGATGGTGTAACTGCTGCTGAGGGACTTGCCTCTGTTGAACATAGTTACTTGCCATTATCCCTAACTTTTTCCTGGATTGTACTGTGATGTTTCCAATCCACCGGGATGATTTTTTTTTTATTTTTGTCTCTAACTTTTGCCTGGATCGCCCTTCCGGGTTTTCAATCCACCGAGACGTTTTTTTTAGGCGAAGTATTTCTTGACTACATCAACATTTGTGGGGTAGGCAAATTCCTTTCCGTCCATGGTTGCAAGTCTCAAGGCACCGCCTGAGAAAGCTTTCGTGACCACATAGGGGCCATCATAACTCGGAGTCCATTTGCCCCGAGAATCAGTGAGAAATGATTGTATCTTCTTGGGCACAAGGTCTCCTTTCCTGAAGACGCGAGGTCGGACCTTTTTGTCAAACGCCCTCTTCATTCTCTGTTGATACAGCTGACCGTGGCATAGCGCCGTTATCCGTTTCTCTTCGATCAGATTCAGTTCGTCGTGTCGACTTTGACACCACTCAGCTTCAGTGAGCTTAGCTTCCATCTATACCCTGATTGATGGGATCTCTACTTCTATGGGGAGCACTGCTTCCATGCCATATACTAAAGAGAAAGGGGTTGCCCCTGTTGAAGTGCGGACAGATGTACGATAACCGTGAAGAGCAAAGGGTAGCATCTCGTGCCAATCTTTGTAGGTTAGAACCATCTTTTGAACAATCTTCTTGATGTTCTTGTTAGCCGCTTTTACCGCTCCGTTCATCTTGGGTCGGTAGGGAGATGAGTTATGGTGTTCGATCTTGAACTCCGCGCACAACTCTTTCATCATCTTATTGTTCAAGTTAGATCCATTATCAGTAATGATCTGGCTTGGAACACCATAACGGCAGATGATATTGTTTTTGATAAATCGGGCCACCACTTGTCGAGTTACATTAGTGTATGACGCTGCTTCAACCCACTTGGTGAAGTAATCAATGGCTACCAGGATGAACCGATGTCCGTTTGAAGCTTTGGGCTCAATCAAGCCAATCATGTTGATTCCCCATATGGAAAAAGGCCATGGGGAAGAAAGAACTTTGAGATGTGTTGGTGGTACATGAATTTTGTCGGAGTATATCTAACACTTGTGACACCTCCTCATGTACTTGTAGCAGTCGGATTCCATTGTCAACCAATAGTACCCTGCTCTTAGAATTTTTCTCGCCATTGTGTGTCCGTTAGCATGAGTGCCAAAGGACCCTTCGTGAATTTATTTCATCAGCATGTCTGCCTCTGGTCTGTCTACACATCAGAGCAAGACCATGTCAAAGTTCCTCTTATAGAGTGTATCACCGCTCAGGAAGAAGTTTCCTGCCAATCTTCTGAGGGTTTTCCTGTCCTTCCTTAGTGCCCCAGGTGGATACTCTTGTTTCTGAAGGAAGCATTTGATATCGTGATACCATGTTTGTCGTCTATGACTGCTTCGATCGTGAAGATGTAAGCGGGCCGTTCAAGGCGCATTATGTCGATCTTAGGTATGTCATTCCATTGACCTACACTAATCATGGAAGAGAGAGTGGCTAATGCATCAGCCATGTGATTCTCATCACGAGGGATGTGATGAAACTCGATTCTGTCGAAGAAAGGTAACAACCTTCTTGCGTACTCTTTGTAAGGAATCAGTCCTGATTGGTATGTGTTCCAATCTCCTTTGATCTGATTGACGACCAAAGCTGAGTCGCCATATACGTCCAAGTTCTTGATCCTCTAATCAATCGCTTCTTCGAGACCCATGATACAAGCTTCGTATTCGGCCTCGTTGTTTGTACATTTGAACGTAAGTCTGGCAGTGAAAGGAATGTGGGTACCCTGAGGGGTAACAATGATTGCCCCAATTCCATTTCTGTAATGATTAACTGCTCCGTCAAAGATAAGTCCCCACTGGGAACCTGGTTCTGGCCCTTCACTGGGTAGCGGTTCATCGTGATCTTTCATCTTTAGATACATGACATCTTCGTATGGGAAGTCAAACCCGATTGATTCTTGATCTTCAATCGGTTGATGAGCCAAATGATCGGCTAAAACACTCCCCTTAACGGATTTCTGAGCGTGGTACTCTATGTCATATTCTGATAGCAACATCTGCCAGCGGGCAATCCTTCCCGTGAGAGCAGGTTTTTCAAATACATACTTGATTGGATCCATCTCGAAGACCAACCAAGTAGTGTGACGAATCATGTACTGGCGCAGACGTTTGGCTGCCCAACCCAAAGCACAACAAGTTTTCTCGAGCATCGTGTACCGAGTTTCACAGTCGGTGAACTTCTTGCTTAGATAGTAAATGGCAGACTCTTTTCGCTTGGTTTCGTCCTGTTGGACAAGTACACATCCCATGGAGTCTTCCAAGACTGTTAAGTAGATGATCAATGGTCTTCCTTCCACTGGAGGTGATAGAATCGGAGGATTCAACAGATATTCCTTGATACTGTCGAAGGCGGATTGGCAATCTTTTGTCCAAACGCAATCCTGGTTCTTTTTCAGTAGTTTGAAGATCGGCGCACACGTCGCAGTCATGAGGAATATAAATCTGGAGATGTAGTTCAAACGTCCCAGGAATCCTCTGACTTGTTTTTCAGTTTTCGGAGAAGGCATTTCTTGAATGGCCTTAAACTTGTCAGGATCAACCTCAATTCCTTTCTGGCTGACGATGAACCCTAAAAGTTTCCCTGAACGGACACCAAAGGTGCACTTGTTGGGATTCAAGCGGAGTTTGTATTTTCTCAGACGTTCGAATAGTTTTGACAGGTGGGTCACATGCTCCTCCTCTGTCTTAGATTTTGCAATCATATCATCGACATATACCTCGATTTCCTTGTGTATCATGTCATGAAACAGAGTAGTCATGGCCCTTTGATAGGTTGCCCCGGCGTTCTTCAAACCGAACGACATTACCTTGTAACAAAAGGTACCCCATGGGGTAATGAACAAAGTTTTCTCCATGGCTTTCGGCGCCATTTTGATTTGGTTATAGCCCGAGAATCCATCCATGAAGGAGAAAACTTTGAACTTTGCTGTACTGTCAATCAGCATGTCAATATGCAGTAAAGGAAAGTCGTCCTTTGGACTTACCTTGTTCAGATCCCTGTAATCAACACACATTCTGACTTTTTCGTCCTTTTTCGGAACGGGTACGATATTGGCTAACCATTGAGGATATTCTGATGTGGCGAGGAAACCTGCGTCAATCTGTTTCTGTACCTCCTCTTTGATTTTGATGGCCATGTCCGGGTGAGTGCGTCTCAACCTCTGTTTTACTGGCGGACATTCTAATCTTAACGGTAAGTGATGTTCCACGATGCTGGTATCCAACCCTGGCATATCCTGATAGGACCAAGCGAATACATCTGGGAATTCTTTGAGAAGCTTTATCAAACTCTCTTTAGCAGTTGGACTGAGCAGTGCCCCAATCCTGATTTATTTTCTCTCTTCTTCTGAACCTAAGTTTACCGTTTCCAACGGCTCTTTGTGAGGTTCAATGGACCTTTCCTCTTGTCTGAGTAATCGGGAGATCTCTTCTGGAATTTCGTTGTCAACTTCTTCTTCAGCCCCAAATACCGGGAAGTCAAAATCGAGAGAAGGCATCGGATCGTATGTTTCAATGGGGTTTAAAACAAGCAATCTGCATGACGTGATGATTCGTGTTTAGAAGATATAGAGAGAATGCAAAAGTGTGTGCAGTGTATTTTTTATTACTGCTTGTTTTTATTGTTGAATTGTTTTTTAGGATTACCATTTTCTGAGAAAAGCAAAAAGAGAAAACAGCAATTAGTGCAGAAATTACAGAACGACCTTATTTTATTAATGAACAAGTCGAATCTTGAAACTACAGCCCTATAAAACAAAACTCTGTCGCTTTAGGCAAAGCGAAGAGGGAAATTTACAGAAAGCGAGCCCTATCAAAACTTCCGTTTCACCTGGGCAGGGTGAAAGGTTAAAGATGGCAATTACTTCGACTGGTGAACGACCTTTGGAACATCGACAACAACCCATTGGCGGAGAACTCCTCGATGAATCACAAAGTCTGGCACTTTCCTTGATTTGTCTTTAGAAATGACGCTGATTTCTGGTGGAGCAGGATCATTGGAATCTGTCTCCCAGGCAGAATTGTCGTAGGAGAATTCCTCAGTTGTATTTTGCATAGCATTTGTGCTCCCAGCTATATCTCCCCATCTAGTTGGCTGGATATCTTCGAGCCTGATACGAGAGCTTTCAGGAGCGGTGTACTTGACCATGTAGTCGTATTTTCCGTTCGGTTGTCCCAAGGTGTCCCACACTTCTTTGGCACTAGAGAAGTCATCCCTCTCGATGACGTTGACCTCGGGAAAAGCATAGTTAATGAATTCTAGTCCTGCAAACATCGCGAATTCATCATCATGTTGAGTAATTTATGAATGACCCGAGTGTTGATCCCGTGACATGGTGGGGACACAGGTATTCTGTTGAATGATGCTCAGCGGAGTTTCATTACTCGGCTGACTTTCTGGCCCCAAGTCTCCTGGGTAAGGCTGCCACATTGGCAGGCCATCCACCGGGCCATAGTAATTGTGGTTAAAGTTGTCTTTCATCAGAGTGTCCTCCTCTAATGAATTTGGCGGAGCACGACATCCTTCTGGATCACAATCTCCATATATCATTTCGACATCTGACCGTGGTATAAATCTCGGACTCTGTGCGGGATAGCAAAATGGTGTAGGCACCTCTTCCTGAGACATATAACTGTCCTCGTTAAGATAGGACTTCCATTCTTCATCTGTGTCGAAGGAATCATCTTTATTGATGGTATACACTTCCTGAGTTACTGGTTGAAGGAAACCTCCACTATGGAAGAAGTCTTGAATGGGATGAAGACTTTCATCGTTAGCAGCTGTCTGGGTACAGGTTTACAGAAAAACTAAGACCCTTCTTTGTTGTATTGCTAGTAGGAATGACAAGTTGTCCCCATCCTGCTGTATTGGTACTCTCGACTGCTTTAATAGCATCTTTGTATGAGGAAATCGAAGTTCCTTTTTCCAATTGATCGTCTTTGTGTAGCAAAAGCGCTTGGAACTGGGTTCCGATTATCCCTTCTGGTTCTACATAAGTGGATGATGATAAATTGCTGACGAGCAAGGCCTGTTCCCCACAGACTGTGATGAGTTGGCCGTTCTGGACGAACTTTAGCTTTTGGTGAAGGGTTGAAGTGACCGCTCCAGCCTGATGTATCCAAGGTCTTCCTAATAAACAACTGTATGTTGCTCGGATGTCCATGACCTGGAAAATGATTTGGAAAGTGTGAGGACCAATAGTTATGGGAAGGTCAACTTCACCGATAACTGTTTTTCTGGACCCGTCGAACACTTTGACGATGACCTCGCTGGTTCTCATCGGAGGGCCTTTGAATGATAATTGCATCAAAGTGGACTTCGACATAACATTCAGGGCTGACCCTGTGTCTACCAGTATGCTGGCTAAAGCATCGTCCTGGCAGTTGACTATGATATTGAGCGCCATGTTATGACTGCGACCCTCTTCGGGTAATTCTTCATCACTAAATCCCAAATTATTGCAGAAAGTGATGTTAGAGACAATACTATCAAACTGTCTGATTGTTACATCCTGTTCCACAAAGGCTTGCTCTAAGACTTTCTGTAGAGCCTCCTTGTGTGCTTTTGAACTGAGTAACAGTGATAATACCGAGATCTTTGAAGGAGTTTGTAACAGCTGATCAACAATGTTGTATTCACTCTTTTGGATGAGCTTCAGCATCTCATCGTTGTTTTTCGAAAGGTCGGGATTACTGGATTGACCGACTGATGGATCAGGAGCTTCTGTCTGAAGTTCCTTTTCTTTGTTGGACTCTCTAACTCCTCTGTTGAAGATTCTACCACTCCGTGTTACTCGACTGAAGTCTGCAATATTCACGACGGTGGGTAATGGAATTTCTTTTCCATTTTCAATTATCGTTGCACCGTATTTGTAAGGGATTGCCTTAGATGATTCATACGGTAGTGGTCCCGGTAGATAGATGACTATGGGAACCTTCTGGTTTTTCTGACCATCATACGTAATCTCGATCCGTTCCCGGTTGGGAATTCTTGATTCGTCAATAAGAGGGATAATGGCAAAAACATTCCTGGTCCTCTGATGATCAGAGATGACGAGAACGTCCTCAATTTGATTGGCAAGGTAGTTCGGCGACCAATTGATGGGTCCGGAACCTGGATATGGGTGAATCTCTCCACGATCCACCTGCACCTGGAGAGCTGCTCGCACAAGGTAGAACCCTTGGTTACTTTCCGAACAGACTCCACAACGTTCATAATTGTGTGGTGGCACCTGGCCACGCCCACTTTGGATACAATATAACCTCACTAGGTTAGCTTCCACGGGTCAGACATCCTGATTTTGATGCCGAGTGGGGTTTTTGTTATTGATACTAATTTGCTGAGTATCTTCATCCATGTAGATTGGCATCTACCAATGATTTAACAAGTGCTGAAGTGCTTCCTGGACAAGGGCACATCCCTGATCGTTTTCGCAACCTACTTTATAGCTGTGATAATTATGTGATATTAGGAATCCGAGTCGGACCTGCTCAGCATGCAACTCTACCAAGTTGGTATTCATCAAGCGAATGTCGAAGATCTGAACCATATTGATCTGATAGGGATTCCTATCATGTTCGTCTTGGATCCATCCAAGATCCATCTGACGCTGGAGGGCCTCTTGTACAAACGAGCATCCCTTTTTGTTTACCGAGCAAGTCAGACAGGAACTGTAATTGTGCCGCAGCAGATTATGATACTGGCTTTGCCTTGAATGCATTGCCACCAGGTTGACATTCATTGCACGGATGTCGTGGTTTTGAATGACATTGGAATTCGTATAGACCATGTTAACTCCACGAACTCGGTGCTCTTGGATCCATCAGAGATTCACTTGTTCCTGTAGAGCTGATTGCACCACAGAACATCCTTGATTGTTTTTAGAGCAGACATCACACTGATGATAATTATGAGGTGGCACATGGCCATACCCACTCTGTCTACAATGTATCTTGACCAGATTGGTCCTCAACAAGAGTACATCATGAATTTGATAGACGTTATTAAATTCTTTCTCAATCAGGTTGACTGCAGCTTTCTCATGTTGAGGCAGCGGGTTTGTGAGAACATTGGGATTCGTATCTTTGAAAGATAAGAGCCCGCTCCTAACAAGCTTTTGCACGTCAGATTTGAAATTGAGACAGTTCTCTATGTTATGCCCTGATCCTTCTTGATGATAAGGGCATGTCTGATCCACCTTAAACCAAAAAGGCGGATTTTTCGGTACTGTAAGAGGAGACTTAGTCTGGATGTGCCCCTTAGCCAGTAGTAATGGAAATAGTTCTGCGTACAACATGGGTATAGGATCAAATCCTGGTGGCCGCGTTGTACGGTTGTTATTGTATGGAGGACGAGCCTGCTGAAGAGGCTGTTGTGTCCTTTGCTAATTAGGTTGGCTCTGCGCAACCTGAGGTTGATACGTAGGAATAGGTGTAGGGCTGATAGCAGGAGTTACAGCTGCTACCGATTGGTACCATCGCCTTTTCTTTCTGAGAGAGATATTCCCAATATCTTGCTCTTTTTTCTTAGGGAGAGCACTACCGTATCGCTTTGTACTACTTGATGATCCAGCGTCTTTTATTAGACGTCCTTCTCGGACGGCTTCCTCAAGACGAACTCCCATACCGACCATCTCGGTGAAGTCACTGGGCGCACTGGCAATCATTCTGTCGTAGTAAAATGAGCTTAAGGTCTTTAAGAAGATCTTTGTCATCTCTTTTTCCTCAAGAGATGGACAAATCTGAGCGGCAATTCACGCCATCTCTGAGCGTACTCCTTAAAGGTTTCCTTGTCCTTTTGTGACATTGATCCGAGTTTATCTCTGTCGGGTGCCATGTCCAAATTGTATTTGTATTGTTGGACGAAGGCAGTACCAAGATCTCTGAATATACTAATCGTAGTACGGTTTAAACCCATGTACCATTTGCGTGCGGCACCAGTTAAACTATACTGAAAGTAGTGAATCAGTAAGTCCTGATTTTCCGTCTGAGCTGACATTCGCCGAGCGTACATCACCAGATGACTTTGAGGGCAAGAGTTTCCCTTGTATTTTTCAAAGTCGGGCACTTGAAATTTATGCGGAACTTTCACATTGGGGACCAGACAGAGGTCTGCTGCGTCCTTTCCAAATAAATCCTGACCGCGGATGGCTTGCAGTTCCTTCTGCATTTCCAGGAACTATTCCTGGAATTCATTCATTCTATCGAACATAGTTTCCTTCTTCTCAGAAGGGATCGGTGGAACCTGTCCTTCCGGGACAGTGTGCACCACAGGGGGTGGTACCGTGACTACGGCAGTGAATCTTGGGGTTTCCCAAAGTTTGTAACCTTCAGGAGTCCTCAGTATGCCCCTGGCATCTTCGCTTTCCCGAAGTTTGTAACCTTCAGGCCCAGCGGCTTCTGTTATGATTCCCTGATCTTCAGTAATCGGCGAAACATATCCTTCTGGGATATAGTTAACAGGCATGCCCCAAGGACGATCTTTCGGCATTTGATACCTAGGATCATACTTCTCCACTATGGGCATTGAGGTGATCTCTGAGATCACAGTCCTTTGTAGCTGAGCTTCTGCCATGGCTTGTATGTCGTTACGAAGCTTTCTCATATCCTCTCTCAGAGTGTCGATCTCTTCTTTCAACTCTCTGTTTTCTTCCTCAAGATCATCCATCTTTTTCTGACGATTGGCCCGAGTATTGTACGAATGAGACAGTTTGACTCTAGAACCGAGACACAAATGTGAGATTCATAGGTAAGAAGAATACGTGATGTGCAAATGATGAATGCAATGATTATATTAATTGTTTTTTGGTTTAATCAAAATAAACTTCGACAATTAGATTGCAAATATCAAACAGTGGGGGAAACCCCTTTTTATTGAATTCAAAGGATTACAGAAATGGAAATACAGTAGATTACAAGGTGCAGAAACAGAAACCTAAGCTAATGGGTCCCGAGTCCTCTTTGAAGAAAAATCGGGTGCTGACTCTGGTGCTTTCCTTTTCTTTGACCAGGGTTCTTGGGCCGTTGTCGGGTTGTCATTCCTTTGCCTGGTGAAAGGAGTGAGCAAATTCCTTTGGTCATCTTGATTTTCTACAGCATATTGCTCCAAAATTTCAATCAGAGCATCCTTATCTTTCAGTAGTTGCTGTATTTTGATGCACTCCACGTTGAGGGTGCGGTACTTGTTCTTCCAAGACCTCATCTCCCGCTGGACTTTGTTAAGAGTAACCTGAAGCTTTTCAGTCTCAGTCATGAAGTACATGACAGACTCCCTCGGTGGAAGAACTCCGTGCCGAGGATAAGGCATATTTAGCTTGAGAGCTCTAGTTTATACCCAGTGGAGATAAGGCTCCACCGAGACACAGTCCGGTTTTCCTAGAGACTCTCGTCCTTTCTTATGAACATGTTTCCAAGCATGCATTATTTTTGTCTTTAGTGCTCTGTCATTTTCTCCTTCCTTGAAGAAAAGACCTTCCAGATGAACACTCCGTGGGACGTGCCTCATCGGGTATCCAAATTGACGACGAACGAGAACTGAATGGTAATTGATTCCTCCCTTAGTTCTTATAAGGGGTACGTTGGGGAAGTTTCCACAACGTTCAATGATCCTAATTTCGTCATAAATCCTATTACACCAATCTATGTCAGAGTTGGTGAGGGACATGATTTTCTGCGACCAGCATAAGGCACTCTTATGATCCCAAAAAGTAGCAGACTTAGGTAAATGGGAGATAAACCATTTATAAAGCAGAGGTACACAACATGTGATCTCCCCTCCACTGTATAAATTCCCTAAGTGTACAAAATGATACGCATCTACGAGGAAAGTCGGCACAGGGGTTCCAATGAGAAAAACCTTAATGGAGTTGATATCGACGAAGTTATTAATGTTGGGCAACAGAAATAACCCGTAGGTGAGTAAAACAAAGATGCTTTCAAAAGCAGTCACGTTCCCGATACTGGCAAAGTACAGGGCTTTCTTTGTCAAGAACTGGGCTGGAAAACCTTGTATGCCACCCTTAGTGGTCATGTGAGTCCTGACCTCAGACTCATCCAAATGAATTGCTCTTGCAATGGTCTGATTCTTTGGAATTTCTTCCAGTCCAGAAAATGGAGCTTGATCTGTAATGTATAGATCAATCAGATGAGAATATTCTTCCAGCGTTGGTGCCAGCTGGTAATCCGGGAATGTGAAACAATGATAGACCGGATCGTAGAACTGAACGAGCGTATCCATGATTCCCTCAATCACATGGACTCTTAACAGAGATAACAAACCTCCGTACTTGGCTCTAAAAGCCTCTTGGTTTGTGATCATCCTCGCTAAACCTCTTAAATCCTCTAGTTTTGGAATCCTGAAGGTGTACTTATGAGTCCTCCTTCTACCGAAATCCATTAGCGCAATCCTTTTCTCTGATATTTGCAATCACAGTCTTAGTTTATTTTGAAAAGACAGGAGACTAGAGGAGAAATTTTTTTAATGTTTTAATGTTTTTTAAATGAATGCATGAATGCAGCACACAAAAACATAGAAAAAACATGGGGTCAAAGGGTCGTTGTCATGGAGTCAAGGCTCTACCCATCCCCAAAGGTTTATACTAAGGTGATTTTTGTACCTGTACTCAAAATCATCAGCTCCTCCCAGGATAACAAACAGCAAGCGGATCTCCAGCGAGCTGTATGAAATCTTAGAGTAAATGTTATTCACCGAGAATAGATCATCAGCCTCAAATGAGGGTAGTATCGCATGACAACTATTTTCGATAGTTTTCGCACTACAAAAGGGTGGGCTTCTCAGCTTCTCAGACGTCACAATCGGCCCATTTCCTATGAGAGGGAATGGGTTACATTGGGAGGCCTCCACTGAGGTTGATGGTCGACCTCGTCACCATCACTTATCTTAAGTGTATACTCAATCTTTCCACATGCGGCATCACACGCATTCCCATTAGCAGAAAAATAAACACAAATATCAATTAGGAAAAGCAGTATATATATTTGTCCTAATGTCCTAGACTTTTTAAAAGCTACGAATCTTATGTTCCTGACAGAAAATGGCTCCCCGGCGGAGACGCCATTCTGTGGTTCCTTCCCCACTTAAAGGGTTTTGACCTAAGATCCTAGTGAAGTCAACAAAAAGTCTTATCCCAGAAAAGAAAGAAAGAAAGAAAGACCGGCCCCACGGTGGGCGCCACTCTTTTTTAAGGTTTCCACCTAATAGATGGAAAGAGAACAAGATCTCGAGGTTCCCCAGTGAAGTCGCCATTCTTCTGTAGCGAGCGATTTTGGGACGTGGTTGCGAAGCACTACCGCTCTTTGGTATCTACAATTTGATTCATTTTTTATCCTATTAAAGCTGATGAAGGAAGGGAAATAGATGTCTCCAATTAACCCTGCTTGCAAACTGAGTTTGAACAGATGACTGTTGCTTTACAGATGCTACAAAGATTGTGGGTCTCTTTTAGTTTTATTTTGTTAAAAAAATATAGTGTCCGGTCGATTGGTGGGAGGTTAAGACTGATGCTTTTCAATTGAGATGTGAAGGTATGGGATTTTGGGTTTTGGAGTGGTGTGCTCGCTAAGATTTTTCTTTCAATCTTATGCCTACGTATTCCTGTTTTTTCGAAACAGGGAAATCAGAGCGATCGTAGTTCCTCCTATTCTATGGGAGGAAATGGTGTTTTGGTATCTTGTTCAAAGCCCAAGATGTGAAGCGAAAGGTGATCTATATCTTGTTCAAAGCCCAAGATGTAAAGCAAAAGGTGTTGTCTTTAGAGAGATATTGTCATCTCTAAAGAGGGGTTTGTCTGTCACAACTGTTTATAAAGGAGAATTACTTTAACCGGGATATGTGAATCCGGCAATGCCATAATTTCCTTTATAGGGGGTTCCAACCTGAAGGAGAAGACTTTAACTCAGTGTAGAGCAACGCCATCTTTCCTTAGGAATTTCTCATGCTAAAGGAGGGACAGTGGCATGGATGTAGATGATCCAGAGGCTTGCCGCTTACAGCGATTAGATGAAGGGGAATGAGTTGTTGATGTTTGTGTACTGTGAACGAGGCACAACTTTGATGCTAAAAGGTTGATTGGATCAACCAGTGGTTTTCTTATACAAAGTCTAAGAGGAGGCTATTGGCCTAACAAGAGGGTATTTTTGATCTGTCTCGTACAAGGCCCGAGATAGAGGCTAAAAGGGAAGTAACTCAACAAGAGAGTCCTCTATGGTATCTCGTACGAAGCCCGAGATAGAGGCCAAGGGTTTTATACTCAACAAGATAGTGATTTGTGTCTTGTGCAAAGCCCAAGACGGAGGCTAAAAGGTGTTTGATTCAATAAGAACCTTTTTGTATCTCGTACAAAGCCCGAGATGGAGGCGAAAAAAGGTGGGACTCAATAAGAGAGTCCTTTATACTCAACAAGAGAGTGTTTTGTATCTCGTACAAACCCTGAGATGAAGGCTAAAAAAGCTTGGTTCCGTTGGGGAAAATCATTGTATAAAGCCCAAGAGGGAGGCTATGGTGCTGTTTCAGTTGAGTGACGGTCCAGTATATTGGTTCAAAGAGAAAATCAGTTCATATGCGTAATATTGTACTCAGGGATTTGTTCCAAGGATCGGGGTTATTTCCTGTTCTTTGAGGAAATGGGAAATCCAAAGGGTATTGAGATTGTCCGTGTCTACGGGGTTCCTTCCTATTCTTGAAGGGTGCTTGAGAATGTCTTTGACACTCAAGGAAATTAGACTGTCCAAGTCTAGAGTTTTATCTTTTGTACTATGCTTTGAGAAACAGTAGTAGACTCTTGGAAAAACTGTTCTATTAAGATGACTAATTTTTGTTCCTATACCTTTAGGAGGTCGTCGGGACAATTTGTACAAAGCCCAAGAGGACGCTGGAAACTTTTAAGAAGCCGAGGGACAATTTGTACAAAGCCCAAGAGGAGGCTATCATTCCCGGAGGAAGAAATCATTTATACGAAGCCTAAGAGGAGGCTGTGAATACTTCTAAGAAGCTGACGGGTCCTTGTACAACGTCCAAGAGGAGGCAGGGATGCTTTTAGGAAGCCTGTGGGTCCCCAAACCCCGAGAAGTTCAAGACAGGCTATTCACAAAGAATAGATCAAGGCAGGAAAGTTCGAGAATTTGGAAGAAACTCAAGAGATGAAATTCACGGAGAAGAGATCATCTCTGGGGAGTAGAGTTTCTTGACAATTCCTAAGGGTGCTTTTAAGAAGCCTGTGGGTCCCCAAACCCCCGAGAAGTTCAAGATAGGCTATTCACAAAGAATAGATCAAGCCAGGAAAGTTTGAGAATTTGGAAGAAACTCAAGAGATGCAATTCACGGAGAAGAGATCATCTCTGGGGAGTAAAGTTTCTTGACAATTCCTAAGGGTGCTTTTAAGAAGCCAGTGGGTCCCCAAACCCCGAGAAGTTCAAGACAGGCTATTCACAAAGAATAGATCACGCCAGGAAAGTTCGAGAATTTGGAAGAAACTCAAGAGATGCAATTCACGGAGAAGAGATCATCTATGGGGAATAGAGTTTCTTTGACAACTTCTACGAGTGACAGTCTGAGAAAGGGTTCAAAAAGAATCTGCCTTTCACATCTCCATATTGTTTAACCCCAAGAGGACGGAAGACTGTGTCTGGTAATCCAATGGGGATCTAGTTTTGACTATTTAAGAGTGATCAACGGGCTTAATGCTAGACGTAGTTTCCGGGGAAACTCTAAATATCTATACTATTATTACACAGTTGATATGAGTTTATGAAAGAAGACTTACAACGAAACAGCCCCGCAATACAGTTATATGTATATGAAAGCGGTAAATGAAAGCGGATAAACACTTACTCGGTTGTAGAGCTTCCATGCTGTTTGGTTAGTTGTTCAACAAAGAAAGATTGAAAACAACAGTATATTTCAAAATCAAAGGGGAAAGTGCTTTGAAAAGAAAGATTTGGGGCTTACAGCTCAAGGAGAGGCCCAAGGTTTTATGAGTGATCGCACTGTTGAATTTGTACAGAGGGACTTATACAAGTGACTGAGACCCAAAAATTGTTTGTTGTACAAAGGGATTTGGGTCTTACACTCTCTCAAGAGGCCCAAATGGTTTAAAGAAAAAAAGTGGGGCTTATAACACGAAGGTAGGCCCAGATGATTTTTCGTTTCAAATGGCGATCGCGCAGAGATTTTCTTTTAACGCAAAGGGGCTTATACAATATCTGAGGCCCAAAGTTGTTTTGGTTAAAAGGGGATTGGGTCTTACACTCTATTAGAGGCCCAAAAGAGTTTTGAATGCGTCTTATAGCTCGAGGAGAGGCCCAATTGATTTTTTTAAAGGCGACGATCGCGTCGTTTACTTGTATAGGGGGACTTATACAATAAGTGAGGCCCAAAGTGGTTTGTACAAGGGGGTTTGGGTCTTACACTCTCTCAAGAGGCCCAAAGAGTTTAAAGAAAAGAAATGGGTCTTACTACTCGATGGTAGGCCCAGGGTTTGTTTTTCAACGGATGATGATCGCATCGAACTTTTTGAAATACAACGGGACTTATACAATAAGTGAGGCCCAAAAAGGTTTGTATTTACAAAGGGTTGGGTCTTACACTCTCTCAAGAGGCCCAAAAGGTTTAAAGAAAAGAAATGGGTCTTACTACTCGAGGGTAGGCCCTGATGACTTTTTTTCTGAAATGGCGATCGCGCCGAGATTTTTGAAAACACCGGGGATCTTATACAAAGACTGAGGCCCAAAAATGACTTGGTTTTCAAAGGGGTTGGGTCTTACACTCTAATAGAGGCCCATAAGATTTTGAAAATGATTTATGAGGGTTGAATTAATCAAAAACCCTAATTTGTTTTCAAAATGTGTTTTAATTGAATAAAATATTCAATTAAAATGATCAAAATTGTTTAACATGTGGAAAACAAATTGTGATCTTGGATTAATGTTTCTTAAATCAAGTTTTGCCCTACAAAATGATTAGAAATCATTAAAATTTGAAAAATCAAGAAGGAAAAAATATTTTAAATGTCAAAAACAATTAAAACATTAATTCTTTGCAAAAATATCAATTATATGAAATAAATAATATTTTTAGGATTTTTTCATAAAATAAAATATTTTAACATTTTTGTGAATTATTAAAAAAAGAATCAACTCAAAATCATTAAAACTCGGAGAGAAATTAATTTTTGAATCAATTAAATAAAATCACAAAAATTCAAATATTTGAATTTGTGAAAATGGCGCCAAGAACATGGGCCAAGAACACGCGCGTTTTCTGCCTTGCCCAGATTTGCGTTTTCTATCCAATCTCACTGAATACTTGATTATATCATGCAATCCACATATCAATATGCTCATCTCAACCTCACGATCATGTTTATGACAATTAATTTCATTTAAATTAAGCATAAAACAAGAAATCACGATAAATGCTCAAGAACCCTAAATTCTGCATGAAGGCTGGGATTTTTGATACACGATTTAATCAAAGCAATTACTTGAGGGGAAACATTCCATGCATGATTATGAACATTTGGCAAAAGTATTGTGCGAGGAAATATGCATATATTGAGAGATGACCAAGTTTAGGCTTACCTCTAGGTCGTGACAGCAAGAGCAAACTGATTTCTGAGTTGGAGGTGTTACAGATGAGTTGTGATGATCTGAACAGCTTCCCTACACCCTATGGAGTGTGTTTGAATGCTTGGACTTGATGGAAATTGGCTGGATCACTTCATGGCATCTCAACTGCAACTTGGTTAAAACCTTGAGCAATTGACTGGTGATTCTGAGAAATCAGTGTTCCAGATGTTGTTTAAGTGTTTGATCAGCTCATATATGATGTATATGAGGTGTGTGTGTGATTGGTTTGAGTGGAATTGCTCTCTAATGAAAAACCCGATAGTGACTTGCTAAGAAAGGCATTTTTGAGAGTGAGAAGTGGATTTTGAGAAAGGCAATTGTTGTAGGCCTTTGGTGTACTTAAACTGATCACAATTGAGCTCTATTTATAGTAGAGCAAGTTTGTTTTGCAAGGAATAGTGAATGGCAACTGCTGAGTAGGGTTGGCCAATGTTGGCAAATGAAAATCCAAGTCTCCTCTAGCCATTGACTAGAGGTTAGGGCATAGGCTGCTGGTCCCCTTGGTCTTGGATAAGTCTTGACTGAATACAGTTGCTAATGGCTGAGTCCATGCCACCTTGGTGCTTCCATTGAATGCTCCAATCCAAAATTGGAGTCTTGTCCCTATTTTGGGCAATTCTAGGTTTAGCATGCTATTTCTTGTTCCAAGGACTTTGGAGGCTTGGCTCAGTGATTGTCCCCTTTAGATTCAATCCTCAGATGTGTCCAAAGTGATGACAAGGCTTGGAATTGGCTGATTGTGGCAAATCGAGTAAAAATGCAAAATTCTGCCTTGCCTTGGAAGATTTCAGCAAGGCAACTTGCAAATGTCATATCTCATGGCCCAAATTGAATTTGGTGATGTTCTTGGCCATTTTGGAAAGCCCTTATATGATACAACAATTGTCTGATCATATTTGGTTTTGATACCTTTTGGATCCAAGTGAAAAATCCCCCTACATTTGGAAAAAAGTAAGGCAGATTCTGACTTTGTGAAATTTTCACTAAGTGTTGGAACAAAGTGACTTTTCTTGATTTTGATCACTCCATAACTCAAAATCCATGAGGAATTTGGACATAGGTCACTTTGAAGCTTTTGTAGAGGGCAATGAGATCTACAAATCAAGCTTTGGATGGGGAAAAATGGCTTTGTGGTTTAGGAGTTATGATCCTCCAAAGTTGGTACCTTTGTCACTTTATTTCATAACTTAGAAAATTTTCTAAGTTTTTATGGTTACCCCTTTTACAAGTTATCCCACTTTCTTTGATTTTTCTTGATGAATGATGATTCAAATCATACATTAACATCATTTTAGGGTTAAAAATCCATTTTTGTAAAAAATCTCAAAAAGTCAAAGTTAACTTTTGTGCACAGTTGACTTTTTATCAGATGAATTCCAAACTGTGCAATCCTTTAGGAAATCATGTCCTTGACCTAAATCAAACTTGATGGACATGTTCCATGGGTGTAATAGGGTATATTGAATCATGTCCTAGTCAAAAGTCAAAGTTACAGTTGACTTTTCTCGCAAAACCCTAACTGTGGTTCAAATGAAATTGAAACTTGTTGCTCAAGCTTCTTGGATCAATCCATTGTTCCAAATGGATCAATATGGTATATTAGAGACCCTCAAATCATGTCTTGAGGTCTTGGTTCATGATTTGTCCCAAAAGTCAACTTAGGGGTAAATTAGGTTAAGAAACCCTAATTCCTGATTTTTTATGTATGCATCCCTTGATGTCAAATTGACTTGATGATTGGGTCCATGAGGTTCCATGGAGTATATTAGGATATATTTTGAATCATTGGCTCATGCCCAGATGAAAATTTTCATCTGGAGGCCCTGGTCGACCAAAACCCTAATTTGGTGACACTGGCGATCTTGAAGCTTGATCCACCTAGAAGGGAGCAACCCTGTGCATAATCCTTGAAGTGGGAGTCCTCTTGATCCATTGTGGATGTTTGAGAGGTTTAGACAAGTTGAAGATCATGTCATTCCTTGATTGATCCTTTGTCTAAGCACTCAAAGAGGGCTTGAAACCCTAATTTTGATTGTAGTAAGTGTTCACCCATCTTTGGGGAGACTGTTGAAGTATGATGGTTCATCCATATTGTGATGATGATTTGCACAATGATGGGAAATCTTAGTGGTCAAAATTTGGGGTATGACACTGTGATCTCAGAGTTTACATCCACACCTATATTGGAGACACAAGAGAATCATCCTCGGTACAACATGCCTAAAGGGAGCCCCTGGTGCATGCCTTTCAACTTTATACCTGAAGGATATATCCCACCGGTTACTGAAAACCCAGAAATCTTAGCAGGAACAATTGGACCTGAATGTTACAAACTTTGGGATAATGAAGATGAGAGGGTTACGACAACAACTCCTGAAGGTTACAAACTTCAGGGCACTGAAGCGCCAAGAGTCACCGCTGTAATGTCTATACCACAACCAGTGGTACACACTGTCCCGGAAGGACAAATTCCACAAGCAATTTCTGGTGGAAACTAAGACATGTACGAAAGGATGAATGAGTTCCAGGAACAATTCTTGGAAATTCAGAAGGAACTGCATGCCATTCGCAGTCAAGACCTATTCGAAAAAGACGCCGCCGACCTCTGTTTGGTCCTTAATGTAAAGATCCTGCACAAATTCAAGATGCCAGACTTTGAAAAATACAAAGGAAACTCTTTCCCTTAAAGTCATTTGGTGATGTACGCTCGAAAAATGTCTACTCAGACAGAAAATCAACAACTACTGATCCATTACTTCCAAGACAGTTTAACCGGTGTCGCACTCAAATGGTACATGGGTTTAAACCGCACCAAGATCAGTACTTTCATAGATCTCAGCGCTGCCTTCGTTTTAGCAGTATAAATATAATTTGGAGGGCAATCTCACAAAAAGACAAAGAAACTTTTAAAGAATATGCTCAGAGATGGCGTGAAATTTCCGCTCAGATCTGTCCCCCTTTTGAGGAAAAGGAGATGACCAAGATTTTCCTGAAAACGTTGAGCTCGTTCTATTACGACCGAATGGTCGCCAATGCGCCCAGTGACTTCACTGAAATGGTTAACACGGGAGTACGCCTTGAAGAAGCAGTCCGAGAAGGACGATTGGTCAAGGATGCAGAACCATCTAGCAGTACTAAGAGATACGGTAGCGCTTTCCAAAAGAAGAAAGAGCAGGATATCAGTAATATATCTCTAGGAAAGCAAAGGCGAAGGTATCAACCGATAGCGGCAATAACTCCCGCTATCAACCCGACGCCAGCTCCGACATATCAACTAGAGGTTGCTCAGAGCCAACCAAGTCAACAACAGTATCAACAAAGGCCGCAACAGCCTTTTCAGCAGGCTCGTCCACAGTACAACAACAACAATCGTACGACACGACCATCAGAGTTAGACCCTATACCGATGTTGTACGCATAACTATTTCCACTTCTACTGGCCAAGGGGCACGTCCAAACCAGGACTCCTCTTGCGATACCAGAAAATCCACCTTTTTGGTTTAAAGTAGATCAAGCTTGCCTTTACCATCAAGGAGGAACGGGACACAACATTGAGAATTGTCTCAGCTTCAAGTCTGATGTACAAAAATTTGTCAGGAACAGGGTCTTATCTTTCAAAGGTACAAATCCAAATGTTCAGACAAACCCATTACCGCAACATGAGAAGACTATAGTGAATTTGATAGAAGGAGAACCTGTCAACAGTTATGAAATTCACAATGTACTCTTATTAGGAACCAATCTGGTGAAGATGTATTGCAGACAGAGCGGGTACGGTCATGTGCCATCTCACAACTATCATCAGTGTGATATCTGGTCCAAGGACAATCAAGGGTGTTCTGTAGTACAAGCAGCTCTACAAGAACAAATGGATATGTGTTGGATTCAGGATCACAGGATTCGTGAAGTAAACATGGCTCATGTACATCTCGATATTGTTCAGAACCACGACATTCTTGCGATGAACATCAACTTAGTGGCGATGTATTCGAGTCAAAGTCAGTATTATAATCTGCCACGACACGATTACAACGCTTGTCCAATCTACTCAACAGATAATCAGGGATGCTCTTTTATACAAGAGGCCCTCCAACATCAGATGGATCTCGGATGGATCCAAGACTACCGCGAAGGAAATAACCATTAAGTCAATATGGTCCAAATCTTTGACATACGCTTGATGAATACCAGTCTAGTGAAATTACATGCTAAGTAGGTCAGGCTTGGTTTTCTGGCTTCACATGATTATCTAGACTGTAAAGAATGCTGCGAAGATGACCAAGGGTGTGCGCTTGTGCAAAGAACCCTTCAACATCTGTTCGACCACTGGTGGCTTTCGATCTACCTAGATGAAGTCACACAACGGATTAGCATGACTTATGGGGATCCTGGTAGACATCAAAGTCGTGATATTCGCTCAACAGAAACAGATCTAATAAAAATGCATTGCGTACAAAGCGGATATGGTCGGGTACCATTGCACAATTATGAGCGCTGTAGAGTATGCTCGAAAAATAACCAAGGATGTTATCTCGTACGAGCAGCCCTCCAAAATCAGTTGTACCAGAAGAAGATTCGACCATATTCAAGCTCTGGGTCGATCAACATAATACAATAGTACCTCCCTGGTCAGAACAAATATGCCATCATAATCTCCGATCACGGAATAACCAAGGACGTTTGTGCCATAATTCTTCTGCTCAACAGTCAAAAGTCTCTTTTGACAGTAGAAGAATCCTCAACCTCGAACCAATTGAGGCTGCCTATGAAGATCAGAGAAATCAAAAAGCTCCTGTTGTTATCTACCTGCCAGGTCCAATACCTTATAAGTCAGAAAAGGCTATCCCTTACAAGTACGGTGCAACGACCATCGAAAATGGAAAGGAGACTCCATTACCCTCCGTTGTAAACATTGCCGACATCAGTCGAGTCACACGGAGCGGTCGAATCTTCAAAAGAGGAGTTGGAGAACCTACCAAAGAAAAGGAACCACAAACAGAAGTTCCCAATCAACAAGTCGGTCAATCTAGTAATCCAGAACTTGTAAAGAACAACGATAAGATGCTGAAGCTCATCAAGAAAAGCGAGTACAACATTGTGGACCAATTGTTACAAACTTCGTCTCGAATCTCTGTACTATCTCTCTTGCTTAGTTCAGAAGCTCACAGGAAAGCTCTACATAAGGTCTTAGAACAAGCCTTTGTGGAACAAGATGTAACGGTAGGACAGTTTGACAGCATCATCTCCGACATCACTTCCTGTAACAACTTGGGATTCAGAGATGAAGAACTGCCGGAAGAAGGCAAGAATCATAATATGGCGCTTAACATTACAGTTAACTTCCAAGATGATGCTTTAGCTAGCGTACTGGTGGACACAGGATCATCTTTGAATGTCATGCCAAAATTAACTCTGATACGACTATCTTTTCAAGGAGCTCCGATGAGAGGCAGTGAGATCATCGTCAAAGCCTTTGACGGATCTAGAAACACAGTTATCGCTGAAGTTGTTCTTCCCATAATCATCAGTCCTCACACTTTCCAAGTCACTTTTCAGGTCATGGACATCCGGGCAGCATACAACTGTTTATTAGGAAGACCTTGGATACACGAAGTTGGGGCGGTCACTTCGACACTTCACCAGAAGCTGAAGTTCATCAAGAATGACAAGCTAGTCATAGTATGCGGTGAGCAGGCCTTAATCGTGAGCAACTTATCATCATTCTCCTGGGTAGAACCCGAGGAGGTTGTTGGAACCCAGTTCCAAGCACTCTCGGTAAGCAATGAGAATCGACAAGAAAGAGGGACATTGATTTCCTCATACAAGGATGCTCTCGAAGTGATCGTGAATAATAACGTAAAAGGATGGGGACATATCATAACTCCTACTGATAACAAGACAAAGAAAGGTCTTGGTTTCTCTTCAACCTGTACCCAGACTACCAAGAAAGACGAAAGTTTTCGTCCCATTTAGGATTTCTTCCGCAACGGAGGTTTCCTCCACCCAGTATCTCAAGAAGTACACACCATCGATAGGAATGACTCCTCCAAAATGGATGAAGAGTGGAAATCTTACCTTAACCATGACGGTTATATGTCTCAGGAAGAAGCGCACATGCCATTTTGTTTTCCAAAGCAGAGCTCGAGATATATACCAAGATCAGACGTCAGGATGATCTATGGAGATTGTGATCCTGAAGGATGTCGCGCTCCACCCAATTCATTAGAAGAAGATAATCTAATGAAAGACAACTTTGACCACGATTATTATGATCCCCTGAATGACTTGCCTATCTGGAAGCCATACACGGAACACTTGGGGCAAAAGAGTCATCCAGACAATGTTTATCCACTGAATGATCTTGAAAAGAATACACAGGCTCCCCCAGAATCATGGAATCCTTACCTGGAATACTCCGAAAGTGTCCAACACCATGCTAATGAATTCGCAAAGATTGCAGGACAAGAATTCATTAACTATGCATTTCCTGAGGACAACGTCATCGAGGAAGATGACTCATCCATTCCCACAGAAACATGGGACACCTTATGACAGCCAAGAAGTAAGTACGACTTCCTAGTCAAATACACTGCTCCCGAAAGCTCTCGTATCGGGCTTGAGGATATCCAGCCGACTGGATGAGGAGATCCTCTTGAGAGTGAAAACACTATGGAAGATGCAACAAAAGAGTTCGTTTATGACAACTCTGCATGGGAAGAAGACTCCAATGATCCTACTCCGCCAGAAATCAGCGTTATTTATGAAGATAAACTAAGAAGGAAAGTACCAGATTTAGTGATTCACAGAGGAGTTCGTCGCCATTGGGTTGCTGTCGATGTCCTGAAAGTCGTCCATAAGTCTAAGTAATTGCCATCTTTGGTTTAACCTTTCACCCTGCCTAGGTGAAATGGATGTTTTATAGGGCTTACTTTTCTGTAAATGTCCCTCTTCGCTTCGCCCAAAGCGACAGAGTTTTGTTTTATAGGGTTGTGTTTCAAGAATCGACATATCATAAATAAATAATGTCATTCTGAATTCCTAAAAACAACTCAAAATAAAAACAAGCATTTTTCAAAAAATACACTGCACACACTCTTGCATTCTCTCTGTCTTTGCTAAAAAACGAATCATCACGTCATGCAGATTGCTTGTTTTAAACCCCATTGAAACATACGATCTAATGCCTTCTCCCAACTTTGAATTCCCGGTATTTGAGGCTGAAGAAGAAGAGGACGAAGAAATCTAAGAAGAGATCTCCTGACTAATCGGGCAAGAGGAAAGGTCTATTGAGCCTCACAAAGAGCCATTGGAAACAGTCAATTTGAGTTCAGAGGAAGAAAAGAAAGAAGTTAAGATTGGAGCACTGCTCAGTCCAACTATCAGAGAAAACTTGATAAAACTTCTCAAAGAGTTTCCAGATGTGTTTGCTTGGTCCTACCAGGACATGCCAGGGTTGGATACCAGCATCATGGAACATCATTTGCCACTGAAAACAGAATGTTCACCAGTAAAACAAAGACTGAGAAGAACTCATCCTGATAGGGCCATCAAAATTAAGGAGGAAGTTCAAAAGCAGATCGACGAAGGTTTCCTTGCCACCTCAAAATACCCTCAATGGTTGGCCAACATAGTGCCAGTTTCGAAAAAGGACAGAAAGGTCAGAATGTGTGTAGACTACAGGGATCTGAACAAAGCATGTCCAAAGGATGACTTCCCCCTGCCACACATCGACATGCTGGTAGAAAGCACAACAAAATTCAAAGTCTTCTCCTTCATGGATGGATTCTCAAGCTATAATCAAATCAAGATGGCGCCGAAAGACATCGAGAAAACTTCATTCATCACCCCATGGGGAACCTTTTGTTACATGGTAATGTCGTTCGGTCTGAAGAACGTTGGGGCAACCTATCAAAGGGCCATGACAACTCTGTTTCACGACATGATGCACAAAGAGATTGAAGTGTACGTCGATGACATGAGTGCCAAATCTAAAACAGAAGAAGAGCATGCAGAACACCTGTCAAAGCTATTCAAGCGTCTGAGAAAATACAAACTCTGCTTGAATCCCAATAAGTGCACATTCGGTGTACGCTCAGGAAAACACTTAGGATTCATCGTCAGCCAGAAAGGAATTGAAGTTGATCCTGACAAGGTCAAGGCCATTCAAGAAATGCCTTCACCAAAGACTGGAAAACAGGTCAGAGGATTTTTGGGACGTCTAAATTACATTTTCAAATTCATATCCCTTATGATCGCGACATGCGCGCCAATCTTCAAACTACTCAGAAAGAATCAAAGCTGTGTATGGACAGAATATTATCAAAAGGCTTTCGACAGTATCAAAGAATATCTGTTGAATCCACCGATTCTGTCTCCTCCAGTAGAGGGAAGACCACTAATCATCTACCTAACAGTATTGGAAGACTCCATGGGTTGTGTACTTGGCCAACAAGACGAAACAAAAAGAAAAGAGTCTGCCATCTATTACTTAAGCAAGAAATTCACAGACTGTGAAACTCGATACACTATGCTCGAGAAAACTTGCCGCGCTCTGGCTTGGGCAGCCAAACGTCTTCGCCAGTACATGATTTGCCACACTAGTTGGTTAATCTCCGAAATGGATCCGATCAAGTACGTCTTTGAAAAACCTGCTCACACGGGAAGGATTGCCCAGTGGCAGATGTTATTATCAGAATATGACATCGAGTACCATGCTCAGAAAGCAATCAAAGGAAGTATTTTTGCCGATCATTTGGCTCATGAACCGATTAACGATCAGGAATCAGTCGAATTTGACTTCCCAGATGAAGATGTCATGTACTTGAAAATGAAAGATTGCGAGGAACCACTACCCAGTGAAGGGCCAGAACCAGGATCCCAATGGGGACTAATTTTCGACGGAGCCGTCAATACTTATGGAAACAGAATTGGGGAAATCATCGTAACACCTCAAGGTACCCATATTCCTTTCACTGCCAGATTGACATTCAAATGCACAAACAACGAGGCCGAATACGAAGCTTGTATCATGGGTCTCGAAGAAGTTATTGACTTAAGAATAAAGAACTTGGATGTGTATGGAGACTCATCCCTGGTTATCAATCAGATCAAAGGAGAGTGGAATACATACCAATTGGGATTGATTCCCTACAAAGACTACGCAAGAAGGTTGTTACCATTCTTCAACATAATTGAGTTTCATCATATCCCTCGTGAAGAAAATCACATGGCTGATGCACTAGCCACTCTCTCTTCCATGATTAGTGTAAGTCAATGGAACGACGTACCTAAGTCAATTGCAACTTCTTCCTGAACAATGATACACTCTATAAGAGAAACTTTGACATTGTTTTGCTCAGTTACGTAGACAGACAAGAAGCAAACATGCTGATAAAAGAGATTCACGAAGGATCCTTTGGAACTCATGCCAACAGACACATAATGGCAAGAAAAATTCTGAGAGCAGGATATTATTGGCTGACAATGGAAGCTGATTGCTACAAGTACACGAGAAGGTGTCACAAGTGTCAGATATACACAGACAAAATCCATGTACCGTCAACGCATCTCAAAGTTCTCTCTTCTCCCTTGCCTTTTTCTATATGGGGAATCGACATGATTGGCATGATTGAACCCAAAGCTTCAAAGAGACATCAGTTCATCCTGGTAGCCATTGATTACTTCACCAAATGGGTCGAAGCGGCATCATATACCAATGTGACCAGATAAGTGGTAGTCTGATTTATCAAGAACAATCTCATCTGCCGTTATGGTGTTCCAAGCCAGATTATTACGGATAATGGATCTAACTTGAACAGCAAGATGATGAAAGAGTTATGTGTTGAGTTCAAGATCGAACACCATAACTCGTCTCCCTACCGACCTAAGATGAACGGAGCGGTAGAAGCGGCTAACAAGAATATCAAGAAAATGGTTCAAAAGATGGTTGTAACCTACAAAGATTGGCACGAGATGTTACCATATGCTCTTCATGGTTATCGCACATCTGTCTGCACTTCAATAGGGGCAACCCCTTTCTCTCTAGTATATGGCATGAAGGCAGTGCTCCCCATAGAAGTAGAGATCCCATCAATCCAGGTATTGATGGAAGCTAAGCTAACAGAGGCTGAATGGTGTCAAAGTCGACACGATGAACTGAACCTAATCGAAGAAAAGCGAATAACGGCTCTATGCCACGGTCAGTTGTATCAGCAAAGAATGAAGAAAGCGTTCGACAAAAAGGTTCGACCCCGTGTCTTCAGAAAAGGAGACCTCGTTCTTAAGAAGATACAATCATCCCTCACTGATTCCCGGGGCAAATGGACTCCGAATTATGACGGCCCTTATGTGGTCAAGAAAACCTTTTCAGGCGGTGCCTTGAGACTCGCAACCATGGATGGAGAGGAGTTTACCTACCCCACGAATATTGATGTAGTCAAGAAATACTTCGCCTAAATAAAAAATAATAATAATAAAATAAAATAAAAGCGTCTCGGTGGATTAAAAACCCAAAAGGGCGTTCCAAGCAAAAATTAGAGGCATAAGTAAAAAAATCATCCCGATGGATTGGAAACCTCAAAAGGAAATCTAGGAAAAAATTAGGGATTTATGGCAAGTAACTACGTCCGACAATGTTAAATCCCCAGTGGTAATACCATCCGTCGAAAGACTTCAGTCAAGGTCATCTTCGACAGAAGCTCAGGATGTCCAGAATTCAAAGTTGGTACAAGGATAGTGGTCGTTATGTTTCAATGTAGCCCTTTTCCGTTAAATGACCACTTTTCTAAACTTTTTAAATGCTCAATGGGATCACGCGCTTGGCTGATTACCATTCTATCAATAAAATTTGAGCCCTAGTGCTTTTGTTTGCAATTCTCAAAACAAAACAAAAATGAATTTAGTTGTCAAATTTTTTTCTGCTTTTAAAATAGAGATGGCAATTCTTTTTGACTAACTGAACACAAAAAGGAACATTGATGGCTTCTCCGAAAGTGATTAAACCTCAGAGTGCAGAATCAAAGTACTTCGTCTAAACCGGTACGCCTGAATGAAGGATCAACTGTTTCAGATGCAATGTCCCGTCTGATATCCCGAGAGAGTTCTTAACTCTAAAGACCAATTGATGGTTCTTTCTTCCCCCCAGTAGGGTCTACCCCTCCTAAAGCAGGAAAAGATTGCTATCACTGAACCAATGATACTTTTTATCTCCCCCCGCAGTGGCCGAGTATCCAGTCGTGTTCATTCACCAGTTTGTATGTCGCGTCTGTTTTGTTAGCATAAACATATATACATCATGCATAATTGATTCACATTCATACATATGTTGCATTAATATCACTCTGGTCAGTCTCATCCCCAAGTGATAAAGTCCTCTTACCAATAAAGTTATCAGTTTTCCTTTCCACGTCAGATAAGACAAAATCCCAGTTTAAGTTCTTTCCTCATCAGGAAATGTATCGTCTGAGCAATTTCTCCCTAGTTTATTTCTGGATTGGAGCCTGTCCTCAACCACTTTGATAACTTGAACCTCTGAATGGCAAGAAGACATTCGACAACACTTTTGGAACATCACTCTTCACCGTTGAAGATGATATTTTTGCTTTCCCGGATTAAGGAAAATCCCCAGAGAAAGCCTCTCCACTAAAAGACTCTCGACTATACATTGGTTTTTCTCCCAAGAAATTTGATGTTAATGAAGTCATCATCACCTAAAAATTGGATTACATCACATGGCATTTCTCCGAAAGGGTCTCGAAGAAAAGTATGATGTAATATCCCCAAGCAAAAAGGAGTCTCTCAAGAGACTCATTTTTTCCCCCAGTAGGTCGACAAATGGCATCTCCCACATAGAAGTTTTCACACCTCTGCAGTTCAGACAATTGGGTTTCCACAACAAGTCTGACCTCAAATTTTTTTCCATTAAATGGCATCTCCTCAGTATAGCTCGGCGAGAAGTTTGATGAAGACCGCTACACATAGCATTCCTTGTCAAGGAAGGAACTCGACAAGAAGAAACTGAGACCAGTTCTGTGGTTGAAGACCAGGATCGAGGGCAAGTTTATTTCAAAAGAAACTGAGATCAGTTCCGTGGCTGAAGACCAGGATCGAGGGGAAGTTTATTTCAAAAGAAACTGAGACCAATTATGTGGCTGAAGACCAGGATCAAGGGGAAGATTTACCCTTTTCTAAGTAACATTGCTTAGCAAAAGAAGATGGATGAGCAAACTGTTATTCATAACCACAGTCAAAATTTCGGGTATTCCGATATTTAATCTTCTTGCACCCTGAATGTCCGAATATCTCCGCCATTCACACCTTTGGGTCCAAGAAGATTAAATAGGGGCATCTATCATACCCTAAATTTTGACCACAAGATTTCCCATCATTGTGAAAATCATCACCACAATATGGATGTACCTTTATGCCTCATCAATCTCCTCAAGGACTGTTGAGCATTCACTACAATCAAGAATTAGGGTTTCGAGCCCTCTCAGAGCACTTAGACAAAGGATCAATCAAGAATTGACATGATCTTCAACTTTTCTAGTCTCTCAAACACCCATGAAGGATTAAGAGGTCTCCCACATCAAGATTTAAGCGCAAAGTTGTAACATTCTAAGTGGATCAAGCCTTAAGATCGCCAGTGTCACCAAATTAGGGTTTTGGTTGACCAAGGCCTCTAGATGAAAATTTTCATCTGGGCATGAGCCAATACTTCAAAACATGACCCAAAAATCTCAAAGGGACCTCATGGACCCAATCATCAAGTCAAAATAGCCTCAGGGGAAGCATTTGTCAAAAATTAGGAATTAGGGTTTCTTGACCTAATTCACCCCTAAGTTGAATTTTGAGGCAAGACATGAACCAAGACCTCAAGAAATGATTTGAAGGCCTCAAATACACCACATTGATCCATTTACAACAATGGATTCATCCAAGAAGTTTGATTCACAAGTTTCAAATTCATCTGGACAACAATTAGTGTTTTGAAGAAAAAGTCAACTGTACCTTTGACTTTGGACCAAGACATGTTCCCAAACCTTGGGACATGATCCAAGACACCCTAAAACACCTATGGAATCCATCCATTAGGTTTGAATTAGGTCAAGAACTTGATTACATAGAAGATCACACAATTTGGAATTCATCTAACAAAAAGTCAACTGTGCCCAAAATCAAGTTTGACTTTTTGAATTTTTTCATAGATGTGACTCCCCTAAGTCCAAAACAATGTTAATGCATGGTATTGGTCATCATTCATCAAGAAAAATCTAGAAAAGTAAGGTTTCTTGCAAAAGGGGCAACCATAAGAAACTTAAATTTTTCTAAGTTATGGAACAAAATGGATTTGGTACCATCTTTGCAAGGTCATAACTCCCAAACCCTAAGGCCTTTTTCTTCCATCCAAAGCTTAAATGAAAGTTCACATGACATACTTCAAAAGTGTCAACTACAAAAGATTCCAAATCGTCATGGATTTTGAGTTATGGATTTATCAAAATCACAAAACACATGAAAATTGCCATTTTTCCAACACTTAGTGAAATTTTGGACAGAATCTGTCTTGAATTTTTGCCATCTTTGAGGCCATTTTTCACCTTGATCAAAGCTGAACCAAGTCCATTGGTGGACATCAAAGTTAAAGTATGTCATGAGAGCGTTCCAACAAGTACCAGATTATCTCCAAATTCAATTTGAGTAGGGAGTTAAACCCTTGGAACATGGCACCAAAAACTGATTTCTTCCCAAGGCATATTATAGGTCATTTGCTCGAATTGGATAATTTGTGCAATTACAAGTCTTTTAATCCTTTTAGAAACATTAAGGATCAAATCAAAGCAAAAGATCTCTGAGCCACAGGCCTCCCAAGACAAAAGATCATCATGTAGGCATGTGAAATTCAATGTTGCAAATCCAAAACTTTCAAATTTGTCATGAAGCATTCAAGGGGTGCATAGAGCTGGCATGTATTAGTCCACGACATTGAAAATGAGTCAAGATGAACTCAAGCATCAGAAGACCATAGGCCTGCAACACTGACTCAAGTCAATGACTAGAGAAGACTTAAGATTCCTTTTGAAAACCAATGGACAATGGACTGTCCCAACCACCATTCACTATTGCTGCCAAAACAAACTTGACACACTATAAATAGAGCTCATTTGTGATCAATTCAAGTACACCAAAGCACCACAACAGATGCTTTCCTCAAAATCTCTCTCAAAAAACCAAAATTTCCTTATTTTGCAAGTCACTATCGAGTTTTTCATTTGAGATCAATTCTATCAAAACCAATCATGCCAACACCTCACATATATAAGTGATCCATGACCTTGCAACTCATCTGGAACACCTGAATCACAAAGTCACCCTCCATTTGATCAAGCTTTTTGGCCTGTTTGCAGTTGAGGTGCCACAAAAAGTTCTAAGCTGATTCAAACCATTCCAAGCCTTCAAACACATTACTTGAGGTCCATTGAAGTTGTCCAGATCATTACACAACATCTGTAACACCTCCAACATCAAATTCGATCACCAGCTGCAAGAGGTATGCCTGACACTCTCAAACTCTATAATCCATGAATCATAAATGTGTTTTTAAGTTACAAACATGATTCTGAACTTATGTGGAGTGTTTCCCCTCAATCAATTGCTATGTATGAATCGTGTATAGGATTTCATGATGTTCTTGCAAAAATTAGGGTTCTTGAGTTCATCTTCTGATTTCTCACTTCACACTTAATATAAATGCAATTAATTTATATGGTTGTAATCCTTGATAAAAAACGAACAAGTTTCATGTTTACAAAAGTTGTTTTCATTGAGTAATCAGAGAGTTATGGAGGATTTTACAAATCTGGGGATATAGGGCACACGCGGGCAAGAACAAGTGTTCTTGGCGCCCTTTTTTTGAATTTTTAAAATATTTGAATTTTTCATGTTTTATTAATTAATCTCAAAATTAATTTCTATCTGAATTTTAATGTTTTTGAATTGATTATTTTTTCAAAATTCAAAAATATGTTAAAATATTTTATTCTACAAAAATTTCATAGAAATATTATTTATTTTATATATTTGATATTTTTGTAAAGAATTAATTTT
This sequence comes from Lathyrus tuberosus, assembly GCA_022829125.1. Classification (NCBI taxonomy): domain Eukaryota; kingdom Viridiplantae; phylum Streptophyta; class Magnoliopsida; order Fabales; family Fabaceae; genus Lathyrus; species Lathyrus tuberosus. The sequence goes on along the minus strand of JALAZF010000196.1, from coordinate 221,810 downwards.
TTATTTGTTTTTAAACATTTAAAATATTTATTTCTCTTGACTTTTCCAATTCAAATGGTTCTCAAATCATTCTATGGATAAAACATGATTTTTCAAACATTAATCCAAGATCACACCTTGTTTTTCACACATGTTTGATAATTTTGATAATTTTTATTGATTTTTATTCAAATTAAAATACATTTTTTAATCAAATTAGTGTTTTAATTATTTTTGCCCTCACAAACATTTTTCAAAACACTTTTGGGCCTCTAATAGAGTGTAAGACCCATCTCTTGTCACATAAATAAATTTTGGGCCTCAGTCATTGTATAAGTCCCACGGTGTTTTCCGAAATCGCGGCGCGATCGTCGCCTTTTAAGCAAAAATAAGTTGGGCCTCCCTTTGGTTGTAAGTCCCATTTTTCTTCTTTTTCAAACACTTTTGGGCCTCTAATAGAGTGTAAGACCCAACCCCCCTTTGTACATAAATAATTTGGGCCCCAGTCATTGTTTAAGTCCCTATATAATTTTCAGAATAACGGTGCGATCACTGTTTTTCATTTGGGCATCTCCTTCAGCTGTAAACCCCATATCTTGTATAAAAATAAACTTTTGGGTCTCTAATAGAGTGTAAGACCCACCTATTTTGTAAATACAATAATTTGGGTCTCGGTCATTGTATAAGTCCCGCTGTGGTTTTCAAAAACTACGACGCGATCGTCGCCTTTGTAAAAGAATTCATCTGGGCCTCTCCTTGAGTAAAAGCCCCAAACTTCTTTTTAAAATAACTTTCCTCTTTAATTCAAATTCAAATTCAAAGTATTATCAAAACTTTCTTCAATTTCTTGAATAACTAACCATACAGTTGTAGTTACAATGCTTGGGCTTGCACAACTATAAGTTCCACTATCCTTCTCAATATATGCTTGTTTATATATTTCATATGTATATACTTGTATATATTTGCTTTGAGTTTTCCCCAGCAGCTAGGTCTAGATTTAGGTAAAACCAGTGGTTACTCTTTTGACACAGTCAAAACTAGTTCCCCATAGGAAATTCCAGATACAATCTTGCCTCCTCTTGGGCTTATACAATATGGAACAGAGAAAGGCATTATTCCCGGTAAAACTTTTCTCAAGACTGTCACAACTTAGAAATGTGTGTATAAGAAATTTATTTCCCCAAAGAGGATTATTCTCGGTGAAACCTCTTTTGAATTTCTTCAAACCATAGAACTGTTCACTAAAGAAAGGATTATTCCCGGTGAAACCTTTCTTGAACTTTTCTCAGGCTTAGACCCACAGGCTTCCTAAAAGCATCCACAGCCTTCTCTTGGGCTTTGTACAAGGACCCTCAGGCTTCTTAGAAGTTCTCAGCCTCCTCTTTGGCTCAGTACAAGGACCCGAAGACCTTCTACAGGTATAGGACAGAACTTAGTCATCTCTACTAGTTCAATCCTCCAGAGAGTCAGAATTCCAAAACATCATATCAGTTTAGGGTTGATTCTCATCCCTTAAAACCTTAGCCTCCTCTTAGGCTTCATACAAGTAGACTTGCATAGTCTCAGCCTCCTCTTGGGCATCATACAAAGATCATTCTCCTGTTAAGAGTCAACCTCTTCATGTCAGTAGACTTGGAAAGTCTCATTTCCTCTTAAATTTCACAGAGACCCTCAAGTTTCCTAAAGACACAGGTAAAACCCTGATCATGTCATCAACATATCAATCTCCAGCAGAGTTAAAACCTCCATACATTTTCATACTCAAGGTTTAAACCTTTACCATCAATAAAACCTTAACAGAATCAGAACCTCTGGGCATCTGATATTTTAAACTCTTCTTTAATCCTCAATAAGAGTTGATTCCCTAATTTGGACATGTCTCTAGATTTCAATAATCCTCAGCAGAAGCCAACCTCCTCTTAGGATTCATATAAGAAATTTCCCAACCAGCCTCCTCTTAGGCTTAGTATAATGATTTTTCCTTAGCAAAGTTAGCCTCAATCTTGGGCTTTGTACAAGACAGATCATATTCTCCAACTGAGTTAATCATTCTTTTAGCCTCAATCTTGGGCTTTGTACAAGACAGATAAAATCTCTCCCCAGTGGAGTCAATCCTTTTAGCCTCAATCTTGGGCTTTGTACAAGACAGATAAAACCTCTCCCTAGTGGAGTCTATTCTTTTAGCCTCAATCTTGGGCTTTGTACAAGACATACAAGACTTTCCCCGAAAGAGTCAATTATTTTTAGCCTCAATCTTGGGCTTTGTACAAGACAGACACATAACTCCCTAAGCAGAGTCAACCTTTTAGCTTCAGCCTTGGGATTTAATCAAGGCACACAAAAATCAACATTCCCTCAGAGGATATCAAGATTTCTCTCTGCAGAAAGGCCTTTCTCTGTACATCACACATCAAAACAGACAATAAATAAAATAAAAACAATCCCAGATAACTGCTGTAAGTGGCACACTTGTTGATTCAAAAATCCAAGTTGTGGTCCCTCTTTTATCCTGGTAAACTTCCTCTTTCATCTAACAGCTGTAAGTGGCAAGCCTCTGGATTATTTACATCCAAGCCAATGTCCCTCTCTTAGCATGGAAGACTCCTAAGGAAAAATGGTATTGCTCTACACTGAGTTAAAGTTTATTCTTTCAGGACATCTCCCTTATAAAGGAAATTATGGCATTGCTGGATTCCATAACATTCCAATTATAGTAATTCCCCTTTATAACCAATCCTTCAACAATTGTGATGAACAGGGGAGATATCTCCTTTTAGAGATGACAAATTCTCTCTCAGTCAAACCTTTAGCTTCAATCTTGGGCTTTGAACAAGACACAAATACTCATCTAGCTTCAATCTTGGGCTTTGAACAAGACACCAAACATCTTTTCTCCCATAGAATAGGAGGAACTACGATTGCTCTGATTTCCCTATTTTCTTTAACGGGAATACGTAGGCATGGGATTGCAAAATCATAGCGAGTACACAAACCAAAAAATTTAGGTCCAGTACCTTACCAAAAACAACAGAAAACCCGAAAACAATAAAAACACACTCTTAACACTCCCAAAGGAGAAACTTTCCCAACCCATAACAGATAAACACCAGAAAGTATTTAAACATGCCACACAAGATTTATGGATAACCATATATACACTGGGTAATTGACAACTTCCCTTTGTATAATCTGACCCCGGACCCCCCCAATCTCTTAGCATTTGTTAAAGAAAACATTTGCCCGCAAGGTTAGTTTTAGATAACTTCCCTTTCCTTTCCAGCTTCATATTATAAATAAGAAATCAGAAAGTAACACCCAATTCCAACCATTGCGGTAAGGTGGTCGCGTCACCGACAAAAATCGCACGCTACACCCTCATACGAATATTATTGTTCTTTCTCTCAGTTAAATTAAGAAATTAATTCTTGAAGATCAAACTCAACATCCTCAAGAACTAGAGCATCAAGTGTCATAAATAATTGACTAAAAAGAGAAATTATATTCGGTATGATTGAAAGACTCTATTATGATAGTTGTGACACTTGTTACTTGTTATATTTTTGGAGCTTCATAAGATGGGTATCAAGTTAGTGTTTCTTAATGGTTACATTAAGAAATACAATATGGTGCAACAGAAGAAAATCTTGTGTCAATAGATACAAAGTTAATGGTTTGTGAACAGATAAAATCCATTTATGAGTTAATGAAATTGTCTCATTAGTGATACCACAATATTTCATAAGGTAATTGTCTCGTTTGGTTTTGAGATGTCTATTATGAAAAATTATTGGATTTTACAAGTTTAGTGGGAGTAAGTTAATGCACCTAATTTAATGTGTCGATTTTATTTTATTTAGTGAGAAATGATATATGATTGTTGTGTGAAACCAAGAAATCTCTAACAAAAGTTTGGCAATGAAAGATCTTGGGAACATCTCTTTTGTATTAGGTACTTAGATACTTAGAGATTATTCTCAAGGTATCATCTGGTTATCACAAAAGATTTATGTATATATCAATAAAGTTGAAAATAAAACTGACATGAAAGACAATAAACTACCGGTATGTCTCAATTATCAAGGGAAACTATTAAGTCTCAATCATTGTCCAAAATAAGAGAATCTGGAAATTTAGAAAATTAATTTTTTTATACTTTTTCAGTTTTTGGGAACCTTATGTATTATCTTATGTATATGCATCAGGAATAAGTGTATACATAATGAGATCATTTGGCAGATACGAAAATTCAAAATTTGGATTGTTGAAATGATGCAACCATAAGGATTGTTATAGGGAACAAAAGAATTTATGCTCACATATTAGAGATCAAATAATTTGGAGATCATCAAGATGTTCGACTCGGATCCTTTTGGATGTCTATATATAATGGGCATCCTAACTCAAGAAATAACTATAGGTATTTATGTCACTTGGTTGCATATAGTAAAAGGTTTTGAAAGACAACTTATGCTATATTGTGACATAAGTCAGTCGGATAATGTTTCAACAACTGTTTTATAAAGTTCATTAACTTATAAGTTGTTGTTGAATGATAGAAAATATAGATAGAAATTTTATGCTAGTTGACTTACTAATCAAAGACTTGACATATAAGGTATTTCATATGATTGTTTTCACTAAGGATGTCCAAGATTAGTGGGAGTCACTCATTCTTTATGTTTTATAATATTGTTTTGATATCGATACATATTTTATGTTAAGATTATCTGCATAAATAAAGCTTATGAGGTATTTATTGTTATAACCATTTCTATATTTTTGTGCAAATATTGAATTTACAAACTTCAGTTTGATCTCAATAAAGAATTCAGATGGTATTAGCTTATATGAATTAATATTTGTATTATCTTATAGCTTATCCATGTATTTAGATAATATAAGTTAGGTTGCTGAGCTGGCAGGTTGTTACTGACATATTTTCTTATTGTATATATAGCTTATCTTTGTTGAAATTCGGGTACATGTGCAGAATTCAGATGTCCTAGAACATGCCGTTCGACATCTGGTCTGACATGATCACAAAGGGCAAGGTATATTGCAATAATCATGGTACTGAAAAGATAAGAGCAAGACACACATAATTGTTAACCCAGTTCGGTCTAATACACCTACTCTGGGGGCTACCAAGCCAGGGATGAAGTCCACTATCAGCAGTATCAATTCAAAGCTAAACTCCCTGTTTACAGCTTATCACTTAATCACTACCTAATGACCCTTCTACCTAGATCCTCTCTAGATATGAGAAACCCTTCTCACTCCCAATCATCGCAATGATGTCTAGTAGTTGACAATCCGCCACTGCATCAACGGCTCTTAACCTATACAACAATTCAGCACGGAATGACACCTTTCCAAGACACAGCTTAGAGTTACTTAAAAGCTTCCTCCAAGGACAATACTCCTCTTACTTAACAGCTTCGAGGATCACACTTAAAAACTGTCCAACTCACAGGTCGAGTGGTACAGGAACCAACCCTAATACTAGACCTTTTACATCTTTGGTTGCGATCCAAAACTAGGTTACAAAACATCTATATATAACCTATTCCCAACTGGATTTGGGCCTACAAAAACACAGCAAATGAGCTGCTACAAGTCAGCAGAAACTTCTGCTACAAAATAGGACTTCAATCTATAACTTCCTAAAATATCTTCATATTTAGAAAGTGTATATTTTCCAATATTCTTCTCAATTTTAGACTTGAATCTTCAGACCTTTTAATTCAGCGCCACATGGAATTTGCATATTGTTTCCTGAATCTTCTGCATCTGTTAAGACATATCAGAATTCTGAATTCTCTTCAGTTCTGGCGCAATGTCGAATGAACCTGCTTGGGACATCTTGATACGATATGTTATACCAGATGTTGAAACTACTTCAGCTCAACATGTTCCATTGCACACTAGAACTCCTTGCTCAACATGTTCTTCCTTGGCAAGATAAACTATCCTATCTAACACATTGCTGCTATTATTTGTTTTACAAAATTAAAGCTAACTCTTAAAAATAAAGAACTAACATTCTCCCCCTTTGGCAAATTTTGGCTAAAACAAATACATAAACATTACAACACAGAGTACAGCAGCAATCACAACTCTATACTAATGTCAGTAGTCATCAACAACTATTGACCCTAACAGTAACCATCAGTAGCTACTGTGAACAGCAATCCTGGAGAATCATCTTCTAGGGAATACTTGAATGATGTTAGGACATCATGTTTGACAACTCTTTTGGCAGCACATTTCTATGAGCTCCATAACATCACCTTCGAGCACCACAACACAATTACTTCAGGCAGCACATCAGGAGGTAAGAAGTAGAAAATCCCGAAGTTATGCACATGAGGAAGAAGATATCTGGTGTACATGAGGAAGAAGATTTCTAACTCCCCCTTAATCCCACACATTTCTTTTTCCTTCCAGCTCAGACCTGGATAATTTTAGAAGACTCCTCCAGAAAAGAAACGTCTGTCTTCACACAAAAGGCCAATGGTGGCATACGAGATTTCTGCACACCTTTCTTGATCAGACGCCCCCAGTCAACCTACGGCATAAGATAAAACTTAAGAAGTATCAATCTATTAACCCAGGTAACTCAGAACACAAGTCACAACTGTGTTCATAACTCAGGACATAAGTCACAATCGGAACTCAACACCAACTCAAGGAAATGACACCCTCTTTGCAAACAGTTGGAACTGCAGATTCCAGACAAAGCATCTGCATAACCCATTTCACACACTCTTTCTCCCTCTTTTTAGCCAAAAATTGGCAAAGGAGGCCCTCACAGAACCATACCCAAGTGATGGTTACCCAAATACGAACAAATGCCATAATACTTGTGAAACAAGATCACTCACTTGGCTGAAGGAGAAGAGAATAAACCCTATAAATAGCATATCAATTACTTTGGAATTAACGAGCTTTGAATATTTCAAGGTTCTTGGTCAAAGAAACGCTATTTTAGGTACCAAAAACTCCATTCAACATTCAATGCCTACCTTCCAAAAACTGCCTTGACTGCCTTAAATGTTTCTCAACTGAATCTTACCATAAATTAAGCCAATAACGTTCCATGCATAGGCAGAGACACGTGTTACACCTTATCCTTCCACTATCGACCAGAATAATTCCTTGTTTGGCTCAAGAGAAACATGTCCTGTACCATGTTCTGACCTCTTACCAAAACAGTTTGTCTGCTTGCTCATAAAATTATCAGCCCAAGACTTCACAGAACCTTACACAAACCCATCTTCTTATCTAATGGATACTGAGACAACTTCTCTCAACCCCTTCTAGATTCCTTCAAGGCAGCAGAGCAAAAATAAAGTCACCCAGAACCACCAAATCTGCTTTTTAGACCTCTCCTACACAACTATGATATGTCCCATCATGAAGTTTGACATTACACAGCACAAACTTGACCAGCGCACATGCTACACAGAAATCTGCACCCTTGCAGTAATAAACCATAGACAACAACCTTAACTCCCCCTGACATGAACAACTAATGCTCCTTATGAAGATGAACACTTGACACCAGATGATATTGCCACATTCTCAACATTAAGAACTGCCACCTCTTGTATTTGTTGAGCATAATCTCACCGTGTATATGCCAAGTCCAATATAAAAGCCCACTTGATTTGGAATTTCTCACATATTCCATAACAAATGCCTTTAGATTACTTGCAACACAAGACAAGGACTGCCACCACCTTTTACATGTATTAGAAGAAATCAACCTTCTGTCCTTACATCTAATGAAGTCTTCATCATGAAAGTAGTCATGTATTGCCAGAATAAACTACTTAACATCAAGATCAGAATCTGCCCATTCTAATCCACATTATGTCAGAACTGCCACTTCAGACAATAATGCTGCTTCTTCCAACTCCTTCATCCAGAATACACAACAAACAATGATGTTGTAACATTATGTAGGACATCAACATTAGATAAAAGATCACACCTTCTGCATGTAATCACAACCACATGATCACAACAGAGAGAAATAAACTCTCACACAATTCAGAAATCTGAATTGCATCCACACATCAGATAACTACCAAGCTCCCAACAAGGTATTTGTTTATCCAAGAAGGATTCACAATCAAACAGCAGATGATGCTCACTTCTTCATTCACACACTTCTGATACAGTCAGCTGATAAGGCTACCTCAGGTTGTTATTAATCATACCCACTCAGAAAGAATAAATTCCTGAACCATAATAACCAGACTGCAGACTTGCATAATTCTCTAGACAAATACTTAGTCTCCCGTCAAAGTATTTACCCTTATGCATAACATCAATAATAGAAAAATACTAAGTCTCCCGTCAAAGTATCTACTATTAGACAGAATAAGATTACCTTCTCACACAAGGTATGACAATTTGTTTGTAATCTTCTACATACGTCTGCCAACTTCTGATTCGTGACATATATTCACAAGTTACTTTAACTTGGATCAGTGGCTTGATCTTGGACTTCTTTCTGCGCAAAACAACCTTGGTTGAACAAGCAACCACCTGAATTGATGTTCCAACATCAATCTCAGTCACACATCTTCACAGAGCTTTTCTGAAGATATCGTCTATAGTAAGGCTCTAGCACACGAGGATCAACCATCAGTACCTGATCAAGCTTTCACATTTAGCAACAGGAACAACTCAAGAGTCTTCTCCTTAAATCACAGCATCTTGCCTGACTTTGAGATGTTGGATGTTATCAACATTCCACAACCAATTTACCTCTTCTAATCCATCAGCCAAACTCATCCAAGCATATAGTCACCACCTAACCCCACCGGTTGATTCAACTTCACAGTGCTTAACTCTTGAAAGTTCTCCACTACACCAGAATAAGAGTTCCATGCTCTCATAGACTTGATAAATGTCATCAAGTTTGAGTAAACAACCTCCATCCTGAATCAGAGAAACATCATCCAGACAGCTTGAGAGAATAAATTCTTAATACATCAGGTACTCTCCCTCAAAATCTGCCAAGAGCACTTCAGAGAATCATACATTCTTCCCTTTAATAGCAGCACAAACTGTGATTAAATCATCTCAATCCTTATGCACACACAGTCAATACTTATCTAGCTTCACAAGATCATTCAGATAATACAAAAAAATCATGTCTCTTTGATCTTTGACCTTCATGTCCAAGAAGTCTGCAAGCGAGAATACTTCTTGAAATCTCAGGTTCTCCACTCCTGCAGCAAGGACCAGAAATAAACTGACCTCAGGAGTAAATAACATGTTGATCACACCTTGACCAACTCACACATCTAAGATAGGTTCCAGGGCCAGAACCTTCTTAGACAAACCACCCAGATGTCTCCTCTTCCAGATCAGGAGTAGGTTCTAAACTCATGTGATCAAACCACATTAGTTTAGCACCCAGAGCATCTGCTATGCCATTCCTTCAGACAACAGAATTAAGCACAATTCAGATGTGATGTTCTAACACAAGATAGGACATTATTCCAATGAACACATCAAGAGATCAAAGACTGGAGATTAGCCCCTTTTAGGAATAGAGGCAAAAGTAAAGAACTTTTCTTTCTTACAACTTCACTTATCAATGCCTTTATGAGTGGACTTGAACAAAAATCTTCAAGTATCGTGGACAAAGTAAGTTGAAGCAGTTTTGCATATATCCCATCACCATAATGTACAAATTCAGAGAAGAATAACCTCCTCAATTGTAACCTCAGGAGTTTTCAGATAGATACGCAGCGGATCAAAACACAAACTCCAGCCCTAGCATCATAATCCAGGTGACACCACAATACCACAGGTTTGAAAAAAAATCAAACCTAACATAACCACAACACATCAGCTTTTCAACCAAACCTCCAAGCCTTCAGCACATGCCACTGCCTGCCACGAACAGTCCATCCTCCACTTCTAGGGACCATTCTCACACCTATATGAACTACTCCAAGTTCAAACAACTTTTCAGTAGAAAGCATCTACCTTGACCATGAACCAGAAAGTATCTTCCCTTGGATCTCATCCAGATACAGAACAGAATGACCTGCTCTGATACCAATTGAAATTTTGGTACATGTGCAGAATTCAGATGTCCTAGAACATGCCGTTCGACATCTGGCCTGACATGATCACAAAGGGCAAGGTATATTGCAATAATCATGGTACTGAAAAGATAAGAGCAAGACACACAGAATTGTTAACCCAGTTCGGTCTAATACACCAACTCTGGGGGCTACCAAGCCAGGGATGAAGTCCACTATCAGCAGTATCAATTCAAAGCTAAACTCCCCGTTTACAGCTTATTACTTAATCACTACCTAATGACCCTTCTACCTAGATCCTCTCTAGATATGAGAAACCCTTCTTACTCCCAATCATCGCAATGATGTCTAGTAGTTGACAATCCGCCACTGCATCAACGACTCTTAACCTATACAACAATTCAGCACGGAACGACACCTTTCCAAGACACAACTTAGAGTTACTTAAAAGCTTCCTCCAAGGACAATACTCCTCTTACTTAACAGCTTCGAGGATCACACTTACAAGCTGTCAAACTCACAGGTCGAGTGGTACAGGAACCAACCCTAATACTAGACCTTTTACATCTTTGGTTGCGATCCAAAACTAGGTTACAAAATATCTATATATAACCTATTCCCAACTGGATTTGGGCCTACAAAAACACAGCAAATGAGCTGCTACAAGTCAGCAGAAACTTCTGCTATAAAATAGGACTTCAATCTATAACTTCCTAAAATATCTTCATATTTAGAAAGTGTATATTTTCCAATATTCTTCTCAATTTCAGACTTGAATCTTCAGACCTTTTAATTCAGTGCCACATGGAATTTGCATATTGTTTCCTGAATCTTCTGCATCTGTTAAGACATATCAGAATTCTGAATTCTCTTCAGTTCTGGCGCAATGTCGAATGAACCTGCATGGGACATCTTGATACGACATGTTATACCAGATGTTGAAACTACTTCAGCTCAACATGTTCCATTGCACACTAGAACTCCTTGCTCAGCATGTTCTTCCTTAGCAAGATAAACTATCCTATCTAACACATTGCTGCTATTATTTGTTTTACAAAATTAATGCTAACCCTTAAAAATAAAGAACTAACATTTGTATTTATTAATTGAGCTGAATGAAACAAATAATCATTTCTCTTATTCTTCTTCCAATGACTCTTGTATGAAAATTCTGTTACGCATTTCTTGCTTCTTGTTGCTCACATTCAACCATTATCAACATGGTATCAAAGCTCACAAAGCTCTGGTAGCCATTGTTTCTTTCTTTGCGATTGATTTTCCCGTTTTCTTTTCATCTGTGTTCTTTACTTCTTCTTCTTCTTCTTCGTCAATTCTTGAATCTTTCAATGGCAAACCAGAGCTACGCCAATTTTTCTACCAATTCTGCAAATCTGTTTTATCTCCACCCGAACGAGAATCCAGCAATCGTTCTTGTCACGCCCTTACTCAACGACAAGAACTACCACACCTGGGCTCAATCGATGCAGATTACGCTCATATCCATGAATAAGGATAAATTCATTGATGGAACTCTACCTAAGCCTCCCGTTTTAAATCTGCTGTATGCCCCATGGATTCGATGCAATACCATGGTTCTTACGTGGATTCATCGTTCGATTTCGGAATCCATAGCTAAATCTGTTCTATGGATTGACAATGCTACTGGTGTGTTGAAAAATTTACAGATTACGTTTTCTCATGGCGATATCTTCCGCATTTCTGATATTCAAGAGGATCTCTACAAGTTCCGCCAAGGTACTCTTTATGTATCCAATTATTTTACTTAATTGAAGGTTATGTGGGAAGAATTGGAAACCTATCGACCAATCCTTTTCTGCTCTTGCACTATTCCTTGCTCATGTGGTGCAATTGCTTCAGTCAAATTGCATAGAGAACATGACTATGTCATCTGATTCCTTAAAGGTTTAACCGAGAAATTTGTGCATTCAAATACGCAAATTATGATGATGAATCCCTTGCCGAATATTGACAAAGCGTTCTCACTAGTTGTTCAACAAGAAAGGGAAATAGATAGTTCAAACTCTAATGTGATTCCTTCTGCTCAAACCAATGAAGAGGCTATTGTTCTGCAGACTCAAGCTCAGGCACACATCAATTACACTGCTAAAGCTGGTAACAATAATTTTCGAGCTAAGAGTCAAAACCAAAATTCTCCTAGAGGGCACAACCGAATCTGCACACACTGTGGAAGGACGAATCATACAGTTGACATTTGTTTCCAGAAGCATGGTTATCCACCAGGTTATAGAGGTAAAAGCAAGGCTCAAGGCAATGCAAATGCTTCACCTTCAACTGCTACGGCTAACACTGCTTCAGAGGCTTCTCCTAGGAGTTCAACTTCTGCTTCATTTGGCTTCACTCAAGAGCAGTACAATAATATACTAGCATTGCTTCAACAATCCAAGCATACTCCCACCGTAAACTCTGTTTCTACCTCACCCTTTGTTATGAATTCTCACTCTTCTAATGTGAATGGTAAGAATCCTAATCTTTGGGTATTAGATACTGGTGCTATTGATCATTTTTATTTCAATTTTTCATCATTCATTGATTATAAACATATTGTGCCCATTCATGTTAGTCTGCCTGATGGTTCACAAGTCATTGCTTCTATTTCTTGCACAGTTGCCCTTTCCCCCTCTTTAACTCTACAAAATGTGCTTTATATCCCTACTTTCCATGTAAACCTTATTTATATTGCCAAACTTGTTGATAGCAATAATTGTTTTGTACAATTTAATACTAACACTTGTCACATCCTGCAGAATCCTACCAAGACAACGATTGGTATAGCTAACCTACACAAAGGACTCTATGTTTTTGATTCTCAAGCTACTCCTTCTGCTAATAGTTCTGTTGTCAATAATTCATGTAATTTGTGGCACTTAAGACTAGGTCACATCTCAAACATAGGTTTACAAACTATATCCAAAGTTTTTCCTTTCGTCAAATGTAATAATCATACTGTACCTTGTGACTCTTGTCACTTTGCTAAACAAAAGAAACTCCCATTTCCTAATAGTGTATCTCATTCTTCTCATCCTTTTGCTATTCTACATGCTGACTTGTGGGGACCTTTCTCCACCATTTCCACTTAAGGACATAAATACTTCTTGACTCTTGTTGATGACTACACAAGGCATACTTGGGTAATATTTCTTAATACCAAAGATAAAACAAAAAATAGTCTTATTCATTTTGTTACCTACATAGAAAATCAGTTTCACACTACTCTTAAATGCCTAAGATCTGATAATGGGACATAATTTCTTGCTTTGTCTGAATTTTTTATCCAAAGGCATTACTCACCAAAGAACTTGTGTTGAAACACCCCAACAAAATGGGGTGGTGGAAAGAAAATACCTACACATTCTTAATGTGGCTAGTCCTCTTTTCTTCTATTCTAACATTCCTCTAAATATGTGGAATTTTTGCATCCAACATGATGTCCACATAATCAATAGGTTACCTACACCTCTACTCAATTCCAAATTCCCTTATGAACTTTTGTTTAATGAAACTCCATCTTTAGTTCATTTGAAAGTTTTTGGTTGTTTGTCATTTGCCACTTCTTTATAGACACATAGGACAAAGTTTGATTCTAGGGCTAGAAAGGATGTTTTTCTTGTCTATAAGGAAGGTGTCAAGGGATACATTCTATATGATCTCCAAAATCATAATATATTCATTTCAAGGAATGTGATTTTCTATGAAAATACATTTCCTTTCAAACATGATAATCTCTCTTCTGATACAACTCAAAACCCTGTTCCAAGCCTGGATGATCATCCCAATGTGTAGCGCGATTTTTGTGGTTTCGAATCACTATCGCTTTGGTACTATAGTTCGATTCATTTTTTTATCCTGTGAAGCTGATTAAGGAAGGGAAATACATGTCTCCAATTAACCCTGCTTGCATACTGAGGTTAAACAGTCAAAACTGTTGGTTTACAGATGCTATCAAAAAGGGGGGTCTGTCTTTAGGTTATTTCGTTTAAGAACACAGTGTCTAGACTATTTGCGAGGTTTTTGGTAAGGTGTTAGGTCTGATGCTTTTTGATTGATTTATGGAGGTGCTGGATTTTGGGGTTTTTTTATTAGTATGCTCGCTAAGATTTTTGCAATCTTATGCCTACGTATTCCCAAGACAAGGAAATCAGAGCGATCTTAGTTCCTCCTATTATATGGGAGGAAAAAAGTTGTTTTGGTGTCTTGTTCAAAGCCCAAGACATGAAGCTAAAGGTGGTTTGTATCTTGTTCAAAGCCCAAGATGTGAAGCTAAAGGGTTTTGGATGAGAGAGGATTTGTCATCTCTAAAGAGGAGTTGTTGATGTTTGTAGGCTGTGAGCAAGGCACAAATTTGATGCTAAAAGGTTGATTGACTCAATCGGGGTTTTCTTTATTCAAAGCCTAAGAGGAGGCTGGAAGTTTGACTTTTTTGGGGAAAATGTTCTTTCTGTCTTGTACAACGCCCAAGATTGAGGCTAAAAGGGATTTTGACTCCGTTGGGGAGAATGTATCTTGTATAAAGCCCAAGATGGAGGCTGAAAGGTTTGACTCAACAAGAGAGTACTTTTATCTATCCTGTATAAAGCCCAAGACGGAGGCTAAAAAGGTTGACTCAACAAGAGAGTCTTAAACGGGTGATTGACTCAACAAGAGTGTCTTTTATACTCAACAAGAGAGTGATTTTTTATCTCGTACGAAGCCCGAGATTGAGGCTAAAAGGAGATTGACTCAACGAGAGAGTCTTTTGTACTCAACAAGAGGGTGTTTTATATGTCTTGTACGAAGCCTAGGACGGAGGCTAAAAGTGGTTGACTCAACAAGAAAGTCTTGTATACTCAACAAGAGAGTGTTTTATATATCTTGTACGAAGCCCAAGACAGAGGATAAAAGTGGTTAACTCAACAAGAGAGTCTTTTATACTCAACAAGATAGTGTTTTATATGTCTTGTACGAAGCCCAAGACGGAGGCTAAAAGGGGTTGACTCAACAAGAGAGTCTGAACAGGTTAGCTCCGCTAGGGAGAATCATTTGTACAAAGCCCAAGAGGAGGCTAACATACTGCTGAGGATTATTTAGATCCTGAAGCGGGTCCAAGTATGGGGAACTCTCATGAGAGAGACCGGGCTTTTGCTGGAGATTGATCCAGAGTGATCGGTGTTTTTTCCTATGTTTGAAAGGAACTTGAGAATGTCCTTGAGACTCAAGAGGTTTAGACTATCCAAGTCTAGATTTTTATCTTTTGTACAATGCCCAAAAGGAGGCGTGGGTATTAAGGGGTGAGTATCAACCCTAAAATGGTCGGAGTTTTGACGCTGGAAAGACTGCTCTAGCAAAGGATGACTAAGTTCAGTCTTATACCTTTAAGAGGTCGTCAGGGTCCTTGTATTAAGCCCAAGAGAAGGCATGAGAACTTCTAAGAAGCCGAGGGGTCCTTGTACAATGCCCAAGAGGAGGCGGGGATGCTTTTAGGAAGCCTGTGGGTCCCCAAACCAAGAGAAATTCAAGAAATACAATTCATAGAGAAGAGATCATTCTAGGAAAGTTCAAGAATTTGCAAGAAACTCAAGAGATGTCATTCACGGAGAAAAGATCATCTCTGGGGAGTTAGAGTTTCTTTGACAATTTCAAGGGGTGGCAGTCTGAGAAAAGGTTCAAGGGAAGACTTGTATCTGGAAATCCTATGGGTATCTAGTTTTGTTTGTATTTAAGAGTGACCAACAAGGCTTTACCTAGCGCTAGACGTAGTTGCTGGGGAAAACTCTAAATAACTATACTAGTATTACACAGTGGATATGTGACAAGGATATAAAAGGATGTGAAAGAAGATTTACAGTGAAGTAGCCCCACAATACAATTATATACATATGAAAGCGGTAAATGAAAGCGGATAAACACTTACCTGTTGTAGAGCTTCCATGCTGTTTTATTAGTTGTTCAACAAAGAAAGTTTTGATAACAACATATATTTGAATTCAAAATCAAAGGAGAAAGTGCTTTGAAAAGTTTGTTGGGGCTTACAGCTCAAGGAGAGGCCCAAGTTTTAACGATGATCGCACCGTTGTTTTGAAAATGTACAGAGGGACTTATACAATATGTGAGGCCCAAAAAGTTTTTATGTACAAGGGATGGGACTTACAACTCAAGGAGAAGCCCAGGGTTATTTGTTTGGCAACAGCGATCGCGCCGAGGTTTTTGAAAACACAGTGGGTCTTATAAAATATCTGAGGCCCAAATCATTTTGGTTTCAAAAAGGGGTTGGGTCTTACACTCTATTAGAGGCCCAAAGAAATTTAAAGAAAAGAAATGGGGCTTATAACACGAGGGTAGGCCCAGATGATTTGATTTTTGAACTGGCGATTGCGCCGAGATTTTTCTTTTAACGCAGGGGGACTTATATAATATCTGAGGCCCAAAACTGTGTTGGTTAAAAGGGGATTGGGTCTTACACTCTACTAGAGGTCCAAAGAAATTTAAAGAAAAGAAATGGGGCTTATAACACGAGGGTAGGCCCAGATGATTTGCTTTTTGTACTGGCGATTGCGCGGAGATTTTTCTTTTAATGCAGAGGGACTTATACATTATCTGAGGCTCAAAACTGTTTTTGTTAAAAGGGGATTGGGTCTTACACTCTACTAGAGGCCCATGAGTGGTTGAAAATGATTGGTGATGGTGGAATCAACCAAAACCCTAATTTCATCATTTTTTTAAAGTAATTATTTAAAGAAAATGAATTAAAATGATAAAGATACCAAATAAGTTGAAATAAACAACTTGTGATTTTTGGTTAAGGTTTGAAAAATGAGGTTTTAATCACAAGATGAATTAAAACTCATTTGGTTTTGATTTTTCAAGATGAATATTCACTTTTAAAATGTTTAAAAAAATTAAAAATGAATCTATTCATAAAATACTAACTATATTAAATAAATAATATAAATTTGATTTTTTTTGTGAAATAAAATATTTCAACGTTTTTGTGATTTTTTGCAAAATGAACCAATAAAAAATAATTAAAATTGAGGGAGTTATTAATTTTTCAAATCATTAAAAATAATAAGAAAAATGACAAAAATATGAAAAAGTGGTAAAAAAGAGGATCTGGGGCGAGGGGGATTCAAATCCCAGACCTCTTGTGTGTAGTGCGCGCCCTCTACCACTGGGGTGGTGATACATCCATGTATCAAAGTTCACCCACAAATATACAAGGCTTGCCTTGTTTTTGGCCTGCCCAAGGCAAGGCAAGGTTTTGGCCAAAAAACGTGAAGCTTTTAACTTTCTCATTTCTGCATGGATTAGGACAAAATTTAGGTCTATCCTGCCTAGAATTTCACAAGGAATCCAATGGTGGTGGTGTTTTTTTCAGATGAGGTCCCCATTTTAAAACCCGATAGTGGTTTTGAAATACGCCTCCATTTGCATTTTCTATGCTACCTCATGGCACAGGCATGAATCACATGATGAATTGGTCCAAACACAACATATATAACATGTATGAGATGTGTATGATCAGTGGACTTCAAAGCAATGCATATTTTAAGGAGTTCAAGTTGAGATGCTTACCTCTTTGGGAGCTTTTTGGGCAATCTGTCAAGGGCTTTGTTCCAGAAATGTTTTGATGCTTTGAACACTCTCAAATGATCCATTAGAAGCTTTTAGGATGATTGGAATCAGCTGGAAACCTCAGGAATGGAAACTGGCCCTTTCTTGCAAAATGGGCAAAAGTGACCAAAATAGCAACTCTCTCAAATGGTGTTCCAGATGTGGGGAACCATTTGGGACAGTTCAAGGATGATACTTGGAGTGTGTTTGAGGCTTTATCTGGTTTTGAAAGTGACTGAATCAAGACATGGCTTGAAAAATGCAAAAAAGTCATATTTTGAGGTTTTGAGAGGGGACTTTGTGATTTTGGTGTAACAGGTCACTTGTGAGAGTTTGGACAGCTTATATATGACATATTGGATGTGTTTGGATCATGAGCTATGATGGAATTGCTCTCTAACTCAAAAACTCAGAGTTACCTTACTAAAGAAGGCATTTTTTTCCTAGAGAAAGAGATTTTGAGGAAAGCAAGTGTTGTAGTGCTTTGGTGTACTTAAACTGAGGACAAATGAGCTCTATTTATAGTAGAGCAAGTTTGTTTTGGCTGCAATAGTGAATAGAGGCTGCTGCAGACCTTTGACTAATTGGAGCATTTTGGAATCTCAAGTCTCCTCTAGCCATTGACTAGAGGTTAGAGAACAGACCTCTGTTCCCTAGTTCAGAGATCATCCTTGACTCATTCAATTAGAAATGGCACAGTTCATGCCACCTTGGTGCATCCATCGAATGCTCCAAAACAAAATTGGAGTCTTGTCCCCTCTTTAGGGTTTTTTAGGTTTGGCATGCTATTTTTAGTTCCAAAGACTTGGGAGGCTTATGGATCAGTGTTTGTCCCTCCTTGGTCTCTCCCTGAGGTGTTCAGATGGATAAACTTGTTTGTCATTTACACAATTTGCTCAAATCGAGCAAAATGCACAAATCTGCCTAGTTATGACAGTTGCAGCAAGGCATATTGCCACTGTCATAACTCTTAGCTCAAATGGAATTTCATGGGGTTCTTGGCCATTTTGGAAAGCCCTCATATGATACAACATATGTGTGATCATAGTTTGTCTTGACACTTTTTGGATCCAATTGAAAAATGCCCTTACATTTTGGCAAAAGTGAAACAGATTCTGACTTAGTGAAAATTTCACTAAGTGTTGGAAAAAGTGACATTTCTTGTTTTCAGCCATTTTGATCCAACCATAACTCAAAATCCATGATGAATTGGAATGAGGTGTAGTTAACTCTTTTAAAGTATGCCATGAGAGCTACAAATCCATCTTTGGATCAGCCAAATGGTTGCTTGGATCTCAAGTTATGATCCTTGGAAGTTGGTACCCTAGCCACTTTGTTCCATAACTTAGAAAATTTCTAAGTTTTTTATGGTTACCCCTTTTACAAGTTATCCCACTTTTCTTGATTTTTCTTGATGAATGATGATTCCAATCACACATTAACCTCATTTTAGGGTTAGGGAACCATTATTGATCAAAAAATCAAAAAGTCAAACTTTGACTTTTGGGCACAGTTGACTTTTTAACAGATGAATTCCAAACTGTGCGATCCTCTATGAAATCAAGTCCTTGACCTAAATCAAACTTGATGGATGGATTTCATAGGTGTTATAGGGTGTATTTAATCATGTCCCAAGGTTTGGGAGCATGTCCTGGTCAAAAGTCAAAGGCACAATTGACTTTTTCCGCGAAACCCTAACTGTGGTTCTGATGAACTTGAAACTTGTAATCAAGCTTCTTGGATCAATCCATTGTTGTAAATGGATCAATGTAGTTTGTTAGAGACCCTCGAATCATCTCTTGAGGTTTTGGCTCATGCTTTGTCCCAAAAGCCAACTTATGGGTGAATTAGGTCAAGAAACCCTAATTCCTGATTTTTATTGTATGCATCCCCTGAAGTCAAATTGACTTAATGATTGGTTTATGAGGTCCATTAGAGTATTTTGGGTTATGCTTTGAAGCATTGGCTCATGCACAGAGGAAAATTTCCATCTGGAGGCCCTGGTCGACCAAAAACCCTAATTTGGTGACATTGGCGATCTTAAGGCTTGATCCACCTGGAATGCTGCAACATTGTGCTTGATTCTTGTTGTGGGAGTCCTCTTGATCCATTGGGGATGTTTTAGAGGCTTAGACAAGTTGAGGATCATGTCATATCTTGATTGATCCTTTGCCTAAAAGCTCTGAGAGGGCTTGAAACCCTAAGTCTGATTGCAGTGAGTGCTCAACAACCCTTGAGGAGATTGATGAGGCACAGAGGTACACCCATATTGTGCTGATGATTTGCACAATGATGGGAAATATTAGTGGTCAAAATTTGGGGTATGACAGATGCACATATTTAATCTTCTTGGACCCAAAAGTGTGAATGGCGATGGTATTCGGGCACTCGGGGTGCAAGAGGATTAAATATCGGAATACCAAAAATTTTGATGGTGGTTAGGAATGGTAGTTCACACATCCTTCTTCTTTTGCTAAGCAATGATGCTTAGAAAAGGTAAACTTCCCCTCGATCCTGGTTTCCTACCAAGGAACTGGTCTTAGTTTCTGAAATGAACTTCCCCTCGATCCTGGTTTCCTACCAAGGAACTGGTCTTAGTTGCTGAAATAAACTTCCCCTCGATCTTGGTTTCCTACCAAGGAACTGGTCTCTGTTTCTGAAATAAACCTCCCCTCGATCCTGGTTTCCTACCAAGGAACTGGTCTCAGTTTCTGAAATAAACTTCCTCTCGATCCTGGTTTCCTACCAAGGAACTGGTCTCAGTTTCTTTT
Organism: Lathyrus tuberosus; assembly: GCA_022829125.1. Classification (NCBI taxonomy): domain Eukaryota; kingdom Viridiplantae; phylum Streptophyta; class Magnoliopsida; order Fabales; family Fabaceae; genus Lathyrus; species Lathyrus tuberosus. The sequence continues at coordinate 201,358 of JALAZF010000196.1, read as the reverse complement.
GTCAATAAACTTTCTTGATAAGGGATGCTATTTGTAGCGGTTTTCCTCAAACTTCTCGCTGAATTTTCCTGGGGAGATGCCATTTGATAGAAAAAATTTTGATGTCAGAGTTGCTGGGGAACCCAGTCATCTGAGTTGTAGAGGTGTACAAACTTCTCTGTTGGAGACGCCATTCGTTGACTCTACTGGGGGAAAACGAGTCTCTTGAGAGACTGCTTTCGCTTGGGGTATTGCGTCATACTTTTCTCGGGATCTTCTTGGGGAAATGCCATATGATGTGATCCAATTTTGAGGTGTCGATGACCCTTTCGTCGGCGAGTTTCCGGAGGGAAAACTACTATATTGTCGAAGCTTTGATTATGCGGCTCTCTCTGGGGATTTTCCTTAATCCGGGAAAGTGAAGATATCATCCTCAATGGAGAAGAGTGATATTTGTCGAAGGTCTTCTTGTTTTTCAGAGGTTCAATTTATCAAAGTGGTCGAGGACTGTCTCCAATCCCGAAATAAACTGAGGGAGAGATTGCTTAGATGATATACCTTCTGACGAGGAAAGAACTGACAACTCGATTGAGAGGACTTTTATCACTTGGGGATAAGACTGACCAGAGTGATAGTGATGCAATATGAATGTGAATGTAAATCAATAATGCATGATGTATGTATGTATATGCTGACAAAACTGACGCGACATACAGACTAGTATATGAACACGACTGGATACTCGGCCACCGCGGGGGACGAAGAGGTACCAATGGGTTCAAAATAGCAATTCTACCTTGCTTAGGAGAGATAGTCCCCATGGGGAACACCGTTGGTCGGGCTTAGGAGATAAGAACTCTGTCGGGGGGTGTCAGATGGAACATTCGCATCTGACACAACTGATCCTTCATTCAGGTGCACTGGTTTAGAAGGAGTACTTTGATTCTACACTTTGAAGTTCGATTACTTCTGGAGAAGCGATCGACGTTCTTTTGATGTTCAACAGTCAAAAGAAATTGCCATCTTTATTTTGAAAAGCAAAAAAATTTTGGCAAGTAAATTGATTTTTGTTTTATTTCAAGAATCGTTAATCACATTAAAACGTCATTCTGTAAAGCTAAAATAAATGAGATTTGAAAACAAAAGCACTAGGGCTCAAATCTTATTGATAGGATGGAAATCAGCCAAACGCGGGATTCCATGGAGTATGTACAAAGTTTAGAAAATGGTAATTTAAGGGGAAAAGGGCTACATTGAAACATAAAGACCGTTATCCTTCTACCAACTTTGAATTCTGGACATCCTGGGCTTCCGTCGAAGATCACCTTGACTGGATTTTTCCTGATGGATGGCATTACTGCTGAGGAGTTGAACTGATCAGACATTGTTACTTGCCATTAATCCCTAACTTTTTCCTGGATTGTACTTTGAGATTTCCAATCCACCGGGATGATTTTTTATTATGTCTCTAATTTTTGCCTGGACCACCCTTTTGGGTTTTCAATCCACCAAGACGTTTTTTTTATTTAGGCGAAGTATTTCTTGACTACGTCAACATTTCTGGGGTAGGCAAATTCCTCTCCGTCCATGGTTGCGAGTCTCAAGGCGCTGCCTGAGAAGGCTTTCTTGACCACATAGGGGCCGTGATAATTCAGAGTCCATTTGCCCTGGGAATCAGTGAGAAAGGATTGTATCTTCTTGAGCACGAGATCTCCTTTCCTGAAGACGCGAGGTCGGACCTTTTTGTCAAACGCCTTCTTCATTCTTTGTTGATACAACTGACCATGGCATAGTGCCGTTATCCGCTTTTCTTCGATCGGGTTTAGCTCATCGTGTCGACTTTGACACCATTCAGCCTCTGTTAACTTAGCTTCCATCAATACCCAGATTTATGGGATCTCTACTTCTATGGGAAGCACTGCTTTCATGCCATATACTAGAGAGAAAAGGGGTTGCCCCTGTTGAAGTGCGGATAAATGTGCGATAGCCGTGAAGGACAAAGGGTAGCATTTCATGCCAGTCTTTGTAGGTTACAACCATCTTTTGAACAATCTTCTTGATGTTCTTGTTAGCCGCTTCTACCGTTCCGTTCATCTTAGGTCGGTAGTGAGATGAGTTATGGTGTTTGATCTTGAACTCAGCGCATAACTCTTCATCATTTTGTTATTCAAGATGGATCCATTATCCATAATGATCTGGCTTGGAACACCATAACGGAAGATGAGATTATTTTTGATGAACCGGACCACCACTTGTCTGGTTACATTGGCGTATGACGCTGCTTCGACCAACTTGGTGAAGTAGTCAATGGCTACTAGAATGAACCGATCTCCGTTTGAAGCTTTGGGTTCAATCAGGCCAATCATGTCGATTCCCCATATGGAAAAAGGCCATGGGGAAGAGAGAACTTTGAGATGCATTGGCGGTACATGGATTTTGTCCGAGTATATCTGACACATGTGACACTTCCACATGTACTTGTAGCAATCAGATTCCATGGTCAACCAGTAGTACCCTTCTCTCAGAATTTTCCTCGCCATTGTGTGTCCGTTGGCATGAGTGCCAAAGGATCCTTCATGAATTTCTTTCATCAACATGTTTGCTTCTGGTCTGTCTATACGTCGGAACAAGACCATGTCGAAGTTTCTCTTATAGAGTGTATCACCGCTCAGGAAGAAGCTGCCTGCCAGCCTTCTGGGGGTTTTTCTATCTTTCCTGGATACCCCAGGTGGGTACTCTTGTTTCTAAAGGAAGCATTTGATATCGTGATACCAAGGTTTTTCGTTTATGGCTGCCTCAATCGTGAAGATGTAAGCGGACCTTTCAAGGCGCATTATGTCAATCTTAGGTAGGTCGTTCCACTGACCTACACTAATCATGGAAGAGAGAGTGGCTAATGCATCAGCCATGTGACTAGGGATATGATGAAACTCGATTCTGTTGAAGAAGGGCAAAAACCTTCTCACGTAGTCTTTGTAAGGATTCAATCCTGATTGGTATATGTTCCAATCTCCTTTGATCTGATTGACAACCAGGGTTGAGTCACCATATACATCCAAGTTCTTAATCCTTAGTCGATTGCTTCTTCGAGACCCATGATACAAGCTTCGTATTCGTCCTCGTTATTTGTACACTTGAATGTCAGTCTGGCAGTGAAAGGAATGTGGGTACCCTGAGGTGTTATAATAATTGCCCCAATTCCGTTTCCATAATGATTGATAGCTCCGTCAAAGATAAGTCCCCATTGGGAACCTGGTTCTGGCCCTTCAATGGGTAGTGGTTCATCACAATCTTTCATCTTTAGATACATAACATCTTCGTCTAGAAAGTCAAGCCCAACTGATTCTTGATCGTCAATCGGTTGATGAGCTAAATGATCGGTTAAAACACTTCCCTTAACGGCTTTTTGAGCGTGGTACTCGATGTCGTATTCTGATAACAACATCTGCCAACGGGCAATCCTTCCCGTGAGAGCAGGTTTTTCAAAGACGTACTTGATCGGATCCATTTCTGAGATTAACCAAGTAGTGTGACGAATCATATACTGGCGAAGACGTTTGGCTCCCCAAGCCAGAGCACAACAAGTTTTCTCGAGCATAGTATACCGAGTTTCACAGTCCGTGAACTTCTTGCTCAAATAGTAGATGGCAGACTCTTTCCTTTTAGTTTTTTCTTATTGGCCAAGTACACTACCCATGGAGTCTTCCAAGACTATTAGGTATATGATCAACAGTCTCCCCTTTATAGGAGGTGACAGGATAGGTGGGTTCAACAGGTATTCCTTGATACTGTCGAAGGCAGTTTGGCAGTCTTCTGTCCAAACGCATTCCTGATTCTTTTTGAGTAATTTGAATATTGGCGCAAACGTCACGGTCATGAGGAATATGAATCTAGAGATGTAGTTCAAACGTCCCAAGAATCCCCTGACTTGTTTTTCAGTCTTTGGAGAAGGCATTTCTTGAATGGCCTTAACCTTGTCAGGATCAACCTCAATTCCTTTCTGGATGACGATGAACCCTAAAAGTTTCCCTGAACGGACACCAAATGTGCACTTATTGGGATTGAAGCAGAGTTTGTACTTTCTCATACGCTCGAATAGTTTTGACAAGTGGGCCACAGGCTCCTCTTCTGTTTTAGATTTGGCAATCATATCATCGACATATACCTCGATTTCTTTATGTATTATGTCATGAAACAGAGTAGTCATGGCCCTTTGATAGGTTGCCCCGACGTTCTTCAAACTGAACGGCATTACCTTGGAATAAAAGGTGCCCCATGGGGTAATTAACAAAGTTTTCTCCATGTCTTTCGGCGTCATTTTTATCTGATTATAGCCCGAGAATCCATCCATGAAGGAGAAGACTTTGAACTTTGTTGTACTGTCTACCAGCATGTCAATGTGTGGTAAAGGAAAGTCGTCCTTTGGACTAGCCTTGTTTAGATCTCTATAATCCACACACATTCTGACCATTCCGTCCTTTTTCAGAACTGGTACGATGTTGGCTAACCATTGAGGATATTCTGATGTGGCGAGGAAACTTGCGTCAATCTGTTTCTGTACTTCCTCTTTGATTTTGATGGCCATGTCTGGGTGAGTCCGTCTCAACCTCTGTTTTACTGGCTGACATTCTGATCTCAATGGTAGATGATGTTCCACGATGCTGGTATCCAACCCTGACATATCCTGATAAGACCAAGCGAATACATCGGGAAACTCTTTGAGAAGCTTTGTCAAACTTTCTTTGACAGTTGAACTGAGCAGTGCCCCGATCTTGACCTCTTTTCTCTCTTCCTCTGAACCCAAGTTGACCGTTTCCAACGACTCTTTGTAAGGTTCGATGGACCTTTCCTCTTGTCTGAGTAATCGGGAGATCTCTTCTGGAATTTCGTCGTCATCTTCTTCTTCTTCAGCCTCAAATACCGGGAATTCAAAGTTGGAAGAAGACATTGGATCGTATGTTTCAATGGGGTTTAAAACAAGCAATCTGCATGACATGATGATTGTTTTTAGAAGAGATAGAGAAAATTCAAGAGTGTGTGCAGTGTACATTTTTTTGGAAAACTGCTTGTTTTTATTATTTGAATTGTTTTCTAGGATTACCATTTTCTAAAACAGCGAAAAGAGAAAACAGCAATAAAATGCGGAAATTACAGAACGACGTTTATTTATTTATGATTTTGTCGATTCTTGAAACTACAGCCCTATAAAACAAAACTCAGTCGCTTTGGGCGAAGCGAAGAGGTATATTTACAGAAAGTGAGCCCTATCAAAACATCTGTTTCACCTGGGCAGGGTGAAAGGTTAAAGATGGCAATTACTTAGACTTATGGACGATCTTCGGGACATCGACAGCAACCCATTGGCGGCGAACTCCTCGGTGAATCACAAAGTTTGGTACCTTCCTCGATTTGTCTCCAGAAATAACGCTAATTTCTGGTGGAGCAGGATCATTGGAATCTGTCTCCTAGGCAGAGTTATCGTAGGAGGATTCCTCAGTTGTATTTTGCATAGTATTTGTGCTCTCAGGTAAATCTCCCCATCCAGTTGGTTGGATGTCCTCGAGCCTGAAACAAGAGTGTTCAGGAGCGGTGTACTTGACCAAGAAGTCGTACTTACCACTCGGTTGTCCTAAGGTGTCCCACACTTCTTTGGAACTGGAGGAGTCATCTCTCTCGATGACGTTGACCTTGGGAAAAGCATAGTTGATGAATTCTAGTCCTGCAAACTTTGTGAATTCATCGTCGTGCGGGATATTTTCTGAATGACCTGAGTGTTGATCCCAGGACATGGTGGGGACGCAGGTATTCTTTTCGATGATGCTGAGCTGATAAGCATCGTTGGGCTGATTCTCTTGCCCCGAGTCTCCTGGGTACGGCTGCCACATAGGCAGGTCATCCATCGGGCCATAATAGTTGTGGTCAAAGTTGTATTTCATCGGAGTGTCCTCCTCTAATGAATTTGGTGGAGCACGGCATCCTTCTGGATCACAATCTCCGTACATCATTTTGACATCTGACCTTGGTATGAATCTCAGACTTTGTACGGGATAGTAAAATGGCGTAGGCACCTCTTCCTGAGACATATAACCGTCCTCGTCAAGATAGGACTTCCACTCTTCATCTGTATCGGAGGAATCTCCCTCGTTGATGGTATGTACTTCTTGAGACACTGGGTGAAGGAAACCTCCACTGTGGAAGAAGTTCTGAATAGGATGAAAACTTTTAGCTTTAGTAGTCTGGGTATAGGTTGAGGAAAAGCCCAGACCTTTCTTTGTCTTGTTATCCGTAGGAATGATAAGCTGTCCCCATCCTTTTACGTTGTTACTCTCGATTACTTTGAGAGCATCTTTGTACGAGGAAATCGATGTTCCTTTTTCTGGCTGATTCTCATTGCTCACCAAAAGCACTTGGAACTGAGTTCCAACAGCCTCTTCTGGCTCTACACAAGTGGACAATGATAGGTTACTCACGATCAATGCCTGCTCTCCACAGACTGTGATGAGTTGGTCATTCTTGACAAACTTCAGTTTCTAGTGAAGTGTCTAAGTGACTGCCCCAGCCTGGTGTATCCAAGGTCTTTCCAACAAACAGTTGTATGTTGCTCGGATGTCCATGACCTGGAAAGTGACTAGGAAAGTGTGAGGACCGATAGTTATGGGAAGGTCGACTTCGCCGATAACTATTTTTCTGGACCCGTTAAATGCTTTGACGACGACTTCACTGCCTCTCATCGAAGATCCTTTGAATGATAGTCGTATTAAGGTGGACTTCAGCATAACGTTGAGAGTCGATCCGGTGTCTACCAGTACGCTGGCTAAAGCATCATCCTGGCAGTTGACTGTGATATTGAGCGCCATGTTGTGACTTTTGCCTTCTTTTGGCAATTCCTCATCACTAAACCCCAAGTTGTTGCAGGAGCTGATGTTAGAGATGATATTGTCAAATTGCCTTATCGACACATCCTGTTCCACAAAGGTCTGCTCTAATACTTTCAGTAGAGCCTCTCTGTGGGCTTCGAAACTGAGTAAAACTGATAACACAGAGATCTTTGAAGGAGTTTGTAACAGTTGATCAACAATGTTGTATTCACTCCTTTGGATGAGCTTCAGTATCTCTTCATTGTTCTTTGAAAGGTAGGGATCACTGGATTGACCGACTGGTTGATTAGGAACTTCTGTTTGAGGTTCCTTTTCTCTGTTAGGTTCTCCAACTCCTTTGTTGAAGATTCGTCCGCTCCGTGTTACTCGACTGATGTCTGCAATATTCACGACGGAGGGTAATGGAATTTCCTTTCCCTTCTCAATTGTTGGTGCACCATATTTGTAAGGGATAGCCTTAGTTGATTCATATGGTAACGGTCCCGGTAGATAGATAACTATAGGAGCCTTCTGATTTTTCTAACTGTCGTAAGTAACTTCAATTAGTTCCTGGTTAAGAACCTTCAATTCGTCAAGTAGAGGGATGACGGTACAAATATCTTTGGTCCTTTCGCGATCAGAGATTACAACAACATCCTTGATCTGATAAGCGAAATAGTCTGGCGTCCAGATGATTGATCTAGAACTCGGACACGGTTGAATCTTTTTGGGAGCCAACTGACTTTGAAGGGCTGCTCGCACGAGGTAATATTCTTGATTATTTTTCGAGCTGACTCTATAGCGCTCGTAGTTGTGTGGTGGCACCTGGCCACGTCCGCTTTGAATGTAGTGTAACCTCACTATGTCTATTTCCATTGATCGAACATCCTGACTTTGATGCCTAGTAGGGTTCCCATTAACCACACTAATTTGTTGCGTGTCTTCATCCATATAGATCGGAAGCCACCAGTGGTTTAACAAGTGTTGCAAAGTTCTTTACACGAGAGTGCACCCTTGGTTACTCCCACAACATACTGTACAGTTCTGATAATTATGCGAAGTCAGAAAACCAAGTTGGACTTGTGTAGCGTGTAACTCCACCAAGCTGGTATTCATCAAGTGAATATCAAAGATTTGAATCATATTCACTTGATACTGATTTCCATTGCGGTAATCCAGAATCTATCCAAGACCCATCTGACGCTGGAGGGCCTCTTGTACAAAAGAGTATCCCTGTTTGTTTACCGAGCAAATCAGACAGGAATTGTAATCATGTCGCAACAGATTATGATACTGGCTTTGCCTTGAGTGCGTTGCCACTAATTTGACATTCATTGCACGGATGTCGTGGTTCTGAATGATGCTGGAATTCGTATAAGTCATGTTGACCCCACGAACTCGGTGCTCTTGGATCCATCCGAGATCCAATTTTTCCTGTAGAGCTGATTGCACCACAGAACATCCTTGATTGTTCTTAGAGCAGATATCACACCGGTGATAGTTATGAGGTGTCACATGGCCGTATCCACTCTGTCTACAATGCATCTTGACCAAGTTGGCCCTCAATAAGAGTACATCATGAATTTGATAGCTGTTGCTAGACTCTCCTTCTATCAAATTTACCGCAGCTTTCTCGTGTTGAGGCAACGGGTTCGTGAGAACATTCAGATTTGTATCCTTGAAAGATAAGACCCCACTCCTAATAAGATTTTGCACATCGGATTTGAAACTGAGACAGTTTTCTATGTTATGCCCTGGTCCTCCTTGATGGTAAGGGCAAGTCTGATCCGCTTTGAACCAAAAAGGCAGATTTTCTGGTACTGTAAGAGGAGACCTGGTTTGGACATGCCCCTTGACCAGTAATAATGGAAATAGTTTTGCGTACAACATGGGTATAGGGTCGAACCCTGGTGGTCGCGTTGTACGGTTATTGTTATATGGAGGACGAGCCTGCTGAAGAGGCAATTGTGTCCTTTGCTGATATTGTTGTTGATTCGGTTGGCTCTGAGCAACCTAAGGTTGATACGTAGGAACTGGCGCAGAGTTGATAGCAGGAGTTACAGCTGCTACTGGCTGGTACCGCCGCCTTTGCTTCCCGAGAGAGATATTCCCAATATCGTGCTCTTTTTTCTTAGGGAGAGCACTACCGTATCATTTTGTATTACTTGATGATCCAGCGTGTTTAACTAAACGTCCCTCTCGGACTGCTTCCTCAAGACGAACTCCCATGCCCACCATCTCGGTGAAGTCACTGGGCGCACTGGCGACCATTCTGTCGTAGTAAAATGAGCTCAAGGTCTTTAAGAAGATCTTTGTCATCTCTTTTTCCTCAAGAGGTGGACAAATCTGGGCAGCAATTTCACACCATCTCTGAGCATACTCCTTAAAGGTTTCCTTGTCCTTTTGTGACATCGATCTGAGTTGATCTCTGTCCGGTGCCATGTCCAGGTTATACTTATACTGCCGAACGAAAGCAGCGCTAAGATCTCTGAAAGTTCCGATCTTAGTGCGGTTTAAACCATGTACCATTTGAGTGCGGCACCGGTTAAACTATCCTGAAAGTAGTGAATCAGTAGCTCATGGTTCTTTGTCTGAGTTGACATTCACCGAGCGTACATCACCAAATGGCTTTGAGGGCGAGAGTTACCGTTGTACTTTTCAAATTCGGGCACTTTGAATTTGTGCGGAACTTTCACATTGGGGACCAAACAAAGGTCTGCGGCATCTTTTCCAAATAGATCCTGACCGCGAAGGGCTTGCAGCTCTTTCTGCATCTCCAGGAACTGTTCCTAGAACTCATTCATTCTATCGAACATACTTTCGTTTCCACCAGAAGGTATCTGTGGAATCTGTCCTTCCGGGACAGTGTGTACCACGGGTGGTGGTATAGTCATCATGGCAGTGACTCTAGGTCCTTCTCTCTCCCGAAGTTTGAAACCTTCAGGAGTTGCTGTCATGCCCCTGGCATCTTCGCTTTCCCAAAGTTTGTAACCTTCAGGCCCAGCGGCTCCTGCTGCGGTTCCCTGATTCTCGGTGATCGGCGGAACATATCCTTCCGGGATATAGTTAATAGGCATGCCCCAAGGACGATCTTTCGGCATTTTGTACCTAGGATCATAATTTTCCACTATGGGCGTCGATGTGATCTTTGAGATCATAGTTCTTTGTTGTTGCATCAGAGCTTCAGCTAGAGCTTGCATGTTGTTATTTAGCTTTCTCAGATCCTCTTTCAGAGTGTCAATCTCTTCCCTCAACTCTCTGTTCTCCTCCTCGAGATCATCCATCTTTTTCTATCGATTGGCCCGAGTATTGTACGAATGAGACAGTTTGACTCTAGAATCGAGACGCAAACATGAGATTCGTAGGTAAGAAGAAGGCGTTATGTGAGAATGATGAATGATATGCAATAATTATATTAATTGTATATTTTTTTTGTTTATTCAAAGTAAACTTCGACAATTGGATTGCAAATATCAAACAGTGGAGAAACCCCATTTTTTTGAATTCAAAGATTGCGGAAATGGAAATACAGTAATTTACAAAGTGTTGTAAAAGGAAATCTAAACTTATGGGTCCCGAGTCCTCTCTGAGGAGAGCTCAGGTGCTGGTTCTGGTACTTTCCTTTTCTTTGACCGGGGCTCTTAAGCCGTTGTTGGGTTGTCATTCCTTTGCCAAGTGAAAGGAGCGAGCAAATTCCTTTGGTCTTCTTGATTTTCTACAGCATGTTGCTCTAAAATCTCAATCAGAGCATCTTTTTCTTTTAACAGTTGTTGTATTTTCTTGTACTCCACATTGAGAATACGGTACTTGTTCTTCCAAGACCTCTTATCCTGTTGAACTTTGTTGAGAGTAACCTGAAGTTGTTCCATATCAGACATAAAGTAAAGGACGGGGTCCCTTAACGGAAGAACTTCCTGACGAGGGTAAGGCATCCTCAGCTTCAGAGCTCTAGTTTGTACCCAGTGGAGGTAAGGATCCACCGAGACACAATCTGGTTTTCCTAGAGACTCTCTTCCTTTCCTATGAACGTGTTTTCAGGCATTCACTATTTCTGTCTTTAGTGCTCTGTCATTTTCTCCTTCCTTGATGAAAAGTCCTTCCAGAAAAGTACAGAGCTTTCTTTATCAAGAACTGGGCTGGCAAACCCTGGATTCCACCCTTAGTGGTCATGTGAGTCCTGACTTCTGACTCGTCCATATAGATTGCTCTTGCAATGGTTTGATCCTTTGGAATCTCTTCCAGTCCAGAAAAGGGAGCTTGATCAGTAATATGTAAATCAGTCAGGTAAGAGTACTCCTCCAGTGTTGGTGCTAGCTGATAATCCGGGAATGTGAAACAGTGATAGACCGGATCATAGAACTGGATTAGTGTGGACAGGATTCCTTCAATTACATGGACCTTTAATACAGACAACAGTCCTTCATACTTAGCTCTGAAAGCCACAGGGTTGGTTATCATCCTTGCCAAACCTCTTAAATCCTCGAGTTTTGGAACCTTGAAGGTGTACTTATGAGTTTTCCTTCTACCGAAATCCATTAGCAATCTCTTTTTCTAACATTTGCAATCATTGTTTTTTAATGAAATGAATGCATGAATGCAGCACACAAAAACATAGAAAAAACATAGGGTCAAAGGGTCGGTGTCATAAAGTCAAGGCTCTACCCATCCCCAAAGGTTTATACTGGTGAATTTTTGTACCTGTCCTCAAAATCAATGACCCCTCTTGGGATAACGACAGCAAGCGGATCGCCAGCGAGCTGTAGTATCTTAGAGTAATCTCAAATGAGGGTAGTATCGCGTGACAACTATTTCCGATAGCTTCCGCACTACAAAATGGTTTCAGTCTACTAAAATCCTCAGCTTCTCGGATAACCCAATGGAACAATCTGCTTTCAACAACCGAAGTCGTATAGGCATTGAATCCGCAAAGGGCATCTCCACTGATTTGATGGTCGACCGGGACCTCTTATCTGGGATTCACTCCCCGTAAGATTACCCGTATAATGCCATCACTTATCTTAGATGTATACTCAATATTTCCAGATACGGCATCACACGCATTCCCATTAGCAGAAAAGTAAACACATATATCAATTAGGAAAAGCAATATATATATATATATATATATATATATATATATATATATATTTGTCCTAACATCCTAGACCTCTAGTCTTATGATCCTATACAGACAATGACTCCCCTACCAGAGTCATCATTTCTGTGGTATTTTGTGAATTTAAAGTTTTCACCCTAAAAGAGGCCAGAAAGAATGCCTCCCACTGTGGTCGCCATTTTTCTGTAGCACGATTTTTGTGGTTTTGAATCATTATCGCTTTGGTACTACAGTTCGATTCATTTTTTTATCATGTGAAGCTGATTAAGGAAGGGAAATAGATGTCTCTAATTAACCCTGCTTGCATACTGAGGTTAAACAGTCAAAACTGTTGGTTTACAGATGCTATCAAAAAGGGGGGTCTGTCTTTAGGTTATTTCGTTTAAGAACACAGTGTCTGGACTATTTACGAGGTTTTTGGTAAGGTGTTAGGTCTGATGCTTTTTGATTGATGTATGGAGGTGCTGGATTTTGGGGTTTCTTGATTAGTATGCTCGCTAAGATTTTTGCAATCTTATGCCTACGTATTCCTGAGACAGGGAAATCAGAGCGATCGTAGTTCCTCCTATTCTATGGGAGGAAAAAGGTTGTTTTGGTGTCTTGTTCAAAGCCTAAGACATGAAGCTAAAGGTGGTTTGTATCTTGTTCAAAGCCCAAGATGTGAAGCTAAAGGGTTTTGGATGAGAGAGGATTTGTCATCTCTAAAGAGGAGTTGTTGATGTTTGTATGTTGTGAGCAAGGCACAAATTTGATGCTAAAAGGGTGATTGACTCAACCAGGGTTTTCTTTATTCAAAGCCTAAGAGGAGGCTGGAAGTTTGACTTTTTTGGGGAAAATGTTCTTTCTGTCTTGTACAACGCCCAAGATTGAGGCTAAAAGGGATTTTGACTCTGTTGGGGAGAATGTATCTTGTATAAAGCCCAAATGGAGGCTGAAGGGGTTTGACTCAACAAGAGAGTACTTTTATCTGTCCTGTATAAAGCCCAAGACGGAGGCTAAAAAGGCTGACTCAACAAAAGAGTCTTAAACGGGTGATTGACTCAACAAGAGAGTCTTTTATACTCAACAAGAGAGTGATTTGCTATCTCGTACGAAGCCCGAGATTGAGGCTAAAAGGAGATTGACTCAACGAGAGAGTCTTTTGTACTCAACAAGAGGGTGTTTTATATGTCTTGTACGAAGCCCAGGACAGAGGCTAAAAGTGGTTGACTCAACAAGAGAGTCTTTTATACTCAACAAGAGAGTGTTTTATATATCTTGTACGAAGCCCAAGACGGAGGCTAAAAGTGGTTGACTCAACAAGAGAGTCTTTTATACTCAACAAGATAGTGTTTTATATGTCTTGTACGAAGCCCAAGACGGAGGCTAAAAGGGGTTGACTCAACAAGAGAGTCTGAACAGGTTAGCTCCGCTAGGGAGAATCATTTGTACAAATCCCAAGAGAAGGCTAACTTACTGCTGAGGATTATTTAGATCCTAAAGCGGGTCCAAGTGTGGGGAACTCTCATGAGAGAGACTGGGCTTTTGCTGGAGATTGATCCAGAGTGATCGGTGTTTTTTCCTATGTTTTAAAGGACCTTGAGAATGTGTTTGAGACTCAAGATGTTTAGACTGTCCAAGTCTAGAGTTTTATCTTTTGTACAATGCCCAAGAGGAGGCGCGGGCATTAAGGGATGAGTATCAACCCTAAAATGGCCGAAGTTTTGACGCTGGAAAGACTGCACTAGCAAAGGATGACTAAGTTATGTCTTATACCTTTAAGAGGTCGTCAGGGTCCTTGTATTAAGCCCAAGAGAAGGCATGAGAACTTCTAAGAAGCCGAGGGGTCCTTGTACAACACCCAAGAGGAGGCAGGGATGCTTTTAGGAAGCCTGTGGGTCCCCAAACCAAGAGAAATTCAAGAAATGCAATTCACAGAGAAGAGATCATTCCAGGAAAGTTCGAGAATTTGGAAGAAACTCAAGAGATGCCATTCACGGAGAAAAGATCATCTCTGGGGAGTTAGAGTTTCTTTGACAATTTCTAGGGGTGACAGTATGAGAAAAGGTTCACTGAGAATACTGTCTTTCTCTTTGTTCCATATTGTTTAACCCCAAAAGGAGGAAATACTGTATCTGGAAATCCTATGGGTATCTAGTTTTGTTTGTATTTAAGAGTGACCAATAAGGCTTTACCTAGTGCTAAACATAGTTGCCAGGGAAAACTCTAAATAACTATACTAGTATTACATAGTGGATATGTGACAAGGATATAAAAGGATGTGAAAGAAGACTTATAGTGAAGCAGCCCCACAATACAATTATATACATATGAAAGCGGTAAATGAAAGCGGATAAACACTTACTCGTTGTAGAGCTTCCATGTTGTTTTGTTAGTTGTTCAACGAAGAAATTTTTGATAACAACATATATTTGAATTCAAAATCAAAGGAGAAAGTGCTTTGAAAAGATTGTTGGGGCTTACAGCTCAAGGAGAGGCCCAAGTTTTAACGATGATCGCACCGTTGTTTTGAAAACTATACAGAGGGACTTATACAATATGTGAGGCCCAAAAAGTTTTTATGTACAAGGGATTGGACTTACAACACAAGGAGAAGCCCAGGGTTATTTGTTTGGCAACGACGATCGCGCCGAGGTTTTTGAAAACACAGTGGGTCTTATACAATATCTGAGGCCCAAATCATTTTGGTTTCAAAAATGGGGAAGGTTTTACACTCTATTAGAGGCCCAAAGAAATTTAAAGAAAAGAAATGGGGCTTATAACACGAGGGTAGGCCCAGATGATTTGATTTTTGAACTGGAAATTGCGCCAAGATTTTTCTTTTAACGCAGGGGGACTTATACAATATCTGAGGCCCAAAACTGTTTTGGTTAAAAGGGGATTGGGTCTTACACTCTACTAGAGGCCTAAAGAAATTTAAAGAAAAGAAATGGGGCTTATAACACAAGGGTAGGCCCAAATGATTTGATTTTTGAACTGGCGATTGCGCCGAGATTTTTCTTTTAACGCAGAGGGACTTATACAATATCTGAGGCCCAAAACTGTTTTGGTTAAAAGGGGATTGGGTCTTACACTCTACTAGAGGCCCATGAGTGTTTGAAAATGACTGGTGAGGGTGGAATCAACCAAAACCCTAATTTCATCATTTTTTAAAGTAATTACTCAAAGAAAATGAATTAAAATGATAAAGATACCAAATAAGTTGAAATAAACAACTTGTGATTTTTGGTTAAGGTTTGAAAAATGAGGTTTTAATCACAAGATGAATTAAAACTCATTTGGTTTTGATTTTTCAAGATGAATATTCACTTTTAAAAAGTTTAAAAATAATTAAAAATGAATTTATTCATAAAAATATCAACTATATTAAATAAATATTATAAATTTGATTTTTTGTGGTAAAAAAGAGGATCTGGGGCGAGGGGGATTCGAACCCCAGACCTCTTGTGTGCAGTGCGCGCCCTCTACCACTGGGGTGGTGATACATCCATGTATCAAAGTTCACCCCCAAATATTCAAGGCTTGCCTTGTTTTTGGCCTGCCCAAGGCAAGGAAAGGCAAGGGTTTGGCCAAAAAAACGTGAAGCATGTAATTTTCTCATTTCTCCATGGATTGGGACAAAATTTAGGTCTATCCTGCCTAGAATTTCACAAGGAATCCAATGGTGGTGGTGTTTTTTTCAGATGAGGTCCCCATTTTAAAACCCGATAGTGGTTTTGAAATAGGCCTCCATTTTCATTTTTTGTGCTACCTCATGGTACATGCATGAATCACGTGATGAATTGGTCCAAACACAATATATATAACATGTATGAGATGTGTATGATCAGTGGACTTCAAAACAATGCATATTTTAAGGAGTTCAAGTTGAGATGCTTACCTCTTTGGGAGCTTTTTGGGCAATCTGTCAAGGGCTTTGTTCCAGAAATGTTTTGATGCTTTGAACACTCTCAAATGATCCCTTAAAAGGTTTTAGGATGATTGGAATCAGCTGGAAACCTCAGGAATGGAAACTGGCCCTTTCTTGCAAAAGGGGAAAAAGTGACCAAAATAGCAACTCTCTCAAATGGTGTTCCAGATGTGGGGAACCATTTGAGACCATTCAAGGATGATACTTGGAGTGTGTTTGAGGCTTTATTTGGTCTTGAAAGTGGCTGAATCAAGACATGGCTTGAAAAATGCAAAAAAGTCCTATTTTGAGGTTTTGAGATGGGACTTTGTGATTTTGGTGTTACAGGTCACTTGTGAGAGTTTGGACAGCTTAGATATGACATATTGGATGTGTTTGGATCATGAGTTGTGATGGAATTGCTCTCTAACTCAAAAACTCTGAGTTACCTTGCTAAAGAAGGCATTTTTGCCTAGAGAAAGAGATTTTGAGGAAAGCAAGTGTTGTAGTGCTTTGGTGTACTTAAACTGAGCACAAATGAGCTCTATTTAGAGTAGAGCAAGTTTGTTTTGGCTGCAATAGTGAATGGAGGCTGTTATAGACCTTTGGCCAATTGGAGCATTTTGGAATCTCAAGTCTCCTCTAGCCATTGACTAGAGGTTAGAGCACAGGCCTTTGGTTCCCTAGTTCAGAGATCATCCTTGACTCATTCAGTTGGAAATGGCTCAGTTCATGCCACCTTGGTGCATCCATTGAATGCTTCAAAACAAAATTGGAGTCTTGTCCCCTCTTTAGGGTTTTTTAGGTTTGGCATGCTATTTTTAGTTCCAAAGACTTGGGAGTCTTATGGATCAGTGTTTGTCCCTCCTTGGTCGTTCCCTGAGGTGTTCAGATGGATAAACTTGTTTGTCATTTGCACAATTTGCTCAAATCAAGCAAAATGCACAAATCTGCCTAGTTATGACAGTTGCAGCAAGGCATATTGCCACTGTCATAACTCTTATCTCAAATGGAATTTCATGGGGTTCTTGGCCATTTTGGAAAGCCCTCATATGATACAACATATGTGTGATCATAGTTTGTCTTGACACTTTTTGGATCCAAGTGAAAAATTCCCTTACATTTTGGAAAAAGTGAAACAGATTCTGACTTAGTGAAAATTTCACTGAAGTGTTGGAAAAAGTGACATTTCATGTTTTCAGCCATTTTGATCCAACCATAACTCAAAATCCATGATGAATTAGAATGAGGTGTAGTTGACACCTTTAAAGTATGCCATGAGAGCTACAAATCCATCTTTGGATCAGCCCAAATGGTTGCTTGGATCTCAAGTTATGATCCTTGGAAGTTGGTACCCTAGCCACTTTGTTCCATAACTTGGAAAATTTCTAAGTTTTTTATGGTTACCCCTTTTACTTGTTATCCCACTTTTCTTGATTTTTATTGATGAATGATGATTCCAATCACACATTAACATCATTTTAGGGTTAGGGAACCATAATTGATCAAAAAATCAAAAAGTCAAACTTTGACTTTTGGGCACAGTTGACTTTTTATCAGATGAATTCCAAACTGTACGATCCTCTATAAAATCAAGTCCTTGACCTAAATCAAACTTGATGGATGGATTTCATAGGTGTTATAGGGTGTATTGAATCATGTCCCAAGGTTTGGGAGCATGTCCTGGTCAAAAGTCAAAGGCACAGTTGACTTTTTCTGCGAAACCCTAAATGTCGTTCTGATGAACTTAAAACTTGTGAATCAAGCTCATTGGATCAATCCATTATTGTAAATGGATCAATGTAGTTTGTTAGAGACACTCAAATCATCTCTTGAGATTTTGGCTCATGCTTTGTCCCAAAAGCCAACTTAGGGGTGAATTAGGTCAAGAAACCCTAATTCCTGATTTTTACTGTATGCATCCCCTGAAGTCAAATTGACTTAATGATTGGGTTTATGAGGTTCCTTAGAGTATTTTGGGTTATGCTTTGAAGCATTGGCTCATGCCCAGAGGAAAATTTCCATCTGGAGGCCCTGGTCGACCAAAAACCCTAATTTGGTGACACTGGCGATCTTAAGGCTTGATCCACCTGGAATGCTGCAACATTGTGCTTGATTCTTGATGTGGGAGTCCTCTTGATCCATTGGGGATGTTTGAGAGGCTTAGACAAGTTGAGGATCATGTCATTTCTTAATTGATCCTCTGCCTAAAAGCTCTGAGAGGGCTTGAAACCCTAAGTCTGATTGTAGTGAGTGCCCAACAACCCTTGAGGAGATTGATGAGGCACAAAGGTACACCCATATTGTGCTGATGATTTGCACAATGATGGGAAATTTTAGTGGTCAAAATTTGGGGTATGACACAATGACATCCACAACCTATCTCTTAGCCAACAGCCTAGTACCACTGACCTATCCCTTTCATCTGATATTTCTGCTCCCTTTAATGACAGTGATGACAGTAATGTTGTTACCTCTCCCTTTACTGTCAACTATCCTAGCCCTAGCCCCACATGTAATAGCCTAGCTGATTTGACCTGTCATCCTAATCCTAGTCATGTTGATCTTAAGTCTGTACAATCCACTGATGTTGACCCTACTCATAACCATACTCCTTCTTGCAATTTTGAACCTGGTGTACTACCTACATCTACTCCTTTAAATAACCATAGTCCTTCTTTACCTACTGATTTTTCTTCCCCTAATGTTTAACCTATCATATAGCATACACATCCTTTATCCAATGATTCTTCCTCTGCTATGCTTCCTTTAGAGAATTCTTCTCTTCCTTCTCAGCATTCTGTAGAACCTACTTTTTTACCTACTAGACATTCCTATAGAACATCTCATCCTCCCCAATACTTAAAAGATTATCATTGTTACTCCACCACACAAAACCATTCTTCCATAGTCTTATACCCATTGTCATCTGTTCTTACATATAATCATCGTGCACCATCTTATAAGCATTTTTGTTTATCTGTCTCTTCTAACATTGAACCAAAAACTTTTAATCATGCTATTAGATTGGATTGTTGGAAAGATGCTATAAATGTTGAGTTGCATGCTCTTGAAGAAAACCATACATGGAGTGTAGTTGATCTTCCACCAGGAAATGTTCCTATTGGATGCAGGTGGGTGTATAAGATAAAATACAGGGCAGATGGCTCTATTGAGAGGTATAAAGCTAGGCTAGTAGCTAAAGGTTACACACAAATGGAGGGCATTGATTATTTTGACACTTTCTCCCCTGTAGCCAAAATCACCACTATAAGGGTCTTATTGTCTATTGCTGCAATCAAGGGTTGGCACCTAGAACAGTTATCAAGGGTTGGCACCTAGAACAGTTGGATGTCAACAATGCCTTCCTTCATGGTGATTTACATGAAGAGGTGTACATGACACTCCCTCCAGGTCTTTCTACATCCTATCCTTCTCAGGTGTGCAATCTCCACAAGTCTCTATATGGTCTTAAACAGGCAAGTAGGCAATGGTATTCTAAACTCTCCTCATTTTTTGTTTCTTTGGGTTATGCTCAATCTCAAACTGATCACTCATTATATGTGAAGTCTCATAAGGATTGTTTCACTGCCATACTTGTCTATGTGGATGACATTGTTCTCGGTGGTAATTCTATCCATGAAATTCAATTTGTTAAAGGTGTCCATGACCAAAAATTCAGGATAAAATACCTTGGGCAGCTTAGATTCTTTTTAGGTTTTGAGATTGCTAGATCATCTAAAGGCATCTTCATGAACCAAAGAAAATACACACTTGAACTGCTGGAAGACACAGGATTTCTAGCTGCAAAACCATCCCTTGTTCCTTTTGACCCTAACATAAAGTTATCCCTTACTGATGGTGAACCTTTAGCAGATCCTACTTCATTTAGGAGATTAATTGGCAGACTAATCTATTTGACAAACACACGGCCTGATATTTCATTTGCAGTACAACATCTCAGTCAATATGTTTATAACCCTCTTGTTCCACATTGTCAGGCTGCTACAAAGATTTTAAGGTTTCTTAAATCTGACCCTACTAAAGGTTTTTGTTCTCATCTTCTAGTGCCTTCAAGCTTTATGCTTTTGCAGATTCTGATTGGGCAAGGTGTCCTACTACTAGGAAATCCATTACTGGTTTTTGTGTTATCCTTGGTTCATCCCTTCTTTGTTGGAAATCCAAGAAGCAAAACACAGTGTCAAGATCCTCTACTGAGGCAGAGTATCGACCCTTAGCCTCTCTTACTTTTGAATTACAATGGTTGCAATACCTCTTCAATGACTTCAACATTACATTATCTCATCCTGCTTCTGTGTATTGTGACAGCAAATCAGCTATATATCTTGCACATAATCCTGCCTTTCATGAAAGGAGCGAACACATAGAGTTGGACTGCCATGTGATTCGATAGAAAATTGGTTCCAAACTCATTCACCTGCTTCCTATCTCTACTAATGCTCAGTTGGCTGATGCTTTTACAAAGGCTTTGCACTCTCCCTCTTTTTCCTCCATCATGGCCAAGTTGGGACTATGCATCTTACACAGCCGAACTCTAGAGGGGATATTAGCCCATATGAATTAATATTTGTATTATCTTACAGCTTATCCATGTATTTAGATAATATAAGTTAGGTTGCTGAGCTGGAAGGTTGTTACTGGCCTATTTTCTTATTGTATATATAGCTTATCTTTGTATTGATTAATTGAGCTGAATGAAACAATTCAACATTTCTCTTATTCTTCTTCCAATGACTCTTGTATGCAAATTCTGTTACGCATTTCTTGCTTCTTGTTGCTCACATTCAGCCATTATCAACAGATGAACCAGTTGGAAATAGGCATGAGTCTGAGATCACATTGCATGAAATTTCCATGTCACTCATCCATATTGATCTATGTCATCGAGTACATTGATGTGGTGGTCGTCGGAGTTCTGTCACATTATACGTTAGTGACAACAGCCGCGGTGGTCCCATTATTGATGTATGAGGTGGACCAGATTGTACAGTTGAAATCTAAAGATAAATAGTATTCAGATGCGCACCTAAAGAATTGTGATATAATTATTAAAGATATATTGCCCAAGTGGGAGATTGTTGGAATATTTTATAATTTAAATATTATTTAATTATTATATTCTAATAATTATTATGTGGGCATATATATTTTAATTATATTATCTATTTATCAAAATTAAGAGTCTTAATTAATTAAAGGAGTCAAATAAATTTAAAAGGCTAATTAGATTTCTATTTAGTAATTAATTAATTAATTAGATATGAGCTCAAATATGAGTGGATGTCAGGATGACCCATTTGGGAATAATGGGAATCCTAATTGGTCATCACACTATATATAGACTATGGTCTCCAATATACCGTACACAAGCAATTTATCTCTTCTCTCCATCTGAAGAGTATTCAAGGCATTATGAGTATCGGTTGAGGAAGAATCATACAAGCTACTAGGTATTTTTTGTTCGTCTTTTACCATTCAGGATTACCGCCAACAAAACTTTCTCAATAGATTTAGGTATTCCTGCAATCTCTTCTCTCATATACTAACATGTCGTAGATCCTGTAATTATATACATGTTCGTATTATCTATTTTATTCCGCAATAAAGTATATGACATAATATGTAGAACATGTATATGTGATTAATTATTATTGATTTAATTCTAACAGTAGTAATAATAAAATATAATAATAATAGTAATAATAATAGTAATAATAATATAATAATAATAATATGTAATAATATATAAATAAACAAAAAACAAATTAAAAAACAAGAGAAAAATGGCGTTGCCACTTGGAAAGAAAAGAAATGCTCATAAAAAAATTTCAAAAGTCAAAACAATACTCACTTATATCTCGACATGTGTTTAAGAAGGAGAGAAAAAATAACAAAACACAAATCCTCTTTTTCATGTTGCTTGTGAATCAAACCAGAACAACAAAATTCTCCTTTTCTTTCTTTCATTTCTCTTATCTCATCACTCTCTCCCAACATCTCTTTTTTCTCACATTCAAAAGAAAATAGTTAAGCAACACCAAAACTCAAATAATTTAACCGCAAGTTGCATCTAAAATCGATAACAAATCAGAATAAAAAATGAAAGGAACCAGGCAAACACCCACCGAGCTGGTGGAGGATAGATCTGGCGAAGACAGTGGTGGTGCAACGAGATCTGGTGGCACGCGACTAAGCGAGGGGTGGTTGTTTTCGCGTGGCTTCGAAGTAGTGTTGTCGAAGCGGTGAAGGGTGTTAGAGTCTTTATAGGGTTTGTGTCGAAGTCGAATTAGTTGTAGTGTTGTGTAGTCAGCTGTATTCGACAGAGTCGAATATAGCTGTTAAGGAAATTAGTCGAAATGTTTGTTTGGGCCTGGGCTTTGATAGTCTATATAAAGGGCTTTGTAATTTGTAATTACATACAATTGCACACAGCACTTAACACAAAAAAGTTTAGAAAGTTCTGCAAACCCTAATCTCTCTCTCTCTCTCTCCTTCTTCTTCTTCTTTCTCTCAAATATTCATCTTTCTTGGAACCCAGTTCCAACAATTGGTATCAATGCGCCCGGTTGCGATTCAGAAAGAATCTAATGGCAAACGGAACAACAACGTCCACATAGTTCCCAGCAAATCTACTGGTTTTCAAAGGGGAAAACTACCAACGGTGGGTTGCGCAGATGAGGGTTATTTTCAGATTTCAAGATGTGGTTGAAATCGTGAATGATGGTGTAACGGAATTGGGGGCGAATGCGACTGATGAACAGAAAGCTGTGTACAAGGATCAACGGAAGAAAGATGGCAAAGCATTGTTCTTGATTCACCAGTGTGTGGATCCGAATGTGTTTGAGAAAATTATTGAAGAAGAATCTGCAAAAGGAGCGTGGGACAAGTTACATAACTTGTATGGAGGTGATGAGAAACTGAAGAGGGTGAAGCTGCAAACCTTGAGAAAGCAATACGAAATGATTCAAATGAAGGAAGATGAATCAGTTTGGGAGTTCTTTTCAAGATTGGTGATGCTGACGAACCAGATGAAGTCTTGTGGATAAACAATCACAGATTTGCAGAAAATTGAGAAAGTACTAAGATCTCTGACTGCAAATTTTGATTACATTATAGTGTCAATTGAAGAGTCCAAGAATCTCGCTGAGAAGAAGGTTGAAGAGCTACAGGCTTCTTTGGAAGCTCATGAGATGAGATTGAAGCAAAGAGATTTAGAAAGAGAAAAGGTATCGGACCAAGCACTACAAGCGAAATTCACCAAGAAGCCTGGGAAGGTGAAGCAGGGAAGGAATCTTGCTAGTGATGAGAAGTCAAGCAAGAGTTCAAACAATCATGATGATTCAATAAAGAAAGGCATGGGTGTAACGCCCCAGTTTTAGTTATTTTTTATTTAATTGAGTCGTTTTGATTATTTTATTATTATTTTATTTTATTTTTGACTTTTATTTGAAAATATATTATTTTCTCATCGTTGTTTATGTTTTATCGCGTTTCGGGAACGGTTGCGAGATATTTGAGTGTAGGGGTGTTTTGGTCTATTATCGGGTAGATATTATATTTTCATGGAAATAGAAATAGAAAGAGAAAAAAAGTAGAAAGAAAAATAGAGAAGAAAGAGAAGAAGAAAAGGAGAAGAGAAAGAGAAGAAGAAAAAGAGGAAAATTGGTAGATTTAGGAATCGATCAACCGACTTTCTAAAACACGATTTAATCGGGTAAGGGTGCGAAACTCGATTATCTTATCATTGTGTATGATTATGTATGTGTGTATGTGCATGATGTCTTGCCTTTACATAGTTTTCGATTTTAGGTCGAAAACGAGTAAACGAGTAGAAATCGATGTTTTCGTGGTCGGAAATCGATATAAATTGCGTTGTATGATCACAATGTGTTTATGAGTCATTGCTGATAATTGTTTTGCTGTTGGAATTGTTTTGGAATGAAAAATGAGATTTTTGGGGGTTTTGGATTGTGTAACCCGTAACAGAATTTTTCTGGTTCTGGTGTGATTCGCCAGGCGAATTAAGTCTCGCCACCGGTTCGCCAGGCGAGGTGCTGGCGAAAGGGGATTCGCCAGGCGAAACCGTAAGTCGCCAGGCGAAATCGGAAAGACAGAATTGGGGTAGCTTCTGTAACTTTTGGGGTTTTCAAATTTTGTGGTTCGCCACTGGTTCGCCAGGCGAGGTGCTGGCGAATGGGGATCCGCCAGGCGAAATCCTAAGTCGCCAGGCGAATCTGGCTGTTTCTCAATAAATTATTTTCTTTGGAAATTCATAACTTTTGATCCGTAACTCGGATCGGGACGTTCTTTATACCATTGGAAAGCTAATAAAATATTCTTTCTTATTAAAATGGTTTCGAGATTATTGGCCAATTAAATTATGTCGGGAAATGGAAATAGTGTCATTTTGTCGACTTTTGCCGTTTTAATTGTGTGCAATTGATGTGTATCATGTAGTGTGTTGTTGTTATGGAGATCGTATGACTTGTGTGCTGATATGTGATATGAGTGCATATGATTGAATGATATGATGATGGTTTGTGGTCTTATGGAGAAATAAATGTGTTGTTTTGGATTTGATTTCAATGTATGATAATGATGTATTGTGGGTAGCCTTGGTGGTGTGAATCCCCGTGGAAGTAATTGTGATTGCATGATTGTGGTGGTTTGTGGCTTTTGATGAAGTGCATTGTTTATGTGAAATTCGATGTATGCTGTTTGGTGGCCTTTATGGTTTGAAATGCATTGTTTGAATTGTTTTCAATGTATGAATAATGATGATGAGTTGAAATATATGTATGATTATGGTTGCATATATGTATGAAGATGCATTTGATTGTCATGAGTTCTTGGGTGTCAAGTATCACGATATGCATCTTGTAATGTCGTGTGCCCATGTGGGGTGTGAGCGACGGTTTGGTTCCAGAGGGAATCCGCTATAACATCGTGTGCCTTAAAAATAAGAGGACCTAAAGCGATCGGATGGATCGTGTGCCTTAAAACTAAGAGGACCTAAAGCGATGATTATAGACGATCGTGTGCCTTATACAAAGAGGACCTAAAGTGATCGGATCGTGTGCCTTAAATACATAAGAGGACCTAAAGCGATCCATAAATGTCGTGTGCCTTAAATACATAAGAGGACCTAAAGCGATGGGGAACATCGTTTGCCCGACGGGGTGTTACGTGAGTGATCCTCAGTAATAAGCGATGGTTCCAATAGTTCCTGAGTGAACTGGTGTTGAGATGATGAATGTCGGTACCGCATGTGCATTTCATAGAGTCGTTGTGTCGGTCTCTGTGCATTTGCATAAATCATGAATATGATTGACTATGTGTGAGAATTGTGAATGGATCAATCATGTATGGAATTATGGATGAAATTGATGAATTGATATATGTTGGTGACAATTGTGTTGCGCATGATTGATATGCATTGGGGATGGATATGGGAAATATACATTGTGTTGTTTTGTGTTTGAATTCTGGTGTGAGTTGTGGTGAGAATATTTTATATGTGTATTTTATGATTGTGTTTCTCACCCTTCTGCTGTTTTAATGCTCTATGAGGCATTACAGATTAGATGCTGGAGGCCTTTTGTGAAGCTTAGGTCTTCATTCTTTTGTCGGTCGGCTCTGATATGTAGCACCGGGTAGTCGGGGAGATCGAGTGTGATTATTTTGTATTATGTATATGTATCTTTTGGTTTGTACATGTACGATATTGGATATGACAGACAAACTTTTCTGATATATATATATATATATATATATATATATATATATATATATATATATATATATATATATATATATATATATATATATATATATACATGATATTCAGTTACGGATTTTCCACTTTTATTTT
This sequence comes from Lathyrus tuberosus, assembly GCA_022829125.1. NCBI lineage: Eukaryota > Viridiplantae > Streptophyta > Magnoliopsida > Fabales > Fabaceae > Lathyrus > Lathyrus tuberosus. The sequence continues at coordinate 175,625 of JALAZF010000196.1, read as the reverse complement.
GTAATTGAATTGTGGGTTGTAGGAACTCAGTTCCTTTGTTATGTGATACCTGAATGTTGCATATTATATGAGCAGGTGTTGTATGTTTGTTTCAAATTGATGTGACCCCTCGGTCTATGCCGTGAATTTTTAATTATACTCTGATTGATTGTTATCGCTTTATTTAATTGGGGGTATAGATTGGGGGTGTTATATTAAGTGGTATCAGAGCCAGTCCGTGTCAGTTGTGTCAGTCCTTTTTGGTCTTTGTGGTTCGGTGAGCTGTTTGGTTAACCATAGTTGCTGTTTTTGGAAATGAACAGAATATGGCTGGTAGGAATGACGCTGCTTTAGCTGCTACGATGCAAGCTATGGCTCGGGCTGTGCAGGGTGCACCTAATGCTGCTGGTAATGACGAGTTCAGGAAGAACAAGCCGCCTATCTTCAAAGGAAGATATGATCCTAATGGTGCACAAATTTGGCTGAAAGAGACTGAAAGGATTTTCCGAGTGATGGATTGTGATGAGGATCAGAAGGTGAGACTGGGTACTCACATGTTGCAAGAGGAAGCTGATGATTGGTGGGTGAGTACACGTCATGTGTTGGAAGCTGCGGAGGAGGAAAAGATCACTTGGGAAGTGTTTAGCCGGGAGTTCTTGAGGAAGTTTTTTCCTAAGGATGTTAGAGGAAAGAAGGAGATAGAGTTCTTGGAATTGAAACAAGGTAACATGTTTGTTGTTGATTATACTGCTAAGTTTGTGGAGCTTGTGTAGTTTTATCCACATTATGCTGAAGCTACTGCGGAGTTTTCTAAGTGTGTGAAGTATGAGAGCGGATTGCGTCCTGAGATAAAGCAGGCAATCGGTTATCAAAGGATTCGAAGGTTTTCAGATTTGGTGGATTGTTGTAGAATTTTTTAGGAGGATAGTAAGGCTCGTTCTACTCACTATAAGAGTGTGAGCGAGAGGAAAGGGAAGCAACAGTTTCGTAATGGTCCTTATGTTACACCAGCTGATAAGGGTAAACAAAGGGGGAATTTTGAGAAAAGGCCGAGTGGAGGAGGTATGTCTAATTCTCTGAGATGTTTTAGGTGTGGTGAATTGGGACATCGTCAGTTTGAATGTAGGAAAGATTTGAGGAAGTGTTCGAATTGTGGAGGTTTAGGGCATGTTGCAGCTGATTGTAAAAGGAATGTGGTGAAGTGTTTCAACTGTGGTGAACCTGGGCATGTTAGTACGAAGTGTCCGAAACCGAAGAAAACTCAGACTGGTGGGAAAGTTTTTGCTTTGGCAGGGACTCAAACTTCAAGTGCAGACCGTCTGATCAGAGGTACTTATTTTATTAATAGTACGCCTTTAGTTGCTATTATTGATACCGGAGCGACTCATTCGTTTATTTTGTCTGAGTGTGTGAAGCGTTTAAATCTTGTGTTGTCTTTGATGGGTGGTGAGATGGTTATTGATACTCCATCAATGGGGTCAGTAACTACTTCTTTGGTTTGTTTAAGTTGTCCTTTGACCATTTATAGTAAAGACTTTGAAATGGATTTGGTGTGTGTGCCGTTGGGTGCAAGATTGTAAGTGTTGTTTGGACAATGTTGTTCCCGATTCCGGAGGGAATGCGGAGGTAAGGTTTATGTCGACTAAGGATTGGTGCCTTAGGTAGTTTTGTGCATGAGATGTAAGGAATGCTATTATAGTTTGGTAAAGATGGTTTATGCCCCATCATGATTGTCGGTTGTCTATTAACAACTTGAGGAACTGATCACCCTTAATCTCTTGTTGATAGCAGACGGGAATTATGTTGGATGGAATGGATGTGTCTTTCAGGCTTTGATAGTGTGTGTAATGAATTGTTTGGAATTAAGGAAAATGTTTACGGATTGTGTTGTTGAGTTGATGAAGATTTTCATATCGGAAGGTGAGACGGATTAGAGATTTTTGTAGGTTGGTCAAGTTGGAATGTTCTTGAGAGTGAACGATTGGGTATCGTTAATGGTTGTTCTCAGAGAGTAGAGTGTGAACTCAAATTGGACGAAGGGGAAGATTTGAGTTTTGGATCTGCTAGGAAAGTAGAAGAATTTTTAGGAAGTGAAACTCAGATTTTAAGAGCGGTTGGAAGATTTACTGAAAAAGGGATTTGTGAGACCAAGTGTGTCGTCTTAGAGAGCTCCAGTAGTGTTAGTAACAAAAAGGAAGGATGATTGAATGGGATAACAAGCATGATGTGTATAATGATATTGAGACAATGGAAAGCGAAACTTAGAGTTCTGGAGAGGTTTGGAGTTTTTGGAATTTTAGAGCAGTATTGGAAATTTTGAGAAAACCTTAAGTGTGGATGTAATATTTGAGAGTCCTTTTGGGTTGGTTGTTGCTACACGTTGGGATTTATGGAATTTGGACTGTTAAGAGAAGAAATTGTGCATGAATTGCTAACAGTTGAATAAGGTAACGATTGAGATGGTTGAGTTCGAGTGGAGTCGCAAGTGTTTGGAATGTTTGATAAGAGTGGTGAATTGTGTGAGTTGAGGCTTTGATCGTTTTAATGTGACTGGTTATGTTTGTTATCAGAATAGGCTGTTATTTACTCGGTTAAGCTTGTGTGTGAGTAGTCGGTTACCCAGTGAAAGGTTTTTTTTAAAAGCTTTAAGAATTTATATCTTTTGGAATTTGATTGGGCATTACAAAGTACAGTGATGTTATTTGGTGTTAGTATTGCATCTGTAATGTTGGTGGAGTAGAGGAATCGTACCTTCCATATTTAATTGGATAAGTTCGTAGTGGTTTTGATTGAGGATATTTGGATATGTTATAAACTCAGAGAAAGAACAGGTAGAGTGTTTGAGAATTGAATTACAAGTGTTGAAAAGAGACGAAGTTTTACGCTAAGTTATTCAAGTGAGAATTTTGGTTGAAAATGTTAGTTTTCTTGGATATGTTATTTCCGATGATGTAGTGTTATGGATCCATCGGAAGTAGATGCAGTTCTACAATGAGAGGTTCTGAAGTTGGTTAAGGAGATTAGAAACTTTTCGGCTCAGTTGGTTGTTACTGCAGGCTATGGAAGACTTTGCTAAGTTCGTACTTCTGTCATCTCAGTTGACTTGCAAAGGGTGAGTCGTTTGTCTTGGATGTTCGTTGTGAGTAAGTTTTGGTGAGCTGAAGTAGAGGTTGTCTACGGCCCCAGTTTTGATTCGGTGTGATCCTAAGTAACCAGTTGTGAGGTATTGAGATGTGTCTCTGATGAGTTTAGTGTGTGTTCATAACTTGGGTATTCTTTGAGTTGTGAGTTGGTCGTCAAGTGCATTGTATGGGCTTTGCATCTTGTCGTGGTAGTTGTCGTCGTGTCGTGTCGTTGTAGTAGTTGCTGTTAGCGAGGTGGTTTGTCAGTTTGTGTTATTCGTGGTGTGCTTTTGTTGGCATGTTAGTTTGTTGGTCGGATGTGAGAGACGTGTCCGGAGTTGTTCGTCTCAGTATATTTTCAAGGACAAAAATTTCTAAGTGGGGGAGAGTTGTAACGCCCCAGTTTTAGTTATTTTTATTTAATTGAGTCGTTTTGATTATTTTATTATTATATTATTTTATTTTTGAATTTTATTTGAAAATATATTATTTTTTCAACGTTGTTTATGTTTTATCGCGTTTTGGGAACGGTTGCGAGATATTTGAGTGTAGGGGTGTTTTGGTCTTTTATCGGGTAGATATTATATTTTCATGGAAATAGAAATAGAAAGAGAGAAAAAAAGTAGAAAGAAAAATAGAGAAGAAAGAGAAGAAGAAAAGGAGAAGAGAAAGAGAAGAAGAAAAAGAGGAAAACTGGTGGATTTAGGAATCGATCAACCGACTTTCTAAAACACGATTTAATCGGGTAAGGGTGTGAAACTCGATTATCTTGTCATTGTGTATGATTATGTATGTGTGTATGTGCATGATGTCTTGCCTCTACATAGTTTTCGGTTTTAGGTCAAAAACGAGTAAACGAGTAGAAATCGATGTTTTCGCGGTCGAAAATCGATATAAATTGCGTTGTATGATCACAATGTGTTTATGAGTCATTGTTGATAATTGTTTTGCTGTTGGAATTGTTTTGGAATGAAAAATGAGATTTTTGGGGGTTTTGGATCGTGTAACCCGTAACAGAATTTTTCTGGTTCTGGTGTGATTCGCCAGGGGAATTTGGGATTCGCCAGGCAAATTAAGTCTCGCCACCGGTTCGCCAGGCGAGGTGCTGGCGAAGGGGGATTCGCCAGGCGAAATCGGAAAGACATAATTGGGGTAGCTTCTGTAACTTTTGGGGTTTTCAAATTTTGTGGTTCGCCACTGGTTCGCCAGGCGATGTGCTGGTGAATGGGGATCCGCCAGGCGAAATCCTAAGTCGCTAGGCGAATCTGGTTGTTTCTCAATAAATTATTTTCTTTGAAAATTCATAACTTTTGATCCGTAACTCGGATCGGGACGTTCTTTATATCGTTGGAAAGCTAATAAAATGTTCTTTCTTATTAAAATGGTTTCGAGATTGTTGGCCAATTAAATTATGTCGGGAAATGGAAATAGTGTCGTTTTGTCGACTTTTGCCGTTTTAATTGTGTGCAATTGATGTGTATAATGTAGTGTGTTGTTGTTATGGAGATCGTATGACTTGTGTGCTGATATGTGATATGAGTGCATATGATTGAATGATGTGATGATGGTTTATGGTCTTATGGAGAAATAAATGTGTTGTTTTGGATTTGATTTCAATGTATGATAATGATGAATTGTGGGTAGCCTTGGTGGTGTGAATCCCTCGTGGAAGTAATTGTGATTGCATGATTGTGGTGGTTTGTGGCTTGTGATGAAGTGCATTGCTTATGTGAAATTCGATGTATGTTGTTTGGTGGCCTTTATGGTTTGAAATGCATTGTTTGAATTGTTTTCAATGCATGAATAATGATGATGAGTTGAAATATATGTATGATTATGGTTGCATATATGTGTGAAGATGCATTTGATTGTCCTGAGTTCTTGGGTGTCAAGCATCATGATATGCATCTTGTAATGTCGTGTGCCCATGTGGGGTGTGAGCGACGGTTTGGTTCCAGAGGGAATCCGCTATAACATCGTGTACCTTAAAAATAAGAGGACCTAAAGCGATCGGATGGATCGTGTGCCTTAAAAATAAGAGGACCTAAAGCGATGATAATAGACGATCGTGTGCCTTATACAAAGAGGACCTAAAGCGATCGGATCGTGTGCCTTAAATACATAAGAGGACCTAAAGCGATCCATAAATGTCGTGTGCCTTAAATACATAAGAGGACCTACAGCGACGGGGAACATCGTTTTCCTGACAGGGTGTTACGTGAGTGATCCTCAGTAACAAATGATGGTTCCAATAGTTCCTGAGTGAACTGGTGTTGAGATGATGAATGTCGGTACCCGCCATAGTGCATTGCAAAGAGTCGTTGTGTCGGTCTCTGTGCATTTGCATAAATCATGAATATGATTGACTATGTGTGAGAATTGTGAATGGATCGATCGTGTATGGAATTATGGATGGAATTGATGAATTGATATATGTTGGTGATAATTGTGTCGCGCATGATTGATATGCATTGGGGATGGATATGGGAAATATACATTGTGTTGTTTTGTGTTTGAATTCTGGTGTGAGTTGTGGTGAGAATATTTTATATTTGTATATTTGTGTTATATATAATTATATGCAATTATATTATGATTGTGTTTCTCACCCTTCTGCTGTTTTAAATGCTCTACGAGGCATTGCAGATTAGATGCTGGAGGCCTTTTGTGAAGCTTAGGTCTTCATTCTTTTGTCGGTCGGCTCTGATATGTAGCACCCGGGTAAGTCGGGGAGATCGAGTGTGATTATTTTGTATTATGTATATGTATCTTTTGGTTTGTACATGTACGATATTGGATATGACAGACAAACTTTTCTGATATATATATATATATACATGATATTCAGTTACGGATTTTCCCCTTTTTATTCTGTAATTAAATTGTGGGTTGTAGGAACTCAGTTCCTTTGTTATGTGCTACCTGAATGTTGCATATTATATGAGCAGGTGTTGTATGTTTGTTTCAAATTGATGTGACCCCTCGGTCTATGCCATGAAATTTTAATTTATACTCTGATTGATTGTTATCGCTTTATTTATTGGGGGTATAGATTGGGGGTGTTACAATGGGCAACAAGTATTCTGGGAAGAAAGTTGACATGAAAGACGTGCAGTGTTACAATTGTCAAGGTTTTGGTCACTATGCTTGAGACTGTCGAAAGAAGAAGGAAGCACGAGCAAAAGAAAGTGACAAAGCGCAGTATGCACAGACAGAAGAGAGTGATTCTGATGATGTGCTACTAATGGCAGATACTCAGTCAGACGCTGATGAAACGAATTTGTGGTATCTTGATTCAGGTTGCAGCAACCACATGACCAGTAACAAGAACTGGTTCACCAAGCTTGATGAATCAGTTAAGAAGGTGATAAAGAGTGCAAATGGTAGACAGATCACGTCAGGTGGAAGAGGTAACATATCTGTAATGAGAAGAGATGGTAGATAAGCCAGCATTACTGATGTGTTGTATGTGCCTTCTATGACAAGTAACTTGATAAGTATAGGTCAAATACTTGCAAAAGGACATAATATGAAGCTGGAGAAGAACCAGATGAAGGTGTATCATGCTGATGATAGGTTGGTACTGAAAGCACCATTGGCTGATAACAAGACCTTTGAAGTTCAGATTAACATGATTGATCATCAATGTCTTGCGTCAACTACAGCAGAAGAAAAGAATTGGCTATGGCATCATAGATATGGGCATCTAAATTTCAGGAGTTTGGGTATGCTCAATCAGAAGAAGATGGTTTATGGTTTACCTCAGGTGAAGGAACCAAATCATGTGTGTGAAGAATGCTGCAAAGCAAAGCAGGCTAGAAAAGCATTCAAGCATGATCTGCCAATTAAGTCAAAAGGAAAGTTGGAGCTTGTTCATTCTGACGTATGTGGACCTTTTGAAGTTAGGTCGAATGGTGGCAAGCATTACTTCTTAACTTTCATCGATGAATTCACCAGATATATGTGGATTTATATGTCGAAAGTAAGAGCGAAGTATTCACAAAGTTCAAGAAGTTTAAGTTTCTTGTCGAAAAGCAAAGTGGCTGCAAGCTAAAGAAACTGAGAACTGATGGTGGTGGTGAATACATCTCTCGAGAGTTTGCTAGATTTTGTGAAGAGGAAGGTATAGAGCATGAGTTTATTGCACCCTATACACCTCAACACAATGGAATAGCAGAGAGGAAGAATAGAAGTATACTGAATATGACGAGAAGTATTTTGAAGGCTAAAGAGGTGCCAAAGAGATTTTGGGCTGAAGCAGCTTCGACAGCAGTATACATTTTGAATAGATGTCCAACAAAGAAGCTAGTCGAGAAGACTCCTTATGAAGCTTTGACAGGTGAGAAGCCAAATGTAAGTCATCTTAGAGTTTTTGGATCAATATGTTTTAGGCATGTTCCTGAGCAATTGAGAACAAAACTAGATGATCGAAGTCAAACCATAGTGCTCATAGGTTATCATTTAACTGGTGCATATAGACTATATTCACCAGAAGATGATAAAGCTGTGATCAGTCGAGATGTTCTGGTAGATGAAAATAAAAAATGGGAGTGGAGTCATCGGTCAGTTCGACAGGAAACTGGTCGACAGATGGAAGAGACAGTTCCGACGGTATTTGAAGAAGACCAACAAACTGAGGCCACGACAATTCAAAATGAAGAACCCCCTGAGCAGAATGTCAGAAGATTAACTAAAACAAGAGCTGAGTCGACAAGGTTAGCTGGATATGAGAGATTTCCAGATAATGCAATCGATGCAGATGGTGACTTAATAGAAGAAGCAATGATGATGGCTGAAGCAGAACCAATTAACTTGGATGAAGCCATGAATGATTCGAATTGGTGTGAAGCCATGAAAGAAGAACTCAGGGCAATCGAGAAGAACAATACCTGGGAACTTGTCGAAAAAGCCAGCAAGAAGCCTATTGATGTGAAATGGGTTTACAAGCTGAAACGAAGGCCTAATGGTGAAATTGCCAAGCATAAGGCAAGACTAGTGGCAAGAGGTTTTCTGCAGAAACCTGGTATTGATTTCGACGAAGTCTATGCGCCAGTAGCTAGGTTGGAAATAATCAGGATTGTTGTTTCGACAGCAGCATATAGAGGATGGAAGATACATCAGTTGGATGTAAAATCAGCATTTTTGAATGGACCTTTGGAGGAAGAAGTATATGTCAGTCAACCACCAGGATTTGAGATCAAAGGGCATGAGTCGAAGGTGTACAAATTGAGGAAGGCTCTCTATGGATTGAAGCAAGCCCCGAGGGCTTGGATCAAAAGAATAGATAGTTTCCTAATCGAAGCAGGTTTCACAAAGTGTGTGTCTGAGCATGGAGTTTATGTAAATGATGTCGACAATGATAGTCGAATCATTTTATGTCTGTACGTCGATGATTTGCTAATTACAGGTGCAAATGAAGCTGAGATAAGAAAAGTTAAGTCGAAGCTAATGCAAGAGTTCGAAATGTCCGACCTAGGGAATTTGTCATATTTCTTAGGGATAGAATTCAAAGACACAGCTGAAGGTGTGTTCCTGCACCAGAAGAAGTATGCTCAAGACATCTTGAAGAGGTTCAAGATGACTGACTGTAAAGCTGCAACAACTCCATTGGAAACAGGAGCAAAGTTGAAGAAGGTAACTGATAATGAGTTTGTAAGTTCGACACTGTACAAACAAATTATTGGATCCTTGAGGTATCTTTGCAATACAAGGCAGGACATTTGTCAGAGTGTCGGATTGTTAAGTCAATTCATGGAGAAACCCCAAGAATGTCATCTCATTGCAGTAAAGAGAGTACTGAGATACATTAAGGGTACGATTGATCATGGTGTACTGATGCCATGTCGAAATAAGTCCAAGTCGAAAGATGCGGAGGTATATGGCTATACTGATTCAGATTTCAGTGGAGACCAAGATGAGAAGAAGAGTACTGCAGGCTACATTTTCATGATAGAAGGAGCTCCAATCTCTTGGAGTTCGAGAAAACAAAGCATTGTGGCTTTGTCATCATGTGAAGCTGAGTACGTAGCTGCATCGTATGCAGCATGTCAGGCAGCATGGATAGATATGTTGCTCGAAGAACTCAAGATTAAGGAACCTGGGAAGATGAAGTTGTTTGTAGACAACAAGTCAGCTATTGATCTTGCCAATCATCCTATGTGTCATGGTCGAAGTAAGCACATAGAAAGAAGGTAGCATTTTCTCAGGGATCAAGTGGACAGAGGGAAGCTTGATCTTGAATATTGCAAGACTGAAGGTCAACTAGCCGACATACTTACCAAACCTTTGAAGAAAGTCAGATTCGACGAGTTAAAGAAGAGCATTGGGATGAGAAGTCTCGAGAACATGAATTAGGTGGTGTGTTAGAAGTAATTCAAGTTCTCTGTCGAAGTCGGAGTCAGAGTCTTTATAGGGTTTGTGTCAAAGTCGAATTAGTTGTAGTGTTGTGTAGTCAGCTGTATTCGACAGAGTCGAATATAGCTGTTAAGGAAGTTAGTCGAAATGTTTGTTTGGGCCTGGGCTTTGATAGTATATATAAAGGGCTTTGTAATTTGGAATTACATACAATTGCACACAGCACTTAACACAAAAAAATTTAGAAAGTTCTGCAAACCCTAATCTCTCTCTCTCTCTCTCTCTCCTTCGTCTTCTTCTTTCTCTCAAATATTCATCTTTCTTGGAACCCAGTTCCAACAAAGGGGATGAAAATGCAGCGGACTTTGGAAACGACATTGTGATGATGTTATCGCTCCTTTCACTTCCTTTTCCACGTATTTCTCTTTTTCTCTTTTTTTTTGTGCTCAGATTGTTGTTGTGTTTATTATTTGGAAAGTTAATGGTTTAACATGTTTTTTGAGGTGTCTGTATTAGTTGTTATGTTGTGAGATGTTGTTGTTGTTTGCTAGATGTTGTTGTGGTGGTGTGTTGCTTCACATGGAGTGGTGGTTGTTTTGAGGTGTGAAGAAGTAGGCATGGTTTAGGTGGTGATGGTTCAAAGAAGAAGAGGTTGAGGTATGTGAGGGAATAAGAGAGAGGAAGGTGGAGGTTGGGCGATGAACAGTGGAGAGAGAAGAAGAAAAAAATCTGAAAAACATTTTCACTCTCTGTTTTTTTATGGATGCCCACTTTCTTTAATCAATTTTTGGGATAATGAAATTTACTGGTGATAGTTGTCGGTGTGCTCCTCATTTTGTCAATGAGATCAAAACTTGAATTTTTTTTAATATAACTTATTTTTTTAAAAAAATTAAAAAAAAATCAATGTTTCAAAATATTTACTAAAGTGGCTAGGTTTCCAAAAACCCTCTAAGGGTAGCGCCATATAAGATGGCGCCTCAGTGTAATAAGAACCCTAATTTTATTTGCTGAGGAGTCGCTATCCCAGATGGTGTAACACCCCACTTTCCCATTTAATAAAATATAAGAATATTACAGATAAAATCAGAGTTTTCAACTTTTACAAGTAGGATGCCACACCAATAAAATCAACATAAAAATTCACTTTTCATTAAATGAAATAAAACAGTGGAATAATCATTTCGTAAGTTCACGACACACTTGCCAACATACTCCAAAACTCCACATAAACTCGTGGTCCTCAAAATATTGAATTTAAAAGAGATACGTAACAAAATTCAATACAAAATAACAATTAATAAAACCCCAAAATTCCCGAGTTACGTATCAGAGCGACTCCTACGACTCAAACAGGCAACACGCACTCCAAGCAACTCAAGTATCTGGATTATCTGTACTTCCGAAGAAGCACAGACACAACAACAACAAATAGGTGAGAACTACATTCAATAATAAATGGTGAATAATACATATTAATGGTAGTTACTCACACCCAGTCATACAATCACATAATCACGACCTACTTGTCACTCGCAACCATAATTCAATCAACATATAATAATAATGCAATGCGACTCAGCAACAGACACAATGCATGTGGTACCAAAATCACCATGGCTCATTCAATCGAACCCGGATAAATCACATACACCCCTACTTGGTAATGATTTATCCCACCACACTCCACATTGGAGTTCGGATGAATCACATGCACTCCTCCTGAGCAATGATTCATCACCACCAACACCATGAAATGCACAATAACGAATATGCACACAACACACCTGTATAATAAAATTACACATTCTCACGATCCTCCTGATCACACATAAAATAGTCATTCACCACAACACAATTTACACACAAAACACATGTATAATAATAAGTTATACATTTACACGATCCTCCTGATCACACATAAGCCATACGCTTACCGTAATTCTCACCGGAATTACCTCACCTACAACACAACATCCTCACACACAAATTATGCACACGAGACTTTCCTCAAGTAAAATACACGATCCTCATTGATCCCAAGTGAGTCATGCGCTCAACGCAATTCACCAAGAATTACCTCTGCTACCCCAAGACAGCTCGCACCTCGCACGAACAGTGCCACACAACACATTATGCACGCCTCACAAGGCACTCGTCCACTAATTAGCTAACTACTAATTAATTCACCAAAACTAATAAATAAATTATTTTTATCACCAATCCTACATTTCTCAAGGTCTGACATCTATCGCCAACCTCTCAAACCAAAAGAAACCACTTCGGACGCGAAAACGGGAAAGAAATCGCGAAACGGCAAAATTCTGCACCCTCGCTGGCCATAAGCGTATTGCCTTGTGCCATACGTGTATTGCCCAGCTCGCTCGCCCATCCCTACGCGTATCCTACGCGTACATCCTCTCCTCCCGCCCTGCCATACGCGTATTGCCCTACCTATTACGCATATGGGCAGAGACCTGTTTCCATCAAAAAGCCCATTCTCAAATCCAATACGCGTATCCCCTTCTCATACGCGTAATGCCTCTCCCTTACGCGTAATGCCTCTCCCTTACGCGTAATGCCCAAGCTCCATACGCGTACCGTTACGTGTACAGGCAGAGGGTCGTGCCAATCCTCCTTTTGGCCCTCCCATACCCATAATGACCATAGCCGTACGCGTATTGCCTTACCTAATACGCGTATGGCCAGATCTATTACACAAACTCAGTTTCCCCACACCAGTCTGGGTTCTGCTACGGGATCCTCACTTTTCCACTCTAATTCAGTCCTAAAATTAGTTCTACATCAGTTTTATAACCTACAATTTCACCCTACATATTTTACCTATTATGACTAATCGAAATACAGTCTTAGATCTAATTTCGTGCCCTCAACCTGCGTCAAAACAGATCTGCAACCAAATGCATTCATACAGCAGTGTAACACCTCAAAATTTGCCCTCATTTTTTTTCTCTAACCTATAACTGGCTTTTGCTTTACTCATTTGCATTCCATAGTAGGTCATAAATTGCATATCATTGGTTGCAAGGCATGGTATCTAGTGCTTCAAGGTGTGAACAATTTACAGCTGAAGAAAAGCAAGAGAAAAAGAACTAAGGGTCATCAAGCAAACCTCAAGGCTCCCTTACATCTTGGGTCATCTCATCCCACAAGTCATTTGAAGAGGAGGATTCATCAAGAAGTTGGACAGTTCATCATCTCCTACACATAACAGTTCAAAATTGGGATCTGACCCTCAAATGGGCAAGCTCTTTGAGTTTTTAGCATCTCCAAAGGTCATATCTCATCTTTGTTAGACAAGATATACATCATACTCAGAGGAATCTGAATTCGGAGGATGTGTTATTTCCTCCTAGCCAAAGGGTACCAAAATTAGGGTTTGACATAAAATCAGTTTATTTCTGATTGTTTGAGCAAAACTTGATCTCATGGTATTCTACATGTCCTCAAGGGTCTAAGGATGGAAGATTGCCCATCAATTGGTTTCAGACGGGTTTCAATTGATCAGTTGCTTGAGAATCAAGAAATTGGGGAAAAAAAGTCAACTGTGCAGTGGAAAAAGTCAACTCCTGACTTTTTAAGGTCAAATTCATGAAATTCTTGTTACATATGTTCACTGGACAAGATTTGATCAAGAAATGATGGAGGGATCATGAAAAATCAAGAAATGTACAAAGTTTCCATTTTTAGAAACTTGGGGTTTCCAAAAATGGCAAGTTTGGACCATTTTGCACCATACTTTGAGGCATTCTTTCTCCATAATAAAAGCTCCAAACCTCGAGGCCAAGTTGAGCCAATTAAAGTTCACACTCTAAGCTTCAAATCCATATAAAGAACTCTTCCATTGGATCAAAATTGAGTGAGTTATGATCAATCAAAGTTTGGCAAAACTAGGTCAAAACCCAAGTCATGGCAAGGCAAGTTCAGGCCCATAGGCCATAATTTCGTCAAACACATGGTGGACAGAATGTCAAGCTACTTTTCTCAACGATGGAAGCTCCAAATGGAAAAATATTGAACATCAAAGTTGTTCATCTCAGTGTCCTGTTCAACTTTGATGTTGGACAATTTTCCATTTGAGTAAGTTATGATGGAGTTACAATGGCCCAAAGTTGATGTGTTCATGCTGGATTTTCCAAGTCATGTTGCCATGCCAACCTACCAACTTGCCACGCCATACACCAGTTTTGAACCTTAATGTTCTAAGCCTTTTTACACCATCTTACAAGCCTTTATTCAATTCAATCCCCATACCAATCATGTTCTATCAAATTTCCTCTTTCTAATGACATTCAAATCTCATCAAACCATGCACTAACATGAGAGAAATTCACTCATAAACTTCCATATTTTCATGCTGCCAAGGAAGTTGTGACATTGCTACATTCTACACACCATGACACACTATCCATCATGCATACAAGAGGAAAATAGAAACTTGTTTGCAAGCTTTTTGTAGCAAGGATTTCATCACCAGCACCCACTCCCATCAACACCATAAGTGACCATGACCCTCCACACCATAGCTAACCTTCCCAACTCACCCCTAACTAACTTAACTCAGTTAGTTAGGTTGAACTCAGTTAACCATTCCCAAACTCACTTAACTAACTCACTTAACCACCCTAGTTAAACACTAACTCAACATATATATTCAAATTCACTCATAATTGAAAGCTCTCTCTCTCATTTATCACTCTCACTTCAAATCATTCTCAAGCTTTCTCTCCACTCTCTCTCTCTGATCCTACACGTTTCTTCACCTTTTCATCATAATCACTCTAAAAAAAATCTCAAGTTTCTCTCTCACTCTCAAGAGTTCAGATCAGGATTTTTCTCTCATTTCTTCACCATTTTCGAAGATTCTTGGAGCAGCATCACCTCCATAACATACTCTTTCTACTGTATGCATTAGATTTGCTTGAATCCACCATTGAAGAAATCTCAAGTTTCACTCATTACTCCAAAGTTCTACTCCAATCAAGTATAGGATCTGGTTTTAGCCTTTATTTGGCTTAAAGTGTTGATTTGAAGATCTTGCAAGAAGTTCTTGGGTTTCTAAAACACAAATTGCATCTCACAAGGTTAGGGATCTTGAAACTTTCACTTTATTTCATCATGATTTTAGGGATTTATAATGTGAAATTAGTAATCATGCATTGCATCTGGAAGTCCTGAAATGATGGCACACCATTGATTGTTCAATTTGGAGTTTATGTGATTTTATGATTTTGTGAAATTTATGTTGAACATGTCACTTTCGTGCCATTTTTCTTGATGTTAGAATGATCTTTTTGAGATTTAATTAGTATATTCATGATCTATGAAGTTTGGGCTTCAGTTTGGTATTTTATTTTGTTGATTTTCGTTAAGAATTGATGGAGATATTTAATGTAGAAGTTGGATAAAAATTCTGCACTTTTTTTTCTGGTTTATGAGAAAATTCTGCATTTGCATGAGTTAATGATGGAGGTGATGATGTGTCCGCAAATTATTGGTTGTGTTCTTGCTTTTCAATGATAATGTAATCATGGATTAATGATGGTGAGCGAGGAATTGCCGCGTGTGGCCACGCGATTGGAGCTTTATTTTCCGGTGGGCCCATAGAGAAGGCAATGCATGGAGGAAGCATTCAGTACGTGTTCCTTGGCTGAGTATTAGAGGATGGTTCGCATGCACCAGCCTTTCATCACGTGTATCGTGGACAGGCTTTGTGGATCGTAGGATGCAAGATCATCGCACGGCTGATCAGATCAACGGACCTCCTTGAGTCAAGCGGTTGACCAACGTCCATGGCATACACCCCAGGCCACACACGCGTTTGGGGCTTATCCGTTACTATGCACACCACCCTTGTTAAGCCCATGGAGAATTTGAACTAGAAATTACTTTTCCAGTACCCCCTTTATTTTCTTCCTTTCTTTTATTCCCTTTGCATATACATTTCATATTTGATTTTTAAAAATACCATATAAACTCCAAAAATTCCGAAATAATTCACTTGTGTTCTTAACCCATTTAAATAATTTTCTATTATTTTTAATTCAGATTTTAATAATGTTGGATCATATTTTCATATTTTCTTGTCAATTCCTTTTTGAGTGAGGTTCTTCATTGATATTTGAACTTGTGCATTTTATTTCTCCCATCTCGCACAACATCTTTTGCTCATTCTTTTGCATTGGTTAAATAACATACTGAAGCATATACAAATATTTTGGTTACATTTTTAACTCATTTTTATCTTGTGTTTTGATGTGCATATTTGAGCTTTCTATGGATGTGTTTCAAGGTGAAGTTGTGAACTCATTTGAGCACATTTCTTGTTGAATTTTGTGCTATGCTTTTTACATGTGATTACATTCTGACTTAGTTGATTTTTGTTCTATTTTCAGGATTTTAAAATTTCATTTGCCATTTGTTTATGCTTGTTAGATTAGAGGACCTTTTGTGAAATTTTGCTAACATCTAAACTCTAGTTTTAGGTAAGCATTTATGCCATCCCATTATGATTTGTTTGTGCATATTCTATAGGTCATTTGTATGATATTATAGGTCATCTTTGTTTCATTATAGGTCATTTTGATTGGTATTGGCATTTGATGTGAGTTTATGCATTCTAATTTGAAACTTTGACATGTTTCCACCTCTTATCTCTTCTTGAGCTTTACATATTTTGTGCTTGCATTTTGTATGCCATTTCCCTCATTCCATTTGCACCTCATCAATGTTATGCCACTGCCCATATGCATTCATTTATCATTTCACGTATTATGCACCTTTGATATGTCATTTTGTGTATCTAATTGAGACATGTTTCACTCCTCCTTACTTCTACTTCATCTTATCTCTTCTACTTGTATTCTTTTATCCATGTTGGTATGGTGATTCATGTGCTTGATGAGACATTTATAAATAGTATGTGGTTCTGACTTTGATCTTTTGTGAAGCATTATTACATGTTCACTTTGAATTTCCACTCATATTTCATCTATCCCTTTCATAAGTATATCTCTTGGATGTTTAAGACTTTGCTTGTGCATAGTTTGTGTGTGTTAGACCTTTTAACCTTAGAGAACATCCTTTAGGTATAGGTTCTGATTTTGAATGATTTTCAACTCTTAGGATCTTTATTCATTGGTTCTTAATTGTTTGATCATTGTTTGTTATCCTTTCCTTATTTCACTATTTGTGAATAATTTTGAACTAACCTTTTCATGTAGGTGCAAAGGGTAAGTAAGTGTGTGGATACGCTTCCACATACACTTCTTTCTTTCATCTTCCCTTATTTCTTTTAATCATTCTACTTGTGATCATGATAAAGCATTTATATGTTTTCCTTGAATAACTTCCTTCTTCTCCCTTTTGAGTTACAACTCATCTTCTTCTTTAGAAGTGAGTTGCTTAATTCACTCTTCTCTTCCTTTCTCTTAGGATTAGGTTTCTTAAACCATATTAACCATAGGATCTCCAAGCATGCTAACACTAGGGTGAGTCTTAGTCCCCTTTAGTTTTCACCTTTGCTCCTCCTTTTGAGTCTCTCTTTCTCATCTCAAAACAAAAAGTAAAAAAACACTTAATAAAAGGCAAAACATGTATTGTATTTGAGCCTTTCATGTGGGAATAAGATAGTGAGGGGTCTTCTCTCATTTTCTTAGAATGTTTAGCGTACGTCCCTTCTTGGGTCGATATGCGAGGCATTCGATCCTATATGAAAGACTTAAATACAATGTGTGTTACAAAACACCAATAAACAAAAATACTTCTTTCGAAAAGACAAAAACAAATAATAACGTCTTTCCTTCGGGAATTCTCTTCTCATCTCACTCATTCTCAACGTACGAACGTGCTTCTCCTCATTCTCTGGCAAGACGGTAACGCACTCGATTCAAAGAGCCTGCAACACCTGAGCTAGAACGCTGGCCGTTCCCTAAAAACACAAATAGTTTTCCCTAGGTGAGGGGAACTACGTCGCTCTGATTCTCATGTTTCCGATGAGATACGTAGGCAGTGGGGTAGGGCCCATTCGAGCACCTCTTTTATTTTCCCTACATTTGTTTTTCGTTCTTTTTCCATCCCTTTTCCAGTTCTCTAGTTAGCAGTTCACTTCCAGTATCTTTTCTATCACCCTTTGATCGAGACAAGCAAGCGTGGATCCCTTCGGGTACGATGGACGCGTGGGGGTGCTAATACCTTCCCTGCACGTAACCGACTCCCGAACCTAGTTCTCTTGATCGCAAGACCATGTTATATCCTTTCTCTCAGGTTTATGCGGTGCTTCCTTTCCCTCTCTTGGGATAAATACACATTGCTGGCGACTCTGTTTCGGTGCCACTTTCGCGTTTGTACTTGGATGAAAATCCCGGGAGCGACAAGCAGCAACAGTACAATTTCTACACGAAAACCATACTATCATCAATGATTCAATACATACCAGACATCAAACATTCATATCATACGCAGAATTTCATCAACTAATAAGCATACGAAAATCCTACGAGGGAAAGGACCCCTCACTACCCTTTCATGTTATTATCAACTGTATTGAACCCATTCTCCCCCCTTACCTCGAATTTCCTGATCAAATTCCTGCGAAATTGATGAGGATGAGTGCCCTAGGTCTTCCCTGTTCTTCCCTTGTTCTTCTTTCTCTTTTCCAATTCTGATTATGGCTAACTCTCCCACTAACCCTCACTAATCTTAGCTTAATTACTAACCTGCCCTTAATTCATCCACTAGCCCATTATCAAATTAATTAAAAAAATCAGATTTTTAATTTACTAATAATATAAATAATAATAAAATTAACCATAATAATAATAATAATAATAATCTTAGCCATATTAATAATAATAATATTCACCTTACTATCGTTATTAACTATGCCCACACATAATCCAACATTACATTATCGTTATCCCGACATCTCCATTTACCGGTTCCACTAAGGACACTACGCCTACGCGCTCAACCACACACACCCTTAACAAGGCCAAACAAACAAAATAGCACTGACGACCAAATAATTTAAAATGGGGCGTTACAGATGGCGCCTCAGTGTGTTATTTTTTTTAATTGGGAATTAAAAAAACATTTTTAAATTTTTTTTTTATGTTTTGCTAAATTTGTGAATTGAAAATTGTATTGGAAATAAAATTAGGATAGCCATAAATGCATCACATTGTTAAGGATAATAATTAGTATAATATTTGGATACAAACAAAATTCAATGATCGTGCCTATCTAAACGACCACCGGTTCCACATTCATGGGCTCTTGCACGACGTCTCTGTCTAGCACCACGAGTTTGTTGAGGTGTGGTTAGTCTTTGTGTTTGTTGAGATGGCCCCGGCGCATCAGACGATGGCCCGACGCTTGAGACAAATTCTAAAGCATCTGTCCCCAATAGCCGGGGGGTTGCCGCCGACGGCGCTTCCGTAATCCAGCTGCATGCCCATGTTTGTGTAATTTGTATAGGGGAGTTGTGTTGGTTCCATACGGTATGGTTGGCCGAAATGATGCATTGATGGGTGTTGGTACTGAGTCAGCGGTTGATGTGGGGTTTGGTAGTTGAACAGTGGGTGGGTTTGTTGGCTGTAGGATGATTGTGGTTCTTGGTGGTTGGAAGATGGGGTGTTTATTTGTGGGGGGTTCATTTGTGGGTGTTAAAAATGTTTTTTTATTCCCAATTAAAAAATAAAGATGGTGACTCCTCAGCAAATAAAATTAGGGTTCTTATTACACTGAGGCACCATATGGTTTGGCATGTGGCCTCTAACTGAGGCGCCATCCCATATGGCGCCACCCTTAGAGGGTTTTTGGAAATCCAGCCACTTTGATAAATATTTTGAAACATTGGTTTTTTTTGTAATTTTTTTAAAAAAATAAGTTATTATAAAAAAAAATCTCAAAACTTTATAGCATGTACTTAGATTTTGCATTTTCAATAATTCCACCCTTACCCTTACAAATATCTTGTAAAATTTAAAAAGAATTAAACAAATTAAGATAATTCAAATATTATAAAATAAAAAGCATAAAATAAAATGGAAAAAAAAAGTTATACCTGTATATTTTTTCTAAATGTTCCAATGAAAACACAAAAACAAAAGGATTCAAAATGAATAAAAATAGGGAGAAAAAGTTTTAAAAAAATAAAATGATCATCATTAAATAAACTTCTCAGAAACTTACAGGTTTCAAATTTTGAAATAAAAAATTGAACGGTTAAAAGGCTCATGCTGATCAAAATGTGACCGAAAAAGGAAGTTGAAAAAATAAAACGAGCATGCCAAGTTAAACGACACAAACCGTAGATCAAGAATATTGACGTATGCAAGCTCGGTTTTGAATTTTTTTCGCCCGCTAATTCTGCGTACATTTGAAAATTGATTTAACCGGTCTGCCCGTCGATTCGAAAAATTATTCTTGTTGACATTTTAAGCTTTTTGCGGGACGAAATGCATGTTGTGATAAGTAGAAAATGCAGATGGCTGGTGAATGCGTTGATTTACTAATCGAATAAATGGAAATAGATAATCAGATGCAAGTGAATCGCTCTTGGACCATTTTCTTCTGATTCTCAATTACAATTAAAACCCTACAAAGATTCAGATGACGACAATACTTTTTATTGTCACCCTTTTGTCCTTTGAAACGTGATGTAATGGAATGAATAATGCAGTGAGATTGTGAAATCAAGCCTTTTGACTTCTTAATCAACAGATAACTGAATGAATATCATCAAGACCAGATAAAATTCCAGAAACCACAACCTTTCATCTAAACCCTGATGAATGCTTTTTACTGATTAAATGCTGATGAAATGAAATGATTACGATGTGCTGATGCAGGTGAAAAAACTCAGGGTAAAGTTTTGGGTATGACAATTGCCCCTATTTAAACATCTTTAACTAGATGATATGAAGAAATCTTGTCTTCAAATCGTCATGGTGAAATATAGTTTAAATACTAATTAGACCCAAATTTTGCCCTTTTATGGAGTAGAATGATATGCTTATGGTTATGAATGAATGCACCTTTACTGGGGTTAGATTGTTATAAAGTATCATGTTTTGATTGTTCTTCAAATATTCTTCGTTGAAGGTAGAATCTCATGGGGAAGAAATGATGATATTTAGCTTCTCTTGGCTAAAGATATCATATTCAGCTACTCTTGGCTGAAATTATTGCATTTAACTGATCTTGGTTGAAGCAAATTTGCTGGGAAATATGCAAAAGGCTCTCAGGGGAATAACTGCATATTCAACTGCTCTTGGCTGATAGAAGAGTCCTCTAGGGAATGAGAAGATCCTGGAGACTCGCTAAGGGATGAAAGGTTAATACTAACAAAAAATTTAGTATTTACTTTTAGCCATCGGACCGAATGGTCCAATCCAATTACTTCTTCAAAGGGTAGATCAGTAAGGACTGTTTACTTTGTTGGGGGTTGACTGAAGTAATCTGTTGAGGAATACAAAAGACTCCTTGGGAAATAAGCACACATGAGACTTGCTGGAGATACAATAAGGACCAAGTAAAAGCTTGTTTGTTATGGAATTCTTGTCCATTAGACTTGTGGGGAGATTGTTAACTAGAGCTATCCTGGTGAAGAGATGTCCAACTTAGACAAATACATCGAAGACACTTGCTGAGGATAATGTTGACGAGGATACCTTTCTAAGGAATCCTATTGATATGAAACTCGCCTGGGGAGTTTATGAAGTTTTGCTAAAGAAAATTCTAGAAAAAAATTTATGGGGAGTTATCTACTAGGGAAACCAAGCAGAAATTCCATTGACACTAGAGTTCAATTGGGGAATATCAATCATCTTGTTAGGGAAGAAACTCGTCTTGAGCATCAACGCCAATATTAATTATCTTCTGAAAGCAACTTGCATTGAAGAAAAGAATGGTTTTACTCTTGAGAATGCCTCTTGAATCTTGATTCTGCTGAGGATTACACAGAACTTCCTTGAGCGGTTGTTGCATCAAGGCTTAGGCCATGCATGATATGCTTTGAGCATGATATGCCACGTTCTAATGTATTACATGATATGCTTGAGTGGAGCGACATGATTAATACATGAAGATGATTTATGAGATGATTGGTCAATGCATGTACAGGTTATTTGATGTGTGACAAATGAAATTTGGACTTTGAATTGAACCTCCAGATGAGAACTATCTTTAAAAAAACTACAAGATGGGAACTGGTGAAAATGACAACTTCCAGACAAGAACTGACTTTAATAAGGGCTACCAGACGGGAACTAGTTAAAAAGACAGGCTACCAGACTTGAACTGGATTTGGAAACTTAACTTTCAGACTAGAACTGGGTTTTATTTAACCTTCAGACGATAACTTACTACCAGATGGGAACTAGATATTATTTAGGCTACCATACGGGAACTGGTGAAAGTTTGTCATTCGAGAACTGACTTATGAATTAAGCCACCAGACGGGAACTGGATTGACTACCAGACAGGAACTGGGTTTGAAAACTTAACTACCAGACGAGAACTGGCAACCAAATGGGAACTAGTGAAAGGTTGTCATACGAGAACTAACTTTGAGGTACCAGAAAAGGTTGGATTTTTTATTATAAATGGGTGACACCATAATGCACAAGATGAAATGCATGATCGAATGCAAGAATAATGCTAAAGCATGCAAACATGATTGATGCCAATTCATGAGGATGCTCTGACTGTTTGAATGATTAAGACCAAGAAAGGTTCTTGAGGTAAGTTTCCGTCAAGAAGATGTTGTGCTAGCATAATTCCCCGACACTCGTTTTGAACTCGATAGTTGCTGATGTACGGTAGAATTTAGCTTGAACAACTTGAAGATATGGAGAGGACTCGTTTGTTTGTAGCCTACTTTCCCCCAGTTTGTTGGGTCTCTGAAGAAATTCGCCTCGAATGGACGTTTGGAAGAAACTTGCCAAAATATGAGTTAATACGGCTTGCCCAAGTATTCTGAATCCCACAGTACGATGCCCTTGATTGATTGACATTTGGAGTGGTGGCCCCATTGTATTATGAAAGTAGCCCACCCTAGTATCAGCCTTGGAGAGACTTGATGTGTCTCGAAGTGATTGCCCCTAATTCACTGAATCTAGAAACAGCTTGCACCAGGTTGACTGCTCTCTGGAAGGATTTCCTTGATGCTAAGTGTCGCTTTGCAAATAAAATTGTTCCTTAAAATAGTAATTCTAATGCACTGATCATGCAGGTTTCAAAATCACATTTTGAGATGATATTGTGGTGTATAGTGAATGGACCAGATATTTATTCAAAGTGAAAAAAACAATGGGATATGATACCAATACAAATGATTAGAAAATATCTAGGAGTCAAGTTAACACAACCTTGCAGCGTATAGTTTCAAAAAATACCTTGCTTCAAATAGATTTTTTGAGGGTTGTAACGTGGTCTGGTTCACGGTTTTTAAACAAAAAGGATATAGACTCAAAGTTTTGATTTTAACCCACCCCAATCCCCTTGATGCTCTCCAGTCCTATATTTAGTTTAAACTGATACACTCATTCAACTTCCAAGAGAGTTTGAAGGTGTTAACATGATGACTTGGGAACCAATGATAGTCATTCATTTGAGGTGGCAGTCACCTACTCTGTTTGGTAATTACAAAATTTGATTATTGATGACTCCAAGCCTTTGAGGTTGGCATCAATTTTGGTAAAACTAACTTAGCAGAAAGATGTTGGACAAGAAGTCCTAACATGATGAACTAACTGTAGGTTAAGGTGTTGGACAAGATGTCATATCTTGTTGATTTGACATCTTTGTCTGTTACAGTTTGGAATAATTATTTCTGTTTTCCAGGAGTGATTGGAATATGATTTGGTCCTAGGTGGCATCTAAAATTGAGGAATCAGAGATTTTGATTCTAAAAAGAATATGCGGTTTCCATGTAAGGAGACATTTTTGGAAACTTAGGATTGAAGAAACTATTCTAAAGAAGAATAGGTCGCAGATTCTGTGGAGGTGAATTACTGCGATTTTGAAGCCCAAATCCAGTTCTGTTTTGCAATATAAATAGGACGGATTTAACCTAGAATAGGTGTGGAAGTTTACAGTTGTTATAGAGTACTAAGGTTTGTACTTTTGTGAGTCTCTCTTGTATTGCGTGAATACCTGAGTAGGACAGTTTATTGAGTTGTAATTTTCAGTCACTGCTGTGGTAGAAAGGGAATTGAGAAGGGACTCATACCTAGGAGTGTCTTAGGCAGGAATCTAGGAAGGGTAGTTTCTAGGTGCTAAGTTGTAAACGTTGGAGTTTAGCTTAGAACCAATTCTACTTAGTTGATTTCATTCCTGGCTTGGTAGCCCCCAGATGTAGGTGTTGTTGATCACCGAACTGGGTTAACAATTCTTGTGTGTTGTTTTCTTTCTGCTGTTTGCATTCAGTCCTTCATTATCCTTGTGTGAGAAGCAGAGATCAAGTGTCATGATATCCTATCTGACATCTTAGTGATCTGCTTAACTAAAATTTCAATTGGTATCAAAGCAGGCATCCTACTCTGTATCTGAGTGAGATTCAAGGAAGATACTTTCTGGTTCGATGGATAAAGAAGGAGGAGCTCTAAATAGACCACCCATACTTGACGGTTCCTATTATGAATATTGGAAAGTGTGCATGGTAGCGTTTATCAAGTCCATGGATGGTAAAGCTTGGAAGACTGGAATGATGAAGATGATAAGCTAGCTCAAGGAAATTCCAAAGCCTTGAATTCCTTGTTCAATGGTGTGGACAAGAACATCTTCAGACTCATCATGAACTGCATTGTTACAAAGGATGCTTGGGAAATCTTGAAGACTGCTCATGAAGGAACCTCTCGTGTTAAATCCTCAAGACTTCAACTCCTCACCTCCAAGTTTGAGAACTTGAGAATGAAAAAGGGTGAGAGTATTCAGGAATTTCATATGAATATTGTGGACATTACCATTACTTCAAGGGATCTTGGAGAAAAGATTCCAGAAGTAAAGCTTGTCAAGAAAATTTTGAGGTCTCTTCCTAAGAAGTTCGACATGAAGGTGACAGCCATTGTAGAAGCTCATGATATAAACACCTTAAAGATGGATGAACTCATGGGTTCCCTACAAACTTTTGAAATGGCACTGAATGAAAAGACTGAGAAAAAGAAAAACTTAGCCTTGGTGTCAGATCATGATGAAGGAAAGACAAACTCTAAAGAAGAGATGTCTAAAGCTGTTGTGTTTCTGGGAAAATAATACAGCCAATTGCTGAAGAAGATAGAGGGGGAATCAAGATCGAATGCCAAGCCTCAGCCATTCAACAACCATAAAAGAAATAATCTTGGAAGAAACTCTAATTATGAAGAAAAAGATGACAAAGGAAAAGGGATCAAGTGCTATGAGTGTGAGGGATATGGACACATCAAATATGAGTGTCCTACCTTTCTCAAGAAAGAAAAGAAAGGCCTCATTACATCTTGGTCTGAAGATAATTCTGCAAGTGATGAAGAATCACCTAAACAAGTTTCTGCTCTTACAGGAATATTTGATTCTGATATAAAATTAAAAATTGGAGATCTATCATATAATGATCTAATCAAATCCTTCAAGGAGATTTACAAGAGATGTGTTGAAGTCTTCCAGCTAGGAGAAAGGCAACATAAGATTATCATGCTACTTGAGGCTGAAAGAGTAAAACATTTTAGTGTTATCTCTGATCTTGAGGAGGAAGTCGTTGTGCTCAACTCCAAACTTGAAAATGTAACCAAAAATGTTAGGATGCTCAACAGCAGTTCTGGTATACTAGATGAGATACTTCAAGTTGGGAGGAATGCTGGAGATGTCAGAGGACTTGGCTACAATGATCAAGAAATGTCAAGCAAGAAAAGAAATCCAGAATATAGCCTCAATCAGACCAAAAGAAGACAGAAGATGTCTAACAGAATGTCTCAACATCATTACAGACATCAGAGGAGACAAGACTGGAAATGTCATTATTATGGTATGTATGGCCAAATTAAATGTTATTGCTACAAGCTGCATGGATATCCTAAGGGTATGACTGCTGGAAAAAAAGGAGTTCCAAGAATGAGTCTATGGCCCTGATAGCTCATTCCACTCAAAAGGGGTACACTGAAGAGAAGTGGTACTTTGATAGTGGATGTTCAAGACACATGACTGGTGTCAAGAACTATCTGGTGAATATAGAGCCTTATTCCTCCAACTATGTCACCTTTGGAGATGGATCCAAGGGAAAGATTAAAGGAGTCGGGAGATTGTATTAAGCTGGGAATCCTAGACTTGACAATGTGCTGCTTGTCAAGGGATTAACTGCAAATTTGATTAGCATCAGTCAACTTTGCGATCAAGGTCTAAAGGTTAACTTCACCAGATCTGAATGTCTAGTTGTAGATGATAAAGATAGGGTTATCATGAAAGGTGTCAGATCAAAGAACAATTGTTATGTATGGACAGCCTTACAGATCGAGAAACATCATAAACACTCCTCAGAACTGAACATGAGTGAATCACAATTTGGAAGGTTAACCAAGATAACACATAGAAGATTGCAACATCAGACTATCACAAGGATTGAAAATCTTCTTCAAAAGGCCTCTATGATTATGGAAATTGTTGGAAATAAATGTTCTTATGCTGTCATAAAGGACTCAATCATAGAAATCGATGAAATAAGTGCAAAGAATGGTTGCCTTCAGACCACTGGAATTGGAATTGTTCTGTTATTGTATAGTGTCATCCTGGATGTCATGACATCCTACTGGGACATCTTGAACTTCTCTGGTGGTACAAAAATTCAAAGAAAATTTTTGAAGGACAAATTAGGGTTTTACTTGGTTAGTGAGAACACTATTCAAGGGTACGCATGGTTTGAGAATCAAATAAACCAAAACTGTTTCAGCAATAGATATCCTCACTCTACACTAATCTTCTCGAACTCCTTCACCCTCCAGATTAAAGAGAAGGCAAATCGTGATCACGATACAATGTCGCAAAAACAATCACCAACAAGAGCAACCAAGAAGGATACTGCAGCGCATCTGGTTCTAGGTCAAAACCTGAAGAGCTATATGATGAAGATGCAATTGATGTTGTTCCCCTTGCTATCGTGCCATGCAAAACGAACAAACTTCCGGTAAGAAGATAAAAAAACTTCCCACAAGGTAATCCTTCGAACACTTTTGGTGCTTTCTCTAGTCCTAGGAAGGGAATAGAAAAGTTTAACATGGACAAAAGAATTGTCAAAATAGTGAATAGGCTCATAAGTCAGGGGGATAGAATGAATGTTGCTGGAATCACTATACCCCTAGCTCAGATTATTCCAATAAACTCAGTTCTTAATGAGAATGTGACAGAGAGAAATAGTGATAAGGGTGGAGATGATGAAGTGTCAGAAGGAAACCTTCATACCCTTACTGATTCAGTGGTGAGAAATGTTGAGACAGATGATGAAACATCTTCATCTACACAAGGGGCTTCAGAACATTCTGACAAAGTTATCAATTTAGATTACTTACCCTCTGATGATGAATTCATTGTAACAAGTCTCAATCCTAGTGTGGCTGAATGATTAAAGGATAGAAAAGATAAGGGTGTGGACACTAAAAACATCTTTTACAAGCAAACTAAGAAATCTGCAGTTGGACCCCATAGGCCTTGGAGCAAGGTTGTTGTTGGGTCCAAGAAGAGAAAGGCAGAGTCTGACAATGAATCAAACTATGATGACGCAAAGGAAGGACAAAACATCATGCCCATAAAGAAACCAGCCTCTAAGAAGAAGGTCGTTGGCTTCCTAAAGCTCCCATGGACATCATCTCCTTTCATGATGTTGTAAGTGTTAACAGGTGGAAGCATGTTTATCACAGAAGAGTTGCTCTAGAGAGAGAACTAGGACAGAATGTCCTCAAGTGTAAGGAAGTAATGGATTTGATCAAAGATGCTGGATTGTTAAAGACTGTCTCTCGATTTGACTCATGCTATGAGAAGCTGGTCAAAGAGTTTGTAGTTAATATTCCAAAAGGATGCAATGATCGAAAAAGTGAGGACTACTTGAAAGTATATGTCAGGGGAAATGTTGTGACATTTTCTCCTGCTGAGATCAACAAGTTCCTTGGCAGACCTGAAGGTCCTTAGGCTAAAATTGAATATTTTGATGATCAAATTTGTAGGAAAATTACTGGGAATATTGTGAGGAATTGGCCCAGCAAAGAGAAACTTTCAGTTGGGAAGCTAAGTGTTAAATATGCCATTTTTCACAGAATTGGTACGGTCAACTGGGTCCCTACCAATCACACTTCAACTATTTCAACTGGGCTTGGAAGGTTTATTTATGTTGTTGGAAAAAGAAAGCCATTTGACTTTGGTGGATACATCTTCGAATAAATCTTGAAACAGGCTGTCTCTTCAGCTGTCAAGCTACCAATTTGCTTTCCTTCACTCATCTGTGGAGTGATTCTTCAACAATATCCTGGGATAATTCTACCTGATGATGATATCATGAGAAGGAAGCCCCCTTTGACTCTGCACTATAAGCTGTTTGTTGGAAAGCATGTCCCAGATATTGCTTTAACATCTGCTTCAACATCTACTACAACAACTTCAACGGAGGAAACTATTGCTCATCTGAAGGAAACCTGCAGAGAGCTTGATGATATTATCAAGGTCAGTACTGCCAGGAAGGACAAATTGGAAAGATTGATACAAGCCTTGTCTGCTGAGAAGAACAAGGACATTGGAGTCAACCCTGGAGATGCTGAGAAGGATGTTAAAGAAAATAGTGAGAACGTTGATGTTGCTGATGATGATAGGTCTGGTGAGAGTGCAGAAGAAGAGGATGACGAGGAGACAGAAGATGACTACTGAGAGTTGTCTTTTCTTTATTTTATGTTTTTCTGTTTAATTTTTGGTTGTGTAAGGGCTTAATGCCCAGGATATTTTTTTTTGCTTTTGGTTGGGTGTGTACTTTAATTACTATATACTGGTTAATTGGTTTTTGAGTTAGTCCTTCTGCCTTTGTCATATTATGGCTAAAAGGGGGAGTAATACTAACATCACTAACCACTGCTGACTATTACTAACCATTGAGGGGGAGTAGTGCTGGTGCTGTTTGTAGAAGAAGGTATTGGTTGAGGGGGAGACAAAAAGATTTGTGTTCCGCTGCTGTTCGGATGTTGGTCTCCCTGTTCTGATTATTTTTTTCTACAAGTTAATTGAAGTTAGTTTTAGCCAAAATCTGCCAAAGGGGGATATTGATGAGTCCAAGCCTTTGAGGTTGGCATCAATTTTGGTAAAACTAACTTAGCAGAAAGATGTTGGACAAGATGTCCTAACATGATGAACTAACTGCAGGTTAAGGTGTTGGACAAGATGTCCTATCTTGTTTATTCGACATCTTTGTCTGTTACAGTTTGGAATAACTATTTCTGTTTTCCAGGTGTGATTGGAATATCATTTGGTCCTAGGTGGCATCAGAGATTAAGGAATCATAGATCCTGATTCTAAAAAAAATACGTGGTTTCCATGTAAGGAGACATTTTTGGAAACTTAGGATTGATGAAACTATTCTAAAGAAGAATAGGTCGCAGATTCTGTGGAGGAGAATTATTGCGACTTTGAAGCCTAAATTCAGTTCTGTTTTGCAATATAAATAGGATAAACTTAACCTAGAATAGGTGTGGAAGTTTACACCTGTTATAGAGTACCAGGGTTTGTACTTTTGTGAGCCTCTCTTGTATTGCGTGAATACCTGAGTAGGACAGTTTATTGAGTTGTAATTTTCAGTCACTGTTGTGGTTGAAAGGGAATTGAGAAGGGTCTCATACCTAGGAGTGTCTTAGGTAGAAATCTAGGAAGGGTAGTTTCTAGGTGCTAAGTTGTAAACGTTGGAGTTTAGCTTAGAACCAATTCTACTTAGTTGATTTCATTCCTGGCTTGGTAGCCCCCAGACGTAGGTGTTATTGATCACCGAACTGGGTTAACAATTCTTGTGTGTTGTTTTCTTTCTGATGTTTGCATTCAGTCCTTCATTATCCTTGTGTGAGAAGCAGAGATCAAGTGTCACGACATCCTGTCCGACATCTGAGTGATCTGCTTAACCAGAATTTCAATTATGTCAGTAATTTTGATGACCCTTTGGTTTTTGATACGATGGTGACCTATTTCATTTTTACTTTTTTTTCTTTTCCCTAACTTTTTCCTGGACTGTTCCTCTTGAACTCTCAGTCCACCAGGATGCTCTTATTTTTGCCTAAGTCATCTTTCAGATTTTTGACTTAGCGAGCTTTCTTCTTTTTTTTATTCTCACTTTTTGTATTTCTGGGAACAACTCGTATGACATTTGTTCACTTGATTTTTCTTGAAAGGGTTGTGTATGCCATGTTCTGATGGTTCAAGAGAAACAACCGATGTAAGTTTTTGACTGCTTATTACTTCTTAGACGTTGTGTGATGTGTGCAAAAGGTGTGGTTAAACCTCAGATGAGAAGCATTTTCCTTAGAATTTAAATGCACGGAAAAATTAATCGAACAACTACCCTGCCCCTGGTTCAGATTAAGGGTTTTTCATCCAGAAAGAAACACCATTTTCTAGGCTCAAATGGGTTGATGAGGGATTATATTCCTTATATCTTCGGTGTTTGGGGGTTAGAATCAATGCCTTACATCATCAGCAAAGTTTTGTTTGAAAGCATACCGCAACAATGTCGGGTCTTTTGTTTTCATCATCCTCCCTCAAATATTTGTTAAAAAAAAGTTTGATAAAGAAAATGAACGGGAGAAATAATTTTTGATATAAATGAAAAATTAGTGAATATGTATGATTGATTCAGAAAACGCATGATTACTTCATTAATATTACCATTTAAAAACAACAACCTCAAAGCAAACAATAATTCAACAATCAAAAGAAATTGCAAATGAAAATTACAAATATGGCCTAAGGATCATCAGCTTTGAGGATGAGCCTCCCTTCTGATTCACCGTCTTTAGAGGATGCTTCTTGCAGCCTTGGCACTCACTTGAGCAAGGGATTTCTATTCATCAGCAGGTTTCCTCCCCGAAGGGTTAAGTACTTCTGGTGAATTAGTTGTTGTACTTTAGCTTTGAAAGCATTGCAATCCTCTATCGATTTCCTTGCTGATTCGATATGATGTCTGCATATCGCGTTAGGGCCATACTCAAGCGGGAATAGCTGTGGTGGTGGATTAAGAAATTTGGGAACCACCAGCGAACTTTGAACCAGATGTGGTAGAAGATGGCTGTAGGTTATGGGAATTGGATCCATAGGAGCATTCCTTCTTTCCAAATTATTTTGAGGTATGTGCTGATTCTGATGCTAATTATGATAGCCACGACCTTAGGCTTGTTGATTTGCATGAGAATCTGCCCATGGTTACGGAGCTTGACGATGAGGTATTTGAGTTGGAACCGGAGCCGTAGAAGCTTGTGGATAAGGCATAACGGGGTATTGTGAAACCGCTATATACGGGTATGGAAATTAAGACATTGGAGCATGTACCCTTTGTTGTGCTTTCCCTCTTTGAAAGGAGATGGCATTTTTCTCGCCCTCATTCTTTTTATACTCGTTGAAAGGTTTCTTCACTATAGTCTAGCTACTAGAGCCTCCTTAAATCTTTCCACTTGTTAAACCTTCCTCCACTATTTCACCAACAATTACCATGTCTGAGAAGCCTAACGACACACTACTGATTAATATTTCATAGTACTGGCCCTGCAAAGTACCCATGAAGATATCAATTAATTCACGGTCCACTAGCGGTGGACGTAGTCTTGCAGCCAATTCTCTCCAACGTTGCACATATTCTTTGAAGGATCCATTGCCCTTCTGAGCCATATTCTGGAGTTGAGTACGATTGGGAGCCATGTAAGTGTTGTATTTGTATTGTTTCACAAATGCATCATCCAGCTCACCCCAAGTACACATGTTTCAGCACTCCAATTGCATATTCCATTCAAGAGACGTTCTAGTTAGATTGTCTTGAAAACAATGAATCATGAGCTTGTCGTCTCTGGAATACACATCCATCTTTCTGCAATACATCTTTAGATGGATATTTGGACAGTTGAGGCCCTTGTACTTCTCAAATTTTTGCGTTTTAAATTTAGGTGGAATTTCCACATCAGGCACTAGACATATTTCCAAAGCACTCAAACTAGTTGAGTTATATCCCTCTATGATTCTCATTTTTTCTGCCAAGGCAAGACACATTTGGTTGGCTTCAGAATCCTAAGTTGCAGAAGGATTGACCACTGGAGCAGCCCTATGATAATCTTTCATTTTGTACTCATCTTGGATCTCCTAATCAGTGCGAGGAATAGAGATTTGATTGACAACAGGTGGCCCTTGTGGAGTAGTGAAACCAGGAGGAATTCTGAAAATCATTGGCTTAAGAACGGAAACTAAAGGTCCTGAATGTGAAGCAAGCCCTTGGACGGGAACATCATTCCTTGCAGCGGTGGCAACATGGGTCTCATCTTCTCTTCTGGCTAGAGTCATCATTGTCTTTAGATTCTGATAGATTTTGCTTTTGACGGAGTCGATTTCCTCTCTTATAGCAGCTTGCTCTTGTTGAACCTGGTCCATTACTCTTATTGTATTGGAGTTAGTAGCGAACTGATGTCGATGAATCAACTTGATTTACTAGAGACGAGGAGATATGAAAATGAGTTTTTGTTTAGAGAAATGAAATGACGATGTGTATTTATTGCATATGCAATTTTTTTGCTGAAAATTTCAATTTTTGAAAATGCAATACCATAATATGTATGAATGCAATGCTATGCATGATTTCAGGATCAAGGGTACAACAAGTTCTTAGGTTGGTCAGAATAATAGGTAAATAACTTGTATCTCTGATTATAGGAACCCATAGGTAGGCTTTATGATTGATAGGTTCCTAGAGTCATGGATCCTCCTCAAAAATATTATTGCCATGACGAAGGCTCGTCGGATAATAATATCCTTGTATTGATATTTTCTAGGTGAGGTCTTCGCATCGTCCCAACGAGGAAGATACATTGCGGGCTAATACTACACAACCATCTTCAAGGTTCTAAAAGGGTCCATAGAGTTATCGATCCAACTTGAAAACATTATTGTCGTGACGAAGGCTCATCGGACAATAATATCTCCAAGAGAATATACTCTAGGAGGGGTCTTCGTATCTTTCCACCGAGGAATGCTCCTCGCAGGCCAATACTACAAAACCACCATCTTAATCATATGGTTTTTTCTCAGACTCAAGTAGAGAGCTTATCTCACAAAGTGCCAATAATCAGAGATCCCCACAAGTGTCAATGAGAATCAATCAACAGATCATAGATAACAACAATACAATGAGATAACAAAAATAAATAGAAGGAAATAAAATATAAAAAGTTAACAATTATCATAAATCTAACTAAGATAGGCTTGACTCTCTCTTGCTTGGAGCATATATCCCCAACAGAGTCGTCAGCTGTGGCATCTCAAAAAATACAATCCTTCGTGAAGCGTTCGCACGCTGGCGAAAAAAAATTTCGAACAGAGTCGCCACCGAACTTTATTGATTCCAAATAAGGAAAGGGAAAATATCGATAAAACCCTAAAAGAAAAAGAAAATGGTCTTCGCAACCAAATTCGGGTTCGGGAGTCGGTTATGCAAGGATAAGATATTAGCACGCCTCACATTTATTGTACGCTACGGGAACCTCTTAATTAGATTTGCAATTGAATGTAAGCTTATGTTAATTGTTATCTTCTACTTAATGAGCAAGAAAAAGAAAGAAAATATGTTTTTTAACATTAATGTATTTTATTAAAGGGGTGCTTGACAAGATTTCAAAATCTTGCTCCTACGTATCTCTAGGTGCTATGGAGAACGCAAGACTATGTAGTTCTACTTAAAAAGAACTATTGGGTTTATTGCTTTTAAGGAGTGATCCTTTAGACATATCGAGTGACTAAACCTTCACTTGTTGTTCGCTTTTGGAGTCGAAAGTCTTTGTTTCTTTCACGTCGATATGGGTAAAGCATACTCATATCTGAAAATATTTTCAAAGTCACGCGAGGGCGGAAAATAAGTTTGATTGATTGAGTGTTTTTTTGTTGGACGACAATTACTCGAATGGTCAAGTAAGGCAACTCGTATCAAAGACTCGGGGAAGGGAATAGAAAGCTCTAGACTACCTCCTTTTTGGTCCAAGTTATTACTAAAATGAGTCTCACATAAGTTTGATTATGAAAATGGTTTGAGGTGTATCAGTTTAGAAGTTTTTAACAGATGATAATTGCTCGAATGACCGAGTAAGGCAACTCGTATACAAACAATCTAGGAAAGGAACCGAAGGCTCTAGACCATCACCCTTTTCACCCTTTTTGAAACATTATTTAAGTATAATTAAGTATTTTGATTTGAATTGGATTAAAGTCGTTCGATGTTGATCGAGGTTTTTATTTGCGTTTGAACTGAAATAGGATGAAATGATTTAAGGGTTTGAAAATGATTGAGAAGTGGAAATGCTGTTGATTTGGGAAAATTTCTCGATGTTGGAAAGAATATTTGTTTTTGTTCTTTTCTAAAAGTGATTGATTTTAATCTTTGAATTAACAATAAACTAACATAATATAAATAAACGAAAGGGTAAACTTATTACACATTACGAGAATGGGGGTACAATTTGTCAAATGGGGGTATAATACAACAATTAACAATACAAACTCAATAAACAACTATAAATAACAAATGTATACAACATAGAAATCAACGCAAAAAATACAAACTAGAGAAAGACAATAGATTGGAAATAAATCGGTGTTTTAAACTACTGAATTTAGCGTTGTGTTAAGCAATCATATAGTGGATTCATGTAGGAATCACTCTATAAAAGGCCGGACAATAAACTCTATGCGTTTAAGAAGTTTCTGAAGTTAAATTGAATTTTTAACTCCAAAATTGCAACGCATCTGAAAATCCAATAACTCAATGATTTAAACGACATTTTTAAAGGTAAAATAAAATGAGAATTAAATTACTGGATTTAGCGTTATGTTAAGCAATTGTAGAGTAATTCATGTCGGAATCACTCTATTTGAGGCCGGTCAATAAAATTTATGCATTTAAGCACTTTATAAAGTTAAATTGAATTTTTAACTCCGAATTTGCAACGCATCTGAAAACCGATGGGATAAATTAATCTAATTCTTTTTAAACATTTAAAATAAACAATTTAATCAATAAATCATAAATAACAATACTAATAATAAACAATATAAAGAGAATGATATTAATGATAATAGTAATCAATTAACAATATAATCAAAATATAAATAATAATATTAATAATAATAATTAGTAAAAAATAATAATCAATAAAAATAATAATGATAATAGTAATAATAATAATAATAATAATAATAATAATAATAGTGATAATGATAAATAACATAAACAATAATAATAATTAACAATAATAATTAACAATAATAATAATAACGATAATAATATACAATAATAATAATAATAATAAATAATAATAATAATAATAATAATAATAATAATAATAATAATAGAAAATAGTAACAATATAAATAATAATCAATAATAATAGTATAGAATTAGAAATAATAATAATAATAACAATAGGCTTAAATAGTATTTTCGTCCCGGTAAGTTGGCGAGGTTTTGGTTTTCGTCCCTGAATCTTTTTTTTCGGTTTTAGTCCCTATATCTTACTTTTTGTTGGTGTTTAGTCCCTACAGAGGTTTCCTGCGGATTTTGGCTTTAGGGACTAACCACCAACAAAAAGTAAGGTATAGGGACTAAAACAAAAAAAAAAAAGATTCAGGGACGAAAATCAAAAACTCGTCAACTTACAGGGACGAAAACATTATTTAAGCCATAACAATAATATATATATATATAGGTTAAAAACACAACCCCCCTGTAATGTTAGCGAGTTCTCATTTTAGTCCCTGTAATTTTTTTTTTTTGAAAACCCCCCTCATAATGTTTAGATTTCCTCACTTAAGCTCCTGATTGCTATAGTGCAGCAAAGATTCTTTCATATTGTCTGTTTTATTATTTATTTTTTTTGTTTTTATTAATAGGGTTAAATACAAAACCACCTGTAATGTTAGCGAGTTCTCATTTTAGCCCCTGTAATTATTTTTTTTGAAAACCCCCTCATAATATTTTGATTCCCTCACTTAAAAAAAACATAAAAAAAAAAATATTTAAAAAATATTTAAAAAAATATATAAAATAAATATAAAATAAATACAAAATAAATATAAAAAAAATAAAAAATAAAAAATAAAAAATGACACGTGGAATTAACAAAAAAATGTCACGTGGAATGTCACGTATGCAATATGAAAGAATCTTTGTTGCCATGTAGCAATCAGGGGCCTAAGTGAGAGAATCTGAGTATTACGAGGGGGTTTTTAAAAAAAAACTTTAACAAGTTAAAATGAGAGCTCCCTAACATTACAGGGGGTTGTGTATTTAACCCTATATATATATATATATATATATATATATATATATATATATATATATATATATATATATATATACAAAATAATATGTAAGAATATATAAATAAAACAAAAAAAAATTAAAAATAAAAGAAAAGTGGCACTGCCACTTGGAAAGAAAAGAATGTTGGATTAATTTATTAATCCTAGAATTATGACTCATGTAAATAACAGTTTGGCTTAAATGAAGGATACTCTAATGTGATGATTATTTGGGTGGGTGGATGGATAATTAAGCCAATGAGGTTTTATTTTGAAATTCAAAATTTAAATCCCTCTTCACTCTCTTCATGGATGTTGGGACATGTCTCTTGGAATGAAATGTGACTGTTGGAGTAAGAATCCTATAAATTGGGACCTTTAGAAAAACAACAATAACTTTTCTCATTCCTTCTCATTTTCTCACAAATACACAAAGGTATCTTCATCATCAAAGGATACACAAAAGGAATAAGGAAGAGAGGAGAGAACAATTGGAAACAAGATCAAAAATTGAACAAGAATCGATGTTATGGATCCAAGTGTGTTTTTACACTATTCCAATTTCTATGAAAAATGGTAAAAATGTACCCGGATCCATAACGCCGATTCTGGTTCTGTTTTCGATCTTGTTTCCAATTGTTCTCTCTTATCTTCCATCTTCCTTTTATGTATCCATTGATGATGAGGATACTTTTGTGTATTTGTGAGAAAATGAGAAGGAATGAGAAAAGTTACTGTTGTTTTTCTAAAGGTCTCTAAGTGTATATGGCTCAACCTGAAGGGTTTGTTACTATAGGAAAAGAAAAATTAGTGTGTAAATTAAAGAAGTCAATATATGGACTAAAGCAAGCTTCCAGACAATGGTATATTAAATTTAACAATATTGTGTTGTCATATGGTTTTGTAGAGAACATTGTAGATCGGTGTATCTATATGAAGGTCAGTGGGAGCAAATTTATATTTGGTCTTATATGTTGATGACATTTTACTTGCTTCCAATAATTTAGCTTTGTTACATGATGTAAAGAAGTTTCTCTCCAATAAATTTGAAATGAAGGATATGGGTGAGGCATCATATGAGATAAGAATAGAAATATTCCGTAATAGATCACAATGACGGCGGGGTTGTCTCAGAAAGGTTATATAAATAAAATGTTATAGAGATTCAGAATGGATAAATGCTCTGCTGGGATAGTTCCTATTCAGAAAAGGGACAAGTTTAGTCAAATTCAATGTCCCAAAAATGAATTAGAACGAAAAGAAATGGAGTTTATTCCTTATGCATCAGTGGTTGGGAGCTTGATGTATGCCCAAATATGTACTCGACCAAATATTAGTTTTGCTGTTGGTATGTTGGGTCGATATCAAAGTAATCCCGGAATGGATCACTGGAAAGCTGGAAAGAAAGTTCTTAGGTACTTACAAGGCACCAAAGGTTACATGCTCACTTATAGAAAATCATATCAACTTGAAGTAGTTGGCTACTCAGATTTAGACTTTGCAGGATGTGTGGACTCAAGAAAATCCACATTTGGGTATATTTTTCTTCTTGCTGGAGGAGCAATATCATGGACGAGTGGAAAGCAGTCCATCATTGCTACCTCTACCATGGAGGCAGAATTTGTGGCATGCTTTGAGGCCACAATTCAATCATTGTGGTTGCGGAACTTCATCTTAGGGCTTGGTATTGTCGACAGTATAGCTAGGCCGCTAAGAATTTATTGTGATACTTCTGTAGCTGTCTTCTTCTCTAAGAATGATAAATATTCCAAAGGTGCTAAACACATGGAATTGAAGTACTTATCGGTGAAAGAAGAAGTGCAGAAACAAAATGTCATTTGAACACATTGGTACAGATTTAATGATAGCGGATCCGTTAACAAAAGGTTTACTATCCAAGACATTTGTTGGCCATGTAGAAAGGATGGGCATTATGTAAAAGACCTTGTTAACATTATAATATGATTTGTATATATACATGTATGTTTAATGTTTTTATTATATGACACTTGTGAATTTAATTAAAGGTTATGTTTCTCCTGAGATTCCTTATCCATATTATGTTATATATTTTTATTAATATGTGATGACAAAAGTGTCTTTGTAAAGACATGAAAGACACATTACTATATCCTTTAAAGTTATTTGAATTGAATTGATTTGTGATACATGGAAGGAATAAAGTTTATGAATAATTTGTGACCGTCATGATTTAATCATTTCAATTCATTAAAGATAGTGACTTGGTGCTTTTAATGAATGGTGTACAATTATGGTATAAGATTGAAACATCAAGTTTTCACATGAGTCAAGTGGGAGACTGTTGGATTAATTTATTAATCTAAGAATTATGACTCATGTAATTAAAAGTTTGGCTTAAATGAAAGATACCCTAATGTGATGATTATTTGGGTGGATGGATAATTAAGCCAATGGGGTTTTATTTTGAAATTCAAAATTTAAATCCCTCTTCTCTCTCTTCATGGATGTTGGGACATGTCTCTTGGAATGAAATGTGATTGTTGGAGTAAGAAGTCTATAAATAGGGACTTTTAGAAAAACAACAGTAACTTTTCTCATTCCTTCTCATTTTCTCACAAATACACAAAAGTATCTTCATCATTAAAGGATACACAAAAGGAAGAAGGAGGATAGGAGAGAACAATTGTAAACAAGATTAAAAACTGAACAAGAATCGGCGTTATGGATCCGGGTACATTTTTACCGTTTTTCATAGAAATTAGAATAGTGTAAAAATCATGATTTCAAGATCCAAATCATGAAGTTTTTCCAACAAAGAAAAACTCATAAAAAATTTCAAAAGTCAAAACAAAATCCACCTATATCCTGATATGTGTTTAAGAAGTAGAGAAAAAATAGCATAACACAAATCCCCTTCTTCATGTTTCTCGTGAATCAAACCAAAACAACAGAGTTCTCCTTTTCTTTCTTCCATTTCTATAATCTCATCACTCTCTCCCAACATCTCTTTTCTCTCACATTCAAAAGAAAATAGTTAAGCAACAGCAAAACTCAAACAATCTAACCGCAAGTTACATCCGAAATCGACAACAAATCAGAACAAAAAATGAAAGGAATAAGACAAACACCAACTGAGCCGGTGGAGGACGGATCCAACGAAGGCAGTGGTGGTGCGGCAAGCTCTGGTGGAGCGCAGTTGAGCGAGGGGAGGTTGTTTTCGCATGGCTTCGAAGTTATGTTGTCCGAGTAGTGAAGGGGATGAAACCGTGATGGACTTCAGAAATGACACTGCGATGATGTTGTCTCTCCTTTCACTTCCCTTTTCCACTTGTTTCTCTTTTTCTCCTTTTTTTGCTCAGATTGTTGTTATGTTTATTGTTTGGAAAGTTGTTGGTTTAACATGTTTTTTGAGGTGTGTGTAGTGTTGGAAATTCACCACAACCTATGGTGATTTCAATCTTGATCTCAAGATTGATAACCAACCCACAAACAATATGTAATGACAATGAAAGAAGAAGAACAAACAAGAACAGCAAGGAAGAAAAGAGAGAGAAGAGAAATATTTGGAGGAGAAGTGTTACCCACTAACCGTGGGATTTCTGTTATTATTGTACTTTCACTGCTAACCGCAACTATGAATGCAATACAATGATAACAGAAATCCCACGGTTAGTGGGTAACACTTCTCCTCCAAATATTTCTCTTCTCTCTCTTTTCTTCCTTGCTGTTCTTGTTTGTTCTTCTTCTTTCATTGTCATTACGTATTGTTTGTGGGTTGGTTATCAATCTTGAGATCAAGATTGAAGCGGAATCACCATAGGTTGTGGTGAATTTCCAACATCTGGTATCAGAGCTCCGGTTGCGATTCAACGGAAGAAATTCGTGATGGCGATGATCTATCCAAATGGGAATTTTCCGCGACTCTACCAATTCTCAAGAAAGATAATTATGAGAATTGGTGCAAACAGATTAAGGTGATTATCTTTGGGATCTTGTGAAGGAAGGAGTGGCACCGCTTGCAGAAGTAGCGACGGATCAAGAAAGGGCTGCACACAAAGAGTTGAAGAAGAAAGATTATAAAGCACTCTTTATAATCCACCAGTGTGTTGATCCAGATAACTTTGAAAAAGTTAGCGATGTAGATTCAGCAAAGGAAGCGTGGGAGATTCTTGAAAAGTCATTTGGAGGCGCAGAGAAGGTGAAAGAGGTGAGGTTACAAACTCACAAGAGAACCTATGAGTTGATTCAGATGGAAGACAACGAAAGTATTTTAGATTTCTTCACCAGAGTTACAAAGCTGGTGAATCAAATCAAAGTATGTCGAGAGGTGTTGACATCAAGATCAGTTGTTGCAAATATCTTGAGGTCATTGGCTCCAAAATTCGACCACGTGGTAGTAGCCATAGAAGAGTCGAAGAACTTATCAGTATTGACGAAGGAAGAGCTTCAAGGGACGGTTGAGTCTCGTGAACAAAGGATGGCTGAGAGAGCTGCAGCAAAGTCGGAGAGTGATATGGCTTTGCAGGCGTAGTCAGAAAAGGAAAGGAAAGGTAAAGGAAGTTGGAATGGCAACAAAGGAGGAAACCAGTCGAATCAGAAGAAACCTTGGAACCAAGGCAACCAAAGAGGTGGTGCTGCAAGTAGAAGAAAAGGTGGTGATAAAAAATCTGACAAAAGTCACATTCAATGTTTCAATTGTCAGAAGTATGGCCATTATGTTAGTAACTGTCCAGAAAAGAAAAAAAATCAAGAAACTGATGCAAATCTGGCGAAGCATGAAGAAGAAGAGACGTTGCTGATGGTCACAACAAAAGATGAAGAAAGATTCCAAGATCAGTGGTACTTGGACTCAGGTTGCTCATCACACATGATTGGGAGGAAAGATTGGTTTGTCAACATAAAGCCCTCGTCGAAGAACACGGTGAAGTTTGCAAATGACAACACTCTAGCAGCTGAAGGTGTTGGTGATGTTCTGATTATGAGGAAAGATGGCAAAAGGTCAACAATTTCCAATGTGTTGTACATTCCAGGAATAAAGAGTAATTTGGTCAGTATAGGGCAGCTAGTCGAAAAGAACTACAAGGTAGTTGTCGAAGACAAGATGATGAGAGTTCTCGACGCAGGTGGTAGGTTGATCTTGAAGGCTCTATGTCTCAGAATAGGACCTTCAATATTGAACTCAAGGTGATGGAGCACAAGTGTCTAGCAACTGCAGCCAGCAGAGATGAGTGGTTATGGAATTTTCGACTAGGCCATCTCAACTTCAATGACATCAGAGAGCTGAAGAAAAGAAATATGGTTTCAGGATTACCAGAAATCGACATTCCAAGTGAAGTCTGTGAGGAGTGTGTTCAGTCGAAACAACACAAGAATAGGTTCAGCAAGAATGCAGGAAGGAAGTCGAAGGCAATTCTTGAAGTCATATACTCTAATGTATGTGGTCCAATCCAGGTGGATTCGATTGGTGGCAACAGATATTTTGTCATGTTTATAGATGATTTCAGTCGAAAGTTGTGGACTTACCTCATCAAGAAGAAAAGTGATGTGATTGAGGTATTTTCCAGATTCAAATCCATGGTCGAAAGACAGAGTGGTCGAAAGT
Organism: Lathyrus tuberosus; assembly: GCA_022829125.1. Classification (NCBI taxonomy): domain Eukaryota; kingdom Viridiplantae; phylum Streptophyta; class Magnoliopsida; order Fabales; family Fabaceae; genus Lathyrus; species Lathyrus tuberosus. Next base: position 134,030 of record JALAZF010000196.1, on the reverse strand, counting down.
TGAAGATTCTGAGGACAGATGGTGGTGGAGAGTATGTGTCGAAAGAGTTTGATACATTATGTGAAAAAGAAGGGATTGTGCATGAGGTGGTGCCACCCTATACGCCACAGCAAAATGGAGTTGCAGAATGAAAGAATAGAACCATCATGAATATGGTGATAAGTATGTTGAATGGAAAGCATCTACCCAAAGAATTATGGGGAGAAGCAGTTTCGACAGCAACGTATATTTTGAACAGATGTCTGACGAAGAAGCTTGAAGGAATCACACCAGAGGAATGTTGGTCTGGTTTCAAGCCTAGTCTCAGCCACCTGAAGGTGTTTGGATCTATAGCATATAGACATGTGCTAGATCAATTGAGAAGGAAACTTGATGACAAGTCAAATCAGATGATCTTGATAGGATATCATTCGACTGGAGGCTACAAGTTGTTCGACCCAGTGAATAAGCAGGTAGTGATCAGCAGGGACGTGATCATAGATGAGCTTAAAGAATGGGATTGGACTGAGAATGCCAAGAAGGATTCAGTGAGAGTCTCTTATGAAGAACCAGCCACTGAAGTCGAAAGAGAAGTTCGACAGGAACCAGTTGCAGATGAAGCAGGTTCAAGCAGACCCGACGAACAAGACACGTGCCTGCAAGGTTGCAAGAATGTGTAGTTACATCAAATGATGTGGTCGATGAAGAGGGTGAGCTGGTACATTATGCTTTCTACGCAGATGTCGAACCAGTTAATGCAGCTGAGGCATTGAAAGATTCGAAGTGGGTGAAAGCAATGAATGAAGAGTTAGAGTCCATCGAAGTCAACAACACTTGGTCACTTGTCGAATTGCCTCAAGGCAAGAAGGCAATTGATGTGAAGTGGGTTTACAAGGTGAAGGTGAATCCTAGAGGAGAAGTAACTCAACACAAGGCGAGACTTGTGGCAAAAGGATTTCTACAGAAGGAAGGAATCGACTTCGATGAAGTGTTCGCACCTGTTGCTAGAATCGAAACAATCAGGTTGGTTGTTGGTCTAGCAAATATGAATAATTGGCACACATGTCAGATGGATGTGAAGTGTGTGTTCCTTAATGGTCCCTTAGACGAAGAAGTTTATGTCGCACAACCAGCTGGGTATGTGAAACGAGGCGAAGAAGGAAAGGTGTACAGGTTGCACAAAGCCCTGTACGGACTTAAGCAAGCTCCAAGAGCTTGGAATAAGAAAATCGACAGCTTCTTAAGGGAGAAGGAATTTGTGAAGTTTACGACTGAGCATGGAGTGTATGTAAGGAGAAGCAATAATGAATTGCTTATACTATGCCTCTATGTCGATGATTTGTTGATAACAGGGAGTTGCAGGAAAGAGATCGAAGATTTCAAACATGACCTAAGTGAGGAGCTTGAAATGTCAGACTTGGGAGATCTCTCATATTTCCTTGGCATCGAATTCTACAAGACTAGTAGAGGTTTGATGATGCACCAACAAAGATATGCAGATGAAATACTCAAGAGATTTGAGATGCAAGATTACAACTCAACTTTGACTCCAGCTGAGACCAGACTGCAACTGTCGAAGGATCCAGACGAAGATGATGTCGACCTAACCCAATACAGAAGACTTATTGGGTCACTTAGATACCTTTGTCACGCAAGGCCTGACTTAGCATACAGTGTGGGTATGGTAAGTATATTCATTCAGAAGCCAAAGGTATCACACCTAACAGCGACGAAGAGGATACTGAGGTATCTAAAAGGGACTCTCGACTATGGCATTTTGTTTCCTACAGCTGATAAAGGGAAAGAATGCAAGTTAGTGGGATACACCGACTCTAGTTGGTGTAGTGATGCTGAGGATAGAAAATCCACAGCTGGATACGTGTTTATGTTAGGTGGTGCACCAGTTGCTTGGAGTTCGAGAAAGGAGCCAATAGTGGCATTGTCATCATGCGAAGCAGAATACATAGCTGCTTCTCTTTGTACATTTCAAGCAACTTGGATGGTGAACTTGGTCGAAGAGATTACAGGGAAGAGTCATGGAGCAATTACCATGAAGATCGACAGCATGTCAGCTATCAACTTGGCGAAGAATCCAATAGCTCACGATCGAAGCAAGCACGTCGAAATGAGGTTCCATTATCTTCGAGAGCAGGTAGCAGAAGGGAAGATGAATTTGGAACACTGCAGAACTGAGAATCAGATTGCAGATATCATGACGAAGGAAGTGCAGGTCGAAGCCTTCAGAAGACTAAGAGCCATGATGAATGTAGATAGTTTAGACACAATGAATTAGGTGGTGTGTTAAATGTAATTCATAGTGTCGAAGTCGAAGCATTCATAGCTTAGTGTCGTGTTGAATTGTTTAGGTTGTTTCGACATAATCATGTTAGATTTGATTTGATTTGATTTAGATTTGTTTAAATTAGATTTAATATTTTGGGCTTTTAACTTTGGGCCTTTGCAAATCTATATCTATAAATAGGAAGTATCCTTGCATTGTAATAATAACATTGTATTGTATTCACAGTTGCAGATTTAGCAGTGAAAGTGCAATATATTCAGAAATCCCACAGTTCGTGGGTAGAATACTTCTCCTCCAAATATTTCTCTTCTCTCTCTTTTCTTTCTTGCTGTTAGTTTGTTCTTCTTCTTTCTTTGTTTTTCATTGTCATTATGTATTTTTTGTGGGTTGGCTATCAATCTTGAGATCAAGATTGAAGCGGAATCACCATAGGTTGTGGTGAATTTCCAACAATTTTCTACCATTGTTAGCGGAAGAATCGAGGGGGGTCAACAAGGGAGCATTTCTTATTTGGGACACACCTTTGTGAGAGACACACCACATACTCACCCAAAACCTTAAGGAGATAGGTGTGTGGGTTCTCTCACTTATATAGTGTTTAATCTTCCCTTTTCTAATCAATGTGGGACTTCTTCCTCACACTTGATTCTCAACACTCCCCCTCAAGTGTGAGTCTATACACAATGCTCCCCCTCATGTGGAAGCTCTCTCTTCCACATACACTTGTATCACCGTTGAACTCAACGGAACACCTTCTACCCACACCTGCGGGAAGTGTTTCGATACAAGTAAGTTAGTCCCTTTCTTAAACCAAAGGCTCATGATACCATTGTTGGAAATTCACCAAAACCTATGGTGATTCCGCTTCAATCTTGATCTCAAGATTGATAGCCAACCCACAAACAATATGTAATGACAATGAAAAACAAAGAAAGAAGAAGAACAAACTAACAGCAAGAAAGAAAAGAGAGAGAAGAGAAATATTTGGAGGAGAAGTGTTCTACCCACGAACTGTGGGATTTCTGAATATATTGCACTTTCACTGCTAAATCTGCAACTGTGAATACAATACAATGTTATTATTACAATGCAAGGATACTTCCTATTTATAGATATAGATTTGCAAAGGCCCAAAGTTAAAAGCCCAAAATATCAAATCTAATCTAAACAAATCTAAATCAAATCAAATCAAATCTAACATGATTCTGTCGAAACAACCTAAACAATTCGACACGACACTAAGCTATGAATGCTTCGACTTCGACACTCTGAATTACATTTAACATGTAGTAGTTGTTATGTTGTGAGATATTATTGTTGATGTTTGTTAGATGTTGTCGTGGTGGTGTGTTGCTTCACATAGAGTGGTGTTTATTTTAAGGTGTGAAGAAGAAGGCAAGGTTCATGTGGTGATGATTCAAAGTAGAAGAGGCTGAGGTATGTGAGGGAAGAAGAGAGAGGAACAAGGAGGTTAGGCGACAAACTGTGGAGAGAGAAGAAGAAAAAAATGTGAAAAAATGTTTTCTCTCTCTGTTTGTTTTTTAGGGATATCCACTTTCTTTTATGAATTTTTGGGATAATGAAATTTACTGGTGACTAGATGTTTATGTGGTCCTCATTTGGCCAATAAGATCAAAACTTTGAATTTTTTACCCATATAACCATTTTTTACTATAACATATTCCAATATACCCACCTTTTCCTCAAATTTTCCAATCTACCCATGTTTCAAAAAAAACGTGTGTTTATAGGGGGCGCCATCAGGTTTGGCTCCCCCAGGTAAAATTGTCACATGTCGCCATTGCAAAGGGAGTCTTGATATATGTTTATAGGGGGCGCCATTCCTTTTGGAGTCACCCTTTATATTTAAAGGGGGCGCCATTTCTTTTGGGGTCACCCTTTAAATATAAAGGGGGGCGCCATACCCCTTGGAGTCCCCCTTTTAATCAATTTATTTTTTTAATAATATATTATATATTAATTTTTTATGAAATATTAATTTATTTGATACAACTCTTATATAAATAGATGGCACTCTTGTACATTCATTCACAACAAAATTGTCTTTGTATCTTAAAATTTTAGCAGATTCAATCATGTATCTCAGAAGATACGGTCATGTTATTTTTTCAAGAACGAAGCCGCTGATAAGGATGTTGTTCTGGAACATCCAAAGCTTAGAGCAACTACGAAGGAATTCTACAAGGTTGGTGGTCATGTGACCCCATCGACATCCTTCTTCAAATGCCCTTGTCCACTTCTCCACCGGAATGTTGTCCACCCAGCTTAATGCTTTTGTGTTTGAAAATCTTATTTCTTCACGGTAATACCTGAATGAAGGTTGGTTTAATGCATACCCTGCGTTCACAAATTTCACCTTGAGGTTTTTGTCTTTAAATTCCCGCATAAAATTCTGCGACATTTGTCTTATACAATAAACATGGACAAAAGGAGGATTATGCCAACCATTTGCAGGATTATTGTAAGCGCTTACAATAGAGGCGTGCCTGTCGGAAATCAGACATAAGTTGGGTTGCGGGGCTACATATGTTCTGAGATTTTTGAGGAAGAAACTCCAAGCCTCACCTGTCTCACCTTCTACCAGAGCAAATGCAATTGGAAATATATTATTATTTCTGTCTTGTGCTACCGCCATCAGCAATGTTCCTTTGTATTTTCCATACAACCATGTGCCGTCCACTTGAATAACAGGTTTGCAGAAAGCAAAACCTTTGATGCACGGTTAGAATGCCCAGAAGAGGCGAGTCATCCACACATGTTCCATCAGGAGTGTATGCTGGAAGCGATTCCAATATTACAACCGTACCAGGAACATATTTTTGAAGAGCTATCAAATACTGTGGAAGTTGATTGTAAGACTTTTCCCAATTCCCATATACATGTTCAACCGCTTTAATTCTTGCAATCCAAGCTTTTCGGTAGGATGGAGTATAGTTGAAACGTGAAACGACATGAGAGATAATCGTGCTCACCTTCACAGATGGATCTACTCCCACAATATGCAAAATCTCTTGGCAAATTAATTGGGAGCTAAGTTTTCCATGATCTTGCCGATGAATGTTGGTTGTACAAGTGAGGGGTGGATTAATTAGACCTATCTCCCAACAACCACTTCTCTTCCGATAGGACGCTGCTAACCGAAACTTACAAAGTTTGTTTCGACAAACAACGACATATCGATTTGAGTCATTGTGGTTTACCTCAAAATCAACAAAATTTTCCATGTGAAACCTTATTATAGCTTGCATGCACTCCGCTTTTGTGCGGTCCTGGTTCCCCACTTTCAAGACACCTTTGACTTGTTGAGAAGGATTGTAGAACAGTTTCGAGGATGGCTCGTCTCCACTCAATTGCAAATTTGTCATGTGCTGGGGAGGACAGTAGACTTGATTTAATGGTAATACCTCTTCATCTATGTTGTCAAGTGGAGTGATCGCGGTGTAGTCCCCAGTCCCAAACAAATTCACCATTTGATCAACAATGGCCTCTGGTTCTTCTTCCTCCTCGTCAACTGCATCAACTTCGTGTTGTTCCAACGACTGTGACTGATCTATTACCTGAGATTCACCAAACACCTGGGATTGTTGAGTTTGGCAGAGTAACAGATACAACTCAATATAGTCGAACCCATAGTTTTCATGGCTTTCAAACATGCGTTGAGCATCATCATCGTCCTCTATTTTCTCATGAAAATACTTGACCTGACCATGTTAAAAAAAACGGGGCTTCTATATGTGATTTGCAATATTGGACCTGACATCTTTGACTCTATTCGCTCTTTGAAATGCAAGAAATTGGACTCCTGCTCATTGTTAATCGGGTAACATCAGTATTTTGAAACCCGAAACCGAAAATATCGGAAATGAAGGTGTCTCCGTTACAATGAGCATGTACAACATAATTTGGTGTTCTAGGCATAGTTCTATATTTTGAAATGTAGTTGAAGATGATAGTTCCCATTTCTAATGTGTAGTATAAATATAATAAATGAATAAGAATAAAAAAATGTCATGTGTCGTATACCCTTCAAGAGAGGCGCCATTCAAAATGGAGTCCCCTATTTAAATTTTAAAGGAGGGCGTCATTCACTTTGGAGTCCCCTACTTAAAATTTAAAGGGAGGCGTCATTCATATTGGAGTCCCCTACTTAAATTTTAAAGGGAGGCGCCATTCAAAATGGAGTTCCCCATAAATTAAAAAAAAAAAGAATCTTGCATGCATGCAGACGTACAAATGTCTTAACACTTCTATCCTTTCATCTGCCAACATTAATTCTACTACATGATCAAATTAAATTCGTGTAACTTCCAACTTACAACTTTCAAATTTTACTCTATATATACTTTCACCCTCTTTTGAAAAATCCTCATCACTATCATCAGTATCATTTCATCATATTTCATCTTATTACTTGTTGTTGTAGCACTCCATATCCCGTAAAAAAATGTCTCTGTTAACAATGGAAGAGGAACATCGAGGAACACCAAACAACATCGCTTCTTATGTAAGTATGATGTCTCTTTTTTTTAGTTTATGCTAACTATGTCTCTCCTAACTATGTGTTTGCTAACTTTTTTTTTTGTAGAATACTAATGACTTCCAAACTCGTAGTCATAGATATTTCCCTTATGACCCGTTGATTGAATCGTATTTGAGGTGCGCGGGTTTTGGAGACGTAATAGACATAAAAAGTTGGTCATTAGATTCGAAGTTCATTTTAGCGCTACAAGAAAGGTGGCGACCCGAGACACATACATTTCATCTACCGATAGGTGAATGTACCGTGACACTCGAAGACACTTATATGCTCTTGGGTCTACCTATTGATGGTAAGGCGGTAAGGGGTGACACCAATATTGTTGGTAATGTGGTCGAAGAACTTTTAGGGGTTGCCCCTGACGACAAACAGGTGAGGGGCCAAAAATTATTGCTCTCATGGCTCAAGAGCAGTTATAGAGCAATAACGTTAACAAATGACTCTCCAGAAATATTCAAAGAAAGAAAAACAAGAATTTATTTAATGCTATTATTTGGTTTATTTTTATTTCCGGATGCAAGTGGTAACGCTGTGCATCCTATGTACTTACCGTTATTACGAGACATAGACAAAATAAAAACTTATAGTTGGGGGTCTGCCACACTCGCCCACCTATATAAGTCTCTATGTAACAATGCATATTCAGGTTCGGGTAATTTTACCGGATGTGCTGTTCTTCTGCAAGCTTGGGGTTGGTCAAGAATGACCAACTTAGCGCATGTATGCACCAATAATTTCGGTTTTCCATACGCTACAAGGTAATGTTCTAAACCAATTCTTTAAATATCTAGTTTTCTGTTTTTTAATTTAACCTATTACTAAAAAATGTTGCCTTTTCAAAATATAGGTGGTCTGCACTAGGGATGAATTATGACAAATGTCCCCATTACAGCATCACCCAGTACCGAAATCTTCTAGATCATTTGGGTGAACATGATGTATTATCACTAACCTATCTATTAATGGTTATAGTCACATTTAATATTAACATATTATTTAAAATATACTAAATATTTTTTTTCCTCCTACAGTTTATTTAGCGGCCATATCTTGGTCTAGAGGTCATCCATGAAGCTAACGAACACCACTTTGTTGTGTAGACTGCAAAGGTACCGATTATCCACTTCACAACAGTTGAAATGCACAACAGTGATCGTGTTAAGCTTCAGTTTGGAATGCTACAAGATATTCCCGGTCCCCCAAAATGCGTCGACGAGAGATGGCACACAAACATCCTCTCTGACCTGTGGCACTATAAGCCATAGAAAACATATGCAAAACATGAGTGTTGTGAATGAAAGCTTCGCATGCATTTTGTTTTGAATGACAATGTTTTGCCATATGAGAGCAAACCGTCTATCCAGTACATGACTTGGTATAGGTCGGTTTTCATTGGTTTCTTTTCCCATCCTAGATATCTTGTTGACCCACGCCAGCAAGCCACATCATCACGAACTCAACAACGGACCAATCAACCAAGCCAACAGCCAACCCAACCCCCACTCACACAACCACAATTCCATGAAAATACCCCTTACCAATCCACCCCATTTCAACATGGTTATACTCAGTCCCCATACCACCAAAACCCACCACAATATCAATCATACTCCTACGACACTACAACCCAGATTAACACGGAGTATCAAACACCTAACCAAACCTTACCCACCCAGACATTTACACCCTTCACCGCTTACGACCAAGCAGGCTACCGTCCTGACATATCATCCAGCCAACCACCCCAACATAATAATGCAGGGATGGGAAACACCTTTAATCTGGATCTGGCCGACTTGCCTAATATCGACTCGTCTGCATGGTCACTATTTCTTCAGATGACGGACGAAAACCCATTAACAACATCCGCCCCTGTGGACCCAACGCCGCCGCCACCGCGAAGAGAACGAAGAAACGTACGTACATGAGGATGTGGTACGGGCGGACATTTGCCTAGACCTCGTCGTCAAAATTAATGTACTGTGTTTCGTCTTTCGTCTATGTAATATTTAATTATTAAAAAGAAATATTTAGTATGAGTAATAATTATTAAAAATATTAAATATTATTTATGAATTATTATTATTTATGTATTAATGTTTAATGTTAATTTATTTGAAAAATGTTAAAAAAAATTCGTTGACAAAGGGGGCTCCAGGGGATATGGCGCCTCCCTTTAAAATCCAAGGGGGTAGCCATTACCAATGGCGTCTCCCTTTCAATTTCAATAGGGTAGCCATTTCTAATGCCGCCCCCCTGCAATGCCTTTTTTTTTTTGAAACATGGGTATATTGGTATTAATGGTGGAAACATGGGTATAATGGAATTATAGACTTGGAAACATGGTTATATAGGTAAAAAATTCCAAAACTTTATAGCATGTAATTAGAGTTTTCATTTTCAATCATTTCACCCTTACCCTTACAAATATCTTGTAAAATTTAAAAAGAATTAAACAAATTAAATAATTTTAATATTATAAAATAACTAACATAAAATAAAATGGAACAAAAGTTAGACCTATTTGTTTTTCTAAATGTTCCAACAAAAACACACAAAAAAAAGGACTCAAAATGAATAAAAATCGGGCGCAAAAGGTTCAAAAAAATAAAATGAATTTCCTAACACGATTAACGTGAAATAAACTTTTCGGAAACATACAAGTTTTGATAAAAATTTGAAATTAAAAATTGATCAATTAAAAGGCTCAGGTTGATCAAAATGTGATCGAAAAAGTAGTCGAAAAATAAAACGAGCATGCCATGTTAAACTACGCAAACCATAGATCAAGAATACTGACGTTTGCAAGCTCGATTTTGAAATTTTCTGCCCACTAACTCCGCATTTATTTGAACATTGATTCTACCGGTCTGTTTGTAGATCCGAAAAATTATTCTAGTTGACATTTTAAGCATTATGCGGGACGAAATGCATGCAGTAATAATTAGAAAATGCAGATGTCTGGTGAATGCATTGATTAACTGATCGTATAAATGGAAATAGATAATCAGATGCACATGAATTGCGCTTGTACCATTTGTTTCTGATACTCAATTACAATTAAAACCCTACAAATATTCAGATCACGACAATACTCTTGATTGTCACCCTTTGGGCCTCTGAAACATGATGTAATGAAATAAATGATGCACTGAGATTGAGAAATCAAGCCTTTTGACTTCTTAATCAACAGATGACTGAATGAATGTCATCAAGACCAGATAAAATGTCAGAACCCCTGACCTTTCATCTAAACCCCGATGAATGATTTTGACTGATGAAATGCATGATGAAATGAAATGATTACGCTATGTTGATGCAGGTAAAAAAAACCAAGGTAAAATTTAGGGTATAACTATGTCATATCATTATTTTAAAATTAAACGTGTGATTTGACGGGATATACATCGTTGATTGGCTGACAATGTAAAAATATTTTACAGTGTTCGTGTATATTCTTTTTTCTCCAAAATTATATATCCTAAAATATTTATAAAAATGAGGTTTATAAAAAAGAAGAAAGTTGTAGTTAAATAAAAATTCATAATTATTTTTACAGCCTTGGTGAGTTTGGCGACAATGGAAAAAATATTTCCACATTCATAATTGCGAATACATTTTACATGATTTTCTCATTAATATTAAATAGAGATAGTAATATTATGAGTTCTGGCGTTGACTGAAGAAACTAGATTGGTAAAGTTATAGGTGCATTCGATGTTTCGTCAAGTTAGGATGCGAATAGTTATCACTATCAATCGTTCATTTCATTTATCTATCAACTGCTTCATCTTCACATAAGTATTTTGTTCAGTAAGTTGATATAAAATAGATATACTTATTTATAAAAAAAGTCTTGGATTAAGATGTTTTGGGTTCAAAAGCAGTTAAAATTTCTTAAAGATTAATGTAAACATTTTTGTAAGTTCTCTTTAAAGTTGGTATAATATTAATTGAAGTTTACCAAAATTTTAGAATCATATTTTATAATAGGGTTCGTAAATATTACTCTTGCATGTGTAGGAGAGACGAATCTCATTTAATCTGATCATTTCCTTTTACAAGATTTATTGGATACAATGTTAACCGACTTTATAATTGTATTGTTATACACTTTTTGGTGGCACTAAAGTAATCAACTTCTTATGTAAGGATCATATTGCTTTTAAGTTGAAGGGTGACATATATTATTATCAATATAAGAATAATCTATGAATTATCTGTCACTTACATAACACACTATGTAGTATTCTTATGGTAAATCAATTCAATATAACTATTATTTTTAATATTAATATCAATGTGGAAATTTGATATCTCATATTTATGACTCGTTTGATAAAGGGATTATTCTACTCACATAATCGTCTTTATACAATTATATCCTTTCATAAAAAGTTCGACAACATATATTTTAATAATAATAAGGTTAAAAATATTTTACTCCATACAATGTGAGCAGGTTAAATATAAGTTTACTAATACAATATTTAATTATCTATGTCACTTACATAATACACTATGTAATATTCTCATGATAAATCAATTCAATATAACTATTACTTTTAATATTAATATCAATGTGGAAATTTGATATCTCATATTTATGACTCGTTTGATATAGGGATTATTCTACTCACATAATCGTCTTTATAGAATTATATCATTTCATAAAAAGTTCGACAACATATATTTTAATAATAATAAGGTTAAATATATTTTACTCCATACAATGTGAGCAGGTTTTTGTTTACTAATGCAATATTTTTTTACGCCCCTTTATAATGTAAAGATTCTTTTGTTTTGGCCCTTGGTTAAAAATTTGAATAATCTATCTATCTACTTAATCTAAACTCAAAATTGTCATGATGACAACTTTGGTCATAACCCTAATCCTAATTGTCTATGTGGCAATTTTCCTAACTCTAATTGTCTATGTGGCATTTTCTTAAAATATTCAATGTTATTTCTAATCTTAATTGCCTACGTGTAATAATAATAATAATAATAATAATAATAATAATAATAATAATAATAATAATAATATTAATATTAAATCACCAATAATAATAATATAAATAATAAATTATTTCTAATCCTAATAATAAATTATTTCTATAAAATTTATTCTCTCTTAATTATTTTTGTAACTTTTAAAAATACACAATTTAAATAATATTTCTATAAAAAGTTATATGATATTAAACTAATAAGAGGTTAAATAAATAAAAATATATCCTATAAAAAATCCCTCTACAATATTAATAAATTACTCTCTTTTAATTATTTTATATTTAATTTTTTTTTAAATAATTATTAACACAAATATTTAATTGATGCAAATAATAACATAGGGATATCAAAGCACATGGACATTGAAATAAAGAATTATATTTGATTGCATTGTAACAAAGAATTAATTTAGATTAAATATGTTTTAACCACTCATTTACTTACAATCAATAGGTTAAAATTGAATAATCTGTAATTATCAAACCTTTTAGTTCCTTTTACGTTATGATTGAATTAAGAAATAGAAAAAAAGAAAAGTTTTATAATATTAATCAATATTCTCCATCTTTATGATCACCAATTCACCATTAATCTTTAACATATTATTTTCTCACCTATATATATATATATTTCAAAAATTCATATTTCTCTACAGATTTACACAAATTCGTATGTCTCTACAGATTTGCACAATATCGCCCAAATAAGAACTTTTATGCTTTTTTTTTATCTTTTTATTCAGCTAATTTTTTTTCCTTATATAGCCTTATTCGTGAAATTTAACTTTTTTTTTTGTTTGTTTTTTCTTTTTATATATTCTTATTCAACTTTTGTTCTTCTTTATATTGCCTTATTCACGGAAGCTAATTTATATTCTTTCTTTTTTTTAGACTAGAAGAAATCACAACGAATTCAGATCATATCTTTTTCAATGATCTCACCAACATGAGAAAGAGGTTTTGACAAGTTAGTAATCCTACTATTTAACCTTATATTTAATTATTCTTTTTTTATATGCAAAATATATTATATTTGGGTTTTTTTCCTATACAATGGTGAGACTATTTTAAAAATATTTTATAATGTTCCTTCTATATATTGATTAAACATATTTTAAAAATGTGCAGATGAAATGGTGGTTCATGACATAAAAAGAATATGGAAGAATTCGGAATGAAGACAAGAGCAACTATAAATGGATTATCTTAAGTGAGATTTTAGAAGATGTTATTTGATAATTTTAAATACAAATTTTTTTATGGGTTGAACTATATAGAATAGTCATGATTGCTTATGATAATATTTTCTTTAATTATGAAGTGTTACCAATTTTGCCGCAAAGTGATAATAATAATAAAAAAATTATTGTTGACTAAGTTTATACAATAAAAATGTATTGTATAATATTTATTTTATGGTTATATTTAAATAATTAATTATTAAAATTGATATTTTGAACTACTATTCAACCAAAATGTTGGTTTAGTTAATAAATTATATATGTATTTTCTTAAATTTAATCTATCATTCTAACTTTGAACTAATTTTTTTCATATTACTTAACATTTTTCTTAACTATGATATTCATTTTCTTTAAAAGTAAACTATAACCATTAACTTATAAATTGTATTAACAAATTAAATTAATAAAATAATTGATTACAATTTTTATTGAGTGTTAATGTACCAAAAATTATTGTTTGTATGTTTATCTTAAGAATGTTAGGGATCTTCTCCACTCTTTCAAGAAACTTTTAGATGTTATTCTTTTATTTCTTAAAGTCAAAGTCAAAAAGTAACTTATAAGTGTATTTAATTTTTACATTAAGCTAATCTTTACGTAGTTAACAGTTACAATTTTAACTATGTTATTGTATTTTTATAACTGATATTTATGCCCGAGTGTTATAAAAAAAGTATATTTGTGTTTTTTTTTAAATATAATAATATCCTATAGATTTTTATTGTAAGTAAAAAATATTATTTTCCCTTAAATATATTCATATATTTGCACTAAATCAATTGCTTTTGATTGAATTTAACTTAGAGATATCAATATATGTAAGTTATTTTTTTTTTTCATATTACTTATCTTATTTCTAATAATGACCATTCATTTTTTAAGAAAATAAACAAAAATATCAACTCATTAATTGTATCAATTAAAATTATAATTAATAAATTAATCAGTTACAACTTTTATTGTGTTATTACACAAAAAAATATTGTTGTATCTTTGTCTTATTACATTAATCCATTGTCTATTAAAAAAAAAGTTATAATCCAAATGAGTTATTATTATGGGTTCCAATAAATATAAATATATAAAATACATAATGCTACAATAATATATGAAATACGTTAAAAGTTCTTACATAAATAATTTTATAAACAACTATAATATATTATTCAATTGTATTGAACTTTATGGAATTGATAAAAAAATTATATTAATTGTTTTCGTAAAATTTACAATTTTAGTTCATCAAATACTATTATTTTAAAAAGAAAAATCTTTTATTTTTAATATAAATTATTATTAAATAGAATTATAACTGAATATATATTTATTTATTGAATTATACTTTTCAAAATTAATATTTTAAAATATAAATTTTGTTTTATAAATATTCTAATAACCCCGTGCATCGCACGGGTAATTTACCTACTTGTTAATCATTAATTTTAGGTTTAATACCCTTTTTAATCCTGTGTCTTAATCTCGAGGTTCATTTTGGTCTCTTAACTTTAAAAAGGTCCATGTTGGTTCCTTAACTCTTCAAAACGTTCTATATTAGTCCTTTTTGTCTAATTAGTGAAGAATTTAGCGACTGATTTTTGAAATTTTCTAGTCGTTAATGGGATAACAATGACTAATATGGAATGTTTTGAAGAATTAGGAGACCAATATGGACCATTTTTAAGTTAAGGGACCAAAATGAACCCTGAGGTTAAGATACAGGACCAAAAAGAATATTAAGCCTTAATTTTATTGGTGAGCCTTGTGTAAGTAACTTTTTTTAAAAAAATATTTATTTAATTAGTGGATTTTTTGAAGCTTATTATTAATAAAATAATATGTCCCTCAATAAACTAACGCTCTCATCAAATTTGCACTTTCAAAATGTTTCTTAGTCGTTTTAAAGATCCTAAAACAGGTACCTGCAATCTATTTCAATATAAATAAAATCTTGCTCACCAACTGTTTGATAAAATGTTTCATACAAAAACCTCACATAAAATTATTATTTAATTGTATTTATGTTCTAATTTTCCAATGCAGGTTTTCATTTGTTGAGTTCAATGCATGAGAAAAAACACACGAATAAAATTGGGGTAGAAAGGTAATAATACTACTTCTATAAACAAATTGGGAAGGCTTACTTTTCACCTACACCATTCTAGTTGCTTTATGGAATTACAATGATAATTCAACAATGGATTGGTGGAGGAAGAAGTCACCACAACTTAAGGAGAAGCTTGAGCAAGCAAATTTGTACCCTGTGATTGCTACATGACAAATAATGAACTGATAAGAATGTTGATTAATACTGAATGATTGTTGACTCCTTAATATGTTTTTCTTTATTCATGTGAATGCTCATGTATGAGTATGTAAGTAATTTCAGTTGTTGGATATTAAGCTTTTTATAGCTTTCTTATTTTTCGTGTTTACACAATTCTAGCAATACGAGTGGAACAAATTTGTCAATAACTGATACTCTTTCTATAGATCCAAGAATTATTTCGATTTGTGAAACTTGTTATATCCCTTTTGAAACTTCTGCCTAACTTATCTTCCTTTCTCCTATGTATTAATCCTAGTTTATTCCATAACTTGCCCCATTTATGAATCTTGTTTTGTCCCTTTTGATCACCTCTGATTTCAACATCGCAAGCTTTGTTAAAAGAAAACCTTGTTGTACAATCAGAATGGAAAATAACATTATTCTTATGGTTCAAATTATCACCCCTCAAATATTCCTCAATGATTAAAACATTTACACCATATAATAACTCTGTCGTGGCATATGAAACCTTGGCATTAGATACCACTCTCAATTCATCAACATCTCTAATCACCATCGATTTTCTACGAGAATTTGATCTATCAAAAGTTCACCTTCTTTGATCTGAATAATAATGCTTTGTCTGATCTTAACCACCAGGATAGTGCTCTCCACCACCACCACCACTTTCCAAATTCACAACTTCTCCTTCTTCTTTTTCTTCCTCAACCAAAATCCTATCACCATTAATAGAAACCATGTGATAAAACCTTGGACACGGTATCCCAATCAAATAACCATCCCAAGAAGCTTGAGGTGCATCAAATGAAAACCACAAATTATCCACATATAACCTAGGGTGGAAGAAAAATCATTAAATATTGACACGTTACTAATTAAATAAATAAAAAGTTTTAATAGAAAACAAAATTGAAGATTTAGTGTTCAAGTCGTCAACTAAGGGTGATAAAAAAAATAAGTTGTCAACTAAGGGGTCAAAACAAAAGAATCTTTACATTTCAAGGGGAAATAAAAAAAAATTTACGGGTGTAAACCAAAATTCGCTCACATTGCACGGGGTAAAGTATAGTTAACCCATAATAGTATTCATATATTTAATGAGATCTTATAATTAAGTCATAATGTCCCATTAGTTATATTAACTATTTTACAACTTAATTATTTTAAAACAAAAATAATAAAGAAATGTATATCAATTGTACTTGTCATACCCCAAAATTTTCCATACCCATTTTCATTTTCAGCTGGACCATGCTTAAATCATATGCATGTATGGTTATCGAGTTATCCAATTAGGTCATTCATTTTAGCGTTTCATTCATCACATTTTGCATAATTTGTCAGTGGGCCAAAGGTTCGGTAATAATGGATTTAATCAGTTAAGTGGGTTTTTGAGGCAGATATTATTTGGTGATTATTCGAGTTTATTTTCCATATTACTTGTGGTACGGATCATCTCTTTTTTCGAGATTCATGGTTAGCAAGGGGATTGGAATTATTGTTACTTAATTCAGAAGGCTGCCAGAATTCAAAGAAAAAGTGCAAAGTTAGAATAAAAAGAAGATTTCATTCATTTATGGAAAATTTATGGTACAATGCATATTTCTTGAGATACAAATCAAAAGAATGGATTACAAAGAAAGAGGGTAAAAAAAACTACGTATTTTTGTACAGTTGACTTTTGGTCAACAATTGACTTTTTGGTCAACTGTTGACTTTTGGTCAATTGTTGACCATTGACTCGATTTTGACTCCTGAATTTTCCTAGACCTATTTTACAAGTATTTGATCAAAGGATTCATCATTATTCAATAGAAATGACTTATATCATGATTATATTATAAATGCTAATTTCCAACAAATTCTATTTTCCATCAAGCTTCACTTCCATGAATTGTTCTTTTCTTTCCAATGTTGCTTCAAGTTCATTATTCCACTAGAATGCTCACTTTGTTACAAAGAAAACTGGAATCAAGTTAGTCTCCATGAATCATAAGATTAAGCCATCAAAAAGCAATCAAAAAGTCATGAAGAACTCAAGAAAACTTAGAAAAATTCTGCACTATGTAGTGATTTCAAGACTTGTGTTTCAACACTTTCCAATCTTGATTCATGCCAAAAAATCAGAATTTGATCCCTGAGTTTACACCAATCAAAAGTGCTTCTTTTAAGCACAAAATCATTTCTCAAAAGCATTTAAAGTCATGGGATAATTCACTAAAAATTCAAGGCAAAAGTGGTAAAAAAAAAAATCAAAGGCAAAAGCATTCAAAAATTCCAAGTTTCATGCATAATCACCAATGACTTTCTATCTTAAATTCCAACTTGGTACTTTTGCAAAAAACCAAACATCATTTGTCTCTAACTATCTATGCAAACAATCATTCAATTACACAATTAACCCTTAACTACCATAACTACCAAACTAACACAAATTCCAACTTCCATTTTCAATCAAATTTCCATTCAATCCAAACTATTCATAACAATCTATCCAAGGGTTAAAATTAGTAATCCGCAAATAAGGCTTAAACTAATTTCCAGCCATTGATAAACCTCTTACTTAGATCACAATTCAATGGTGCTCATTTATTTACAAAACCTATATAAACATGCCATTTTTACTTTTGGGGCTTAACTCATATGAACCTTTTAAACCATGTTTCCCACCATTTATTCTCAAGTTCTCTCATAATTATCTCTTTTATTCACTCCCTCACCATCACCAAAATTCATATTCATCATCATCTAGAACTTCACATTGAAGTTCTAAATTTGGTGGAACTTAGCCACAATCCAATTTCAACAAATCATCAATCAAGTTTCAACAATTCAAACATTATCATCATCCAAAGTTCATCAAGATTCAAGCATATTCCTCAATATTCTACATTCAAGATTCGTCTTCTATATTCATTCATCGTCAAAAATAATCATCAAGCTTGGAAATTATTAGAAGCATGGAGAAAAATGCTTACCTTTGAAGTTTTTTGGGTTTCTCTTCGGCACTCCATTAGCAACCTTTAACCGGAGCAAATCTTCGCTCCGTCGGTAATTCTTCATCTCTTTTGTCCACACCATTTCCATGAGTTATTGAATGCGTCTGGTTGATTAATTTATGCCACTGTTATGAAATAGATTATTTAATTAGCACTTTTTTCTAAAACCAAAAATCAAAATTTCAAGTAGCTAGAAAATTGCAAAAAAATCAACATAGCATAATTTCTAACATAGTTTAGCATAACATTGAATTAGGCATTGAATTAGCATAGAGTTTAGACGTAGAGCATGGAATAGCTTATTAGAGTAATCACTTATTTGAGCCAAAAACCCAACTTTGACATAGAACACATAAACTTGAAAATGATGATTATTTAATTCTTAATTGTTAATAACATGTGAATACATCACTAGAAGAAATTTTTCGTCATGATTCTGAATATGTGATTATTTTTTCACGAATCATTATAACGAATGCGAATCAATTGATTCTTTACACACTTTGTTCTTCACTTTTTCGCCCGATTCTTCAAAATTCATGGTTTTTTTTGTAAAATTTGATCGCATATTTGGATTATTTGCGAAAAATCTAGTATAGTCATATATAATTTGTATATTGTTTATTTGGTTTGGTAATCTTGGCGAATTAAATTCAAGAATGCATAAAAAATGATGAACATTGAAGTTGCAACCCAGAATACACCAGACAGTGACACGTGTCTTGCTCTATTTCTTTTTTCTTTATTTAATCTGCGCCACATGGCGCTTTTTAGTTAGTTGTCTCGACACTAATGACAAATCGCTAAAGACAAAATAAGAATAATACGAAGCTGATCATGTGAGCCTTTTTGGCCATTGGGCCTTATTTTAATTGTTATTTGCATCCCCTAAAATGGCCCAATTTTCCTTTTTACTTTTTTTCTTTCTTCTTTTCTTCATTACCAATTCATTCTTTACCCGATTTTAATTCTGATTTCCATTTTATTTTCTATGCACCATTTAGAATTTAATTTTCTCACATGTCTAATAAAACAAAAACTCTTTTTTCTCAAAACTTAAAAAACCTTAACCAATACGATTCGAATTATTTCCATTTAATTAATTCTTCTACATTTTTGTTTAGTCATTTAATTAATTCTTTTGATTGATTAATTTATTAAATACTTGATAACACTAGGAGTTATTTCCATTTGACACTGTAATTCCACCATATCATTTTTTCATTTATTTAAGACTAAAGTCTCTTTTTGTAAATAAATTCAAAACATTTTAAAAATACGATGTGAATTATACGCAACGAGCCTTAAGAAATGGAGAAGAATGAGAGGGAGCATTCCTACCCATGTTCTGAATACCTTTGAATACGGGACGTATGACTCAGTTATTCAAAGTATTCACCTCCATTCATAAACTTTAATGCAATTCAAATCAAGGAAATTTTTTATAATTAAAGGAAGAAAAAGGAGGAGGATGTATACCCTCTCTCCCCAAATGTCCAGACATTGTTGTAAAGCTCCCTATCTGAATATCCGTCTTCAGACTTAAAATCAATCTCAATTAATCAAATTCAATTTCTCGCCCTAGGGCATTCAAAATATTTTCATAAAGGACATGTTATTTCCATTCTACCGCAATACAAACAACACTTAAACCTCTCATGCGTGAGCATACAAGCTATGTTTAACTCCTAGAATGCGACCCAAGTGCGTTCCTTCGACCGCAATACAAACAAATGCTTAAGTCTCTCGTGCGCGAGCATACAAATAATGTTTAACTGTTAGAACGCGAACATTAACAATGTTCAATAAAAACAACTAACAAACACATATTTTCTACTCCACGAACTACGAAGCTCTGATTTTCTCTTTGCACTATGAAAATACATATGCACAAGATTTCAAAATCTTCGCGAGCACATTAATTAAAAACTTATTTTTCCCTTAAGTAAAACCAATTGCAAGTAACATTTAGATAATAACACAAATCCGTGCAAAACAATCAAAACGGTTCCCGTTGAGTAACATAGATGTGAGGAGTGTTAATACTTTCCTCTTGCATAACTGACTTCTGAATCCACTCTTGGTCGACGACCGTACCTTTTCCTCTTCTTCGTGGGTTTTATCGATATTTTCCCTTTCGTTTGGAATAAATAAAGTTTGGGGATGACTCTGTATTTTTCACGGCGTGTTTACCGTGAAAATTGGTAAATAACCGCTGGTCTCCAAATATTGGTTAACGTGCAGGATCAACCAGTGAATCTTAGGACATGTGCTTAGTGTTTTTTAAATTAATGTTTGAGAAATAACGGATGCTTCGACAACATTCATGTTTAGAAAATAGTTTGCTTCAATAAAATAAAAGGAATTGCGATAAAAGAATGGTTTAAAGCACAATGAAATATGCAGAAGGTAACTTGCATAAAAGTAAAGACAAATTTCTGGGCAAAAACCATAAACTGACTTTTATTAAAAATGTAAACAAATAAACTGGTGTTTATCAAACGTACATTTTCTCAACAAACTCGTTTCTCTACACATGGGTACTTTGAGTATTTGAGTGTGAAAGCTCTTGGTGTTTGACTAAATTTTGCTAAAACATACTAATGAGATAATTGAAGAATCTGCAGAAGAAAAAGATGTCGAAGAAGATGTCCCAGCTTGGAGACTTGACATCCTGGATGACTTACTGAGTTAGCAGGTTTTAATCTGTTGCAAGAATTAAGGAGCAGATCAAGGAATCACAGGACCAAAGATAAAAAGCCCATGACAGCAGAAGACTATAAATAGAAGACTTAGACCTAGGATTTTGATGCCTTTTGTAACCTAGTTCTCTTGTGTAAAAACAAGGGTTTAGGGTTTTGAGAGTCGTTGGCTCTCTAGGTTGTAATTCTCCATTTGTATCAGTTGATGTATTGTGGCAGATATAGGTGTCGCACAGATCCATAAGCCTTGAGGTATTGGATTGTGTATTGTTCTTGGATGAAGCTTTTAAGAAAGTCCAAGTTAGCTTGTTTGTCAAGAAAGCTTGACAGATTTCTGTATTGACAGGGATGATGTAGATATCACAGTTGGTGATTAAGGGAAGTGAGTGTAGTATCTCATATCAGAGTTGTAAAGATCGAGTTTAACTTTGGTAAAGATGTTCATTGGGTAGATATTAGGATATAAAGTTGTAAACGAGGGAGTTTAGCTTTGTAACAATTCTACAGATAGTGGAGTCTTCTTCCTGGATTGGTATCCCCCAGATGTAGGTGAATTGCACTGAATTGGGTTAATAATTGTTGTGTTCTTTATCATTCTGCAGATTTATATTTTCTGTTAGGGTTCATGATAAACATGTTGGATCAGATGTCGTAACATCTATGATCCTGCAGTTCTGATATTCAAGGTATCAGTCTATTGTTGCGCCTCTGTGTTTAAATGACTATGTAGCACAATGTCTTAACATATGTTAAGACAACTACTGTCTGCATATGCCAGAATTTCAATTGGTATCAGAGCGGGCATCCTGTCTGGTTCTAGATGAGATCTTTGGGAGATACTTTCTGGCGTTTAAACAAGGAGGAGTTTTGAAGATCAGATCAATTAACTCAGACATACTCAAGGGTATTAATGGATGAGATGGATGTTAAGGATCGAAGGTAACAACCCATAGGTTGTTCTTGTTGCTGAGGAGGTTCTACAAGAACTGCAGGGGAAGTGGCTAGTTCTCTTGTTGGGGTGTCTTATAAGATGTTCTGACATCTTTGTCATACCCCAAATTTTGACCACCAAGATTTCCCATAATTGTGAGGATCATTACCACAATATGGATGAATCATCATGCCTCATCAATTTCCTCAAGGATTGTTGAGCTTTCACCACAATCAAGAATTAGGGTTTCAAGTCCTCTCAGAGCACTTAAACAAAGGATCAATCAAGGAATGACATGATCTTCAACTTATCTAAACTCTCAAACACCTATAAAGGATCAAGAGGACTCCCACATCAATAATCAAGCACAAGGGTAAAACATTCCAAGTGGATCAAGCCTCAAGATTGCCAGTGTCACCAAATTAGGGTTTTGGTCGACCAAGGCCTCCAGATGGAAATTTTCCTCTGGGCATGAGTCAATGCTTCAAAACACAACCCAAGATACTCCAAGGGACCTCATGGACCCAATCATCAAGTCAATTTAACCTCAGGGGATGCATTCACCAAAAATCAGGAATTAGGGTTTCTTGACCTAATTCATCCCTAAGTTGACTTTTGGGACAAAACATGAGCCAAGACCTCAAGACATGATTTGAGGGTCTCCAATGTACTACATTGATCCATTTGCAACAATTTATTGATCCAAGAAGCTTGATCCACAAGTTTCAATTTCATCAGGACCACAATTAGGGTTTCGAGGAAAAAAGTCAACTGTACCCTTGACTTTTGACCAAGACATGCTCCCAAACTTTGGGACATGATTCAATATACCCCATAACGCCTATGGAATATATCCATTATGTTTGATTTAGGTCAAGGGCTTAATTTCACAAAGGATCGCACAGTTTGGATTTCATCCGATAAAATGTCAACTGTGCACAGAATCAAGTTTGACTTTTTGGAATTTTTCACAATTCTGGTTCCTTGACCCTAAAACAATGTTAATATGTGATTTGAATCATCATTCATCAAGAAAAATCAAAGAAAGTGAGTTAACTTGTAAAAGGGGTAACCATAAAAAACTTAAAAATTTTCTAAGTTATGGAACAAAGTGGCTAGGGTACCAAATTCCAAGGACCATAACTTGAGATCCAAGCAACCATTTTGGATGATCCAAAGCTGGATGTGTAGCTCTCATTACATACTTCAAAAGCTTCAACTACATCTCATTTCAATTCTTTATGGATTTTTAGTTATGGAGTGATCAAAATGGCTAAAAACATGAAAATGACATTTTTCCAACACTTAGTGAAATTTTCACTAAGTCAAAATCTGCCTTACTTTTTCCAAAATGTAGGGACATTTTTCACCTTGATCCAAGTCAAACCAGGTCTAGGGGTGGACATCAAAGTTGAAGTATACCACGAGGGCTTTCCAACAAGTACCAGATCATCTCCAAATTCCATTTGAGCAAGGAGATACAACCCTTGGAACATGGCATCATGAACTGGTTTTTACAAGGCAGAATTTGTGCATTTTGCTCGATTTGTCCAAGTCTGATAAATCCAAGCCTTGTCATCCATTTGGACACATCTGAGGATAAAACAAGAAGGGAATAATCTGATCCCAAGCCTCCAAAGTCCAAGAATCTACAAGTAGCCATGTCAAACCTAAAAGAGCTAAAAAGTGCCAAGACTCTAATTTTGTTTCCAAGCCTTTAATGAATGCATCAAGGTGGCATGAACTAAGCAAATTCCAACTGAATTCAGTCCAAACTTATCTCTGAACCAAAGCTACAAAGCCTGTGCTCTAATCTCAAGTCAATGGCTAGAGGAGACTTGAGATTCCTTTTGCATAACATTGGCCAAAGGCCTGCTGCAGCCTCCATTCACTATTGATGCCAAAACAAACTTGACACGCTATAAATAGACATCAATTGTGATCAGTTTGATTACACCAAAGCACCCAAACTGATGTTTTCCTCAAAATCCCTCTCTTTCCGCCAAAATGCCTTCTTTTGCAAGGTATCTCCGAGTTTTTGAGTTAGAGAGCAATTCCATCACAGCTCATGATCCAAACACCTCTAATATATTGTATCTAAGCTGTTCAAACACTAACATGTGACCTGTAACACCAAAATCACAAAGTCCACTTCCAAAACCTCAAAATTGGACTTTTTTGCATTTTTCAAGCCAGTCACTTTCAAAAGCAGATAAAACCTCAAACACACTCCAAATATCTTCCTTGAACTGTCCCAAAGCTGGTGGTGATCATTCTAAAAGCTTCCAAGGGATCAATTGAGAGTGTCTAAAGCATCAAATTACTTCTGGCACAAGAAACTTGGCAGATAGCATAAAAAGCTCCCAAAGAGGTAAGCATCACAACTTAAACTCTTAGAATTATGCATTGCTTTGAAGTCCACTGATCATAAACATCTCATACATGTTGTATATGTTGTGTTTAAACCAATTCATCATGTAATTCTTACCTATAACATGAGGTAGCATAGAAAATGCAAATATAGTCCTATTTCAAAACCACTATCGGGTTTTAAAATAGGGACCTCATCTAAAAAAACCATGACCACCATTGGATTCCTTGGGAAATTCTAGGCCAGATGCATATAAATTTTGTCCCAATCCATGGAGAAATGAGAAAGTTAGAGGTTTCACGTAAATGGCCCAAAAGCTGGCCTTGCCTTGCCTTGCCCAGGCCTAAACCAAGGCACCCCTTATATATTTATGGGGTGGTTTTGATACACGGATGTATCACCATCCTAGTGGTTGCGCACTCATGTGTTTGACTTGGAGGTCTGGGATTCGAATCCCCCTCGCCCCAGACCATTTTTTACCACTTTTTCCACTTTTTTATATTTTTCATATTATTTTCTTAAATGATTTGAAAAATTAATTTCTCTCTCAATTTTAATTATTTTTTATTGGTTCTTTATGCAAAAAATCACAAAAACACTAAAATATTTTATTCCACCAAAAAATCAAATTTATATTATTTATTTAATATAGTTGATATTTTTGTAAATAAATTCATTTTTAATTGTTTTTAAACATTTCAAAAAGGAATTATCACCTTGTAAATCAAAACCAAATGAGTTTTAATTCATCTTGTGATTAAAACATCATTTTTCCAACCTCAACCAAAAATCACAAGTTGTTTATTCAAACTTATTTGGTGTTTTTTATCATTTTAATTAATTTTCTTTGAATAATTACTTTAAAAAATGATGAAATTAGGGTTTCTTTGATTTTCACCCTAACAAATCTTTTTCAAACATTTTGGGCCTCTAATAGAGTGTAAGACCCAATCTCTTGTTGTACAAAAATAATTTTGGGCCTCAGTCATTGTATAAGTCCCTCTGCGATTCTCGAAACGACGGTGTGATCACTGTCTTTTCTTTGGGCCTCCCCTCGTGTTGTAAGTCCCATCTTTCTTTTTCAAAACCACTTTGGGTCTCTCCTTGAGTGTAAGCCCCATCCCTTTGTACAGAAAACCTCTTTGGGCCTCAGTCGTTGTATAAGTCCCGATACGATATTCAAAACAACGGTGCGATCACTGTTAAACCTTGGGCCTCTCCTTGAGTATAAGCCCTAACAATCTTTTCAAACACAACTTCCCTTTTGATTTAAGTTTAAATATATGTTGTTATCAAAACTTTCTGTAATTTCTTTGAACAACTAACAATACAGCATGGAAGCTTGCTCGCTTGTAAGTTTTTATCGGCTTTCTTTTACATGCTTTAATATATATAACTGTATTGTGGGAAGCTGCTCCTCTGTAAGTCTTCTTTCATACCCTTTTAATATACTTGTCATATATCAATTGTGTATATACTAGTATAGTTATTTAGAGTTTTCCCCGACAACTAGGTCTAGAACTAGGTAAAGCCAGTTGGTCACTCTTGAATACATTTAACACTAGATCCCCATAGGATTTCCAGATACAGTCATGCCTTCTCTTGGGTTTAAACAATATGGAACAAAGAGAAAGGCAGTATTCTTCGTGAACCTTTTCTGAGGTGTCACTATTAGAAATTGTCAAAGAAATTTTACTCCCCAGAGTTGATCTATTCTTGGTGAATAGCATCTCTTGAGTTTTTTCAAACCT
The DNA here is from genome assembly GCA_022829125.1 of Lathyrus tuberosus. Taxonomy (NCBI): domain Eukaryota; kingdom Viridiplantae; phylum Streptophyta; class Magnoliopsida; order Fabales; family Fabaceae; genus Lathyrus; species Lathyrus tuberosus. The sequence goes on along the minus strand of JALAZF010000196.1, from coordinate 107,894 downwards.
CAGAACTTTCACTAAATGATCTATTCTCAGTGAATAGCATTTCTTGAACTTATCTTGGTTTGGGACCCACAGGCTTTCTAAAAGCATCCCCGCCTCCTCTTGGATTTTGTACAAGGACCCTCCGGCTTCTTAGAAGTTCTCATGCCTTCTCTTGGGCTTAATACAAGGACCCTGAAGACCTCTTAAAGGTATAAGACAGAACTTAGTCATCCTTTGCTAGAGCAGTCTTTCCAGTGGACTTAGGGTTGATTCTCATCCCTTAAAATGCCTGCCTCCTCTTGGGCATCATACAAAAGATAAAACTCTTCCACACCAGTAGACTTGGACAGTCTAAATCTCCTCTTGAGTCTCAAAGACATTCTCAAGTTCCCTACAAACATAGGAGAAACCCTGGTCATTTTGGATAAATCTCCAGCTGAGTTAAAACCCGTGGGTTCTAAAACCCAATCTCTCTCCTAAAAATCCCCCAACCAGGGTCAGTTTATCATCAGTATAACACAATCCCAAATCAGAACCTCAAGGTATCTGATACCTCAACTCTTGTGTAACCCTCAGCAAGAGTTGATTCCCCAGTTGGACCTGCCTCAGGATCTCAATTATCCCCGGCAAAAAGCTAGCCTCCTCTTAGGCTTTGTATAATGATCTTTCCTCAGTATAGCCAGCCTCCTCTTGGGCTTTATACAATGATTCCCCCCAGCGGAGCTAACCTTTTTAGACTCTCTTGTTGAGTCAATCAACTTTTCAAACTCTCTTGTTGAGTCAATCAACTTTTCAGACTCTCTTGTTGAGTCAATCAACTTTCAGACTCTCTTGTTGAGTCAATCACCTTTGCAGACTCTCTTGTTGAGTCAATCACCTTTTTGTACTCTCTTGTTGAGTCAACCCTTTTAGCCTCTATCTTGGGCTTTGTACAAGACAGATAAAAACACTCTCTTGTTGAGTCAATTTTTTTCTAGCCTCCTCTTAGGCTTGGTAAAAAGGTTTCCCCTAGCAAAATTCAGCCTCCTCTTAGGCTTTGTATAATGATTTCTCCAGCTTGTTTAGCCACAATCCTGGGCTTCGTACAAGACAGATAAAAGCACTCTCTTGCTGAGTCAAAACCTTTTAGCCTCAATCTTGGGTTTTGTACAAGACATAAATTTTCATAACCTTCTCTTAAGCTTGGGACAAATATCTTCCCCAGCAGAGTCAGTTCCTCCTAGCCTTCTTTAGGCTTTGAGAAATAAATTCCCTAAGCTGAGTCAAACTTATTTCAGCCTCAATCTTGGGCTTTGTACAAGACACATAAAAATATCCTCAGGTGAGTCAGTAAAACCTCATTTTTAGCCTCAATCTTGGGCTTTTTACAAGATAGATAAAGATTTCTTTCCCCAGAGTCAGTTTCTTTCCAACCTCAATCTTGGGCTTTGTACAAGACACATACAAACATCCTCGGCGGAGTCAAAACCCCTTTTTAGCCTCCATCTTGGGCTTTGTACAAGACAGATAGAACACTTTCCCCAGAAAAGTTAAGCTTCCAGCCTCCTCTTAGGCTTTGTATAATGACATCCCCAAAGAGCTGAATCTCTTTCAGCCTCCTCTTAGGCTTTGTATAAAGACTTCTCTAGTAGAGTCAATTAACCTTTTAGCTTCAACCTTGGGCTTTGATTAAGGCACACAAAAATCAACAATCCCCTCAGAGGAAGTCCAAACCCTCTTTAGATATGACAAACTATCTCTCATTCAAACCTTTTAGCTTTAATCTTGGGCTTTGAACAAGACACAAATAAACCTTTTAGCTTCAATCTTGGGCTTTGAACAAGCCACCAAAACATCTTTTTCCTCCCTTAGAATAGGAGGAACTACGATTGCTCTGATTTCCCTGTTTCATTTAAATGGGAATACGTAGGCATAAGATTGCGAATTCTTAGCGAGCATACTAATAAAAAACTCTAGGTCCAGTACCTTCATACCAATCAAAACTTTGGTCCAGTACCTTACCAAAAACATCGGAAAAACCCGAGCATCAACAATAACTCACTCACTCACTCATATTTCCCAAGAAACTTTCCCAACCCATTAATGAATAAACACCATCTAGTACAAAGCGAAACCTAAAGCTAATATCCTGTGGATAACCATATATTGGATGGGTAATTGACTACTCCCCATTGTATAACCTGACCCCGGACCCCCAATCTCTTTAAAGTATTTGTTAAGTTAAACAATCGCGTACAAGGTTAGTTTTAGATAGCTTCCCATTCCCTTTCAGCTTCATGGGATAAATAAGAAATCAGAAAGTAGCACCCCCTCCTCATTGTGGGGAGAAACCCAAAAACCAGCGATAAGGTGGTCGTGTCACCGATAAAAATTGCTCGCTACAGTAAAATGGCGACTCTGCTGGGGAGTCATTGTCTGTATAGGACTAGGATTATAGCTCTTAAGAGGTCTAGGATGTTAGTTTTAGGAATAAATATATATATCGCTTTTCCTAATTGATATTCGTGTTTATTTTTCTACTAATGGGACTACGGGTGATGCCGCATCTGGAAAGTTTGAATGATACCTAAGATAAGTGATGGCATTAAACGGGTAATCTTACAGGGAGTGACTCCCGAATAAGAGGTCCCGGTAGCCCATCGAATCAGTGGAGATACCCTTTGCGGATTCAATGTCTAAACGACTTCTGTTGTTGAAACCAGATTGTTCGATTGTGGTATCCATGAAACTGAGGATTTAGTAGGCTGAGACCATGTTACTATTTTGTAGTGCGGAAGCTATCAGAAATAGTTGTCACGCGATACTACCCTCATTTGAGATTACTCTAAGATACTGCAGCTCGCTCGGGTGAACCAACCTGCTGTTGTTATCCCAAGGGGGGTCAATGATTTTGAGGACAGGTACAAAAAATCACCAGTACAACCTTTGGGGATGGGTAGAGCCATGACTTCATGACACCAAACCTTTGACCCCATGTTTTTCTATGTTTTTGTATGCTGCATTCATGCATTCATTTCATTAAAAAACTTTAAACAAAGAAAAATTTTCTCTTCTAGTCTCTCTTTTTCAAATTAAACAAAGACAATGATTGCAAATATCAAAGAAAAAGATTGCGTTATGGATTTCGGTAGAAGGAAGACTCACAAGTACACCTTCAAGGTTCCAAAACTAGAGGATTTAAGAGGATTGGCAAGGATGATCACCAACCCTGATGCTTTCAGAGCTAAGTACGGAGGAGTGCTGTCTCTGTTAAGGGTCCATGTAATTGAAGAAATCCTGGCTACGCTGATTTAGTTCTACGATTCGGTTTATCACTGTTCACATTTCTGGATTACCAACTGGCACCAACACTGGAGGAGTACTCTCACCTGACTGATTTACCCATTACTGACCAAGCTCCCTTTTCTAGACTGGAAGAAATTCCAAAGGATCAAACCATTGCAAGAACAATCTATTTGGACGAGTCAGAAGTCAGGACTCACATGACCATTAAGGGTGGAATCCAAGGTTTACCAGCCAAGTTTTTGGTAAAGAAGGCTTTGTACTTTGCTTGTATAGGGAACGTGACTGCTTTCGAGAGCATCTTTGTTTTGCTCACCTACGGGTTATTTCTATTTCCCAACATTGATGACTTCGTTGATATCAATGCCATTAAGATTTTTCTGATTGGAAACCCTGTACCGACCTTGCTCGCAGATGCTTATCATTATGTACACTTAAGGAATTTATACAACGGAGGAATGATCACATGTTGTGTACCCCTGCTATACAAATGGTTCACTTCCCATTTACCTAAGTCTGCTGCTTTTTGGGATCATAAGAGTAATCTACGTTGGTCGCAGAGAATCATGTCTCTTACCAACTCTAACATCGATTGGTACAATTGGATCTTTGACGGGATAAGAATCATTGACCGTTGTGGAAACTTCTCTAATGTACCCCTCATAGGAACTAAAGGAGGAATCAACTATCATCCAGTTTTAGTTCGTCGTCAATTCGGATACCCGATAAGGCATGTCCTGCGTAATGCTCTTCTGGAAGGTCTTTTCTTCAAGGAAGGAGAAAATGACAGGGCACTAAAGACAGAAATAGTGCATGCCTGGAAACATGTCCATAGGAAAGGAAGATAGTCTTTAGGAAAACCAGATTGTGTCTCTGTGGAACCTTATCTCCACTGGGTACGAACTAGAGCTCTCAAGTTGAGGATGCCCTACCCTCGTCAAGAAGTTCTTCTATTAAAGGAACATGTCCTTTATTTTATGTCTAATACGGAAAAACTCCAGGTCACTCTCAATAAAGTTCAACAGGAAAAGAAATCTTGGAAGAACAAGTACCGCATTCTCAACGTAGAGTGTAACAAAATACAGCAACTGTTAAAAGAAAAAGATGCTATGATCGAGATCTTAGAGCAACATACTGTAGAAAACCAAGAAGACTAAAGGAATTTGCTCGCTCCTTTCACTTGGCAAAGGAATGACAACCCGACAACGGCTCAAGAACCCCGGTCACAGAAAAGGAAAGCACCAGAACTAACACCTGAGCCCTCCTCAGAGAGGACTCAGGATCCATAAGCTTAGACATTTCCTTTTACAGCACTTTGTAAATTACTGTATTTCCATTTCCGCAATCTTTGAATTCAATAAAACGGGGTTTCCCCACTGTATGATATTTGCAATCCAGTTGTTGAAGTTTCTTTTTATTAAAATAATTTTTTTTTAATATAATCATTGCATATCATTCATCATTCTCACATAACGCATTCTTCTTCCCTACGAATCTCACGTTTGAACTTTGATTCTAGAGTCAAGTTGTCTCATTCGTATAATACTCGGGCCAATCAACAAAAGAAAATGGATGATCTCGAGGAAGAGAACAGAGAGTTGAGAGAAGAAATCGACACTCTGAAAAAAAGATCTGAGGAAGCTTCACAATGACGTGCAATCTCTGGCAGCAGCTCAGATGCAACAACATAGGACTGTGATCTTAGAGATCACATTTACGCCCATAGTGGAAAAGTATGATCCTCGGTATAACATGTCTAAAGATCGTCCCTGGGGCATGCCACTCAACTATATCCCTTAAGGATATATTCCACCGATCACGGAAGATCTGGAAACTGCAGCAGGAGCCGCTGGGCCTGAAGGTTACAAACTTCGGGAAAGCGAAGATGCAAAAGGCATGACAGCAGCTCCTGAAGGTTACAAACTTCAGGATAGGGAAGCACCAAGAGTCACTGCCGTAATGACTATACCACCACCCGTGGTATACACTGTCCCGGAAGGACAGATTCCACAGATACCTTCTGGTGGAAACGAAAGTATGTACAACAAAATGAATGAGTTCCAGGAACAATTCCTGGAGATGCAGAAAGAACTGCATGCCATTCGCGGTCAGGATCTATTCGGAAAGGACGCCGCAGACCTTTGTTTGGTCCCCAATGTGAAAATTCCGCACAAGTTCAAGGTGCCCGAATTTGAAAAATACAAGGGTAACTCTTGCCCTCAAAGTCATTTGGTGATGTACGCTCGGAAGATGTCAACTCAGACAGAGAACCAACAGCTACTGATCCATTACTTCCAAGATAGTTTAACCGGTGCCGCACTTAAATGGTACATAGGTTTGAACCGCACCAAGATCGTCACTTCAGAGATCTTGGCGCTGCCTTCGTTCAAAAATATAAGTATAACCTGGACATGTCACCGAATAGAGATCAACTCAGAGCCATGTCACAGAAGGACAAGGAAACTTTTAAGGAATATGCTCAGAGATGGCGTGAAATTGCCGCCCAGATTTGTCCACCTCTTGAAGGAAAAGAGATGACAAAGATCTTCTTGAAAACCTTGAGCTCATTTTACTATGATCGAATGGTCGCCAGTGCGCCCAACGACTTTACTGAGATGGTGGGCATGGGAGTTCGTCTTGAGGAAGCAGTCCGAGAAGGACGTCTAGTCAAAGATGCTGGACCATCAAGCAGTACCAAAAGCTACGGTAGTGCTCTCCCTAAGAAAAAAGAGCAAGATATTGGTAATATCTCTCTTGGAAAGCAGAGGCGACGGTACCAACTAGTAGTAGCTATAACTCTTGCTTTCAACCCTGTGCCTATTCTAACGTATCAACCTCAAGTTGCTCAAAGCCAACCGAATCAACAACAATATCAGCAAAGGACACAACATCCTCTTCAGCAGGCCCGTCCTTAATACAACAACAATCTTACAACGCGACCACCAGGGTTCGACCCTATACCAATGTTTTACGCATAACTATTTCCGTTACTACTGGTCAAGGGGCACGTCCAAACCAAGTCTCCTCTTACAGTACCGGAGAATCCGCCCTTTTGGTTCAAAGCAGATCAAACTTGCCCTTACCATCAAGGAGGACCAGGGCATAACATAGAAAACTGTCTCAGCTTCATATCCGATGTGCAGAAGCTTGTCAGGAGCGGGGTCTTATCCTTCAAGGATACAAATCTAAATGTTCATACAAACTCGTTGCCTCAACATGAGAAAGCTGCGGTAAATTTGATAGAGGAAGAGTCTAAGCACAACTATCAAATTCATGATGTACTCTTATTAGGAACCAACCTGGTTAAGATGCATTGCAGACAGAGTGGATACGGTCATGTACCATCTCATAATTATCACCAGTGTGATATCTGCTCTAAAAATAATCAAGGATGTTCTGTGGTGCAATCCGCTCTACAGGAACAGATGGATCTCGGATGGATCCAAGATCACTGAATTCGTGAGGTCAACATAACTTATATGAATTCCAACATCATTCAGAACCACAACATCCGTGCGATGAATGTCAACTTGGTGGCAATGCACTCAAGGAAGAGCTAGCATCATGATCTGCCACGGAATGATTATGATTCCTGTCTAATTTGCTCGGTAAGTAATTAGGGATGCTCTTTTGTACAAGAGGCCCTCCAGCGTCAGATGGATCTTGGATGGATTCAGGATTACCGTGATAGAAGTTATTATCAAGTGAATATGATTCAAATCTTTAATATTCGCTTAATGAATACCAGCTTGGTGGAATTACATGCTACACAAGTCCAGCTCGGTTTCCTGACTTCGCACGATTATCAGAACTGTAAAGTGTGTCGTGAGAGTGACCAAGGATGTGCACTCGTTCAAAGAACACTGCAACACTTATTGAACCACTGGTGGCTTCTGATCTATCTAGATGAAGACACACAACAAGTCAGTATGACTAACGGGAACCCTACTAGGCATCAAAGTCAGGATGTTCGATCAATGGAGACAGATCTAGTAAGGTTACACTGCATACAGAGCGGATGTGGCCGGGTGCCACCACACAACTATGAGCGCTGTAGAGTTTACTCTGAAAATAATCAAGGATGTTACCTCGTACGAGCAGCCCTTCAAAGTCACTTGGACCACAAGGAGATTCAACCATGGTCAAGCTCTGGTTCAATGTCAGGCTATCATCAAGGCAAAGATGTTGTCTTGATCCCTAAATGAGAAATGGCCAAAGATGTGTACGCCATAATCCCTTTACTCCATGAATCGAGATTTCCTCTTGATAGTGGAAGGATTCTCAACCTCGAACCAATTGAGGCCGGCTATGATGGTCAGCAAAATCAGAAGGCTCCTGTAGTTATATATCTGCCGGGACCAGTACCGTACAAGTCCGATAAGGCTATCCCTTACAAAAATGGTGCAACAATAATTGAGAATGGAAAGGAAACTCTATTACCCTCCGTCGTGAATATTGCAGACATCAGCCGGGTAATACGGAGCGGTCGAATCTTCAACTGAGGAGTTGAAGAACCCACCAAAGAAAAGGAACCTCAAACAGAAGTTCCTAATCAACCAGTCGTTCAATCCAGTAATCCCGACCTTTCAAAGAACAACGATGAGATGCTGAAGCTCATCCAAAAGAGTGAGTACAACATTGTTTATCAACTGTTGCAAACTCCTTTAAAAATCTCTGTGCTATCTCTTTTACTCAGTTCTGAAGCTCACAGGGAGGCCCTACAGAAAGTCTTAGAGCAAGCCTTTGTTGAACAAGATGTAACAATAAGACAATTCGACAGCATCATCTCCAACATCACTTCCTGCAACAACTTAGGATTCAGTAATGAGGAACTGCCGGAAGAGGGCCAAAATCATAATATGGCACTCAATATTACAGTCAAATGCCAGGACGATGCTTTAGCCAGCGTAGTGGTAGACACCAGATCAGCTCTGAATGTTATGCCTAAGTCTACTCTAATGCGACTATCATTTCAAGGATTTGCGATGAGAGGCAGTGAGGTCATCGTCAAAGCATTTGACGAATCCCGAAAAACAGTTATCGGCGAAGTCGACCTTCCCATAACTATCGGTCCTTACAATTTCCCAGTCACTTTCCAGGTCATGGACATTCGAGCAGCATACAGCTGTTTGTTAGGAAGACCTTGGATACACGAGGATGGGGCAGTCACTTCGACACTTCACCAGAAGCTGAAGTTCGTCAAAAACGACCAACTAGTCACAGTCTGCAGAGAGAAAGCCTTGATCGTGAGCAACTTATCGTCGTTCACTTGTGTAGAACTGGAGGAGGTTGTAGGAACCCAGTTCCAAGCACTTTCGGTGAGCAATGACAACCAATCAGAAAGAGGAACGTCGATTTCCTCGTACAAAGATGCTCTCGGAGCCATCAAAAGTAACAATGCAAAAGGATGAGGATATCTTGTCATTCCTACTGATAACAAGGCCAAGAAAGGTCTTGGTTTTTCTTCAACCTGTACCCTGACTGCTACTAACGGTGAAAGCCTTCATCCCATTCAGGACTTTTTCCACAGTGGAGGTTTCCTTCACCCAGTATCTCAAGAAGTGCATACCATCAACGAGGGAGATTCCTCCGATACAGATGAAGAGTGGAAGTCCTATCTTAACGAAGATGGTTATATGTCTCAGGAAGAGGTGCCTACGCCACTTTACTATCCCGCACAGAGTCCTAGATACATACCGATGTCAGATGTCAAGATGATATACGAAGATTGTGATCCGAAAGGATGCCGTGCTCCACCAAACTCGTTAGAGGAGGACACTCTGATGAAAGACAACTTTGACCACGACTATTATGGCCCAATGGATGGCCTTCCTATCTGGCAGCCGTACCTAGGAGACTTGGGGAAAAAGAGTCAGCCGAACGGTGCATATCAGCTGAGCATCATTGAAAAGAATACCTGCGTCCCCACAGAATCATGGGATCATTACTCAGGGCATTCAGCACGACAATGAATTTGCAAGGATTGCAGGACAAGAGTTCCTTAATTATGCCTTTCCTAGGGTCAACGTCATTGAAAGGGATGATTCCACCAGTTCCAAAGAGGTGTGGGACACCTTAAGACAACCGAGTGGCAGGTACGGCTTCATGGTTAAGTACACCGCTCCTGAAAGCTCTCAAATCAGGCTCGAAGACATCCAGCCAACTGGATGGGGAGATCCGCCTGAGAGTATAAACACTATGCAAGATATAACAAAAGAGTTCGTCTACGACAAATCTGCCTGGGAAACAGATTCCAATGATCCTGCTCCACCAGAAATCAGTGTCATTTCTAAAGACAAGTCAAGAAGGAAGGTACCCGACTTTGTGATTCACCGAGGAGTTCGCCGCCAATGGGTTGCTGTCAATGTTTCGAAAGTCGTTAATAAGTTTAAGTAATTGCCGTCTTTATTTTAACCTTTCACCCAGCCCAGGTGAAAGGAATGTTTTGATAGGGCTCACTTTCTGTAAATGTCTCTCTTTGCTTTACCCAAAGCGACAGAGTTTTGTTTTATAGGGCTATAGTTTTAAGAATCGACCAAATCATAAATAAAATAACACCGTTCTGTAATTTCCGCATTTATTATTGTTTTCTCTTTTCGCTTTTTCAGAAAATGGTAATCCTAAAAACAACTCAAATAATAAAAACAAGCATTTTTCAGAAATTACATTGCACACACTCTTGCATTCTCTCTATCTCTTCTAAAACAAATCATCACGTCATGCAGATTGCTTATTTTAAACCCTATTGAAACATATGATCCAATGCCTTCTCCTAACTTTGAATTCCCGGTATTTGAGGCTGAAGAAAAAAATGACGAAGAAATTCCAGAAGAGATCTCCCGATTACTCAGACAAGAGGAAAGGTCCATTGAACTGCACAAAGAGCAGTTGGAGACAGTCAACTTGGGTTCAGAAGAAGAGAGAAAAGAAGTCAAGATTGGGGCACTGCTCAGTCCAACTGTCAAAGAAGACTTGATAAAGCTTCTCAAAGAGTTTCTCGATGTGTTTGCTTGGTCCCACCAGGACATGCCAGGGTTGGATACCAGCATCGTGAAACATCACCTACCGTTGAGATCAGAATGTCCGCCAGTAAAACAGAGGTTGAGACGGACTCACCCAGACATGGCCATCAAAATCAAAGAGGAAGTACAAAAACAGATTGACGCGGGTTTCCTCGCCACATCAGAATATCCTCAATGGCTAGCCAACATAGTACCAGTTCCGAAAAAGGACGGAAAAGTCATAATGTGTATAGACTACAAGGATCTGAATAAAGCAAGTCCAAAGGATGTTTTTCCCTTACCACACATTGACATACTGGTAGACAGTACAACAAAGTTCAAAGTATTCTCCTTCATGGACGGATTCTCGGGCTATAATCAGATAAAAATGGCGTCGAGAGACATGGAGAAAACTTCGTTCATCACCCCATGGGGTACCTTTTGTTACAAGGTAATGTCGTTCGGTTTGAAAAACACCGGGGCAACATATCAAAGGGCCATGACTACTCTGTTCCACGACATGATACACAAAGAAATAGAAGTGTATGTCGATGATATGATTGCCAAATCTAGGACAGAAGAGGAGCATGTGACCCACCTGTCAAAACTATTTGAGCGTCTGAGAAAGTACAAACTCCACTTGAATCCCAACAAGTGCACATTCGGTGTCCGTTCAGGGAAACTGTTAGGGTTCATCGTCATCCAGAAAGAAATTGAGGTTGATCCTGACAAGTTCAAGGCCATTCAAGAAATGCCTTCTCCAAAGACTGAGAAACAAGTCAGGGGATTCCTGGGACGTCTAAACTACATTTCCAGATTTATATTCCTCATGACCGCGACATGCACGCCAATCTTCAAATTACTCAAAAAGAATCAGGACTGCATTTGGAAAGAAGACTACCAAACCGCCTTTGACAGTATCAAGGAATACCTGTTGAACCCACCGATTTTATCACCTCCAGTGGAAGGAAGACCATTGAGCATATACCTAACAGTCTTGGAAGACTCCATGGGTTGTGTGCTTGGCCAACAAGACGAAACCAAAAGGAAAGAGTCTGCCATTTACTATTTGAGCAAGAAATTCACCGACTGCGAGACTCGGTACACTATGCCTGAGAAAACTTGCTGTGCTCTGGCTTAGGCAGCCAAACGTCTCCGCCAGTATATGATTTGTCACACTACTATGTTAATCTCCGAAATGGATCCAATCAAGTATGTCTTTGAAAAGACTGCTCTCACGAGAAAGATCGCCCGTTAGCAGATGTTATTATCAGAATACGACATCGAGTACCACGCTCTGAAAGCCGTCAAAGGAAGTATTTTAGCCGATCATTTGGCTCATCAACCGATTGACGATCAAGAATCAGTCAAATTTGACTTCCCAGACGAAGATGTCATGTACTTAAAAATGAAAGATTACGATGAACCGCTACCCAGTGAAGGGCCATAACCAAGTTCCTAGTGGGGACTTATCTTTGATGGAGCTGTCAACCATTATGGAAATAGAATTGGGGCAATCATCATAACACCTCAGGGTACCCACATTCCTTTCACCGCCCGATTAACGTTCAAGTGCACAAACAACGAGGCCGAATACGAAGCTTGTATCATGGGTCTCGAAGAATCGATCGACTTAAGGATCAAAAACTTGGATGTATATGGAGACTCAGCCCTGGTTATCAATTAGATCAAAGGAGATTGGAACACATACCAATCAGGACTGATTCCTTACAAAGACTATGCGAGAAGGTTATTACCATTCTTCAACATAGTCGAGTTTCATCATATCCCTCGTGAAGAGAATCATATGGTTGATGCATTAGCCACTCTCTCTTCCATGATTAGTGTAGGTCAATGGAACGACGTACCTAAGATTGATATAATGCGCCTTGAAAGACTCGCTTACGTATTCACAATTGAAGTAGTAATATATGACAAACCTTGGTATCACGATATCAAGTGCTTTCTTCAGAAACAAGAGTACCTTCCTGGGGCATCCAGAAAGGACAGAAAGACCCTCAGAAGGCTAGCTGACAGCTTCTTCCTGAGCGGAGATACACTCTATAAGAGAAACTTTAACATGGTCTTGCTCCGATGTGTAGACAGACCAGAAGCAAACATGCTAATGAAAGAAATCCACGAAGGATCCTTTGGCACTCATGCCAACGGACACACAATGGCGAGAAAAATTCTAAGAGAATGGTACTATTGGTTGACCATGGAATCTGACTGCTACAAATACGTGAGGAGATGTCACAAGTGTCAGATATACTCAGACAAGATCCATGTACCGCCAACACATCTCAAAGTTCTCTCTTCCCCATTGTAACGCCCCAAATTCATATTTTAATTATTTAATGATTATTTGTGAATATAAGGCAATTTGATGACATGATGTTGTGTTGCATGGACATTTTTGGGTGGAAATTATTTTAGTAATAATAATAGTAAGAATAATCATATTATATTATTCAAATTATTATTTATCATTTAAAATAAGAGAAGTATGAGTATTAAGGGTATATTGGTCTTTTAGGAAGAATAAGCGAGGATATAATGGTAAGAGCACAATTAGGGGTATTTAAGAGGGAATAGTGAAAAGGAATTCATTATTCTACTATTTGGAGGAAAAGGCAAAAGTGCTCCGAGGAACAAGTGAGAAGGAGGCTAGAGCATAAGAGAATTCCAGAGAAATTTCAAGAGAAGTCGAAGGAGACGATATTTTAAGGTATGGGGAGTATTACTTTACAATATTCTTGATATATGGATTTGATTGTTGATGGGTGATTGGGGTTTTGGGGGAAATTGTGGGAATTGGAGGTTAGGGATAATGGGATTTGATCATTTGATATGAGATAATTGTTGTTGTTGACGCATATGTGATAGTTATAGGTTATGTTGACATAATCTGAGGTAATTGATGGATAAAACGTGTTTTTGGAGTGTGGAATCGCAGGAATGGGAGTGCTGTTATTGCAGGTTTTTCTGCCAAAATCGCAGAGCCCGCTTAGCGATGTATAGCGCGCTTAGTGCGGTCTGCAGAATTTTCGCCTCCTCGAGGCAGTGAGTAGCGTGCTCAGCGCGGGCTTACCCCGCTTAGCGCGACCTGGAAGTTGAAATTATTATTTTTAATTTCTTAAAATTATGGGAAATTGTCCGTGTTATGTTGTATTAATGTTGTAATGATGCCATGACTTGTTACTGCGTGTTGACGTGTTATATGATGATAAATTGATGATTTTCAATATGATGATGCATATGAAGTTTTGATGAATTAATGATGACATGATTTATATGATGTTCTGGTGAATGATGATGCACTTTATTACTTTTTTTGATATTGAATGAATTTGACGTTGTGCATCATGCATTCATAACATTTAGGACTTCGGTCCAGTGACGATGTTAGGACTTCGGTCCAGTGGTGGCCTTAATCCCATTGTGCGAATTGAGGTATTTTGTGACGTGCTCCCTCGTGGAGGGTTGATGGCCCGGTGTCCATTATTATGACGAATTGGTACCACATGCATGTTAGGAAGTTGCATTTTATTCTTGGTGGCATTACATGATTGCATGTTTATGATGTTAATTACTTAGTGATTTATATGACGTTTTGAGTGAGTCTCCATGATGTTGATTAAGATGAATGTTAACTTGTTAATTATCTTTTCCTTATATGAATTATATTGAATTGTGATTACTCACCCTGCCTGTTTGAATGTTACCTCTACGTGGGTAACGTGCAGATAACCAAGACTAGTTTGTGGTGCGTGAAGAGTTAGCTTGGAGTCATTACCCTTCTGTTTAGTAGAGCAGAGGGTGTGTCTTGCTCTGGTTATGTAACATCGGGGTTGGGAACGTTTCTGTTTTTGAAGTATTGTGTTATTTTGATTAACTTGTTTTATTGAGAATTTCGAGGATGTTGAGTTGTTTTAAACTCCAAACTTTGATGAAAATAGAATGTGATGAGTTGTCCTTTTTATGATGATAAATCCGCTGCGATGTTTTGTTTTAAAGGAGATGTTAATTAAAAATAAGTTGTTATTTTCTACGTGTTGAACCCGTGTTACGGAGCAGGATGTCTAATTGGATGTTTTATGAAGAAATGTGACACCTTATATGATGTACTCTGATTTATTTTAAGTGTACTATTGCGTATATTTATGTTGGGTTAGAAGGGTGTTACATTAGTGGTATCAGAGCAAGTCGGTCCGTCCGGCCAGGTTTTTACGTGTTGTCTGTCCCTGTTAGCCGACAAGTGTGTGTACACTGTCGATGTTTTAGTTCTTCTAACCTTGTTGACTGTGTACAGGATGGCTGGAAGAAATGATCGTGCAATTGCTGATGCATTGGAATTAGTTGCCAATGTGGTGGTGCAGCTGAATCCGAATGGTGGAGCTCCTGATGAGTTTCGTGCATTGGGGAAATTTCAAAGGAATAATCCACCGACTTTTGTGGGCATGGATGATCTAACAAGTGCACACAAGTGGCTGAAGGCGATCGAGAAGATCTTCCAGGTAATGGGGTGTTCTGATGAGCAACAGGTTCAGTTCGGAATGTATATGCTGGAAGAAGAGGCTGAGGACTGGTGGGATAACACCCGTCAGAGACTTGCAGATCTTGGCACTGTGATAACTTAGGCTATGTTTAGGCAAGAGTTTCTGGGAAAGTATTTTCCAGAGGATGCTCGTGGCAAGAGGGAAGTGAAATTCCTTGAGCTGAAGCAAGGAGATATGACTGTGGCGGAGTATGCTGCGAAGTTCGAGAAGCTAGTGAAGTTTTGTCCACACTACAATCGTGTTGATGCTGAGATGTCTAAGTGTCTCAAGTTCGAGAATGGGCTGAGACCAGAGATTAAGCAGGGTATTGGGTATCAACAGATCTGTATGTATGCTAAGTTAGTTGACAAGAGCAGAATCTACGATGAGGATAGCCGAGCTCGATCTGCTTACTACAAGCAGTTGAGTGAGAAGAATGGGCAGTATAGGGGTAAGCCTTATACGACTTCATCTGACAAAGAGAAGCAGAAGGCTTCAGATGGGAAAAAGACAAGTGGGGGAGCGGCTCCCGCTTTTGGAAGTTGTCATAAGTGTGGTGGGCAAGGTCACCGTGCTGATGCATGCACCAATAATCTGGTGAGGTGCTATCGATGTGGTAAGAAAGGGCATAGGGCTATTGACTGCAAGGATGAAGGTCCGACCTATTTCAATTGTGGTGAAAAAGGTCATATCAGTACTCAATGTCAGAAGCCGAAGAAGACCGCGACCGCTGCTCAGACCAGTGGCAGAGTGTTTGCTTTAAGTGGTGCAGAAGTTCCAGAGAAGAGCAACCTGATCCGAGGTACTTATTTTATTAATAATATCGAGTTGGTTGCTATTATTGATATTGGTGCTACTCATTCTTTTATCTCGCTTGAATGTGCTAATAGATTGAGTTTGAAGTTATCTAACATGAACGGGAATATGGTAATAGAAACTCCAGCTAATGGTTCTGTTACTACTACCCTTGTGTGTTTAAGATGTCCTGTGACGATTTTTGAGAAGAGCTTTGTGATGGATTTGGTGTGCCTACCCTTGCACCAGATAGACGTGATCTTTAGGATGAACTGGTTGGAGGTCAACTGGGTTCATATCAACTGTTATAACAAGACTGTAGAGTTCCCTGAGATTGATGACAACGGAGATTTGATATTCTTGTCTGCTGAGCAAGTAGGGGAACTTCAATAAGACGAAGCTTTGGTGTTTGCGATGTTTTCATCATTGCACATTGATCGTGAATCTGCAAGTGTGGAGTTGACGGTTGTCTGTGAATTCCCAGATGACATCAGTGATTTGCCTCCTGAGCATGAAGTAGAGTTTGCAGTGGACTTAATACCAGGTACGAGTCCAGTGTCGATGGCTCCTTATCGGATGTCCGCTTCTGAGCTAAGAGAATTGAAGAAACAATTGGAAGAATTGCTTGAGAAGAGGTTTGTTCGACCAAGTGTTTCTCCTTGGGGTGCCCCTGTGTTGTTAGTGAAGAAGAAAGATGGAAGTATGAGGTTGTGTGTTGATTATTGGCAGCTGAATAAAGTGACTATCAAGAATAAGTATCCGCTACCGAGAATCGACGATTTGATGGATCAGCTAGTAGGTGCTTGTGTGTTCAGCAAGATTAATTTGAGGTCTGGTTATCATCAAATTTGAGTTAAGCCTGATGATATTCCAAAGACGGCTTTCAGGACGAGGTATGGTCACTATGAATACACTGTGATGTCGTTTGGTGTATCTAATGCACCTGGTGTGTTCATGGAGTACATGAATCAGATTTTCCTTGAGTATTTGGATAAATTTGTGGTGGTATTTATCGATGATATCTTGATATATTCTAGATCCGAAGAAGAACATGTCGAGCATTTGAGAACTATGTTGCAAGTGTTGAAAGAGAAGAAGTTGTATGCAAAGCTAGCGAAGTGTGAGTTTTGGTTGAAAGAAGTGAGTTTCCTTGGGCATGTGATTTCGAGTGGTGGTGTTGTTGTTGATCCTTCGAAGATTGATGCCGTATTACAGTGGGAGACTCCGAAGTCTGCTACTGAGATACGAAGTTTTATGGGATTAGCAGGTTATTACCGCAAGTTTATCGAAGGCTTTTCTAAGTTGGCATTACTGTTGACTCAGTTGACTCGAAAGGGTCTGACTTTTGTGTGGGATGTGACTTGTGAAGAGAGTTTTGTAGAATTGAAGAAGAGGTTGACTACTGCTCCAGTGTTAATTTTTCCTAATCCGAGTGAATCCTTTGTGGTATATTTTGATGCGTCGAAGAGGGGTCTTGGTGGATTATTGATGCAAAATGGACAAGTTGTTTCCTACGCTTCGAGACAATTACGAGTTCATGAGAGGACTTATCCTACACATGACTTGGAATTGGCCGCTGTGGTGTTTGTGTTGAAGATTTGGAGACATTATTTGTTTGGCTCTAAATTTGAGGTGTTCAGTGATCATAAGAGTCTGAAGTACTTATTTGATCAGAAGGAATTGAATATGAGGCAGAGAAGGTGGTTTGAACTGTTGAAGGATTTTGATTTTAATTTGAGTTATCATCCGGGCAAAGCAAATGTAGTGGCCGATGCGTTGTGTAGAAAGTTATTGCATATGTCGATGCTTATGGTGAAAGAGTTGGAACTAAGTTGAGGATGAGTTATGCCTACCATCCACAGACGGACGGTCAGACAGAAAGGACTATCCAATCCTTGGAAGATTTGTTGAGGGCTTGTGTGTTGGATCATGGAGGATCATGGGATAGCCATTTACCGCTAATTGAGTTCATGTACAATAACAGTTTTCATGCTAGTATTGGAATGGCACCCTACGAGGCTTCGTATGGAAGAAGGTGTAGAACTCCTTTGTGTTGGTATGAGTCAGGCGAGAGTGCTGTACTCGGACCTAAGATTGTGCAAGTGACGACTGAGAAGGTGAGGAAGATCCAAGAGAGGATGAAAGCTTCGCAGAGTCGTTAGAAGAGCTACCATGATAAGAGGAGGAAAGCACTTGAATTCCAAGAGGGAGATCACGTGTTTTTGAGGGTGACGCCAGTGACTGGTGTGGGTCGATCTTTGAAGTCTAGGAAGCTCACTCCATGTTTTGTTGGTCCGTATCAGATATCGCAGAGGATAGGTGAGGTAGCCTACCGAATTGCGTTACCGCCGTCACTTACGAATTTGCATGACGTGTTCCATGTGTCTCAATTGAGGAAGTACAGTCCGGATCCGTCGCATGTGATTCAGATAGATGATGTACAAGTGAGGGATAATCTGACTGTGGAAGCACTGCCAGTGCGCGTTGATGGTCGAGAAATAAAGCAACTGCGAGGTAAGGAGATTGCTTTGGTGAAAGTTTTGTGGGGAGGACCAGCTGGCGAGAGTTGGACTTGGGAACGTGAAGATCAGATGAGGGAGTCGTATCCGACTCTATTTGCTTCAGGTAAATTTTCGAGGACTCTATTTGCTTCAGGAAAATTTTCGAGGACGAAAATTCCTTAAGTGGGGGAGAGTTGTAACGCCCCAAATTCATATTTTAATTATTTATTGATTATTTGTGAATATAAGGCAATTTGATGACATGATGTTGTGTTGCATGGACATTTTTGGGTGGAAATTATTTTAGTAATAATAATAGTAAGAATAATCATATTATATTATTCAAATTATTATTTATTATTTAAAATAAGAGAAGTATGAGTATTGAGGGTATATTGGTCTTTTAGGAAGAATAAGCGAGGATATAATGGTAAGAGCACAATTAGGGGTATTTAAGAGGGAATAGTGAAAAGGAATTCATTATTCTACTATTTGGAGGAAAAGGCAAAAGTGCTATGAGGAACAAGTGAGAAGGAGGCTAGGGCATAAGAGAATTTCGGAGAAATTTCAAGAGAAGTCGAAGGAGACGGTATTTTAAGGTATGGGGAGTATTACTTTACAATATTCTTGATATATGGATTTGATTGTTGATGGGTGATTGGGGTTTTGGGGGAAATTGTGGGAATTGGAGGTTAGGGATAATGGGATTTGATGATTTGAGATGAGATAATTGTTGTTGTTGACGCATATGTGATAGTTATAGGTTGTGTTGATATAATCTGAAGTAATTGATGGATAAAATGTGTTTTTGGAGTGTGGAATCACAGGAATGGGAGAGCTGTTATTGCAGGTTTTTCTGCCAAAATCGCAGAGCCCGCTTAGTGCGGTCTGGAGAATTTTTGCCTCTCGAGGCAGTGAGTAGCGCGCTCAGCGCGGGCTTAGCCCGCTTACCACGACCTAGAAGTTGAAATTATTATTTTTAATTTCTTAAAATTGTGGGAAATTGTCTGTGTTATGTTGTATTAATGTTGTAATGATGCCATGACTTGTTACTGCGTGTTGACGTGTTATATGATGATAAATTGATGATTTTCAATATGATGATGCATATGAAGTTTGATGAATTAATGATGACATGATTTATATGATGTTCTGGTGAATGCTGATGCATTTTATTACTTTTGTTGATATTGAATGAATTTGACGTTGTGCATCATGCATTCATAGCATTTAGGACTTCGGTCCAGTGACGATGTTAGGACTTCGGTCCAGTGGTGGCCTTAATCCCATTGTGTGGATTGAGGTATTTTGTGACGTGCTCCCTCGTGGAGGGTTGATGGCCTGGTGTCCATTATTATGACGAATTGGTACCACATGCATGTTAGGAAGTTGCATTTCATTCTTGGTGGCATTACATGATTACATGTTTATGATGTTAATGACTTGGTGATTTATATGACGTTTTGGGTGAGTCGCCATGATGTTGTTTAAGATGAATGTTAAATTGTTAATTATCTTTTCCTTATATGAATTATATTGAATTGTGATTACTCACCCTGCCTGTTTGAATGATACCTCTACGTGGGTAACGTGCAGATAACCAAGACTAGTTCGCGGTGCGTGAAGAGTTAGCTTGGAGTCATTGCCCTTCCGTTTAGTAGAGTAGAGCATGTGTCTTGCTCTGGTTATCTAACATCGGGGTTGGGAACGTTTTTGTTTTTGAAGTATTGTGTTATTTTGATTAACTTGTCTTATTGAGAATTTCGAGGATGTTGAGTTGTTTTAAACTCCAAACTTTGATGAAAAGAGAATGTGATGAGTTGTCCTTTTTATAATGATAAATCCGCTGCGTTGTTTTATTTTAAAGGAGATGTTAATTAAAAATAAGTATTTATTTTCTACGTGTTGAACTCGTGTTACGGAGCAGGATGTTTAATTGGATGTTTTATAAAGAAATGTGACACCTTATGTGATGTACTCTGATTTATTTTAAGTGTACTATTGCGTATATTTATGTTGGGTTAGAAGGGTGTTACACCCATGGCCTTTTTCCATATGAGAAATCGACATGATTGGCATAATCGAACCCAAGGCTTCAAACGGACATCGGTTCATTCTGGTAGCCATTGACTACTTCACTAAGTGGGTTGAAGCAGCATCATACACCAATGTAACCCGACAAGTGGTGTTCTGATTTATCAAAAATGATCTCAATTGCCGTTATGGCGTTCCAAGCCAGATCATTACTGATAATGGATCCAACTTGAACAACAAGATGATAAAAGAGTTGTGTGTTGAGTTCAAGATCGAACACCATAACTCATCTCCCTACCGACCCAAGATGAACAGAGCGGTAGAAGCGGCTAACAAGAACATCAAGAGGATTGTTCAAAAGATGGTTGTAACCTACAAAGACTGGCACGAGATGCTACCCTTTGCTCTTCACGGTTATCACACATTTATCCGCACTCCAAAAGGGGCAACCCCTTTCTCTCTAGTATATGGCATGGAGGCAATGCTTCCCATAGAGGTAGAGATTCCATCGATCCGGGTATTGATGGAAGCTAAGTTAACAGAGGCTGAATGGTGCCAAAGTCGGCACGACGAACTGAATATGATCGAAGAAAAGCGAATAACGGCTCTGTGCCACGGTCAGTTGTATCAGTAAAGAATGAAGAAAGCGTTTGACAAAATGGTTCGACCCCGTGTCTTCATAAAATGAGACCTCGTGCTCAAGAAGATACAATCCTTTCTCACTGATTCCCGGGGCAAATAGACTCCGAATTATGACGGCCCCTATGTGGTCAAGAAAGCCTTCTCGGGCGGGGCCTTGAGACTTGCAACCATGGATGGAGAAGAATTTGCCTACCCTACAAATGTTGATGTAGTCAAGAAATACTTCGCCTAAATAAAAAAATAAAAAAAATGTCTCGGTGGATTGAAAACCCGAAAGGGCGGTCCAGGCAAAAATTAGAGACATAATCAAAAATCATCCCGATGGATTGGAAACCTCAAAGTACAATCCAGGCAAAAGTTAGGGATTCATGGCAAGTAACTACGTTCAACAAAGGGGCAAATCCCCCAGCAGCAGTCATGCCATCCATCAGAAGAAACTTCAGTCAAGGTCATCTTCGACAGAAGCTCAGGATGTCCAGAATTCAAAGTTGGTAGAAGGATAGCGGTCGTTATGTTTCAATGTAGCCCTTTTCCTTTAAATTGCCATTTTCTAACTTTGTAAATGCTCCATGGAATCACGCATTTGGCTGATTTCCATCCTATCAATAAAATTTGAGCCTTAATGCTTTTGTTGGTAATTCTTATTTATTTTAGCTTTACAGAACGACATTTTAATATGATCAACGATTCTTGAAATAAAACAAAAATGAATTTACTTGTCAAACTTTTTCTGCTTTTAAAATAAAGATGGCAATTCTTTTGACTGTTGAACATCGAAAGAACATTGATCGCTACTCCAAAAGCGATTAAGCTTCAAAGTGCAGAATCAAAGTAATCCTTCTTAACCAGTGCGCCTGAATGAAGGATCAGCTGTGTCAGAGACCATGTTTCATCTGACGGCCCCGGCAGAGTTCTTACCTCCTAAGCCCGACTAACATTTTTCCCCACAGGGATTATCTCTCCTAAGCAAGGCAGAATTGCTATTTTGGACCAAATGGTACTTCTTCGTTCCCCACAGTGGCCGAGTATCCAGTCGTGTTCATCCATTAGTCTGTATGTTGTGTCAGTGTTGTCAACATAAACACACATACATCATGCATTATTGATTTACATTCATATTAATATTGCATCACTATCACTCTAGTCGGTCTTATCCCCTAGTGATAAAAGTCCTCTCAATCGAGTTGTCAGTTCTTTCCTCGTTAGGAAATGTTACGTCTGAACCATCTCTCCTCCAGCTTATTTCTGGATTGGAGTTGGTCCCTTGACCACTTTGATAACTTGAACCTCTGAAGATTAAGAAGGCATTCGACAAACGTCACGCTCTCTCGGATTAAGGAAAATCCCCAGAGAAATCCTCGCAACTAAAGACTCTCAGCAACACATTGGTTTTTCTCTCAAGAAAGTCGATGTTAATGAAGTCATCAGCACCTTAAAATTGGATTACATCACATGGAATTTCTCTGAGAAGATCTCGAGGAAAAGTATGATGTAATACCCCTAAGCAGGAAGCAGTATCTCAAGAGACTCGTTTTCCCCAGTAGGGTCGACAAATGGTGTCTCCAGCAGAGAAGTTTGTGCACCTCTACAACTTAGACGAATGGGTTCCCCGGCAAGTCTGACATCAAATCTTTTTCCCATCAAATGGCATCTCCCTAGGAAAATTCGGCGAGAAGTTTGAGGAAAAACCGCGACAAATAGCGTCCCTTGTCAAGAAAGTTTATTGACAAAAGAAACTGAGACCAGTTCCTTGGCTGAAAACCAGGATCGAGGGGAAGTTTATTTTAGAAACTGAGACCAGTTCCTTGGCTGAAGACCAGGATCGAGGGGAAGTTTATTTCAGAAACTGAGACCAGTTCCTTGGCTGAAAACCAGGATCGATGGGAAGTTTATTTCAGAAATTGAGACCAGTTCCTTGGCTGAAGGCCAGGATCGAAGAGAAGTTTACTTCAGAAACTAAGACCAGTTCCTTGGTTGAAGACCAGGATCGAGGGGAAGTTTTTACGTTTTTTAAGCATCATTTCTTAGCAAAAGAAGATGGATGAGCAAACTGCCATTCATAACCACCATCAAAATTTAGAGTGTTCCGATATTTAATCCTCTTGCACCCCGAATGCCCAAATACCTTCGCCATTCACACCTTCGAGTCCAAAAAGATTAAATAGGGGCATCTGTCATACCCCAAATTTTGACCACCAAGATTTCCCATCATTTTGAGGATCATTACCACAATATAGATGAACCATCATGCCTCATCAATTTCCTCAAGGATTGTTGAGCTTTCACCACAATCAAGAATTAGGGTTTCAAGCCCTCTCAGAGCACTTAGACAAAGGATCAATCAAGGAATGACATGATCTTCAACTTGTCTAAACTCTCAAACACCTATAAAGGATCAAGAGGACTCCCACATCAAGAATCAAGCACAAGGGTGCAACATTCCAAGTGGATCAAGCCTCAAGATCGCCAGTGTCACCAAATTAGGGTTTTGGTCGACCAAGGCCTCCAGATGGAAATTTTCCTCTGGGCATGAGCCAATGCTTCAAAACACAACCCAAGGTACTCCAAGGGATCTCATGGACCTAATCATCAAGTCAATTTAACCTCAAGGGATGCATTCACCAAAAATCTGGAATTAGAGTTTCTTGACCTAATTCATCCCTAAGTTGACTTTTGGGACAAAACATGAGCCAAGACACATGATTTGAGGGTCTCCAATACACTACATTGATCCATTTGTAACAATTGATTGATCCAAAAAGCTTGATCCACAAGTTTCAATTTCATCAGGACCACAATTAGGGTTTCGAGGAAAAAAGTCAACTTTACCTTTGACTTTTGACCAAGACATGCTCCCAAACCTTGGGACATGATTCAATATACCCTATAACACCTATGGAATATATCCATTAGGTTTGATTTAGGTCAAGGGATTGATTTCACAAAGGATCGCACAATTTGGATTTCATCCGATAAAATGTCAATTGTGCATAGAATCAAGTTTGACTTTTTGGAATTTTTCACAATTATGGTTCCTTGACCCTAAAATAATGTTAATATGTGATTTGAATCATCATTAATCAAGAAAAATCAAAGAAAGTGAGTTAACTTGTAAAAGGGGTAACCATAAAAAACTTAGAATTTTTCTAAGTTATGGAACAAAATGGCTAGGGTACCAACTTCCAAGGACCATAACTTGAGATCCAAGCAACCATTTTGGATGATCCAAAGCTGGATTTGTAGCTCTCATTACATACTTCAAAAGCTTCAACTACATCTTATTCCAATTCTTCATGGATTTTTAGTTATGGAGTGATCAAAATGGCAAAAAACATGAAAATGACATTTTTTCAACACTTAGTGAATTTTTCACTAAGTCAAAATCTGCCTTACTTTTTCCAAAATGTAGGGACATTTTTCACCTTGATCCAAGTCAAACCAGATCTAGGGGTGGACATCAAAGTTGAATTATGCCATGAGGGCTTTCCAACAAGTACCAGATCATCTCCAAATTCCATTTGAGCAAGGAGATACAACCCTTGGAACATGGCATCATGAACTGGTTTTTACAAGGTAGAATTTGTGCATTTTGCTCGATTTGTCCAAGTCTGATAAATCCAAGCCTTGTCATCCATTTGGACACATCTGAGGATAAAACAAGAAGGGAATGATCTGATCCCCAAGCCTCCAAAGTCCAAGAATCTAAAAATAGCCATGCCAAACCTAAAAGAGCTAAAAAGTGCCAAGACTCCAATTTTGTTTCCAAGCCTTTAATGAATGCATCAAGGTGGCATGAACTGAGCCTATTCCAACTGAATTCAGTCCAAACTTATCTCTGAACCAAAGCTACAAAGCCTGTGCTCTAATCTCAAGTCAATGGCTAGAGGAGACTTGAGATTCCTTTTGCATAACATTGGCCAAAGGCCTGCTGTAGCCTCCATTCACTATTGATGCCAAAATAAACTTGACACACTATAAATAGACATCAATTGTGATAAGTTTGAGTACACCAAAGCACCCAAACTGGTGCTTTCCTCAAAATCCCTCTCTTTAGGCCAAAATGCCTTCTTTTGTAAGGTATCTCTGAGTTTTTGAGTTAGAGAGCAATTCCATCACAGCTCATGATCGAAACACCTCTAATATATTGTATCTAAGCTGTCTAAACACTAACATGTGACCTATAACACTAAAATCACAAAGTCCACTTCCAAAACCTCAAAATTGGACTTTTTTGCATTTTTCAAGCCATGTCTTGATTCGGTCACTTTCAAAACCACGTAAAACCTCAAACACACTTCAAATATCATCCTTGAACTGTCCCAAATTGTTCCCCAAATATGGAACACCATTTGAGAGAGTTGCCATATTTGTCACTTTTGCCCCTTAAAAATGATGAAATTAGGGTTTCTTTGATTTTCACCCTAACAAATCTTTTTCAAACACTTTGGGCCTCTAATAGAGTGTAAGGCCCAATCCCTTGTTGTACAAAAATAATTTTGGGCCTCAGTCATTGTATAAGTCCCATCTTTCTTTTTCAAAACCACTTTGGGCCTCTCCTTGAGTGTAAGCCCCATCCTTTTGTACATAAAACCTCTTTGGGCCTCAGTCGTTGTATAAGTCCCGATACGATATTCAAAACAATGGTGCGATCACTGTTAAACCTTGGGCCTCATTTTGAGTATAAGCCCCAACAATCTTTTAAAAAACAACTTCCCTTTTGATTTAAGTTCAAATATATGTTGTTATCAAAACTTTCTTTAATTTCTTTGAACAACTAACAATACAGCATGGAAGCTTGCTCGCCTGTAAGTTTTTATCGGCTTTCTTTTACATGCTTTAATATATATAACTGTATTGTGGGAAGCTGCTCCTCTGTAAGTCTTCTTTCATGTCCTTTTAAATACTTGTCATATATCAACTGTATATATACTAGTATAGTTATTTAGATTTTTCCCCGGCAACTAGGTCTAGAACTAGGTAAAGCCAGTTGGTCACTCTTGAATACAGTTAACACTAGATCCCCATAGGATTCCCAGATATAGTTTTGCCTTCTCTTGGGCTTAAATAATATGGAACAAAGAGAAAGGCAGTATTCTTCGTGAACCTTTTCTCAGACTGTCACTATTAGAAATTGTCAAAGAAATTCTACTCCCCAAAGTTGATCTATTCTCGGTGAATAGCATCTCTTGAGTTTCTTCAAACCTCATAATTTTCACTAAATGATCTATTCTCGGTGAATAGAATTTCTTGAACTTTTCTTGGTTTGGGACCCACGGGCTTCCTAAAAGCATCCCTGCCTCCTCTTGGACTTTGTACAAGGACCCTCCGGCTTCTTAGAAGTTCTCATACCTTCTCTTGGGCTTAATACAAAGACCCTGAAGACCTCTTAAAGGTATAAGACAGAACTTAGTCATCCTTTGCTAGAGCAGTCTTTCCAGTGTCAAACCGCGGACTTAGGGTTGATTCTCATCCCGTAAAATGCATGCCTTCTCTTGGGCATCATAAAAAAGATAAAACTCTCCCACACCAGTAGACTTGGACAATCTAAATCTCCTCTTGAGTCTCAAATACATTCTCAAGTTCCCTACAAACATAGGAGAAACCCTGGTCATTTTGGATAAATCTCCAGCTGAGTTAAAACCCGTGGGTTCTAAAACCCAGTCTCTCTCCTAAAAATCCCCCAACCAGGGTCAGTTTATCATCAGTATAACACTATCCCAAATCAGAACCTCGAGGTATCTGATACCTCAACTCTTTTGTAACCCTCAGTAAGAGTTGATTCCCCAGTTAGACCTGCCTTGGGATCTCAATTTTCCCCGGCAAAAAGCTACCCTCCTCTTAGGCTTTGTATAATGATCTTTCCTCAGCATAGTCAGCCTCCTCTTGGGCTTTGTACAATGATTCTCCCTAGCAGAGCTAACCTTTTTAGACTCTCTTATTGAGTCAATCAACTTTTCAGACTCTCTTGTTGAGTCAATCAACTTTCAGACTCTCTTGTTGAGTCAATCACCTTTACAGACTCTCTTGTTGAGTCAATCACCTTTTTGTACTCTCTTGTTGAGTCAACCCTTTTAGCCTTAATCTTGGGCTTTGTACAAGACAGATAAAAACACTCTCTTGTTAAGTCAATCTTTTTCTAGCCTCCTCCTAGGCTTAGTACAAAGGTTTCCCCTAGCAAAAGTCAGCCTCCTCTTAGGCTTTGTATAATGATTTCTCCAGCTTGTTTAGCCATAATCTTGGGTTTCGTACATGACAGATAAAAGCACTCTCTTGTTGAGTCAAAACCTTTTAGCCTCAATCTTGGGCTTTGTACAAGACATAAATTTTCATAACCTTCTTTTAAGCTTGGGACAAATATCTTCCCCAGCAGAGTCAGTTCCTCCTAGCCTTCTTTAGGCTTTGAGAAATAAATTCCCTAAGCTGAGTCAAACTTATTTCAGCCTCAATCTTGGGCTTTGTACAAGACACATAAAAATATCCTCAGGTGAGTCAGTAAAGCCTCATTTTTAGCCTCAATCTTGGGCTTTGTACAAGATAGATAAAGATTTCTTTCCCCTAGAGTCAGTTTCTTTCCAGCCTCAATCTTGGGCTTTGTACAAGACACATACAAACATCCTCGGCGGAGTCAAAACCCCTTTTTAGCCTCCATCTTGGGCTTTGTACAAGACAAATAGAACACTTTCCCCGAAAAAGTTAAGCTTCTAGCCTCCTCTTAGGCTTTGTATAATGACATCCCCAAATAGCTGATCCTCTTTCAGCCTCCTCTTAGGCTTTGTATAAGGACTTCCATAGTAGAGTCAATCAACCTCTTAGCTTCAACCTTGGGCTTTGATCAAGGCACACAAAAATCAACAATCCCCTCAGAGGAAGTCCAATCCCTCTTTAGATATAACAAATTCTCTCTCATTCAAACCTTTTAGCTTCAATCTTGGACTTTGAACAAGACATAAATAAACCTTTTAGCTTCAATCTTGGGATTTGAACAAGACACCAAAACATCTTTTTCCTCCCTTAGAGTAGGAGGAACTACAATTGCTCTGATTTCCCTGTTTCATTTAAACGGGAATACGTAGGCATAAGATTACGAAATCTTATCGAGCATACTAATCAAAAACTCTAGGTCCAGTACCTTCATACCAATCAAAACTTAGGTCCAGTACCTTACCAAAAACATCAGAAAAACCTGAACATCAACAATAACTCACTCACTCACTCATATTTCCCAAGAAACTTTCCCAACCCATTAACGGATAAACACCATCAAGTACAAAACGAAACCTAAAGCTAATATCCTGTGGATAACCACATATAGGATGGGTAATTGACAACTCCCCATTGTATAACCTGACCCTGGACCCCCCAATCTCTTTAAAGCGTTTGTTCAGTTAAACAATCGCGTGCAAGGTTAGTTTTAGATAGCTTTCCTTTCCCTTTCGGCTTCATGGGATAAATAAGAAATCAGAAAGTAGCACCCCATCCTCATTGTGGGGAGAAACCCAAAAACCAACGATAAGGTGGTCGCGTCACCGACAAAAATCGCTCGCTACAATCTTATTAGGGCAAGCAGGGTCTGTTCCTTGGTGGTTCCGCTGCATGTGTTTCTAATGGAAGAGCTCTAGAATTATGGGATTCTGGAGTTGTTGCTGAAGATAGATGGTGGAAAATCTCAATCTTAGGCCTCTATATGTGAAGATATATGCATTCTTTTATTCTAAAGTCAGAAGCGATGGAATGAAGGGAGTTGTTGGAAGATATCTGGTATGGTGACTTGGTATTTGGAAGCTTTGTTCCATGATACAGTGTGAAGTCAGTTGAAGAGGAGAGGAGTTGAGTTTAGCTTTATCAAGTTCTTGCTCTAGGAGTTTGATAAATTATTGAGTGACTAGGTTGTCAAAGATACTTGAGAATTATCTCAAGTCCACTCATAAAGGCGTCTCAGTCGTGCATCTGGAGTCTTCTAGTTATTCTTCTGACTAGAAGGTGTTTCTATGAAACACAACCTGAAGAAAGTGGAGGTGATTTATTTTCACCATCCAAAACAGCAAGGAAGGATTCATCTCTCTTAACCCTAAGGGTGGATCTAATCTGATTGGAGTTTTCAAAATGGTTGAGGTAAATAAGGTTCGTTCAAAGAGAATCTTAGTTACTTGAGTCAAGGGTGGCGGCCTTGGTATCTCAACACTGTTTGTCAAAGAAGATACTTGCAAAAGATTGAATACTTGATAAGTGTTCATGAAGTGACCTGGTGGAGCTTAGCTACAACAGTGAAGAAGGGTTATTAAACAAGGATTTAAGATCAATTGCTATTTGTGAAGTTCACAAGTATTTAATTGATTATCCTTGAAAGTCAAGATTGTTGATGTTCAACAAGATGTTGAAACATCTCATCATCAGAGTTTGTACAGAATCATGGGAGGGGTACTGCATACGCTTTAGCATCTGTTTTGATTTTAGGTGGTGACCTAAGAATCTGCTTCAGTCGGGTGGGACAGAAGCATGTGATCTCTGGAGAGTTTCCTGGCAAGAAACTGGTCTGGACTTTGGTGCTGTTGAAGATGAATATGAAGACATCATAATCTTGATGGTTACTTCTTGGATCAGTTTATTTCTGATCTAGGAGGAATGGAGTACTGGTGATGGCACAGCTTAGATCAGTTTATTTCTGATATAGGTACTTGGGAGCATGGGATCTTGCTCTTCTTGGAAGTCAAAGTTAAGTGGCAGTTATCTCTGACTTTCTACAGACTGCTCTACTAAGGAAAGTGGCATTTTTTGGTATGGCTATGGTGTAGTCTAGGACTACTTTTTCATCTGAAGATTCTGACGTGGCAGGTGTGAAGTCTTTGGAGTTTCAAAGCAGGATGGAGGTTGTCTACTCAAACTTGGTTGTTGAATCAAGTCTATGAGAGCATGGAACTCTTGTTCTGTAATAGGCAGAAGGTTCTTCTAAGTGGCAGAAGGAGGAGCTGATTTCAGCAGCTGGATGTCGTATCAAAATTTTTTTACATATAGTTTAACATCAGAGTCTCAGCTGGTGATGTGGCACATCAGTTTAAGAAAAGGTGATCTACAGGAGAATGGAAGTTATGGATGCTTCAAAAAGGTCTATCTCATGCAGTTTGCGGGAGCTGTGGATGGGAATATGTTACATGTCTAGAGGCTTGGTGGATCCAATATGTCTTGCTATGGAGCAAGTAGTTCATGTAACTTGAAGATCAGATTTCATTGGTGGATCAGTGTATCTTGTGGGAGTTCTGAAGAAGAGTGATATCAATCAAAATGTGGCATTTGATTGGTTTCATAGTGTGCATTCAAGAAGGATGCTTGGAACTGATTACTCTTGGGCAGAAGGGTAGTTGGTTGAAAAATAATAAAGAGGTATTGGTTCTTTCTTGGAGCTCGTGGCAGAATTTCTCAGTTTATGGAAGATTACCTCTTTTGGTTGATGAGAGTTTATTTCTCTCTGGGTTTCTGAAGTTATCTTGTTTAAGCTGGTGGCGCAGTGTTGTGTGAAGATCTTCAGTTTGGATTACTATGCAGATAGTAAGTCCAGTGGTGGAGCATATCAAGAACCATGGTGTGTGGTGTCTGTGATGTGTGAAGGATGTCCTAACTGATGTTAGAATATTATCTGGGTTGGTTATCCTTGGAGGAGGATTCTTAAGTTCTGGTCTAGGAACTTGTTGCCTACATCGTGTCTAAGAAGTATCTACCTTGTCATACGAGAGAATGATGGAGTAGGAGAGTTGTCTTGGAAGTCTGATGTAAGGGTTTTGGTAAGACTGGAGTGGATCATGGGTTGATTGCATGAAGGTATGGATTCTGATGCGTTCAGAAGTGGATATTTACCAGGAAAATCAGAAGTATTCCAGGTTATTATACAGAATAATAATGAAGGAATGACTGTCTTGGATTATGGGGTGTCTATCTCAGTTGCTGCCTTGCTAAGGTCAGTGGAAAACCTTGTGAAGGGGATACTGCCCCTTGCTACAAGTCATGCTAGTAGTGGATCAGCTTGACAAGCTGAGAAGTTCTGGAGCATGTATACGATATCTGACATCGTTATAACAAACTAAGGGGCCATGTGCGTCTCTTTAAGGAATGTGGATCATTCCAGGTCAATTGGGTTGTATATCAGCGAACAAGGAGGTCTATACATGAGAATTCAGAAGGAATTCGTGTGGTGTATGGATAGTTTCTGGACGAGATGGATCAATGGAGCTTTGATCTCAATCCAAGAGTTTGTTATTTTAGGATGGTGATCCTAATATGTCCTCACGGGTAGCATGATGGTGTTCATGTGTGAGTGATTATTGGTTCTTGTCAGAAGAAGCAATAAGTGTAGTTGATGATTGTGTTCAGCAGGTAGGTTGGATAAAGGGTGCGCTCTTGAAGACATGAAGATGCGTCTTATGTTTTCCATTCATCAGCATAGTGTTCATTGGAGGAGCACTGGTTATCTCAGATAGGGGGAATTGCTCCTTGATCTAAGATATATTACTGCGGTGGTGCAGTTTAGGTTCTAGTTTGTATTGTGCGTCAAGCAAGCTGTGATTATGTTTCCATCCTGGGAGGATGAGATACCAAGAAGGATGTCTTTACATTTGTATTGTTGCAAGTTGGGGGAGACTTGGCAGTACAAATAACATGGTTCTTAATGGATGCTTAAGTATCATTCGTTTAGTCTGGGAGAATTTATCTTTCTCTGCTCAGAATCACTGAAAGTTCATCATTAATGCTATTATTTCTAGATGAAGGTGTTTCATTTAGAATTATGGAAGGAAGAAGATGATTTTGTATGTCCTTGTTTGAGAAACCAATATCTAAAGTCTTTGTCAGGTCTGAAGGCAAGCTAGTAGAGAAGAGACAATGTTTGACATAATGTCAGGACCTTGTTATAAAACATGTTGGCATGTAATAAGGTCTGTGGACGGCATTCTTAAAAGAAGAAATAGTCAAAGAATTCTTGGCCGGTGAGATTTTGGTGGAGTTATTTCCTTTGATAAATGTTCCTTTGAATTGACCGGTGTTATTTTCTGTGGTTCGTTATTTCTAAGGAAACTGCTCAGCTATAAATAGGACTGCCTTGGACTTCTTTTGTCTTAATACTCTCCTTGGATTGGTGTCCGATGGTTCTTTTAATCTGGGTGAGTTGCGTCTGGGTTTGGAGCTGTCTTGGTCACTTTTCCCAAGTTTTGGCTAAAAAGGGAGAGAATGGTTTTCTGGTGTCTTCTGGGATATGTTGGTTAAGTTGTTCTAACATCTTAACATCATGATCCCCTTTGTGTCTTGTGATCTGAGTTGTGAAGCAGGTTGTGTCTTGTGACCTGAGTTACACAATCTATGTTCTCAGTGTCACGAAGCCTACAACTGCTGTTTCTTTTCTGGAGGAGTCTTCGATTTTTCTGGACCTCTCTTGAAAGGAGGAGGAATGTGTTGAGGGGGATACTCTCTCAGACCTTAGCTCCAATCAATTCTCAAGATGAAGGAGTCTTGATGAAGAAGTCTTGCTGATTGCAGAATGTAGAAGAAAATGTTTTAGCCAAAACTTGTCAAAAGGGGAGATTGAAAGCTCCTGGTGTTTGAATAAATTTTACTAAAACATACTAATGAGATGATTGAAGAATCTGCAGAAGAAAAAGATGTCGAAGAAGATGTCCCAGCTTGGAGACTCGACATCCTGGCTGGCTTACTGAGTTAGCAGGTTTTAATTTGTTGCAAGAATTAAGGAGCGGATCAAGGAATCACAGGACCAAAGATATAAAGCCCAAGACAGCAGAAGACTATAAATAGAAGACTTAGACCTAGGATTTTGATGCCTTTTGTAACCTAGTTCTCTTGTGTAAAAATAAGGGTTTAGGGTTTTGAGAGTCATTGGCTCTCTAGGTTGTAAGTCTCCCTTTGTATTAGTCGATGCATTGTGGCAGATATAGGTGTCGCACAGATCCATAAGCTTTAAGGTATTGGATTGTCTATTGTTCTTGGATGAAGCTTTTAAGCAAATCCAAGTTAGCTTGTTTGTCAAGAAAGCTTGACATATTTTTGTATTGACAGGGATAATGTAGATATCACAGTTAGTGATTAAGGGAAGTGAGTGGGGTATCTCATATCAGAGTTGTAAACGATGGAGTTTAACTTTGGTAAAGATGTTCATTGGGTAGATATTAGGATATAAAATTGTAAACGGGGGAGTTTAGCTTTGTAACAATTCTACAGATAGTGGAGTCTTTTTCCTGGATTGGTATCCCCCAAATGTAGGTGAATTGCACCAAACTGGGTTAACAATTGTCGTGTTTTTTATCATTCTGCAGATTTACATTTTCTGTTAGGGTTTATGATAAACATGTTGGATCAGATGTCGTAACATCTATGATCCTACAGTTCTGATATTCAAGGTATCAGTCTGCTGTTGCGCCTCTGTGTTTAAATGTCTATGTAGCACAATGTCTTAACATGTGTTAGGACACTTGCTGTCTACATATGCCAGAATTTCAGAGTGATTTTGTACAAACTTGAATACACACGAAATCCTAACACTAAGACTTCCTATTTATATTGAATCAAAATAACTGCCTCTAACGGCCTTTATCTTAAATGAAGACAAATTGCACTCGGCATGCCTTCGACTTCCCAGTGTACCCCACGTGTCCTTCTTTTGAAAACTGGATAAGGACAACATTCCCTCCTTGGTTCAAATTCAAAACTCAAGGCAAAAATACCATTTGTAACCTCCCATCGAAATACCACTTCAATACTTAGGAAATTATCCTAAGTCCACCTTGTCATCTTTCCTTTCGTAAGGAATGACTTCGACTGAGCTTCCAACATCGAACTTGCCTAGTCAAAATGCATCATAACTTGGTAAAAAATTCCTCTTTCCTTGTTTGTTACATGAATTAAACCAGGCGTCGAAATTAGGAGCCAACAAATTGCCCCCAAAAATGTCATTTCCGACATCTAATGGAGAAAAGGGCATCTTTTTTATAACATGATTCGACGCCATAGACAATTGGACATCATAAACTGTTCATATGACTAAGCATAATTGTGACGTCAGGGTCATCATGACACCTTTTTTGAAACGTCTCTTCACTCCCATGCCTAAATCTTTTCAATCATCATGTTTCTAGCCCCTAGGAGATCGTGGATCAGAAACTTAACTGCCACCGTCTCATCACTCCATCTTCAAGAAACATGTTTCCCACGATCTTGTCACCATAAATGAGATGAGATACAGTAATTGTGCATAG
Source organism: Lathyrus tuberosus (assembly GCA_022829125.1). NCBI lineage: Eukaryota > Viridiplantae > Streptophyta > Magnoliopsida > Fabales > Fabaceae > Lathyrus > Lathyrus tuberosus. Next base: position 73,872 of record JALAZF010000196.1, on the reverse strand, counting down.
TAACCGTTTCACCTCAATTCACCTATAAAAGAGTGAAAAAGTTACCATTTTACTTTTTCTTTTTCTTAATTTCTTGATACGCATCATCTTCAAACTTCATCTTTCTCCCCAAATTTTCTTCACAATCATTGCAATAATGGCTTCTACTTCAGAAACTTCCAAGGAAACCAGCAAGAGAAAAAAAGGCTCCCAAAAGTCAAAAGAACTCGCCCCAGATCACAGGATGTTAGGTCCAAACGTGGTTGGAAATCAGTAATACATCCCAGAACCTCCAAATGAGGAAGAAAAACACAGAATTTATCAATCCCAGGTACTCATCCCTATTCTTATATCTAGTAAAACCCATGTCATTCTAGGCCCTTTACCTGATCTAAATGTTGATCCTGTTAAAATTAGGGAGTTTTTTTTCCAGCTTATCACCATTACAAACCCATAGCAAATGGCGTAAGACCTAGGACTGATAAGGAAGTTCTGATTGATGAAAAATCTAAGGTAGATGGCCAAGGTTCGCCTTCGACCGTAGCCTCTAGGGACACCATCAACTTAGAGTACATGAATAATAATTTTAGGGTTTTCAGATCATGCCCTCTATCGAAAGACCCTTCTGACTACTTGGCTTGGCTGGGAAAGATAGAAAAATCCAAGTCCCAAGTTTGGAAGAAAATGGGCATTTATGACCTTATCCAATTGTCGAAAGTAGGACCAAGTTATTGTCCTTCGATGCTCCTTGCTTTCCTTTACTTCTACGCCAGCACTTACAACAACTTTCATCTCCCTTATGGAATGGTTACCCCAACCCTATTCGACGTAGCTGCCATTACTGGCTTGAAACCCATTGGAGTATATTATGACCCCAATCTCTTAGTTGATAACTCAATAGGTTTCGAAACTAGCAAAGCAACCTTCACCACTTACATAGCCCATTACCATGATAAAGAAACCACAGAGGTTTCTGACCAAGAACATGTTGCCTTCTTGGCTCTCTGGCTCTCGCGCTGTGTTTTCTGTTCAAGGTCTCATGACCATGGCGAACCAATTTCATGTTGGACATGACCTTTGTCTCAGAGAAATTATTCTGGCCAACCTATATGAGTCCCTTGGGGAAGGTGTCACAGCGTTTAAGACATTCAAGACGAAAGAAAGCTTGCTCCTTTTAAGACCTTTCTGGCTACTACAGCTATGGTTAAATGCCACCTTCGAAGCATCGCTTCATGGTCTAAACCCCATCAACGAAGCTTCTGTAAAATATATAAGATTCGAAGTAACAAGGCTTACGATGTTGACTCCTAATGATGAAGGAATGAGTCTTCAGCAGACATTCAACAGTTATGTAATGATGTTTGCAAAACGTCACAATTTCACTTCCAACATGGCCCCTTTTGCAAATAGGAAAGTGGGACCTGAATGGTTTACAAGAACGTTTCCTCCTGAGTCGAAGGAACATGAAGGAGAATCTCTCGACATCTGGGAATCTTTCCTGACGCCAAGATTATTAGCTTCGAGGCTCAATCCTTCCAAACTCCAAATTGCTTTTGTCAATTATCAACCAAATCTTGTTTCTCGACAGTTTGGTTTGATTCAGATTAAACCAAAATCTCTCTTCCCTAAGAAAGGTTCATTGATCCATTACAATATATGGCACAACGAAGCAGAGTGTACCAAACTACTAGCCAAGTTTTCTAACCTCACAGAGTTTGAAGTTGTGGCCTTCAAACCGTGTTTCCTCTACACTAAGGAGTTCGATGAATGCTAGAGGGAATATTACAACACATAATTTTTTGATGTGTCCTCCTTCAACCTTTAGCTAACTAGAGCTTTTGCCCTTGCATAGGACAAAGTGAAGAAAGGTACTTCAAGGCATATCAAGGAGATCCAAGCATTCCAGAAATACTTTGAAACTGCCTATAGGTCAAATGAGCTTAGTCGAACCATTAGCGAATCAGTAGTGACCTTAAAGGAAAAATTCACGAAGAAATTGGATGATTTAAAACTTCTTTCATATGTTCGACCTGATCAATGTTACGAGTTAGCTTTTAATCTTTATCCTCCAAAATTCCCTCAACTGCCAACTGCTGACTTTGGTGTGGCTTTTAGCCCTCCATTCCCAGACTGGTTTGTCTGTGGGAATTTTATGAAAAATCTTTGCCAAGATTATCAAAAACACGCTAAGCGAGTGGTTCCGATTAAGTATACCTTAGACAATTTCAAAGGCCACCTTCATATTGGCATAGAACACGTTCGCGTGGAGTCTCCGATATATGAATGTGTGGAATGAGAGGTTCTTCGACAATATTTCTTTCCTTTTTATTTAAACTTTCCCTTTTGCTTATATTAACTGCATTGCTTTCTATTTCAGCTGTGAAGATTCCAGCCAAGAGACCCACTCCCGTCGAAGAAGACGAAGAGGATGACACCAAAAAACCCACAGAAAAGGTGAATCTTGCGTTCCCCATTTCTTTCTTTTTATTATTGTTACCTTCTCATTTTGTTATCTAAAATATGATATACTTAATTTTTGCAGGGAAGTCGGAAACCTCCTCCGACACCTAAAAAGAGAAAGCAACAGGAACCTGATGGGGATGTTTCGTCGGACCAAACCAAACACCTTAAGAAGAGAAAAAGGCAAACAAAGATTATTGATGCAAGCTTTCAACCAAAACCAGCCAGATCACTTGTGATGAAACCTCCCACCCCACAGATATTAGAAATTGATGCTACACTTACTAACAAAGAACCAGTCAACAAGCAGAATCCTGATCAGGTAGAGAGTGATAACTCTAGCCCTAGGACTGAAAATCCTAAGGTACAAAATTTCTTCTTCATTTTGAACTTTATAATCTTCTTCGACTAACATGCTTCTAACCCATTTTGATTTCTTCTTCTTAGAGTACCAAAGACAATCGAGGGCATCCCATTATGCACCAGGTCATTCCCACCACCCGCAGTGACCCTACCTATCATCCCACAAGCCCCTCTGGAACTTCTCCTAAAGATTCCAAAAAAGGGAGTGCTGACGAGGTGAGCCAACCTGCTGATGTTCATGAGAAATCACCACCTAAGGCCACTACTGAACTTTCTCACACCAACGCAACTGACCAAGAGGCAAAACCGGTCGAGGAAGAAATTGTGGCTAACATCGCAGGAGACACTGCAGAGCAGATTGTCAAAGACAAATTTGAAGATAGGTCCCCAATTAATCAACAAGATGACAGTGACGAAATGGATGAGGAGGATGAAGAGGAAGATGAAGGGGGGGATGAAGATTAAACAATGTTTGAAACTGAAATCGTGGTGGAAGACGAAGAGGAAAAAGAGGAGCGAGAAGATCAACCAAAAACTGACCTTTACACAAATATCTCGACTGGCATGAACTCCACCAGTCTTTCACATGAAAAGTTAGAATCATTGAAAGTACAAAGGCCATTGTAATATCTAAAAGCCATGATTAGCTCCAGATACAGTTTTGGCAACAAAAGTACCAGTACTTCGACTACCTCATGGAACCAATCAATTGATAAGCCTGAGGATAACTTCCTTTCTCAAATTAAAGAGAAAATTTCCAACATGGATTTATTCCAACTCTTGAAGAAAGATGTTTCTTCCAGCTTTGGGCTCAAAAAACTCCTGAAGCAAGTCAATGTCTTGGAGGTCTCTCCTGAAGTTACTGGCGCCATTATGGAGCTGGGGACGTTGATTGACCTTGTTGTTGCTTATCTGAATCATCTTCAAGATTTCTCAAGCAAAATTAACAAAAAATATGAGACCCAACTGGCCGAATGGGTTGCCGCTTCTGAGTCTACCACCAAAGTTTCAAACTTGGAAAAAATCTCAGAGCAGAATAAGAAAGAAATTGAAAGTTGTCATAGAAATGTCGAAGAATGGGAGAAGCAAATCAAACCTTTACTGAGAAAAATTTCTCAGGCCAAACAACGTAAAAATGATCTCCTCAAGTTCGACCAAGAAGAGGTGGCCAAAGAGCTCAAAGTTGGAATTTACCATGTTGACAGAGCCCAACAACTTGGAAGGGAAATTGAATACCTTTTGACTAACAAAGATCTCTGTGAACGTCGCTTGATGCTTTAGAGATCCAAAGATGAGAGGCTGAAAAGCTCTTTCCTAATTTAAATTTAATTACTGAACTTTATTTCTTTCAATTGTAATTTTCTTTAGCCCTTTGTGGCATGACTTGTAATGACTTAAGCCATTTTGGCAATATCTATTTTACCATGTTGGCTTTGACCATTTTTTATGTGATTACTCCCTTACTATTTTTACTTCTTGGAATGCAGGTTGGTATTTTTTTCAAATACTTCCCATTCAGTCTTAGCATCCTTGTATCTTCATTCAATTCTTCGATTTCATATGCACCATTCGAAAAAATTTGTATAACCTGGAAAGGACATTCCCACTTAGGGGACCATTTCCCCATAATTCTATCCTTTTGATCCATGGGAAGGATCACTGTCCACACCAAATCTCCAAGCGAAAATGTTTTAATTTTAACCCTTTTGTTGTATGATTTCTGTACTCTCTCTTTTTGTCTTTTCAATAGTTCTAAGGCACTTAACCTTTCTTCATCTAAATCAACCAACTCATCCAACATTACGCTCTAATATGATTCAGATGGAATCTCATGGTGTCTTTGGATTCTGGTTGACTACAAGTAGATCTTGACTTGTAGAACTGCGTCATGACCGTATGTCAGTCGAAAAGGAGTAGTATTAGTAGCTTCCTTAGGGGAGGTTCGACATGCCCAAATAATCTGGTCTAAAGTTTTATGTCAATTCTTTGGCTTCTTCCCCACATGTTTCTTGATCAAACCAATCACAACTTTGTTTGCTGCTTCGACCTGTCCGTTGGCTTGAGCGTAGTAAGGTGTAGATGTCAATAGTTTGAAACCTATTTCCTTTTCAAACTCTTGCACCTTTCGACCAGTAAAGACGGACCCTTGATCTGTTGTAATGGTCTATGGGATTCTAAACCTATAGATAATGTGCTTCTGGACGAATTCGATCACAGCGTCCTGATCCATATTCGCTAATGGTATGGATTCAATTTATTTTGTAAAATAATCAATGCCAACCAAAATATATCTTTGATTTTTGGATGATGTTGTTCGAATTTCTCCAATCAAATCCAAAGTCCAACCCGTAAAGGGCCAAGGTTTTAATATGGAATGGAGTTTGCTTGCATGAACATGTTGTATACCTGCCTGCACCTGACACTCTTGACATCCTTTCGCGTACTCGATATAATCTTTTAACATGGTTGGCCAATACATTCCTTGTTGAAACAATAACCACTTCATTTTATGGCCTACCTGGTGTGCCCAATAAGCCCCACCATAGACACTCGAAAGGGCTAAATACACCTCAGATTCACTGAGACATTTGAGCAAAACTCCCTCAAGAGTCTTTTTAAACAATTCATTTCCCAAAAGAACGTAACTTAAAGCTCGATACCTGGTTTTTCGCTCAGCAGATGTTGTCGGATTTTGTAGGTATTCCACTATTGGCTTCCTCCAATCTTCATTTGTCAAACTATTTATATTTAGTATCTCGAAATTTTCTTCATCAGCATATCCTAGCTTTGTAGTTTCCAAGTCTGATGGGGATAATCTGGCCGACACACCCCTTCCTCTAACTTCAATTGTTTTCTGCAATTTTTCTTTTGAAATTTTATACCCAGAGGCAATCTGTGCTAAGTCGTTGGCCTCTTGATTTTCTAATCGAGGGATGTGTTGAATACTCATCATCTCGAATCTTTTTAAGAGTCGATTGGCTATCACAAAGTACATGATCAAATTTTCCTTAACGCATTTGTACTCCTTTGTAATTTGTTTTATGACTAACTCTGAGTCACCCATTATTTCGACTCGAGTTGCCCCCAATTCCAACAATATTTCAAGTCCAGCTATCAAAGCCTCATATTCAGCCTCATTATTCAAACACAAACCTTCAACTTTATACTTGAATTTTGTTGGAATTTTGTTAGGAGAAATAATAAGAACTCCTACACCTGTTCCATTCCTATGACTAGATCCGTCGAAGTACAACATCCAAGGCTCCAGTTCAAGGTAGTTTAATGGATTCTCATTTATATAGTGGTCAACTGTAAAGTCGGCTACCACTTGTCCCGTAACAGCCTTCAAAGGCATATAAGTTAAGGAATATTCAGTTAATGCTAATGCCCATTTACCAATTCGACTATGTAGGATTGGTTTAGACAACATATGTTTTATGACATCAAAATGAGATGAAACGAAAACATCCACTGGTTTTATATAATGTTTTAGTTTTATACATGAGAAATACAAACATAAGCATAACTTTTTGACTACGCTATACCTAGTTTCTCCATCGTTCAAGACCCTACTAAGGTAGTAAATGGTTATTTCGATGCCATTTTCATCCTCTTGAGCCAACATGCTCCCTAAAGTCTTGTCCGACGCAGATATATACAACCTCATACTTCTATTCCTATAAGCTGACATCAGAATTGGAGGGTGTGTCAGGTATTCCTTGATCTTATCGAAGGCTTCTTGCTGAGCTTGCCCCCATTTAAAGTCCTCCTTCTTGAGTCGAAGCAGAGGTGAGAAGGCCTGGGTCTTGCCACTAAGGTTCGAAATAAACCTCTTCAAGAAATTAATCTTGCCAAGTAGTTACTGCAGTTCCTTCTTGATTGATGGCACTTTCAATTCCATTATGGCTTTGGCCTTGTTCTGATTTATCTCGATCCCCTTTTTATGGACCACAAAGCCCAAGAAATCTCCCGCCTGTACACAAAAAGCACATTTGAGAGGGTTCATTTTCAGATGATGTCTTCTTATTCTTCCAAAAGACTGTCGAAGATAGTCAATGTGGTTCTTCCCTGAAATAGACTTAACAACAATATCGTCAGTATAGATTTGCATAAAAGTCTCAATAAAATCAAGGAAGATCGAATTCATTACTCTTTGATACGTTGCCACAGCATTTTTTAAACCAAAAGGTATTAAGACCCACTCGTAAGTGCCTAAGGCTCCAGGGCATCGAAACGTCGTTTTTGGGACGTCTTCCTCAGTAATGAAGATTTAATTATAACCTGAATATCCGTCGAGCATACTAAGGTATTTGTGTCCTACGGCAGAATCGACTGACATTTCCGCCATAGACATAGGATATTCATCCTTCGGGGTTGTAGAATTTAAATCTCTAAAATATATACATACCCTTAACTTGCCATTTTTCTTTATAACTGGAATAATATTGGCAAGCCATTCGACATACCTGGTCATGCGGATGAATTTACATCTAATAAGTCTTTCGACCTCCTCTTTAATCTTCGAGAGAACTTCCAGTGCAAATCTCCTTGGAGTTTGCTTGACAGGCTTCTTCCTAGGCTTTATCGACAACTTCAATTCAACCATCTCTCTGCTCAAACTAGGCATTTCGTCATAGTCCCATGCAAAGCAGACTTTAAACTCTTTTACCAATTAGACTACTTCGGCCTTGAGCTGTGGGCTAACATTGGCGTTGATATATGTTGGCCTCTTTTCTGCCCCTTCTCCCAAGTTGATTTCTTCAAGTGGATCCTATGCCAGCATTTTAATGTTGCTTGCTAGCGGATCTTTCTCGAAGCCCAAAGGCTCATCATCATAAATTGTGTCGAGCCTCTGGTTTTGCAACTCATCTTGAACCTTATCGGGTGGTGCTGGATCGAAGTCCTTTCTAGGACCTGCTTGATCTGCTAAGATCTTCTTGGCTTCGACAACCATAAATTTTACTTCGACCTCCAAGGCCACTTTGAGTTTGTTCTCGGTTATATAAGCCAAAATCTTTTAAAGCGTCAGTGACTCACTCATCATCACCGAATTCGCTTCCCCAGCCAGTTGGTCGAATGTGTGTTGCTCCAAAGACGTAATCCTTTTCGCCAACGACCTCCCTATCCCACTAGAACCCATGGGTTGCGTGGAGATAGAGAGAGCAAAAGGCATTGTCGGTCGGCGTCATATCAAATTCTGCAGGACCGCATGGGCCAATATGAGCCAAATTCTGGTCAAAACTTCTTCTATCAACCTGATTAACTCCCGCCAGAAAATAACTCTGGTCTGCTTTGATATTCTTGACGATTCCATCGTTACGCCAAATTGTAATCCTTTGGTGCATTGAAGAAGGGACGACACCGATGTAGTGAATCCATTCACTACCAAGCAATAGGTTGTAATTATCCTTAGAGGCTATCACCATAAACATCGACGGTCTAATTATCATACCGACGGTCAAATCCACCTGTATAACCCCCATTGCGGTTCCTATTTTTCCTTCATAGTTTGACAACACCATATTATGGGGTTTCGTATTAGTATCGTATTTCCCAATCTTTTTAGACATATAATGCGACCTTAAATTAACTATCGCTCTGCCATCGACCAGGATTTTATTTACCCCAACATTTCCCACTTTCCCTTTGATGAACAAGGGCTTTAAGTGGCTTCTCATCGAATCATCCGGCCTTTCGAAGAATGCATTTTGTTCCTCTATGCAGCCGTTGTTCATAATATAATAACAGACAGGCTTATGTTGAGCCGTCTCTATTTCCATTGTATCTTCTTCTTCCTTGACTTCCATTACTTGATCATACTTTCTGGGGAGTACCAACACCACATTGCACATGATGTCAGATGAGGCCTCTGGCCTAGAGTCGAAGTCGTCAGTCATTTCGTCATTTTCGTGGTCATTCCTTTTCGAAGACGCCTCTTTTTGAGGAGAGAACAATTTCCTCTCGACAGATTTCTTTTCTTCTGTCTTTGTCTGTAAGTTGCTACTGGATTCTGGTTTCTCCTTTTCCATGGCCTCCCTTTCAGCTTTTCTGCACCTTTCTGCCTTCTCCACTGGGATCTTGACATTGGATTCTTGCCTTTATAATTTTTTGAAGGGTATGTCATTTGCTTTGATGCCTGAAATTCTTTTTTGTACGTCAAAGAGGAACCCCAATGGACTTCGAAATTTCTCCATTTGCCTTGACCCTACCCTTAATTTCCAACTGGCTTGACCAATTTGTCTTGGGGTGCCTCTGTTGTAGGTTTAAAGGTAGTGGGTTTGTTACCACTATATCTCTGTCTGGCCTGTTCTTTTCTCCTTGGGTCACTTCTGTTGTCCAAAGTTTGCTGGCCATGTGACGATTTCCAATTTCCCCTTCTCATTGCTTTATCAACCCCTTCAAGATTTTGAGCCACTTTTTTGTCAAAAACGACACTGCATCGAGGGCATAGCATGACCTCCGATCTCTTTTTCTGATACCTATGGAGGAAGTCAATTAGACTATCTTCCTTCTTTGGGTAAGCCAACTTGTTGTATTCTTCCCGTCGACTTTCCTCATCAATCTCCATCGAAGCTCCGTGAGAAACTTCGACCATGTTTACGCCTGCGCCTATCTTTCCAGTGATGTCCAAATTTTCCAACTTCACTCTAAGGCCCTCAGTAGCCTCAGTAACGTTGTCAATCTGTATGAAACCTTTAGTGGTTTCTTTCATTGTTATCGTCAAATTAGGATCTTCAGCCATCCCTTGGTTGGAGTCTTCAGTAACTCCTCCAGTAGAACCCCTGATGACTCCATGGGTGAATTTGTCAGTAGTTTCTTTGTCGAAACCTTTAGTAGTTTTGTTGGTGAAGCCTTCAGTGACTTCACAGATGTAATTCTCAATGATCTCTTAGTCAATATCCTCAGTAACCTTGACCATGATTGCTCCATTGACGAAGTCGTCAGTGACTTCGATCATGTCATCTCTGTTGGCAGGGTGTTGAGTAACCTCGACCATGTTGATATTGTTGGTGAAGTCTTCAGTAACTTTGACAATATTGATCACAGACGGCTCAGTGTAGTGGGCATCAGCCACCTGAAGAGGGTCAGAGTCGATCTTCATCTGGGCTTTCGACTTCTCTCCAAACTTGAGCCTTCTGTCCTTAATTGCCTTCTGAACTAGATCCCTAAAAAGGAAACATTAAGAAGTTTTATGACCCGAGAAATGGTGATATTTACAAAAACCTCTCTTTTTTCTCTGTTCTAAATGAGGCATCTTAGCGCCCGGAAGCACTATCATTTGACCGTCCTTAACTAACAAATCAAATATTTCGTCGCATTTTGTGACGTCGAAAGTGTAAGTCCTCTTAGGAAATCTATCGTTCTTTTCTGGTTCAACTGGGTTTTTTCCATTTGAGGGGGCTAAAACTTTACAAGAGTAAGGTGGTCCCTGCTTTAGTTCAGCAAGGTCGATCTCGTTTTCGTCGAAGTCTAAAGACTCGTTATATATTTCTTCGTCGTCATCACTAACTCTAGCGTAGGCTATCCTCTCTTTTCTATTCTTGTTTGCCCTAACTTTTTCTGCCTTCAATCATTTGACCTGTCGAACTCTGTCAGCCAATTGGGTCATATCTCTCAAGTATTGGGTATCCAATTTCTTTCTAATTGAGTAGTCCAGACCACCGGCGACCATTTCGATCAACTCATGTCCAGGCACTTGTGTAAAGCACATTTCCTTAAGCAGTCGAAACCTATTTAGGTAATCATTAATTGGCTCTGAGAACTTTCTCTTAATACTAGCCAATTATTTTAAGCTTATCTTTATTTGTCCCATATATAATTGTTCATGGAACAGTCTCTCCAACTGAGTCCAATTGTGGATCGAACTCGCCGGCAGGGTTGTAAACCAAGTGAAGGCATTTTTAGTGAGCGAACTTGGAAAATATTTCACTCTTAAGTTTTTGTTATTTGCGATTTCGCCAGCCTCGATCAAATATCTTGCCACATGTTCGACTGTGAACTCACTAGTATCCCCAGAAAACTTAGTGAATTTGGGGATTTTCCATCTAGGGGGTAAATCTGATTGTAAGATATATTCAGATAAGGGTGACGTGTAGTTTGGCCTACGTAGCCCAATATTTACCCCGTTTCTCGCCGTAATCCTTTTGACCATGGCTGCTAAGTTGTTATCCGACACTACATCTTCGCGTCGAATTTGGTTTATAACTTCATCAGCATTTTGATTTCTATTTACCACTATTATCCTTGGTTCTCCTTGGATTGGGTGTTCGACTCTGGGAGGTTCAACTACTCCCCCTGGTTTAAAACGTTATCCTGAGGTATATTTGGTTGAACTTGATTAATATTAGGGTTTTCTTCCAAAACCACCCCAGTATTCTATACCATGAGCTCCCTCTGAGGATGTTGAGGGGCTGTGGGACACCAAAAATGTCCGCAATACACGTCATTTGTGTTGCCAATTACTGGTTAGTTTGGGTAGTATTTTGGATCAAAGGGTTAAATATAACCCTCATTTGTTGGGCAAGCATTTGGACCATATCATGGTTACTTTCGTCCATTTGTTGCCTTATCACTGCTGTAGAATTGTTAGTGATGTTTGGCATATAGGTAGGATATCCAGTTCCTAAAGGTTCACTTATTCGACCCATATGGTTTATACCTGAACCGGATCCTTGTAGCGGCGAAGTCACATTCACCATTGGTTCTGCAAATGCTGATGAAGCATTGTGCAAACTTGCTATCACTGACGTTGGCATACCATAAGGTTGTTCTCGACCTATTAGGGGCATAGAAAATCCAGGCATATAAGGCCTGAATAGACTACTTCCCACTAGCTGAGGGGTTATCTGCGGACCCTGTGTTCCCATATTGGAAAAGCTAGGAACACTTTAGGGGATCGGCTGTATTGGCATCGAACCTACGATTTATGGTATGGCCTCAGAAACTGATACTGAAACTATACTTCCCCCAGTCGAAGAGACAGGGAGTGGTTCTCCATCATTTGGTGGATTTTAATTATTTGGCGAATTTGGATTCGCCATCCTTTTTATGTATCTCCTTTTAGGCCTTTCTTTATTACTAATGGCTATTTTACCACTTCTAAGTCTCATGCAACAAAGCTCAGAAAGATTGTATAAATAAAGCACTTAAAAAGTAGAAATGTTCCACACATTATAGCACTGTCCCACTAGGTGTGCCAATTTGTTTACCGTGAAAATTGGTAAACAACCGCTGGTCTCCAAATATTGGTTAACGTGCAGGATCAACCAGTGAATCCTAGGACATGTGCTTAGTGTTTTTTAAATTAATGTTTGAGAAATAACAAATGCTTCAACAACATTCATGTTTAGAAAATAGTTTGCTTCAATAAAATAAAAGGAATTATGACAAAAGAATGGTTTAAAGTGCAATACAATATGCAGAAGGTAACTTGCATAAAAATAAAGACAAATTTCGGGGCAAAAAGCATAAACTGACTTTTATTAAAAATGTAAACAAATAAATTGGTGTTTATCAAACGTACATTTTCTCAACAAACTCGTTTCTCTACACACGGGTACTTTGAGTATTTGAGTGATTTTGTACAAACTTGAATACACACGAACCCCTAACACTAATACTTCCTATTTATATTGAATCAAAATAACTGCCTCTAACGACCTTTCTCTTAAATGAAGACAAATTGCACTCGGTATGCCTTCTACTTCCTAGCGTACCCCACGTGTCCTTCTTTTGAAAACTGGTTAAGGACAACATTCCCTCATTGGTTCAAATTTAAAACTCAAGTCGAAAATACCATCTGTAACCTCTCGTCGAAATAACACTTCAATACTTAGGAAATTTTCCTAAGTCCACATGGTCATCTTTCCTTTCGTAAGGAATGACTTTGATTGAGCTTCCAACATCAAACTTGCCTAGTCGAAATGCATCATAACTTGGCAAAAAATTCATTTTTCCTTGTTTGTTACATGAATTAAACCAGACGTCGAAATTAGGAGCCAACAGTGTGACAATACTAAATCATTGTCAAGTAATAATATTTCAAATAAGTTTTTTTCTACACGAATTGCTTAATTGCAACACGACAATACCATTGTACTAAAATTATTAAGTTGATGGGTTTTTTATAAAAAAAAATTTGTTTTAATATAAGAGAAAATAAACAGATGAAAATTATTAGAGATTAAAAACTATCACACCTTTCTCGGATCCTTTATTTATCACTAATTGGTGATTACGTCTAAAATTATTCCTCTAGTATTATAATAAAATAAAAAAATAGTTATATCCAATTCCTTGGTGTATAACCCTCTCTTTTAATAACAATCACCTAATCACTTGGGTGTATTCAAAATCAAAACTGGATATATGTGCTTACAGGTTAAAGTATGCAATAACATGTTGACTTGATTTTGATGTTGACAACGCTCTTAAGAGTAGTATTCATCAGTCTTGTTGTTCAAGGATATGTTTGCTTAAGTGATTGTGCATGGTATGTTACTCAAGTGATGGTGCTTGACAAGTTGTTTATCAAGTTATGGTACTTCGTATGTTACTCAAGTGAAAGGGCTTGATGTATTTTCTCAAGAGACAGTGCTTTACAAGTTTGTTATCAAGTGATGGTGTTTGGTATGTTACTCAAGATATGGTACTTGATGTTTTGCTCAAGTGATGGTGCTTGAGTGGTTTAACCTCTCAACTCTTAGATGATGGAAATCAACATGGAAATATCTCAAGTTTCATCAAGAATACTCAAGGATCTTATGTGATGCTAAAGTAAAATACAATGATGCCTAGTCTTTAAGCTTCGGAGTGTGAAAGATGGAAAGTGTGAAAGTTCATCTGATCGTGTCTGTTTGAGTCATCAGTGTCTTGTAAAGACATAAGGGTATTTTTTGAAACATAATGGCTAAATCATACACGAACACACACACACACACACACACATACACACACACAAAAACATACAAACACGCATACACACACACACACACGCGCACGCACGCACACACACACACACAAACACACGGATACACACATACACACAGACATACACAAACACACACACACACACACACAACTATTGAGAAGCTTCTCATGTTTAAATAAAATCACCTAAAAATATTTTTGGTACCTAGCCAATTGATAATGGGGATGCCTATTTGATTAGGAGAATTTTTAAAACTATCTAATCAATATATTTTTCGCCTAATTGATTAGATCGTGCCTTATCGAGTCCATACTTTATTATAATAGTCCTTTAATGATTGGTAATAACTCTATATCTAAGCATTCCATTTTGGGCATCAAAAATTGATTATTTGAGGTGGATAATCAATTAGATGAATTAAAAAGCCCATTGATGGTTTCCAAATTTACACCATAACTTGGCCTATAAATAGAGAGCTTATCTATCATTTTAAAACATCTAGAGAAAATGAAAAACCTTATTTTTCACTTTACTCATGTCATATTTAAATCTTTTATATTTCTCACATATTTTAGCCATGGTGCTTTGAGAGGGCTCTTGAGTATACTAAGGAATTTTGTCCAGGGTGAGGGCATTATTTTAAATTTAAAAACAGAAGATTTTTCTCTTAAGTAAATAATTCTTTCTTAGGAAGTTATCATCTTTTTTTGGAGCTAAACCATTGAAAAATCTCTTTGTTGTATTTGGGGGATTAGTATAAGTCTCTATTTGGTTCATGAGCCCCGCCGTCGAAAAAGCTCTCTTTTGGTTTGTGGAAATCATTTAGTGAAAATCTTCACAAAGGTTCTTTAGTTCAGCCAGGATAAAATCTCTCTTGATTTAAGATTATCCTGATGTAAAATCTCTCTTGGTTTCTGAGTTTAACCCAGTGTAAAAACTCAGTGGGTTCATGGTCAGCCCGTGTAAAACTTTGGTTCGGTTCAGAGGATTGCCAACTTAAAACTCTGTCTTGGTTAAAGATCAACCTATGAAAAATATTTGTTTGATGTGAAGATCTCTTTTACCTGTTTGTTGTTTAGTTTGAAGACTAATCGCTTCAAGCTCTATTCGTTGTTTGGTTAGAAGTTATCCTGAAAACTTCATTTCCTTGTATAAGGGGGTTGTTGGTTTAACCTTATAAGCTCTTAAGATATACTAGATACTTTCAAGATCAAGTCTTGGTGAGAGGACTAGATTACTTAATTAGACTAAACCTCTATAAATCTCTGGTTTCATCTCTTTTCCATTATCTCTTTAAATTTCTACTTAATTTTCTTACTTTGAATTTCCGTTGCTTACTTATTAAAACACTTTTGATAAAATGTTTTCAAAAATTGTTTTAGAAAATGATTTTGTTTTAAATAAATAATTTCCAAACCTCCTTAATTCACCTTTATTCCCTTTGTGTATAAATTCACATGTTCAACAAGTGGCATCAGTGCTTAACTCCTTTTTAAATACTAATCGTCTTAGGAGAAAGATGACTTTCAACACTGTTTTTAACAAGAGGACCCAAAAAACACCTCCACATTTTAATGGTGATATGTTTGAGTTGAGGAAAGCTGGATTTAAAGTATTCATTCAAAATTCTGATCTTGAATTATGGGAAAGAATAATCAAATATCTGTTTATACCCCTACTAATTATGTTAATGGTGAAGTATTAGAAAAACCAAATTTTCTTTGGATCGAAGATTAAAAGAGAAAGTTTGAAACTTATTTTAAAACTAAAAACTTTTTAGTTATGTAATTAAATGAAAATCAACTTTTCTATAGTGTAATTCCGCCAAGGAAATGTGGGACACTCTTGAAATGATATATGGAGTTTTCCCAAGTATTGATTAAGAGGGAATGAACACACGAGGCGAAGAAGAAGAAGAAAATGAATGATTTTTTCACAAATTTTTTTAACCTTTAAAAATGTTGCAAATAATGTTAGAACTTTTAACACTAACAAATATCTAAAAGTTAAGAATTGGAAACAAAAATATGTTCCAATCCTTACATCGAGAGATGGAAATGTTTACAATCTTCATGAAGAATTCAAGAAGGAAAACTCATCGAGAAGTTAAATGAGTTAATTAATCTTTAAAAAGATGAAGAAATAAGCTCAAATCTAGAATAATATTTATAAACTTCATCAAGTAATTTCCTTCGGGAGAACAATCTCAGTGGTTGAATGGTCCTTGGAAAGATTAAGTAGAAGAAACTTCACCAAGAAAAGAATATGAAGAAAAATAAATTTCATCTAGTAGAAATGAGGAAGAAGTATCAACAAGCAATATCTTTACAGACTCAACTTCAAGGTGAAATCTAGAAGAATCAGCCTCTGGTAGAACCTTTGAAGAATCTTTTTCAAACGAAGAATATGAATAGGTTTTCTTGAAAGTTTCTCATGAAGAAGATAAATGTGAGGTAACAAATTTATCATACAAGCAATTGTTTAAATTAAATGTTAAGAAAATAAAGGAACGTGATAATATTGAAAAACATAATGTATATCTTAAAGAATACATTGAATTTCTTTAAAATAGTAAAGAAATGCTTAAGTATGAAATAAATAATATTATAAACCAAGCTACAACATGTGAGATGTGTGTCTCGATGAAAAAGAAAGTGAAAGATTTGAATTAAACCCTAAGTAAATTTACTAAGGGGAAAAAACCTAAATTTGATTCTATCAAATCAAAGGTCTTCCTTGAATAAAAACTAATTAGGGTTTAACTCTAGTAGATCATATAGTAAAGGGTTTAATAGGAAGAAATTGAATATCATTATCTACAAATACTTTCACTGTGATAGATTGGCCACTTAGAGCCATTTTGTTTTGATAAATTTAGAAGGTCGAAAGGTAGTAACTCAATACCTCTTAGAACTGCTAACGCACCAGGACCCAAGAAAATTTGGATACCAAAGGTGAAATCCTAGTGTTCCTTTCATGAAGCTTTAACGCGTCTTAAATGAAGTTGTGCAAAGAAAAAAGTATACAATTGAGTATATATGGTAGTGTTTGATTGAACTGGTGCTTGTGATCCAATAAAGCTTATTGATGGTGTATATGAACGGTTGTGATCAAAGAAAATGTTCGTTGAGGATGGTCTCAACATTTAGGATCTATGATGATTAGTTAACTTCTTAGTATGTTGAGATGGTAAGTTTTTAATGGATTTATCTATCTCATGATTTTTAACCAAATATTGTATCCAACGATTCACAGAGAAGAATTTACGACATTATTTTGGCGTTCCCTCGAAAGGGGGAGTTTTTATCAAGGTCACTGGATATTTGGGGTGGTACACTTTTTAGAGGCTGAAAAATCAGAAAACATTGATTAACCCTCTAAAAAAGAGTGGTTTATTATGTGCTAAAATAATTTAAGTTATTTTAACTAATGATTCAATTGAGTTTTAAGCATTTTTTTAAGAAAGGAGTGCCTATTTCAAAATTGATATAGTTGTACAAATTCATTGATGATGCTCAACAGTCTTGATGCTCCTGCTGATTTTGAAGCCTAAGGATCGATGGTGATAGCATCGCTCCAAATAATGTTTAGCGAGTTCCCGTATCAAGTGATCCTTTGAAATAGACTTTTGACAATTGTTCGTCGTTCCCTCAAATTGGGGAGTTTTCTTCAATGTGTCTTGAAATTTTGAGGTAGTACGCTTAATAGAGGATGAACAATCAGAAAAAGCTGATTAATCCTATAGGAAGCAATTTATTAAATGCATTGTCATTTAAAACTATATTTTACTAACCTTTTGGTTGAGTTTAAGTGTTTTCTAAGCGAAGGAGGTTCTGAAAATAGTATTCCTAAGTTTTAAGTTTAAATATAAAATCATTAACATATAGCCCTTACACCAACCATGTTAACAACAATCATGTTGATGACGACCATGATCTGTGATTTCCCTAACAATGTGTTTCCTAATGCTTGAAGCTTTGACTCGATTACGAGCAGAATGAGGTACACGGGGAATAGGTGGTGACTACCACCAGGAGATGTGATGGTATAGTTCAATAAATGCTCGCAGTATAAAAAACTCCATACATACCCTTTGATGTGGTGATAAATACTTTAGAGAGGAAACATGTTGGAGTTCATGATGCGACAACTCTCAATATAGTAAAGCTTATTCCTATGATAGGCATACCACATTTTAGGCAAAGGGAGCAAGGGGTTTTTTCACACCTTTTATGGTAATTGCTCATGTTGTACTATCAATGTCGTTTGTTGGAGATTTGGGTTTTATGGATGGGTCAAGGTGCCCAGGTTGAAAGGTACTATCGATGTCGTCTTTAGGAGATTTGGGTTTTGTAGAAGGGTCAGGGTGCCCATGTTGGTATCTTCTCCCACATTGGTTGTGAAGCTCGTTATGAAGAATGTTCTATTACTAATTAAGTGAGGAGGTGTATCCTAATTGGGTTTACTTGTCATCTTCAGAGCGAGGATCTTCCCAAGGGAGGCTATTTATAGAGTAAACACATTATCAAACGTCTTGTGTAGCACTTGTGTTGGACACCCATGTTATTTTTTTGTTTAGTGGTATTAAGGCTTAGGTGGTTAACTTCTGACTTACATGTCTGACTAGTAGCGTAGTCATTCTTTTGAGTTTTGTACTTTGTTTTTTAAGAGTTGTGTTATTTTGACACCACTTTTCCATACATTGTATCATACACTATATATAACTATAAAAACATTTCTTGACGAAAACCAAAGTAGAATATATTAGTAAAAAAATAAAGCGTGCAGATTTTATGTATATCATTACGGTGTAAGTGTTAGAAATTGTGTCAACATATCTTTTCCTTTTTTATATACATTAACTTGATTTGATACAATAGGTACTTTGGAGCAACCGATATTTTTATGGATGACTATAGTGCTTTAGAATTATGATAATACATAAGTGACATATCATTATCTATATGCCTTTTATATTTTCTTTGATTATTGTAATTATTTAGGGTGTGATACATTAATATGAGGTTGATTGTTGTAATTATTTAGGGTCTAATCATTGTCATGGTCTTTCACTCAAAGTACTTTGCTCATACATGTCTCATGCTTAGGAGATTGTGTAATGTCATAGTCTTATACTCAA